>CM077663.1:392601932-393271620 GCA_039707655.1 Elymus sibiricus
CTAATATAATAAGATAAATAGGGGTAAACAATCTTTGAGGATCGTATACTTTGAAAAATTAATGATTTTGTTACTTATACCTATAATTATTGATGTGTTAATATTTGTTAAGTCATCTTTCTCAATGATCATGCATGGAAAAGATTACCTAACGGGTAGCATGTGACATAAAAAATTCTATTTTTACCATTTAGCTACTCGAGGACGAGCAGGAATTAAGCTTGGGGATGCTTGATACGTCTCCAACCTATCTATAATTTTTTATTGTTCCATGCTGATATATTATCATTCTAGGATACTTGTTCAGTATTTATTTCCCAATTTATATTATTTGTGAGAACTAACCTTTTGACCCAGTTCCCAGTGCTAGTTGCTATTTTCTGCAGGTTTTCTGCTTTTCAGGTTTAGAGTACCAAACGAAGTCCAATTGCCACAAATTTTTTGGTGATTTTTTCTGGACCAAAAGAAGACCTGGAACATTCGGAAGGAGGCGTGGAGCCGCACGAGGGCCCCACAAGCCAACAGGGCATGGCATGGGGGTGCTGATGGCTTGTGGGCCCCTCGTGGCTCCCCCGACCTCGTTCTCTGGCCTATAAATTGCCATGTATTTTGAAGACCCTAGAGGCAGTCCCGAAACACTTTTTACGCCAACACAAGTCTCTGTTCCGACGGGAGGACACCTAGAGCTTCGTTCCGGCACCCTGCTGGAGGGGAGATCGATCACGGATGACCTCTTCATCAACCTTGCTGCCCTCATGATGATGTGTGAGTAGTTCACCACAGACTGACGGGTCCGTAGTTAGTACCTATATGGCAATCTCTCTCTCTCTCTCTCTCTCTCTCTCTCTCTTGATATTCAATACAATGATCATCGCATCTTCGCTTTGATCTATTTGATGTAATCCTTTTGTGCGGTGCGTTTGTTGGGATCCGATGAATTGTGGGTTTATGTTCAAATTATTCATGATAAAAATTTGAGTCTTCTCTGAATTCTAATATGATTCTTATGTGCATGATTATGATAGCTTCGTAATTCTCTCTGGTCTATTGATTTGCTTTTGCCAAGTAGATTGATCTTTCTTCAGTCAGAGGGGTGCATTGTAGTAGGTTCAACCTGACGAGTTTCTATATCCCAGTGACAGAAAGGGACAAGATGTGTCTTTGTGTTGCTGGTACCAAGGATAAAACGATGGGGTTCATTCATATTGCTTGAGTTTACTTTGTCTACATCATGTCATCGTTCTTCATGCATTCCTCCATTTTACTTAATACTCTAGATGCATGCTGGATAGCAGTCGATGAGTGGAGTAATAGTAATATATAGGTGTAGGCAGGAGTTGGCCTATTTCTTTATGGACGTGATGCCTATATGTACATGATCATTGCCGTGAAAATCGCATAACTATCCGATTTTCTATCAATTGCCCAATAGTAATTTGCTTACCCACCGTATGCTATTTTAATGAGAGATGCCACTAGGGAAAACGATGACCCCTGGGTCTATTCTTCTTATATTTACAAAACCTACAAAACCTTACTGCCATTTACTTGCTTTTATTTTATTTTTCAATTTACAATTATCTACAATTATCTATACAACTTACTTGCTTGCAAATAACGAGACCAAGGGGATTGAAAACCCTCTTGCCCGCGTTGGGTGCAAGTTGTTTGCTCTTTTGTGTGCAACCACTGAAGATGGTAGAGGATTGATATTCCTATTGGTTTGATAAACTTTGGTTTCATAACTGAGGGAAAATACTTACCAATATTATGTTGCGATAACCCGTTCCTCTTCACGGAAAAACCCAACGAAGATCACAAGTATCAGGAACGATATCTGGCGCCGTTGCCGGGGAATATCATCATCAACTATCAAGTAACTTCACACAAATTGTCATTCACTTGCTCTTTTTTTATGTTTTGTTATATTTAGTTTGTTTCATAAAAATCAAAAATAAAATATTTATCTTTGCTTGCTACTAGTTTACTTCCTTGCTCGCTTTACTTGCTAGTTTACTTTTTTGAAGTCATGGCTAGTTCTATTTTTGCTTGCGTTACTCCCAATAATGATGTAGTCAACTTTAAACAAAGGGGAGGAGAAAGTTTGAAAGATGCATGGTATAGGATTTGCCACGCTCAAAATAAGGGCATGTTCTGAAGTCCTCCATGCTTCTTCAAATCTGCAAATCTAGCTTCTCATGTTGGCTTCTCACTCCTCGTGGCGATAGGTTTGCGTTCGGCTGGAGCAGCAGCTTCTCCCAATGCTTCATGGGCTGGCAGCCCAGCTGAGGTTCTCAGGCCTGTTTGGAGGCACTTTGGGCCAGCTGAAACCAGCCGATGTTAAGGGAAATAGGGGAGGATTGTACACGTTCGCTGGAGACAGAGTGCACGACATACCGGTTCAACGAATCGTTTTCTTTGGAGGTGGCAGTTTTGATGTAAATACATAACTTTTTGGTTTCGTGAAGCTGGGCAGCGGCAGCTTCTCCTTTTTACACATAGGGAACGCCCAGCTTCGTGAATTCAACTTCTCGGCCAGAAACCGTTCGGGACAATTTCATCTTTGAAGTTTTTGAAGCGTGGAGCTGGAGGACTTCAGAACAGTCCCTAAAGCAACTAATAAGCTATCCACCACTACTTTGCTTCATAATTTTTACGTTGGTGTGACAACTTGGTATAGGTTTGTCCTTGACACCATCACCGGTGGGAACTTCTTAATGTGTCACACCTTGGATGCTTATAATGCCATTGAAAATCTTGTTGGAGCACCACCCATTATCATTAATGAAACTAGTTTGACCTTGGAACATGTTATGCAAAGGCTTGATGCTATTGAAAAGAAAATGATTATGAGTGAACCAATTGAGGAGTTAGATAAAAAACTTCATAATCATATCACCCAATTTGGTTCATGAGTAGGAATGACTTTGTATACTTTGAAGGAGAAGGATACTGCTATTGATGAGAGGGTAGAACAAATCATGAATATGATTGATAAAATGGAGGAACTCATTGATAAAGTAGGTTCCGCTTTCACGCCCTCCAAAATTAATACTAGTACCTCTCGAAATAAAGGTCCCAAATTCATATTTATCCCTAAGAGCATTACTACTCCTCCTACCAAAAGGGACGAAGATCTCAAGATGATCAGTGTCCATCCCAACTTTGTAAACTTGATAAAGGATCCTATTTTCAAGCCTCCTACTATTCCTAACATTCATGGTTGTGTTATTGAGGAGCCTAACATCGAGGATGACAACACTTGAAATTATGCATTATGCCTAGCTAGGGGCGTAAAACAATAGCGCTTGTTGGGAGGCAACCCAATAGTTATCTTTGTTGTTGCTTTTTTACTTTCTGTTTGTTTTTGATAACATGATTATTGCTATTGTAATGATTATGTTTTCATGTTTTAATTATTTTTTGTGCCAAGTAAAGCCTTTGGGATGATTTGCATGATGACTAGAATTGATACGGTGCAAAAACAGAAACTTTGACGTCCAGTGCAGAATTTTTCTGATTTTACTGGAATGTCTTTTCATGCTGAATGTTTTACACATTATTAATATACAAATTCTTCAGGCCTTCCTAATTTTCCAGAATGTTTGGAGTTACAGAAGTATGATGATTAAATATATCTTTACAGACTGTTTTGTTTTAGACAGATTCTATTTTTGCATGCATACTTTGCTTGTTTTGATTATGCTATGGATTGTATCAGGTGGTATAAGCCATGGAGAAGTTCGAATACAGTACCTATTATGCAGTGATGAAATAAGAATCAATCTATAACAGTACCTAAAGTATTTGATATGTTGCTTATACTAAATGATCTCACGAAGTTTTGTTCAGTTTTATGTGATTAAAATTTCCATGTTTTGGGTGTTATCGCGATGGACAAAGGAATGAAGAGCAACAAGAGCCTATGCTTGGGGATGCCCAAGGCATCCGAAGGTAATATTCTAAGGAATACTCAAGTGTCTAAGCTTGGGGATGCCCCGTAAGGCATCCCCTCTTTCGTCTAAATCTATCGATATGTCACTTGAAGCTACATTTTTATTTATCACATGATATGAGTTTTGCTTGGAGCGTCTTTTGATTTCGTTTGTTTCTACTTTCACTTGCCACAATCATCGTTTTCTGGACACACCTATTTAAGAGGGACACACCATCATCATAATTTGTTAGAATACTCTATGTGCTTCACTTATATCTTTTGAGCTTAGCAGCTGCTCTAGTACTTCACTTATATCTTTTTGAGCACGGTGGCGTATAGATTTTATATAAATAATTTCACTCTCATTCCTCACTTATATTTGTTTGAGAGTTAATAAATAGTGACGGTAATTTTCAGGGGTCATAAGACTAGTCCAAAAATAATAGGTATTCAATGAGTGATTATTAAAGCCAACATGTAGCACATATAGAGAAATTGTGGGTTAATGATATTAATGTAGGAATATGAATAAGGTGTGAGTACATAATCATTGATTAGTCGAAGTGTAGATACTGAAAGAGGTTAACTTATTATTTATCTAAAAATTTAAAAGGCACGGTGATGATGTGTGAGCATATCTATTCCTCGTTGAAATCCTAGTGTTGTTTCGGGTCGGAGGCATGCGATGGTTAACTCCTAGCAACATCCTCCCTCGGGGCATGCGAGTAGTACTTTGATTTGTGATAAAACTAATAAAACTTTGCAATAAGTATATGAGTTCTTTATGACTAATGTGAAACCATGGACATACGCATTCACACCTCCTCATGTTTGCTAGCATCTTCGGTACCGTGCATTGCCCATTCTCAACTCGAGGATCGGTGCAACTTTCGCCGGTGCATCCAAACCCCGTGACATGACACGCTCTGTTGCACATATGCCTCATTATATCTTCCTCAAAACAGCCACCATATCTACCTATCATGGCATTTCCATAGCCATTCCGAGATATATTGCCATGCAAATTCCATCGTCACTTCACATGGCTAGTTCATTCATCATCATATTGCTTTGCATGATCATATAGAGATGACATAGTATTTGTGGCAAAGCCACCGTTCATCAAATTTTTGATACATGTCACGCTAGATCTTTGCACATCCTGGTACACTACCAAAGGCATTCATGTAGAGTCATATCATCCTATCCATTTTTCATATTGAGTTGTAAGTAAATAAAAGTGTGATGATCATCATTATTAGAGCATTGTCCCGGTGAGGAAAATAAAAATGGGGGAGGCCAAATGAGCCACCATAATAAAATGAGAGAAAATGAGAGAAGGGACTTTGCTACTATCCTTTACCACACTAGTGCCTCAAAGTGGCACCTTGTTCATCATACAGAGTGCCTCATGTTATGACATTTTCATATTCTAGTGGGAATCACCTTCATTATTTTAAACTTGGCTTGTATATTCCGATGATGGGCTACTTCAAATGCCCGAGGTCTTCATGAGGAAGCAATTTGGATGCACACCCCACTTAGGTTCAGTTGAGCCTTCATACACTTATAGCTCTAGTGCATCATTTGCACGGCAATCTCTACTCCTTGCATCGACATCTATCGATGGGCATCTCCATAGCCCGTTCATATGCCTAGTTGATGTGAGACTATCTTCTCCACTTTTTACCCCTTTGATACCTACCACCATATTCTATTCCACTTATATGCTATGTCCAATGGTTCACGCTCATGTATTGCGTGAAGATAAAAGTTGATGCATATTGAAAAAGTACAATCCAATTGCCTCACTTGGGCACCATGGTGCTCGACATTTGTATTAATGTGGTGAAAACAGAGCCATGCCTTGCTAATATAATAAGGTAAATAGGGTTAAACAATCTTTGAGGATCGTATACTTTGAAAAATTAATGATTTTGTTACTTATACCTATAATTATTCTTGTGTTCATATTTGTTAAGTCATCGTTTCTCAATGAGCATACATGCAAAAGATTAAATAACGGGTAGCATGTCACATCAAAAATTCTGTTTTTATCCTTTATCTACTCGAGGACGAGGAGGAATTAAGCTTGGGGATGCTTGATACGTCTCCAACGCATGTATAATTTTTTATTGTTCCATGCTGATATATTATCATTCTAGGTTACTTTTTAAGTATTTATTTACCAATTTGTACTATTTTTTAGCACTAACCTATTGACCCAGTGCCCAGTGTGAGTTGCTTTTTTCTGCATGTTTTTCACTTTTCAAGTTTAGAGTACCAAACAAAATCCAGTTGCCACCAAAATTTTTTGGTGATTTTTTTGACCAAAAGAAGACCTGGAACATTCGAAAGGAGGTGTGGAGCCGCACGAGGGCCCCACAAGCCAATAGGGCGCCACCTGGGTGGCAGCCTGATGGCTTGTGGGCCCCTCGTAGCTCCCCGACCTCGTTCTGTGGCCTTTCTATCAATTGCCCAACAGTAATTTGTTTACCCACCGTATGCTATTTTCATGAGAGATGCCACTAGGGAAAACTATGTCCCCCGGGTCTATTCTTCTTATATTTACAAAACCTACAAAACCTTGCTGGCATTTACTTGCTTTTATTTTATTTTGCAATAAACAGTTATTTACAATTATCTACACAACTTACTTGCTTGCAAATAACGAGAGCAAGGGGATTGACAACCCTCTTGCCCGCGTTGGGTGCAAGTTGTTTTCTCTTTTGTGCGCAACCGTTGAAGACGGTTGAGGATTCATATTCCTATTGGTTTGATAAACCTTGGTTTCATTCCCGAGGGAAATACTTACCCATATTGTGCTGCGATAACCCGTTCCTCTTCATAGAAAAATCCAACGCAGATCACAAGTATCAAGGGCAGGTGACAAAAATGCAGTTTGTTGATGTGTAATGCACCTAGTAGTGAGTCTAACATGCCTCTTCTCCCTTATTATTTTGTTATAAACTGTTCATTTCCCTTCTTTTTGTTGTTTATGTGCTTCTATTTTCCGATGCTTCTCGATGCAGCTGCTATACATCGACGCATTGGACGTGGGTAGACCCATTGCTAGCACAGTACCAAGAGTATCTGTTTGGAACTCTGATCTTATTGCCAAGGTTATTAAAAAGGATATAAAGGGCCACAGGGAGTTTGGCAAGTTGAGGGGAAGTTGTGGATGAAACCCATTTCAAGTTTGTTTCTGTAGCACCTGGATATTCACGCAATTTAGTTTACATTTTAAGACATTGGATGCAATATATAAAAGAAACTCACCCCATTTTAAGACATTGGTCCTAGCAAAACTCAAATGTCAGCCAACTTGGTAACCAAATGACAGGCAACGCACCCAACATGTTGGGCAATGATACGTCTCCAACGTATCTATAATTTTTGATTGTTCCATGCTATTATATTATCATTCTAGGATACTTTTTGAGTAACTATTTACCAATTTATATTATTTTTGAGCACTAACCTATTGACCCAGTGCCCAGTGCCAGTTGCTGTTTTCTGCGTGTTTTTTACTTTTCAGGTTTACAGTACCAAACGAAGTCCAATTGCCACGAAACATTTTTATGATTTTGTCCGGACCAATAGAAGACCTGGAAGGTTCGGGAGTAGACCGGAGGCCACACGAGGGAGGCACAAGCCAACAAGGCGCGACCAAGGGGGTGGCCGCGCCCACATGGCTTGTCCCTCCCTGGTGGTCCTCCTACCCCCGTTTTGTGACCTATAAATTCAAATATATTCCAAAAACCCTATAGGCAGTCCCGAAACACTTTTTCCGCCGCCGCAAGTATCTGTTCCACTGCGAGCCCATCTGGAGCTCCGTTCCGGCACCCTACCGGAGGGGGGATCGATCACGGAGGGCCACTTCATCAACCTTGTTGCCCTCATGATGATGTGTGAGTAGTTCACCATAGACCTACGGGACCGTAGTTAGTACCTATATGGCTATCTCTCTCTCTCTCTCTCTCTTGATCTTCAATACAATGATCATCGCATCTTCGCTTTGATCCATCCGATGTAATTCTTTTGTGCGGTGCTTTTGTTGGGATCCGGTGAATTATGGGTTTATGTTCAGATTATTCATGAAAAGTATTTGAGTCTTCTCTGAAATTATTAAGATTCTTATTTGCATGATCATTATAGCTTCGTAATTATCTCCAATCTATTGATTTGCTTTGGCCAAGTAGATTGATCTTTCTTCAGTGAGAGAGGAGTGTTGTGGTGGGTTCAACCTGACGAGTTTCTATATCCCAGTGACAGAAGGGGACAAGATGCGTCTTTGTGTTTTTGCCGCTAAGGATAACACGATGGGGTTTACTCATATTGCTTGAGTTTACTTTGTCTACATCATGTCATCGTTCTCGATGCATTACTCTGTTTGTAATGAACTTAATACGTAGAGAGGCAAGCATAGAAGCGCTCTTGAAGTGTTGTAATAGTAATAGGAGCGGGCAGGAGTCGGCCTATTTGTCTTGGACGTGATGCCTATATACACATGATCGTAGCCGTGAAAAACGCATATCTATCCACTTTTCTATCAATTGGCCAATGGTAATTTGTTTACCCAGCGTATGCTTATTTTCATGAGAGATGCCGCTAGGGAAAACTATGGCCCCCGGGTCTATTCACATATATATTTACAAACTTATCAATGCCTTGCTGTTCTTATTTACCTTTTATTTTATTTTGCAATTTACAATTGTCTACAAATATCTACACACCTCATTTGCTTGCAAATAACAAGATTAAGGGGATTGACAACCCTTTTTCCCGCGTTGGGTGCAAGTTGTTTGCTCTTTTGTGTGCAGTCGCTGAAGACGGCCGTGGATTGATATTCCTATTGGTTCGATAAACCTAGGTTTCATAACTGAGGTAAATACTTACTCATATTCTGCTGCAATTACCTGTTCCTCTTCACGGAAAAGCCAACGCAGATCACAAGTATCAGGAAGGATTTCTCGTGCCATTGCCGGGGAATATCATCACCAACTATCAAGTAATTTCACACAAATTATCGTTCACTTGTTCTTCTTTTTATTTTCTGTTATATTTTGTTTGTCTCATAAAAATCAAAAATACAAAAATATTTATCTTTGCTTGTTGCTAGTTTACTTCTTTGCTCGCTTTACTTGTTAGTTTGCTCGTCCTGCTTGTTACTTTGCTTGCTCGGTCACCATGTCTCAAGATCCTACTAAGTTGTATGACTTCTCAAATACTAATAACAATGATTCTATTAGTACTCCTATACCAGTCGCCACTAGTACAGAGGCTTTTGATATTAATGCTGCATTGCTGAATCTTGTCATGAAAGATCAATTTTTGGGAAGACCTAATGAGGATCCCGGTTCACATCTTAATACCTTTGTTGAACTTTGTGATATGCAAAAGAAAAAGGACATGGATAATTATATTCTGAAATTAAAATTATTTCCTTTTTCACTAAGAGATAAAGGTAAGGCTTGGTTTTCATCTTTACCACGTAATAGTATTGGAACATGGGATAAGTATAAAGATGCTTTTATTGCCAAGTATTTTCCTCCTGTTAAGATTATCTCCCTTAGAAATCAAATAATTAATTTTAAACAACATGATCAGGAACATGTTGCACAAGCTTGGGAGAGAATGAAATTGATGATAAGAAATGTCCCTACTCATGGTTTAAACTTGTGGATGATTATCCAAAATTTGTATGCTGGACTAAATTTTGTGTCTAGAAATCTTCTAGATTCTGCTGCAGGTGGCACCTTTATGGATGTGACCTTAGGAGAGGCCACAAAACTTCTGGACAACATCATGACAAATTATTTTCAATGGCATACTGATACTTGTGATCTGTATTGGTTTTTCGTGAAGAGGAACGGGTTACTGCAGCACAATGTGGGTAAGTATTTCCCTCAATTATGAAACGAAGGTTTATCGAACCAATAGGAATACCAATCCTCAACCATCTTCAGCGGCTGTTCAAAAAAGAACAAACAACTTGCACCCAACGCGGGCAAGAGGGTTGTCAATCCCCTTGATCTCGTTATTTGCAAGCAAGTGAGGTGTGTAGATAATTGTATATTGAAAAATAAAATAAAAGCAAATAAATGGCGGCAAGGTAATGAAAGCGTTTGTAAATATATAAGTGAATAGACCCGGGGGCCATAGAGTTCTCTAGTGGCATCTCTCATAGAAATAGCGTCTGGTGGGTACACAAATTACTGTTGGGCAATTGATAGAAAAGCAGATAGTTATGCGATTTTCATGGCAATGATCATGTGTATATAGGCATCATGTCCATAAGCAAATAGGCCGACTCCTGCCTGCAACTACTACTATTACTCCACCCATCGACCGCTATCCAGCATGCATCCAGAGTATTAAGTAAAACAGAGTAATGCTTGAAGAACGATGACATGATGTAGACAAAGTAAACTCAATCAATATGAATAAACCCCATCGTTTTATCTTAGTAGAAGCAACACAAAGACGCATCTTGTCCCCTTCTGTCACTGGGATATAGAAACTCGCCAGGTTGAACCTACTACAACGCACTACTCCCACCGAAGAAATATCAATCTAGTTGGCCAAACTACATCAATAGATCGGAGAGCATCACGAAGCTATGATGATCATGCACATAAGAATCATATAAGATTTCAGAGAAGACTCAAATATTTATCATGAATAATCTGAACATAAACCCACAATTCATCGGATCCCAACAAACGCACCATACAAAGGGATTACATCGGATAGATCAAGGCAAAGATGCGGTGAACATTGTATTGGAGATCAATAGAGAGAGAGATTGCCATCTAGGTACTGCCTACGGCCCATAGGTCTATGGTGAACTACTCACACATCATTGTGAGGGCAGCAAGGTTGATGAAGAAGCCCTCTGTGATCGATCCCCCCTCCGGCAGGGTGCCGGAACGGAGCTCTAGATGGCTCCCATCGGAACAGAGACTTGCGACGGCGGAAAAAGTGTTTCGAGAGTGCCCTTAGGGTTTTTTGGATATATGGGAATTTATAGGCCAGAGAGGGGCATCGGGAGGCGCATAAGGGGGCCACAAGACATCAGGGCGTGCCCCCCTTAGTGGCGCACCCGTCGCGATGATGAACCACTCGCAACAACATCACACTACTAGGGAAAACCCTAGCAGTAGCGCGGGTATTTGGTGTATCAGTAGCGCGGGTCACCGCGCTGCTGATACGGCGCTACAGCTAACGTTTATCAGTAGCGCGTTTTGACACGCGCTACTGCTATACCTACTTAGCAGTAGCGCTTTCTGTACCAGCGCTACTGCTAAGTCTATCAGTAGCGCGTTTTTACACGCGCTACTGCTAAGTCCTTTAGCAGCAGCGTCTTCCTGTCCAGCGCTAAAGAGCGCTACTACTATATTTTTTCATATCATTTTTTTTGCTACGTATTTGCGATGTTTCTGTACAGGTTTCATACAGTATTCTAATCATATCATAAACATGCAATATGCTCATCATATCATACACATAATAGTCTCATCATACCATCCAACACAAATCATGTCGTCACGTCATAATCACGATATAGCTATACAAGTTACATGACATGTCTCATCATACATAATGTAGTACTTCTTGAGGTGTCGGTTCGTATCCCTCTCTCGCACTAGCGTGAACCTAAACTAACTACTAGCTGTCGCTCGGAAACCGGAAACCGGTACACCTGGGCCTGACACTCCGGCCACTCGTCGTATACTCCTGGCGTAGCACTCTTCGCCATCGATGATCTATGCACCTGCATCGTCACATGAGTTGATGATATGCAACATATATAGTTGAGCAACAGAAAGAGACAGACTTGGCAAAAATAGAAGCAACATATCATAAGCATACAAAGTTCATCGTACCCAAAATGCCCTAACTAGAGTGATCTTCGCTAGTTGAGGAGGACGGTTAAATTACATCACAAATAAAGTTTCGTCGTGCATAACTCAAAGTTTCGTCATAGAGAAAGTATGGACTAAACGGACACATTGTCATATATCATCAATCACTCCAACATGTCGTGCTATCCATGCAAGTGAGGGAGATAGTCCCCGAGCGCAGTGAAAGGCTTCAGGTCGAGACGCTGAGCGGCTACGCGTGTTCGGACGTCTTCCCTGCGACATTTGTCCTTCTTCGTAGAAAATCCCTGTTTTTTCGAGGACCTCCTTCATGATGATTTGGGCAAGTTCACGCTGGATGTGATAGAACTCAGCTCGGAGTCGATGATCCGGGATATCTCCTATGTTCTTTGCCCATTGCAGAATATGGGCATCGCCGGATCTAGGTGACATGCGAAGGTTCTGCTGATCCCGTCTGAACTCCTGCATGTGGTGGAGGACATAGAATCCATCACTGATAGTACCACTCGGTTGCTGGATGCACCAGAAGTCAGTCTTATGGCCGAAGCAGGGCGCGCGGTTCCTTGTCTTCCTGACCGTGACCTCTCCACCCTGTACGCCGTACGTAAAGATAGCACTGTCGAGAACAGACTTGATGTGGGTGTAATCCTTTTTCTTCATGTTCTTCGACGAGTCCAAGTAAAGAGCGTGGGAGACTCGGGGGTAAAGGATGATGAGGACGGCGCGCACGTCGCTGCGCAAAATAAGTACACCTCAAATTAGCCTCCACACATGCAAATGAAATGATTGAAATGGAAGGAAGGATATCCGCGCGGATGACTTACATGGGATGATAAGGCACGAGAATCGTCTCCTTGTCCTTATTGCCGACCATGAAATCGGCGATGTAGTTACTCGCGTATTCACGGTGCTTTTTGCAGACTGCCAAGAAGCCCTCGTGCATGAAGTACGGGTCAGCGACACAGATATAAGGTATCTGCTCAATCCTGATGATGTAGTTCATGTACAAGGCAAAAAGGCGGACAAACGTAAAATCCAGCCTTTTCAAGTGAAACATGTCGAAGATGTAATCGAATCGAAGGAAGAACTTTTCCGCGGGGAATGTGTCGACGTACAACCTTTGATGCGGCACGTTAACCACGTAGAGCGGGTATCCTGGATTTTGCGAGGCGATCAGGCTTTTCTCTCTTCGCTGCACATCGTCATGAAGTCTCCTGAGATTGCCGAATATGGCCTCTACCGCTTCCTTATTAGGTAGGATTGGTTCACCGGGGATATGGTATTTCGCCGCACCCATGACAGGTATACGGTCTTGAACCCGAGGCTGCGGAGGCGGCTAGATCATAGAAGCAGCTTTGTTGCCTTTCCTCGCTCTCTTCCTATGCTTCTTTGCTACTGGAAGGTCTTCTATAATACGTTCAGCCTCCGGAGGCGGCAAGTCAGGCACCGACTCATGACGCTCAAACCCTGAGTACTCATACTGCTGAGCCATCAATCCTCCGTCGTCATAGGCGCCAGTATTGAGATACTGTAGAGTGTCATCGTCATCCTCATCGATGGCATCGATATCATGCATTGCTTCTTCGGCGGCGGCGACGTCATCAGCGACTAATGGAACCTCTTCCTCACCCCGTACGCTATCACCCGGCATGACAGGCGACGCTAATTGGGTAGGTGGGGTGTTGATGTTCATACCTTGCTGAGGCTGCGTGGTCGTGGGTGTGCTCCCGGCCGCCTCCAGACGAAGCAGACTCTTTGGCCACAACAGGACCCACCTCTTGCAATCGCCAAGCCGCCTCCCTAGTACCGGAGGAGCCAAATTCTTGTGGCCCGGTTTGACACTGGCCACGGAAACCTTGAAGACGTCAGGGGGGATCGGCCGACTGTGGAACAATTGTTCCTTCGGCTTCACAATCGTCGCCTTCCCCACGTCCACCTTCTGGCCGCTGATGGTGTACAATATGGTGCACGGGGTTACGTCGGCCTGCAAAGACATGTCTGCGACGTGAGACATCCAAAAGGCAACGAAAACGGGAGATTAGACATTTATTGAAGAGGGCCGGTGTGACAGGTACCGTGAGGTTGTCGAGCTCAGCCAAAGACGAAGCACCGCCGAGCACGTCCGAGACGGAGGACGGGCTGCTATGAGCAGGTGCGGGAGCCGGTGCAGGAGCTGGTGCAGGAGCCGGTGCAGGAGCTGGTGCAGGAGCAGGTGCGGGAGCCGGTGCAGGAGCTGGTGCAGGAGCAGGTGCGGGAGCCGGTGCAGGAGCTGGTGCAGGAGCCGGTGCAGGAGCTGGTGCAGGAGCAGGTGCTGGTGCAACGCTAGTCGAGCTGCTCCCGAAGAAGTTGGAAAGGGGAAAGTCCGCTGCCTCTTTATTTGGATTTTGCCTGCTCCAACTGACGATATCCGGAACCAAGACACCATACGAAGCTGCAATCTCCTGTTTTGCGGCAGCTACCGCTGCTGCGACCGCAATCGCAACCTTCTTGTCGATGTTTTCTTCATTTGACCTCCGTCTTTCCTTTCTCTCCTCCGTGGTCTCACGGTAGTACTTCTTCCACGAGGCGCCGTCTCCGACGCCGTGCACGCGTCCATACGACGGCCGAGTGTCCACCGGGAGTCCTTTCAATATGTTCAAGGCCCGGTTGAATGGGGTGTCACACTTGGGCCTCGCCAACGCCTCAGACGGCGAGTCGCTTTCGGCCGCGATCCTGTGCTGCTCTCTCTGCAAAAGGAACAAGGATCGTTTACAAATATGACTAAACGTGCAGTCGAATTGATCAGAAGCTAAAATTAGGGGGTAAATTAAAAATTACCAGCAGTCTCATGAACTCCGTCGTGACCGCGTCCGTCTCGAAAACCATCTTGACTGGGTCCCAATGGTACCGGGCCCTGAGGACGTCACGCTCCTGCGGGACGGTGAACTCCGCCAAGGGGTCTGGGATGCCTAGACTTTCGCGTTCCGCGTCCTCCTTGGCCCATATGGACCTCTTCCCCGCGTAACCATGGCTTCCGAGGTGGTGGCACCCCATGTTCCTCTCTTGAAGCCCCTTCATGTACTCCGACTTTTCTTTGGCAGCTTCGGCAACGCAAGCCGCCTTGAATATTTCAAACTGCTCTTCCGTAATTGTCGGATTATCCTTTACAATCTCGGAGTAGGGTTCCTTTTTGTCGATGATCCTTGCTTTCACCCTTACTTTCCAGGCGGACAACGCGCCGCTAAACTTGCCCATGGCGCGTCTGTTTATCTTCTTCATTGCCGGGTCTTTATCTGGATTTTTATATTTGATTTCATCCCGGCCCGGGAACAAGAACACCTGGTGCAGCTTCGTTAGGAGCGACTGCTTCATATCTGGTATCTTCCATAGTTTCGCATCGTTGATGGTGGCGGTTGCCCGTAGGATGCAGCCTATTTGATTGCCGAAGCACGCGCGCGCTTCCGCAGGCTCTTTTGGCTCAAAATTGCCGTCGTCCACCTCCGTGACCACCAGTCTAGTAGTGATGAGCTGGTTTGGGCGCCGTTGCCTCTTTGGTTTCGGTTCTCTACCGGCTTCGCCAGTCTCGGTGCCAGTCTCAGCGCCGGTCTCGGTGCCGGTGTCAGTCTCGATGTCGGTCTCAGTCTCGGATGTGACAGGTGGGCCCTGCAACAACCGTTGCTCCTTGAGAAGGTTCAAATAGGCGTCTGCCGCCGCGTAGACGTTGCAATCACCAGAACCCTGTCCTTCATCGTTGCTAGCCATGTTTCCTACGATTAAATCTAGTCAATTAATTCTAGACCTAATAAAATGAATAATGACATAAAAAAAGGTCAATGTTTTGCAGGAATGTTGATTCATTCCCGTTGCGGCAAATCCCGGGCACTCGATATGTTCTAGTTTGTAGCACAAGTCATGCCGAAATTCACGGAAAATTTCGGCATAAACTTTGCTACAAACTGGACAAATAGAGCACCTGAAATTTGCCGGAACAGAAATGAATCAACATTCCGGCAAAACATAGGCCACTCGGAATCATTCCCTGCAAACAACAAAAGGCCAGTTGGGCACAATCGAACCACTTCAATGTTGCATATAACATGAGCAAACACTATTGAGGAATTTGCATGTAACATGACCACTTCAGTGAAAAGATATAATCAACAATAATGGAATATGCAAATGAACACTTCTCTGCCTAGGACAGAACCCAAATTCTGTTCTAGCTATTCCTCTCACACACACACACACATTATTTTCTTTTCATCCAAATTGTTTTAGAGCAAATATTCCAACAATACTTGACCTTATTAGAAATTGCAAAGGAACTCCATTTTCTCTAACCCTTCTGACCTCACCAAAATTTCCACAGAAGGACCTTAGTACCTACACCCAATTTCTTCAAAAATATTCAGGTCCATAGTCCAAATAATTCAAATTTCATTTGAATGAAATTTGCTAATCTTTTTTCCTAAATGCTAAAAAATGCCTACTGCCCTAAACAAATCTAGGGTTCATATAAACACCTAGGGTTCATATGAACACCTAGGGTTCATATGAACATCATCACAGCAGAGAGAGAGAGGAGGGCAGGTGAGAGGAGAGGGAGAGCCTTACGGTCGGCAGCGAGGGCGGGCTCGGGCTCGGGCGGCGGCGGTCCTGGGCGGGCTCGGGCGGCGGCGGTGAGGTCGAGGGCGGCGGCGGTGAGGTTGAGGGCGGCAACGGTGAGGTCGAGGGCGGCGGTGGTGAGCTTGAGGGCGGCGACGGTGAGGTCGAGGGCGGCCTCGGGCGGCGGCGGTGAGGTCGAGGGCGTGCTCGATCGGGCAGGGCAATTGACGGCGGCGACAGAGGAGTTGGGGGAGAGGGGGGAAAGGACTTAGCAAAATTTTGAGCCCGCGCGGGGTTAAGTCGAAATAGCAGTAGCGCTGGTAGGCAAAAGCGCTATAGCTAAGTTAGCTATAGCGCTTTCTACCAAAACACGCTACTGCTATAGGAAGTAGTTATTTATTTTCCTTTTTCATTTCCTTTTATCTAAGGAACGTAGCTATAGCGCGGGATTAAAAACGCGCTACTGCTAGAGTAACTATAGCGCTTTGTGGAGACAAGCGCTACTGCTATGCCTTTCTCCTTTATTTTTCTTTTTCTTTTGTTTATCTTTACATTTTCTTTTTTTCATTTCTCCTTTTTCTACTTCTTTCATTTTCAGTTGCTTTTCTATTTCTTTTCCATTTTATTTTCTTTTTTTAGCAGTAGCGCTGTATATAGGAAACGCGCTACTACAAGGAACTTAGCGGTAGCGGGCTTTCTGCTGCACCGCTACTACTATTCCTAGCCTACTGGCAACTGGGTGGGAATTATAGTAGTAGCGCGTTTTACAGTAGACGCGCTGCTGCTATAACCATAGCTGTAGCGCTCTTCATTGACACGCGCCACTACTAAGTAGCGGCATCGCTCTCTTTTAACCAGCGCTACTGCTATACCTCTGTGTATAAGGTTTTCCCTAGTAGTGTCACTCTAAACACCACCGAAGACAACACCTGGACTAGAAAAAAGATTCTCCGAAAGCAACGCCTTCAAGAAGGAAACAATGCACAAACGTTGTCGTCGCCCGATAGAAGATCTTGGGTTTTCACACTGGAGAAAGTCCCAGAATCCAAAACAATGCCTTCAGCAAGACCATTGCCAGGTACAACCAATGAAGGCCAGACCTTGGGTTTTCACCCTGAAAATCGCGACTCGGTACTCGAAAAAGCACCACCAAGAATGGAGTCCACCTGTGATGCCACCCCCGCTTGCCAAGGCTGCTATTGCAAGTCGCCAAACACCTAACACACAGGGAGAACCTGTGTCACATAGTCTTCATCGCAACGAGTACCCTCTTCGCCATTACTAACCCCTGATCGCAGCCACCATGACTTTCTCCATCTCAGTCAGTTTCATGGAAATCTAAATTAAGACATGTCCCATGGCATCGACAAGAAGACGAAGCTTCGCACCATGCCCAAATGAAGCTTCTCTAGCTCAGGATAAGGGCGTGCATGACCGTATATATTCCGCTCTAGATATCCGGTGACGCCATGCGTCAAATGTCGGAGATCACTGACAGGAAGACCGGAACTCGTCCGCGGTCAGAACTGGGAGGCCAACAACAAACAGATCGACGACCTAGCGCAAGAAGACCAGCAGGTCCCGCGAACCGATGCGTCGTGAGACGCGACCAGTCGAAGCAGCAGCGACAACGACCTGTAGGCCCAGATCCGGTCCAGGACGACCACGCCGCCGTCGCCCCCGTCTTGGCACCAGCGTGCCGGAGACCGCCGAGGGCCGTCGCCTCGTTTGTGTGGCTACGTGAACCAGTGTCAACCACACCAAACTATGACTTCAGGCGGATAGGCACAATCCACATGGCCATCTAGCAGTGGAGAACGGAGGACTGATGGATCTCAGCCGGCGGCCCCGTGTGACGCCACTACCCTGCATGGGCTCCTTCATTGCGGAGTCAAGGGACGCCGCCAAACCATCATGCGTGTACGCATCCAGTTCTTCAGCCAACGGGATCGACGAGGTTCAAACGGTGAAGGAAACCTGCCACCATGGGATCTTGGAGGAAGTAGGAACGAATGGAAGAAGGCCCGCCGCCACCGTCGGCCGCCCGGAGCGCCGACCGGCGGCAGAGGCGAGGAGGGTAGGCACGGGGAGGCGCTAGTTGCGGCACGGATGGATCGCTCCCGAGTTGCCCTAGCGAGCGACGCGGGGCCGGTCTAGCACTAATAGGTACCTCTCCAAAAATAAAGACGAGGTATCAGCATCATAGGCATATCTACAACTGATGAAGGACGCCCATAACCGAAATCTAATAACGCTTTGTTTGGATGTCTGTATTGGAGGCCTCTGTATTGAATTGGCTTCAATTCCAATTCATCAAGGAAATTGTAATGGACATGAATACGAATTCGGTTGTTTGGATGTTAAATGAATTGGCTCATCGAATTTTACTCAGGTTTCAATACGGAATCTTGTTTGGATGTCAAAGGATGGAATTGCATAGCAACATTAGTATATGCATCAAAACAAAATTAGTAAAATGTGCGACTATAATTGGTGATTATGTAGCATAAAAAATAAAATATTTTCGAAATCCATGACGACAACAAATAATATCGACGCAACAGCAACAATAATTCTACAGCCTAGAAGCCTGTAAGTTTTGGCTGCAGATTAGAAACCACAGATGAAATTCAATGATATAGAGTATGTAAGATCGTGGGATCTTGAAGCCAGCTGTATGTGCTCAATCGCAACTTCCACTTGTTTTTAATGAAATTCAAAGATACATAGTCTGTAAGCCAGCACATGAAAATGACTTCATATATATGTTGGCTTCCCCTTTTTTTGTTTAATCCAACCAACGAGGCAAATTGCTCAGACATGAGCGGACAGACAGAGCAAGTACTTCATCTCGCTGCTGCAAAATAAGGAACATGGATCAAACGCTGCTGCAACACTTCAACGAGACTAATTCACCATGCTCATACCTTAAATTGACCAAAGGGAACAGGAAGAACTTGACCAATAGCGGCCATGGAAGTGAAAGAACGAGGGAAGAAGAGGGGATCTGGCGGCCATAGGAGGAGGGGATCTGGCGGCCATAGGAGGAGGGGATCCGGTGGCTAAGGAGGAGGGCGTCCGGCAGCTGAAGAGGAGGGGGTCCGGACGCCATGGGAAGAGGGGCGCCAGGGGCCGATGGCCGAAACAGGGGTCGAGGAGGAGGAGCGGCGGAGGACGGTCGGGCCAGGCCATAGCTCTGGGAGAAGGAGATGGGATGGCAAAGGAGATGACGCGACCATGGCAAGAGGGGAAGGGGCTATGGCAGCAGTGAAGAGCGGGGCGGAGTGGAAGAAGGAGAGGGAGGAGGGCCGGCGACGGGAGGTACCTGACCGCCGCCGTCCAGGTCGCGTCACACGGGGCTGGTTGAGCCGGGGGGGATAGAAGAGCGAATCGTTTTTTTTGGGGCGTGCTACGCGTCGGCAAAGATCCGCCGCCTCGCGAGCAGTTAGATCTGGCTCAATTTAGCTATTGAGTGCCGTCCTTTACTTTTGCAACGTAAGTCTTGATGCAGAAACCTTTGCAACAACGATCTTGTTTCAGAAACATTTGCAACAGAGTTTGTGGTGCAAAAATTTTTTGCAACAGACATCATGTTGCAGAAACATCTGTAGATTTTTTTTGCAACGACAATCTTGTTTCAGAAATATTTACAACAGAGTTTGTGGTGCGGATTTTTTTTGCAGCAGGCATCATGTTGCAGAAACATATGTAGATTTTTTTTTGCAACAGATGTCATGTTACAGAAAATTTATGCAACAAAGATAATGTTGCAGGAACTTGTTGTGGCGGCACAAGCAGTTGCGGCTAAATATCGAGGAGACGACAATCATGAACTATGGTGTTCCTTCGGGGCGGCGGCGGCATGAAACGACGGGCAACGACGGCGTGCCTCGTAAAGCCGGGTGGCGGTGGAGCGGTGCTGCTCGATCTAGCGACGCCAGCTGGTTGAATCTAGGAGATAGAGAGGGAGAGGGAGAGGAGGAGGAGTAGGAGGAGGAAGGAGAATAGGAGGGACACAGGCAGCAGAGCACTTGCTCGCCGGCGGCGGCGCATCATGTAGCGGGCACCTGTTGGTCACCGCTACGGAAGAAACAAGACGAGCGGATGTTTTGCTCAACAAATAAATACGTGGCTCAGGAGGATAAGGATGAGACCGTGAGTGGTTGTGAGTCCACGGACACGTGTCGTGTAAACGAGGCGATCGATCGTGATTGTGAAATCAGCCGGCTGAACTGAATGATTTCCCTTTATTTGTTGAGCAAAACATCCGCTCGTCTTGTTTCTTCCGCAGCGGTGACCAACAGGTGCCCGCTACATGATGGGCCGCCGCCGGCGAGCAAGTGCTCTGCTGCCTGTGTCCCTCCTATTCTCCTTCCTCCTCCTACTCCTCCTCCTCTCCCTCTCCCTCTCTCTCTCCTAGATTCAACCAGCTGGCGTCGCTAGATCGAGCAGCACCGCTCCACCGCCACCCGGCTTTACGAGGCACGCCGTCGTTGCCCGTCGTTTCATGCCGCTGCCGCCCCGAAGGAACACCATTGTTCATGATTGTTGTCTCCTCGATATTTAGCCGCAACTGCTTGTGCCGCCACAACAAGTTCCTGCAACATTATCTTTGTTGCATAAATTTTCTGTAACATGACATCTGTTGCAAAAAAAAATCTACATATGTTTCTGCAACATGATGCCTGCTGCAAAAAAAATCCGCACCACAAACTCTGTTGCAAATATTTCTGAAACAAGATTGTCGTTGCAAAAAAAATCTACAGATGTTTCTGCAACATGATGTCTGTTGCAAAATTTTTTTGCACCACAAACTCTGTTGCAAATGTTTCTGAAACAAGATCGTTGTTGCAAAGGTTTCTGCATCAAGAATTACGTTGCAAAAGTAAAGGACGACACTCAACAGCTAAATTGAGCCAGATCTAACGGCTTGCGAGGCGGCGGATCTTTTAAAAAGATCCGCCGGCCGACGCGTAGCACGCCCCACAAATAAATATGTGGCTCACGAGGATAAGGATGAGACCGTGAGTGGTTGTGAGTCCACGGACACGTGTCGTGTAAACGAGGGGATCGATCGTGATTGTGAAATCAGCCGGCTGAACTGAATGATTTCCCATATTGTAACTCACATTTAGTATCAGGTCTTCTTGTGACATTGACAACATTTCTTCTTCAGTTACTGGTCTTTGCTTTCTATCTCCCTGCAAATAAATTTGTAGTAATGGCAGTTAAATAGCAAAAAAAACAACGAATAAATGACATTGACACTAGATCTTCTTCAGTTACTGGAATAATTTTCTTACCAACTTTTGTTTGATTGTGTGGTGTATTTTTCTTTTTTTTGCATGTACTGTTAATGCCTAGGTTTTCCTTTGTGTATGATCCGTGTTGTCTTAATTTATAGTGTAAATTTACACATGGCTACTGTAGATTTGTCTATCAATGTAGACATTATCATAGTTTTTGTAGACTTAGATTGCTGCTGTAGCTAGTGGACGTAGTCGAAGTGGTACTATCTGCTGTAGGTGTGTCTGAATTATTGTGTTGATGTGTGTAAATTATATGGTTTGTCTGAATTCAACACTATAGGTGTGTCTAAATTATACGTTTGCATTTCAGTGTTTGATGCTTGTCTGAATTTCCTATTAACTTTTCCCACATTTTGGTGTGTATTTTTAACCAGCGGTTTTATAGTGCTCTCCCACATGTCAGTGTTTTTACAGCATAGCTGCAACCAGAAAGTTACAATGTGTTTCCATAGTTCGAGTTAAATTTTGTTTCATACGATGTTTCGCTGGTGTTTTTGCCTTGGTTTCTTTGCATTATTTGATGTATGCTCCCAGAGTTTGGAATCCCTCTCTGATTTAGCTCTCTGATTTAATCACCTAATGATCTCCCCCCTGTTGATTTCTTTTAACCAGAACGTTTTGTTTTTCCTGACTTCTAGGTGGACATAATGAGAGGAGTTGAAGATTTTGATGTATCTGTTGTTTTCCTCTGGATTGATATTGTTGTGATCCACAAGTGACTGCTTCTGTTCTTCCTCCAGGTAATTCCCTCTGCCATGCCTCTGCCTCTCCCCCTTCCCCCTCTCCCATGGCGTATATGATTTGTCCCCTTTGTTTTTGACCCCTTTTTCCCTCTCCCGTGGCGTCTCTGCCATGTGTTTCTCCTCCATGCCCCTCTCCCATGGCTTCTCTGCCATGTTCTTCTCCCCCCCCCTCTCTCCAATGGCGTCTCTGCCATGCCCCTCTCCCATGGCTTCTCTGCCATGTTCTTCTCCCCCTCCATCTCTCCAATGGCGTCTCTGCCATGTCCTTCTCCTCCATGCCCCTCTCCCATGGCGTTTGTGTTAGGTGAGATCTGTCTAAAAGGGGATAGAAGGAGGCTGGATTTTTTTCGTGTGTCTCAAGTTGAAGAAGAGCCTTTTGCTGATTTGTTTTTTTTCTTTCAGGTGCCACAAGGAAAGGAGGACAGCTGGGGGGACCGGTTCAACATTTTTGTTCGTTTTTAGTTGACCCGTTTTCAACCCGACCCGTTTTCTACGGGAAAACTGGCAGCCTAACTCTTTGTCCTTAGTTTTGTTCAACAGACAACTGTCAACAGTTCATTGGATGGAAAAATCGAATGACATCTAATTACAAATCAGTCGAATTACAAATAGACACTCCCTAAAATAAAGGAATTATTGCGGCTGTAGCATCTCATTTTTCTATAGTTTGGTTAATTAAAGTTTACTGGTAACATGAGAACATGACGACGTGCTAAAATCAAGTTGGTTAAGCAACAATACGCCCCACAATTCATTGGCATAAAAGTGAACCCACCCAAAATGATTGGCGCACACACGATTGAAACTCTGAAAGCTGATTCCAAGAGTCAAGTTTTTTAAGGGGAAGACTTGTGTGAGATCTCACATGAGGTGAGATCTATGAGATCATTTTTTTTAAAAGTACATGTTTAAACATTCTCAAATTTTTTGTAGACACTCATGAATGTTATTTGGTGTAAATCCTCAAAAAATTTCAGCTCCTAATTTAATTCACACTAATAGAAATAAAAAAGACAAAATCAAATATAAATAGTGTCAAAGTACTATTCACTCAAAGCTGCTACTATTCGTATTCAAATTTGTCTTTTTTGAATCTCTTAATATACATCGAGTTTTGAGCTGATTTTTTCTGAGTGGTAGACATATCACACAAGATGTTGTCAAATAATTTCAGATTTTTTCAAAATGTCTAAATATGATTTTTTGATGTTGATCTCACGATCTCACGTAAATGTGAGATCTCATACAAGTCTCTCCCAGTTTTTTAAGTACCACCGCACCCTACAATATTTGTACTGCAATAGCACATCCTATGATATTTGCAGTATGGATTTCTCAAAAGCTTAGCCATACATAACCTTTTTTTTGCACAAAAAACTTCGGTATTCATCCACTTGAAGTTAGTGGGAAAAGCAGAAGCATACCTGGCTGTATCTGCAGACTGAGCACCCACAACGGCAAAGTGGTCTGGATTTGGAGACAGTCAAAGACGAGGAGGGGAGAAGTGAGGATGCCGAGAAATATGATGAAGAGAGCAGATGAACTCACGTTGAACTTGTGCCATACATGTCGTCGTGGCGACTGGCGAGGCAGGTGGGCATGGTGGCGGCACCTAGGGTTCGCTGCATCCTCGCGCGTCGCGTCGGGTAAATCGGGGCTGAATGTCTCCTCTCGGGTCGATCCCCACCGGCGCCGGAATGCCTCGCGAACCTAACCCTGGACGCCACGCGCACGAGTGGCTGCGGCAAGGCGCAACGGCGATGGGGAATAGGAGATGTCGCACATCTGCTACGGGCGGGATCCTGTCGAGCGCCGCATCGCCTCTGGTCGTGGCTGGATGCCATCACGCACCCGCGCCGGAATCGCTCGCAAGGCTCACCTAGGCTGGATGGAGGAAGACCGCCCGCGTTGGCACATCCTTCCTCGGATTACATCGTAGCCATAGATCGATCAGGCCCATAGAAACCCAATCAACCACAGGCCTCCAGACCACCAAGTGGTCAGCTTGGTAAGCTATCAATAAAAATTTACAACCACAAGCCTCCAGAGTAGCGGGTCATTAGGACGTGCAGGACAGACTACCGCAAGATCCGATGACCCAAAACTAATCAAACACATAATCTGACAGCCGGGAAAGTTGACACTAGTAGAAAAAGGGCCTTTAGTCCCGGTGGTCTGGAGTAGCCCAGGCAAGAGGACCAAAAGGCATCCACGTGGCCGCAGCGGGGAGCCCAGGCAGGAGGACCTTTAGTCCCGGTTGGTCACACCAACCGGGACCAAAGGTCATCCACGCGTCAGCTTCAGGCAGCAGTTGGGGTTTTTTTTTTTTGAAGGGGGGGGGGGGGGGGGGGTTGGGGGGTTTTGGAGGGTTAATTTAGGGGTTTCATATTGTGTTAGCTAGCTAATAGGGAGATGTGTCCTCTCTTTCTCCGTGCTCGGTCGACGGTAGCTACTATACATATAGAGATAACTCGATGCTAGCTAATAAGAAAATGAAGGAAACCATTAATTACAGAAGATCGTCATGCTGAACATATATAGAGAGAAGTGACATCTCTTTCTCCGTGCTTGGTCGAACAACAAGTTTTCGTATATCTATCCGACGGTACTACATATATACAATATAACATCTTTTACAATCCCTAACATCATCTACCTAAGATCCAATCACAAATCCGCATGGTATTCCCCGTCTTTAGGTATGACGTGGTCAAGAAAGAATCCCGCCAATTCCTCTTGAATTGCTCGTATGCGATCATGTGGTAGGAGTTCATCCTGCATCTGCCAGATCTAATTTAAAGAAGGGGGTCAATACATGCATATATATAAATAAAACTCAACACAATTGATGGTAATATTGTTGGAAATATGCCCTAGAGGCAATAATAAATTGGTTATTATTATATTTCCTTGTTCATGATAATCGTTTATTATCCATGCTATAATTGTATTGATTGGAAACTCAAATACATGTGTGGGTACATAGACAACACTGTGTCCCTAGTAAGCCTCTAGTTGACTAGCTCGTTGATCAAAAGATGGTGAAGGTTTCCTAGCCATGGACATGAGATGTCATTTGATAACGGGATCACATCATTAGGAGAATGATGTGATGGACAAGACCCAAACTGTAAACGTAGCATATGATCGTGTCAGTTTATTGCTATTGTTTTCTGCATGTCAAGTATCTGTTCCTTTGACCATGAGATCATGCAACTCACTGACACCGGAGGAATACCTTGTGTGTATTAAACGTCGCAACGTAACTGGGTGACTATAAAGATGCTCTACAGGTATCTCCGAGGGTGTCTGTTGAATTGGCATGGATCAAGACTGGGATTTGTTACTCCGTGTGACGGAGAGGTATCTCAGGGCCCACTCGGTAATACAACATCACTATAAGCCTTGCAAGCAATGTGACTAAAGTGTTAGCCACGGGATCTTGTATTACGGAACGAGTAAAGAGACTTGCCGGTAACGAGATTGAACTAGGTATAGAGATACCGACGATCGAATCTCGGGCAAGTAACATACCGATAAACAAAGGGAACATCATATGGGATTAACTGAATCCTTGACATAGAGGTTCAACCGATAAAGATCTTCGTAGAATATGTAGGAGCCAATATGGGCATCCAGGTCCCGCTATTGGTTATTGACCGTAGAGGTGTCTCGGTCATGTCTACATAGTTCTCGAACCCGCAGGGTCTACACACTTAACGTTTGGTGACGATATAAGTATAGTTGAGTTGTTATGTTGGTGACCAAAAGTTGTTCGGAGTCCCGGATGAGATTCCGGACATGACGAGGAGCTCTGGAATAGTCCGGAGGTAAAGATTGATATATGGGATAATAGTGTTTGGTCTCCGGAAGGGTTCCGGAATTCACCGGAAGGAGTTTCGGATGTTTCCCGAAATGTTCGGGTACGAGAACACTTTATTTGGGCCAAGGGGTAAAGCCCACGAGGCTTTAGGAAGGTGCAAAAGGAAGTTTTGCGGAGGCCAGGGACCCTGGCGTCTGGTCCTGGAGTCCGAGCAGGACTCTTGCCTTGCGGGCCAAACCGACTTTGAGGAGGCTCTTTCTCCAAGTTTCGACCCCAGGGCTCAACATATAAATAGAGGGGCAGGGCTAGCACCCGGAACACATCAAGAATTCCCCAAGCCGTGTGCCGGCAACCCTAACCCTCTAGTTCCTCCGCCATAATCTCCGTAGCGCTTGGCGAAGCCCTGCAGAGATTGTTCCTCACCACCATCACCACGCCGTCGTGCTGCCGGAACTCATCTACTACTTCACCATCGCTCGCTGGATCGAGGAGGTGAAGGCGTCATCAAGCTGTACGTGTGTTGAACGCGGAGGTGCCATCCGTTCGGCACTAGTTCGTGATCGGTTCGAGGGACGACTTGCGATTTGGATCGCAGAGACGTTCGACTACATCAACCGCGTTTCTTAACGCTTCCGCTTAGCGATCTACAAGGGTATGTAGATTCACTCTCCCTCTCGTAGATGCTCATCACCATGGATAGATCTTGTGTGTGCGTAGGAAATTTTTTGTTTCCCATGCAACGTTCCCCAACAAATATATAAAATAAAATTGTGAATATTATTTACGTACTTCAAATTGTTTGTCAGAGAAGCCCCGCTCAGAGGTCGAGTGGCGAATGAACTCGCATACGTAGTATGCACATAAAACAGTCCCTTCTTTCTGGTACAAGCACTTTACGAGAATAGAGTTCAATCAAACTGATAAGCAAGCATGGTAATGATATATTGATGAAAGTTTGAATCAATTAGAGATGCGCGGAACTAGCTAGTACTACTTACTTTGGGGTGCGTAAATCGCAACTCTTTGTTTAGACCGGGAACCTTTCGGGTGAACTTCTTCCAAACCCTGTCAGGCAAAGAAAATGATTACTTGATATCAGGAAATTAACGAAAGTTGCATGCCGATATGGTCCCGGTATTGACTGAACTTACTTCTTGAGCATTGCAGTCATGTCCGCATAATTCTCGGGATCTTTACGTCTCGAGTCTAAGACAGTTACTAATGCCCCGTCAAGCTTAATGGATAGCAGAATAAAGTGGAAACTGCGCATGCATATATAACTCATCAATTACATTACTTAACCTCGAGTAAGCGAAACTGAGTATACAGAGAAGACAGCAATACTCACTTGAAGTTGTAAGGAAGGAGTATTTCCCTTTTGTTTTGATGTATAATGAACGACTGTAGCAAGTTCTCCTCGGTCTCTTTGATTGAGTTTTGTACCGTCCATTCATTTACGGCATCTGGGCTAATGAACCCAACGTCGAAGATTCGTAGTTTTTTGCATTCGACGATCTTCAATCTGCATAATATAGTGAGGATAATTATATATACATGCAATGAACAAGCTGAGCTAGAGACTTAACTATAGAAGTAATACTTACAGACAGTAGGCAGTCATGAGTTGTTTGTCGAGGGCCCGTTGATTGTATAACTGAAATAACTCCACAAATTCAACAGGCATCACGGAAAGTCCAATGAATTCGTGCTCTGGTTTCACTGCCATATACATAGTGTCTCTCCCAGACTCCCTGCAGGTTTTCATGTACCACTCATGCAATTTGTACATCATCGTTGTTAGAGGAGGATGATCAGGTTTGACGAGAGGCTTCCCGTGCAAGTATTCATATTCTTCTGTTACCTCAGCCGTTTGAAAAATTACATCATCCCCCAAGTAATCACCAGGATTGGTACCAGGCACCATCCCCGGATGATTAGCGACGATATCGCTAGACACCTTGAGCGGGGGGCACGATTGCTTCTCCTGTTCGCCGAGCTGGGGAATTGTTTTCCCACTTCTTCGTTCTGCTAACCTTGCATCACTAGAAGTACTTCCCGACCGCCGCGCTTCTACATATGTCTTTTTAATAATCCGGACATAGTTGGAATCCGGCGGAGGCGGTGGTGGTCGCTTCAGGGCATCGATAGTGCGCTTCACTTTCACCGGATCTAGCTTCTCCTTCGGAGGTGGAGTTTTCTTTGCAAAATGGTCCCTCACTTGGGCACGACATATCTCCTCGTTTTCAGACTCGGTCCTCTCGTATGGTAACTTTTCTAGAGGCTTGAGAGATGGACCGTATCTGAATTGCCTCTCGCCTCTGCTTGTACTGCTAGCCGCCGGAGCGGCGGCGTCTCTCTTCCGTCCTTGCTGACGAGGCGGAGAAGGAGGCGGAGTGCTCCGACGCACCGGAGGAGCCGGAGCGGCGGCGGCTGTCTTCCGCCGTTGCTGACGAGGCGGAGGAGGAGGCGGAGTGCTCCGACGCGTCGGAGTAGGCGAAGGAGGAGGCGGAGTGCCCTCACGCGTCGGAGGAGCCGGAGAAGGAGGCAGAGTGCCCTGATCACTCGCCGGAGGAGGAGGAGGAGGAGGAGGAGGAGGCGGAGTGCCCTGACTCGCCGGAGGAGGAGGAGGAGGCGGAGGCGTCCAGTTTGGAAGCTTGATGTACTCCTTCTGCCATAGACATGTTCTAAAAAGTTGAGAGGGTTACGGCAAAAACTGGATGCACTTCGTGTACAAAATGGACAATCTCTTTCGAAGTATCAGGGTTTCGGACGAAAACTCATCTGTTACAAAGGGATTTCATTTTTTTGAACTTATTTGAACTCCAGACTTTTTGTGTGTTCAAAATGCACCATTCAAAGCCACATCATCAATTTTCAACCCTTTCTGACTTCATTTCCTATTTTTCATGCATTTACTGATATTTTTAAGCTAAATGACCCTGAAATTGAAAAGCACTACAAATGAACTCTGAACAGGTTGAAAGTTGGCATGGTATCATCATTTCACCCACATAGCATGTGCTAAAAAGTTGAGAGGGTTACGGCAAAAACTGGATGCACTTCGTGTACAAAACGGACAATCTCTTTCGAAGTATCAGGGTTTCGGACGAAAACTCATCTGTTACAAAAGGCATTTAATTTCTTCACATGTAACTGCAATTATATAGTTGTGGAGAGAAAGTCTTCACTTTTTCTTCGCTTGTGTCCTTTGCTTATTGCGCCGTAACCATGGATAATCTTCATCGTTTAACAGGGTGCTTGGGTCAGCCTTGACTTTGAAGGGAGGAATTTCATGAAACTTTTCATAATCTTCAGACATGTCTGTCTGGCCCTCCAATCCCACGATGTCTCTTTTTCCTGAAAGAACTATGTGGCGCTTTGGCTCATCGTATGATGTATTCGCTTCCTTATCTTTTCTTTTTCTCGGTTTGGTAGACATGTCCTTCACATAGAAAACCTGCGCCACATCATTGGCTAGGACGAATGGTTCGTCTGTGTACCCAAGATTGTTGAGATCCACTGTTGTCATTCCGTACTGTGGGTCTACCTGTACCCCGCCTCCTGACAGATTGACCCATTTGCACTGAAACAAAGGGACCTTGAAATCATGTCCATAGTCAAGTTCCCATATGTCCACTATGTAACCATAATATGTGTCCTTTCCCCTCTTGGTTGCTGCATCAAAGCGGACACCGCTGTTTTGGTTGGTGCTCTTTTGATCTTGGGAGATCGTGTAAAATGTATTCCCATTTATCTCGTACCCTTTGTAAGTCAATACAGTCGAAGATGGTCCCCTGGCCAACGAGTACAGCTCATCAGAAACAGTGTTGTCACCCATGAGTCGTCACACTGCTCCGGGTGTTTGGAGCGCAGAATATTCTTGTGTTCATCGACATACGGGGTCACCAAGGTAGAATTCTATAGAACTGTGTAGTGTGCTTGAGACCAAGAATGCCCGTCCCTACATATTATTGAGTCCGCTCCTAGCGTGCCTTTTCCAGTCAGTCTCCCCTCATACCGCGATTGAGGGAGACCAATCTTCTTAAGGTCAGGAATGAAGTCAACACAAAACCCAATGACATCCTCTGTTTGATGGCCCAGGGAGATGCTTGCTTCTGGCCTAGCGCGGTTACGAACATATTTCTTTAAGACTCCCATGAACCTCTCAAACGGGAACATATTGTGTAGAAATACAGGGCCCAGAACGACAATCTCGTCGACTAGATGAACTAGGACGTGCGTCATGATATTGAAGAAAGATGGTGGGAACACCAGCTCGAAACTAACAAGACATTGCACCAAATCACTCCTTAACCTTGACAGGATTTCTGGATCGATCACTCTACAACGGCATGAATGCAGGCAGCTGGCGTCGGACGGGAACGCGCGGGCGAGAGTGGAGGGTTTTCGATGGACTAGAGTGGTTAGAAGCGGGGGTGGGTGCTGTCGAGACGCCCGCAAAACCACTCCCCACGTTTGTCTCTGGTTTTCGAAAAAAAAAACACATCCAGACCATTCGGCGGAATGATAGAAGCCCGCGTTGGATAGTTTTGGCGGTCCTGATCTCGTGGCCTGAACATATGCGGGTGGTTTGAGAGTCGGTGTTGGAGATTTCCGAAGAATGCAGCAAGTTTGGCTATATCTTGAGGGAAGGGGAGGGAGGGCACGACATAAGTAAATAAATCGGAGGGATAATGTCAGGTCAGAGGTGGTGGTGTACATATGTTGGGAAGGCATAGAGGGAGCGCCATTTGGTGGAGTGGACAGTCGTCAAACTAGACGGATCGCCCATGCCGACTCCCTCCTATATCCACGTAGCCATCCGGTGATATTCCTCCCGACCAAACGACTCAAACCCTTACGTCCAAAGCAACCACGTCCATTTTATCTGTCCTTGTGTTGTGTTTCTGCAAGCCAGCATCAGGTGCCAAGCAGGGAGTTCAGACTTCAGAGAACTCTCAAGCAACACTAACTACGGCAGTCCAATTGAGACACTGTCACGGGCAAGTGGAGCCACGCACGACGAGCAATATATCAGTGCCTACGATAATTTCATGCTCACCGAGTCGCATACTTACTAGTCATGAACAGTTCAAAAAGGCTTGGAGATAGCAGCCAAAAATAATAATAATGTACTGCTCAACATGGTATTATTGAACAAAACACATTTCAACTACGAATAGAGAAATATTTTCTGGCAGTGAGCGCTACTACTATTCAGCTTAGCCTTCTTTACTAAAAAAAAAGACAGTTGAGCCTTCGGGACAAAGGAAGTTAGTCTGAAGTCCAAGTCGTCGTGTCAGGGTGAGGCTAAGCTCACTTTCATCTCGGCCTCCATGTGGGCGATGTCTCTAGCACTGGTGCACACAAGTCTGTCTAGTCAAGTTCTGCAGATCATTCATAGAAAACTTATAGATCCATTCAAACTTTTCAGTCTGTGTTCAGACGAGACGTTGATGTGAAAAGAACCACACGATGACACAACCAACAAAGCCATGGAGCAAAAAGAAGAGGGTCGCTCTGAATACAATATGTGTGTCGTTGCTTATCAATGTATACTTAGAATAGACTGAAGTTTAAATGCTGTAAAAAATTAGCATCGTGAGTAGTAGAGAATTAACTGGATAGTACGGCGAGCTGGTTAATTCAGAAGAGCTGGTTCAGTTTAATCAAATTAGGTGATTTACCCTCACGCATTTGTCTGCTTTGACATGCGTACAGTTGCAACTTTGTTCGGCAACAAACTTTTGTGAGCGTGCCAAAAATTTAACAGGCAATCATACAAATTGAAATGATGGACTGAACCAAAAGGCTTGTACACTGACCTAGCTCATAACGTGCTAATATATCAAGCCGGGAAAAAAAGTACTCACATCACGAACATTGACTCTATCTCACCCTGAACATACTCAAGGCAAGCAGGGCAAAAATAATCAACATGTGAAATGCAGGATAGAAGTCTGACAGCAAAAGAAGCAATAGAGCATAGGAAGATTGGCAATGGAGGAATATGGAAAACCTGGCAAAAGGGGTTAAAATAGATAGCAGTAGACTGAGAGGTCCGCCGATGTGTCCCAGGCAGTATGCTCTGCCTGCCACAGTAGGCGATCCTTGTGAACAACAAAGACTTCCAGTTCGTCCCATGAAGGTCGTTTATATTATCCAAGGGAGCGTGGGGTGGACAGGATGAGGACGGGAATTTAGAAGCTGAAGGAGAGCGGCTGTTGGATACGTACCCATCCAAGGTCATTTAGAAGGTCGTTTAGGAATAGCATCGGTTACCAATGCATCGATTTGATGGGATTGAATGTGAGTAGGAAGAGGGGCTGTCGTGGAGATTGGAGATTAAAGGAGGCAGCCATTGGAATCCTCTGCGAGGGGAAAAAAACGCCCCATGGGGACTCGCTTGGGAAGATAAACCGGCCAGTGCCGTGGGCATTCAGGGGGATATGAAGCGTTCCGTTTCCATGGTGAACGAAGCGGCCAAAAATAAAAATAGCCACCAAACAAAGCCAGAAAAAAGCCTGGGTGAAAATGACGTCACCGAGTGACGTGGCATCACCAGAATGTAGGAAAAATCATTAGTGGGAGGTAGCTATTTAGGAATAGAGGATTAGCAATAGTAAAAACCATTGCAGGTGGAAGTTATGCTTAGACAATTATCAAAATAAATATCAAGTTATTGAAAAAAATGTTGAGTCGTTGCAACATTTGTTCTTTACTTGCCCTGTGGCGCGCATTGTCTGGCGTTCTATTGGGGTTTCTTTGGGGACAGATTTGGGGCCCAACAACCACTGACAATACTTTGCCTGGTGTCATTCTTTCCTGCCTGGAAATGATTTTTTTTATACTGTGGGCTTAGCTGCGATTACCTGGGCTATTTGGCTAGCTCAAAATCGAGCTACCTTTGAGAAAAAACTGATTAAATCTCCTTTTGAGATTGTGTTTACCGCTTGCTCTTTCCTTCTTTACTGGGCAGGCTTGCAGACAGAGGGCGACGCGAAGCGGATGCGAACCGGAACTCGAAGCTGTTCGGGCGGGGACTGTGTCGCTGATGAGGTTATGCAATGCTGGTCGTGGATGATCAGCGGAGGTTCGAGGGCGATGCGCTTTTGCAGGGGGTGGCTGTTGGCAGTCTCTAGTGGAATTCCGGCCTACTTAGTCTATTAGTCTGATAACTCTTTTGTTCCTATTATGCCTGGGTTGTAATAGGAAGTACTTCTCCCAGTAGGATAGTGTTGCTAGGTTTTCGTCTCGCAGTGACCGTTTCGATGGCGTGCAGTCACAGTGGGTTTCCTAGTAATGCTTGAACTCGCTCTCTCTCATTCCCTCCTCCTGTTGAACTCTGGAATTCGATGTATTTCCGTTATTCAAGTAATGGAAAGGGGGTTAGCCCGGTTCAAAAAAAAGTTATTGAAAAAAAAATCTGAAGTCCTTAGATGGTAGTAATCAACGAAAATGTTGCACTACTTTTGCATAATTTCTATAACACCTACTTTCGCAGATTACTATCATCCAAGGACTTCATTTTTTTTTGAACTGAATATGAAACCAAACACCTTTTAAAATTTCTCCAGCTTCTCAAAACGAGTAGTCAACGAATGGATTGCACATCAACGATGACTGGAAAATAAGTAATTCTGAAGGATTCCATAACTATCAGTTGTATTTCTTCATCTTGATCATTGATTTCATCAAAATGCTTCCTCTGTTTACTTTAACGTGTTGTAGGAAATTTCGCTCTATGTCCATATCAAATGCAATGGCTTTTGCGATCGCAATACTAGCATCGGGCTTCATCTCTGTACTTCTAAAAATATGGTAAGACCCCTTGAATGCTTTTCATGGTAGCATCGATGCACACAATCTTTTCCTGCAACTTTCGGCTCGCCATATTTAGAAAAAACAAAAAATCCTGCCACACACCCATATCGATTAAAGTTTCAAAATTCTCAAGTGCACTGACCAAAGAGTGAGAGTCACTTATGGATGTTGGGTCATCCTAGAAGACTCCTCCAGTTCCTTCAAAGTTGATCTTACTTAGAGAGTTTGGTACCTGATAGGTTGCACGTTCTTTGTTCGACTCTCCCAACGAGCATCGGACAAAGGTTTGGGAGTCAGTTTTGGTCCCTTTTTCAAACTATCAAGCAAAATCTTCCACCGTTTAGTAGAATATAAAAACAATAAATATATCCATCGTATAACACCAAAGAATGTAATAGCTTGTCTGCAAGATTTTTCAATATCACAAAGAGTGAGATTCAAAATATGACATGCCCATGGCATATAGAACGCTTTAGGGTTAATTTGAAGCAAACGACTCTAAACGCCTCGGTGTTGTCCCTTCATACTGGAACCATTATCATAACCACGACCTCTCACATCAACAACATTCAAATCAAGAGAACCCAGTGATCCATCAATAGCTTAAAAATCTCAAATCCTGACGCATCATCAACCTTTCAGAGCTCTAGAAAAAACTCCTCCACTCTTGGAATCTTACTTGATATATTGACACATCACACAATTAGTGTCATTTGTTGTTTGTGGCTCACGGTTGGGATACAATCCAAGATAATAGATAAATACTTGGCATCTTTGATGATCTTTAAGATAACCTTTCTCACAACATCAACAAGAACTGAAATTAACTCAATCCGAATATTGTGGCCAAGATAATGATGATGAATTTCATCTGTTTTGAATGTGCCCAATGTGTTCTTGTATCACAAAATCAAATTCAGTAATTTTTTAGATCATTCTCACAACATTACTATTGTATCCTGATACCACAAAAAGTCAAAGTTTGTTTTCCAAGAAACTTTATAGCAAAAACTATTCTTACCAAAATATGTCCCCAGCCCTCCTTTTCCATTTAAATTTCCGATTGCATGCCATCATCTATTGTTTAAATTTTGCTTAGTCTCAACCTAATTTTATCCCATGTAATCATGTTAGTTAAATGCTCAACATTGTTCTCATGTTTCTTGAGTCTCCCAGATAAATGCTTCCGGTCATCTAATCCATCAGATACTAGCAAATACTTGCTCTATTTTTTGAACTACTTGTTCTAAAAATAGTAAATGGTGTTGGCAACTTTAGAGTAAACCAACCACTTTCTATCAACAAACTCACTATTACTCCACTTTATGTGGTAATAAGCAAAATCAAAATGTCTACCAAGGGCAGTCATATCAAATATCAGTTTCGCTATGCGTAGGTCTTTTTTCACGTAAAATGTCAGTTTTCCTATTGTCAAGAATTTATGATGTTCGAGGATGAGAAAAAACAGAGAGTGTTTATGTGCCTCACCAATTGGATTTTGATTATTTCCTGAAGGCTGCAAATATTCCTCCCCCGTGCAGTTTCACGCAAGGAGGTTTTGTCTTCATTGTAGTCAGGGCTGGGCCGGTAAAATTCGGGGACCTGTGCTAAACTCTGAAAGTGGCCTGCCGCACCTATCAAAAAATATAACTATAATAATCTAGGCCATAATCTCTTACATAACTCATGTCTAAGGTTGAAATAAATCCTACATTCTTTGTTGTTCATACCCTTTTGGAAATCAGAAATATTTTTGAACCTGATTTATATCTTCAAATACTAAATGACACCTAGAGTAGTTGATGCACATACAAAAGACAAAAAGGAAAGGAATTAAAGAGATACCTATCAAATAGAAATAGAAATACCTAGCGACTTACCAACAAGCTATTTGCATCTCAGAGGAATAAAATTGGGCAAGGTACGAAGTTTGGCGACCGGAGAGAAACTGACACACTCACGCCTACATGATCCCTAACCTAACCATCATGCATACTGTCAAAGAAAGAGATGAATATGAAGAAACATGGTGCAACGTTGCACGTACTATAACGTCATCCGTCCTGGCGACATGTCCATGGAGAACGGGCCCTGACGCCGGAGTCACCAGAGTTAGGGGGCGACACAGGGACGGAGAGCTTGCGGCAACGTTGCAACACCATGGCGTTCCCAACGGGGAGTATTCTTCCGGAGAGCAGAGGACGGCGAACAACGAGGCATTGTCTGACCACCATATAAACGACGACGTGCATCATGGCGGCTCTCGATCGAGTGGAAAGAGAGAAACACGGATCGAGTCGGGAGAAGCAGTACGCAGAATACTCGATCGCGCGGTCCAGACAATGGAGAACTCGCTCATCGGCGTCGGCCTGCTCGCCAGCTGGATAAATAGATGGGCCTATTTACTACTCCTATATGGCCTAAACAAGGCACAACAAATTACGGGCTCTTGGAAATAGGGGGGCCTGTGCAGGCAGCACATGTCGCTCACCCATGCGCCCGGGCCTGATTGTAGTAAACTTTTAAGTATTAAACTTTCTAGATATTTATACCAAACTTTTTTATTTTTTCATAACTCATTTTACTATTAAATGTTCATTGTTTTTGGTAACACATACCTCAATATACTATTGTAGATACTAACTTGGAGCTATAGAGTGCAAGTACAACAATGATTTATTTTTTAGATATTGTTATGTACAAACACATACTTCAATAACTATCATAAATACTAATTTCTTTGTATACTTTGCAGGTGATGGACCAAACACCATTGGTTGTCTCTTATTGTAAGTGAATGCAACAAAAAGATTCTTCCTTTCTAAATTTATCATTATAAATGTATTTTCGCATGCTAAAATGAAACTATATATAGTTGGAAAAAATATTGTTAAATTTGGGAAAACAAATTAAAATATCTTTGTTTATATTGGATTTCACAAAAAATATAAGCAAATCTATATTATCACATTATTCCACAAATTAATGCATGCCCCTTAATTTATAGTTATTTATACTCCTTTTCTCCATAGTATCATTAAATATCTACACTAATTGGTAGAACATTTTAGAGTGTATGAATTTAGCATAACATGCATTGGGTTTGTAGAGCACACGACTGTAATTTTATGTTTCTAATAGCTAGTTCAAAATTGTATGAAGTGTCATCAGTAGTTTGTCCTAAAATCTCATTATTTGCTCTTGCTTGCTGGTTTTGCTTGAGGCCTACTTGTAGGGAAACCTAAGATCCTAAGGTCTAGTTTGGTCGCATCACATTTTTGTAACCGTGGTAATGTAAAACCTCGGCATTACAATACTTGAGAAATGAATACTCTCGTTTATAAATCCATATTTTTCCCAGTTTGTTTTAGAAAAAAGATCCAAAGCTCATTTTAAAATATTAGAAAATACTAAATTAGTGGAGGTACCATGTTTTATTAAACTGTGATATTTGTGAAGGCAAAAACATCAAAGTTTTTAAAGCTATGGTTTCTTAAAAAAGCGCGGTATTAATATCAAAAGTCTAAAAAATACTTATGTGCCAAACACAACCTAAGTGGATCTTAGTGTGAACGACAATTTCCTAGGGGACAAATGACGTTTAAAAGTTGTATGCATATGTAGGGTGTACGTGATGAACTTCAGTGTGATAAGAGAACAGGTTTAGATCATACACTTAGATCTAGTCTACGGGAGATAACCCCAAGAGATAGCTAAGTGTGAAGCCTCTAGATTTACCCATTTTTTTCTCTATGTGAGGCCCGCGGTCCGGATCATATTCCGGATGACTCCAGGAGCTACTGGATTCTCTCAGAGGCTCGAGTGAATCCATGCATGGGGTTCACAGGTTCCAGACCAGCTCACATAAAGCATAATAGTTGAATTTTAATGGGTCATAGAAAAAACTCACCCCACCCTTCTTCACCGAAGTGTCACGGGTCTAAGCAGCAAGAACATTCTCTCGTCTGCCACCCTTGACGTTCCAAAGCTCAAGAAGCCCCCCTAGGGCTCTAAAGCCTTCGTGACTTTGATTTGACCAAGTTTATTGATATTTTTGTGAACCAAACATCAAACTTGACAGAATCCATATTTTTACCATGGCTTTGTTTTGTACATGCATTCCTAGCATACTGATAATTAGCAAAGTGTTATTGTACTATTTCATCAAGTAAGCAATGAGATAATTGAGTACCGGCACACATGGTTGAGTGTTCGATCATGTCGAACTTATCACTAGTAGAAAAAGGGCTATTTGTCCCGGTTCGTAAGGGCCTTTAGTCCCGGTTCTGGAACCGGGACTAAAGGGTCGGGACTAAAGCCCAAAACCTTTAGTCCCGGTACGCTTACGAACCGGGACCAAAGGGGCTCCACGTGGCCGCTGCGGGAAGCCCAGGCAGGAGGACCTTTAGTCCTGGTTGGTAACACCAACCGGGACCAAAAGGCATCCACGTGGCGCTGCCTGGGGCGGGGGAGGGAGGACCTTTAGTCCCGGTTGGTGTTACCAACCGGGACTAAAGGCTCCACCTTTGTCCCGGTTGGTAACACCAACCGGGACCAAAAGGCGGCCACGCGTCAGCAGCTCGCAGTCGCTGGGTTTTGTTTTTTTTTTTGGAAGGGGGGGTTTTGGGGTTTTGGAGGGTTAATTTAGGGGTTTCATATTGTGTTAGCGAGCTAATAGAGAGAAGTGACCTCTCTTTTTCCGTGCTTGGTCGACGCTAGCTACTACACATATAGAGAGAACTCGACGCTAGCTAGTAAGCAAATAAAGGAAACCATTAATTACACAAGATCGTCATGAACATATATAGAGAGAAGTAACATCTCTTTCTTCGTGCTTGGTCGAACAACAAGTTTTCGTATATCTATCCGACGCTGCTACATATGTACAATATATAACATCCCTTACAACAATTTCAATTTCACATGGTATTCTCCTTGTTCAGGTATGACGTGGTCAAGAAAGAATCCCGCCAATTCCTCTTGAATTGCTCGTATGTGATCATGTGGTAGGAGTTCATCCCGCATCTGCCAGATCTAATTTAAAGAAGGGGTCAATACATATATATGAATGAAACTCAACACAATTGATGGTAATATATAAAATAAAATTGTGAATATTGTTTACGTACTTCAAATTGTTTCTCAGAGGAGGCCCGTTCAGAGGTATAGTAGCGAATGAACTCGCATACGTAGTATCCACATAAATGAGTGTTGGGTGCCTGCAACAAGCACTTTACGAGAATAGAGTTCAATCAAACTGATAAGCAAGCATGATAATGGTATTGATGAAACTAGAATCAATGAGAGATGTGCGGAACTAGCTATAGTACTACTTACTTTGGGGTGTGTAAATCGCAGCTCCTTCTTCAGACCCAGAACCTTAGCGGTGAACGTTTTCCAAACCCTGGCAGGCAAAGAAAATGATTACTTGATATCAGGAAATGAACGAAAGTTGCCGATATGGTCCCGGTATTGATTGAACTTACTTCTGGAGCATTGCAGTCATGTCCGCATAATACTTGGGATCTTTACGGAGCGAGTCTAAGACAGTTACTAATGCCCCGTCAAGGTTAATGGATAGCAGAATATAGTGGAAGCTGCGCACGCATAACTCATCAATTACATTACTTAACCACGAGTAAGCGGAACCGAATATGCAGAAGACAGTAACACTCACTTGAAGTTGTAAGGAAAGAGTATTTCCCTTTTGTTTTGATGTTTAAGGAACGTTTGTAGTAAGTTGTTCTCGGTATCTTCAGCCGCCTTTCGTACCGACCATTCATTTACGGTATTTGGGCTAATGAACCCAACGTCGAAGATTCCTATTTTTTGGCATTCGACCATCTTCAATCTGCATAATATAGTGAGGATAATTATATATACATGCAATGAACGAGCTGAGCTAGAGACTTAATTATAGAAGTAATAATTACAGACAGTAGCAAGTCATCAGTTGTTTGTCGAGGGCCTTTTGATTGTATAATTGAAATAACTCCACAAATTCAACAGGCAGCAGGTCGACTCCAGGGAAGTCATGCTCTTTTTTAATTCCGACTAACAAACTGTCTTTCCCAGACTTCCTGCAGGTTTCCATGTACCAGTCATGCAATTTTTGCATCATCGTTGTTAGATGAGGATGATCAGGTTTGACGAGAGGCTTCCCGTGCTCGTATCTAAAGACGTCTACTACCTCAGCCGTTTCAAACTGTACATCATCGGGCAGGTAATCATCAAGAGTGGTACCGGGCAGTAGCACCGGATGATTAGCGATATCGCTAGACACCTTGAGCGGGGGGCACGATTGCTTCTCCTGTTCGCCGAGCTGGGGAATTGTTTTCCCACTTCTTCGTTTTTTCGCTCTTGCAGCACTGGAAGTACTTCCCGACTGCTGCGCTTTTGCATGTGTCTTAGTAATTATGCGGTCATAGTTGGAATCCGGCGGAGGCGGTGGTGGTCGCTTCAGGGCATCGATAGTGCGCTTCACTTTCACCGGATCTAGCTTCTCCTTCGGAGGTGGAGTTTTCTTTGCAAAATGGTCCCTCACTTCGGCACGACATATGTCCTCGTTTTCCTGCTCGGTCCTCTCATATGGTAACTTTTCCACAGGCTTGAGACATGGACCGTATCTGAATTGCCTCCCGCCTCTGCTTGTACTGCTAGCCGCCGGAGCGGCGGCGTCTCTCTTCCGTCGTTGTTGAGGAGGCGGAGTGCTCCGACGCGCCGGAGTAGGTGAAGGAGGAGGCGGAGTGCCCTCACGCGTCGGAGGAGCCGGAGAAGGAGGCGGAGTGCCCTGATCACTCGCCGGAGGAGGAGGAGGAGGAGGAGGAGGCGGAGGCGTCCAGTTTGGAAGCTTGATGTACTCCTTCTGCCATAGACATGTACTCCTCAGAGCACGAACCAGCTGATTCTCCCCTTCACCTGTAGAGTGGTAAAGCTTGAGCTCCTCAAATCCCTCCATTACTTCATCCACCATCACAACAGCATAGCCATGTGGAATCGGAAGGCAGTGAAAAGTTCCGTTGGGTTGAGGAGGTGCAACAGAGCCGAGAGCCGCCTTGAAAGTGAGGTTATGGCATTTCGTCATAAGCTCGCAATTTTGAGCCTCCGTGATAGTATCCACGGGGTAGATAGGCTCCGTGAAGTCAGTCTGAACGGGCTCCGTGGAAGCCACGCTGCTTCTCCGCTGAGATGGCGGGGTAGCTTCTGGGGTAGCTTCGTGCCGCTGAGATAGTTGGCCGGCAGCTCGCTGGCTCTCAGCTTCCTCTAGCTTTTGTAGTCTTGCACTCATCTTCTGCATGTCGCTCAGCTCCGCTTTCCTCTTTCTCTCCCGGCTTCTGTAACCGCCTGCGTCGGGAAACCCAAACTTCCACGGAACGGAGCCTGGTGTGCCTCGTGTTCGTCCAGGGTGCTCAGCATTCCCTAGGGCCTCAGTCAGCTCGTCCTTCTCTCTGTCGGGAATGAACGTCCCTTCCTGCGCTGCGGTGATATACTTCTGAAGCTTCGTGACGGGTATTGCAAGTTGCTCGTCCGTCCAACGGCACTTCCCTGTTTCAGGGTCCAAAGTTCCCCCAACCCCGAAGAACCAAGTCCTTGAACGATCTGGCCATTTCAATGTCTCTGGTTCGACCCCTTTAGCAATCAGGTCATTCTCAGCTTTGTCCCACAACGGCCGGGCTTTGAGGTAGCCACCTGACCCCGTGTGATGGTGATACTGCTTCTTTGCAGCGTTGTTCTTGTTTGTCTCTGACATTTTCTTACTCTTGTCTGATGTCTTGTAGGCCACAAATGCGGGCCAGTGATCTCTTATCTTCTCAAATCGGCCGATGAATTCTGGAGTCTCACCTTTGTCGACAAACTTTGATTTCAACTCCTTCTTCCACCTCCTGAATAGATCTGCCATCTTCTTAAGAGCACACGCCTTGACCAGTGGCTCTATAACGGGCTTATTCGGATCCTCCTCTGGCGGTAGGGTGAAATTTGCCTTCAGCAAAGTCCAAAGATCATCTTTCTGTCTATCGGTGACATAATCACCTTCAGGGGCGTCATCCTTAGGCTTATTCCATTGCTTGATGCTGATCGGGATGTTGTCCCTAACAATAGCTCCGCACTGAGCAGAAAATGCGTCCTTGGTCCGCTTGGGTTCAATCGGTAGGCCATCGTCCGCGAGTGCTGTGATCGTGAACCTTTCATCCTTGCGCAACCTCTTCTTCGGGCCTCGTCTCGTTACCGAAGTTTGGCTCGATCCGGAGGGCTATAAAAGAAGAAAGAAGAGTTAATATATGTACATACCAAAACAATTAATGCATCAATTAGCTAGTTAGCACCTCCGGAGCCATCATGATCATGTCACCGGAGCCATCATGATCATGTCCTTCCTCCTCCATTGTTCCATCGGTGTCGTTGAGAAACGACAAGACAGCATCACCTCCGGCGAGGATTATCTCCCCCAACAACTGTTCTTGTTCCAAGTCTCTTTGATCCATAGTTTCTGCAAATATAGAAAAATATATATATATATAGATGAGATCAGAAAAAAATTGGATCAACTTGTGCACATCCATAATGGGGGTATTCTTGATAAATCTATGTTACCGGAGGGGGTAGACGACAACGACGCTCACCCCTCATGTCATGTCCGACGTCCCTCCTCATGTCGAAGTTATCGGGGAGGGGGTAGACGACAACGACGCTCACCCCTCATGTCCGACGTCCCCCCTCATGTCGAAGTTATCGGGGAGGGGGTACAGGTGGCCTCGAGAGTTGGTCGGGTGAGCGGACCGGGAGTAAGTAACTTTTAACTCATTTTAACTCATTTTGAATATATGAACATTTTAACTTTTACGGGTAGGGGCGGGAGGGGGTTGATCGACGTCTCCCCCCCTCATGTCGAAGTTACCGGAGTTTTCTATATGAACAAAAAAAATCCACATGACATGTCTGACGAGCGGACCGCCTCTCTCTCATGCATGTCCGACGTCCCCCCTCATGACAAAAACTTTCTATAAAAAAAAAGCATACATCTATGAACAAAAAAAATTCTATGAACAAAAATAAAATTGTATCAATGCATATATAAAAACTTTCTATGGATCATCCATCCATACATACATACTGCATATACATACATACATACAGCATCCATACATACATACATACATACTGCATACACCGGGGCGGCGGTGGCGGCGGCGGCACGGCAAGCAGAGCAGGGGCACGGCGCGGCAAGCAGAGCAGTGGCGGCGGCGCGGGGGAAGGGGGGGGGCTCACTGGGGGCGGCGTCGGGGCAGGGGCAGGGGGGCACGGCGGGCGGCGTCGGGGTTTTACCTTACTAACTTAGAAAAAAAATGTTATCGGGGAGGGGGTATATCGACAACGCTTTTTTTCTAGGGTTTGGGTGGCCTCGAGAGTTGGTCGCCCGGTATATCGAGAGGGGGGTGAACATTTTACCTTAGTAACTTAGAAAAAAATGTTATCGGGGAGGGGGTATATCGACCCCCCCCTCATGTCGAAGTTATCGGGGAGGGGGTATATCAACAACGACATACATTCCGGATCCGTTGGAAAGCTCTCGGGGAGCCGATGCCAACGTGATGATAGGGGGCCGGGGTGCTCCCATGGCCTTGTTGATAGATAGAGCCGATGCCAACGTGATGATAGAGCCGATGCCAACATTTTCATTTAACAAAAAAACTACCTTCAAAAAAAGACTTGCTTCGCCGCGGGTGCTCGGTGCGACATGGACTCGGTGGAAAAACTTTATGAAAATGCGGTGGTGGCCGGGCCGGGCGGTTTTCTTTTCCTTCTTCATTTTTTCCTTTGTTTTTTCTTATATGTTTGTTTTCGTTTTCACTCTACATTTTCGTACATACGAAAAACAACGAAGACTTTTTACATGAACATATACACACATATACATGAACATATATACATATACATGAAAAAAAAACATGTACATGAACATATACACACATATACATGAACATATACACACATATACATGAACATATATACATATACATGAAAAAAACATATACATGAACATCTACACACATATACATGAACATCTACACACATATACATGAACATATATACATAAATGAAAAAAAACATATACATGAACATATACACATATACATGCCCGAAAAAAAAACATATACATGAACATATACACACATATACGCGGTGACGGGGAGCAGGGGGGCTCACTGGGGGGGGGGGCGAAGGCTGGAGGCCGGCGACGGAGATGAGGACGGCGGCGATGGGGACGAGGACGGCAGCTCGGGGAGGCGACGGGGACGAGGACGGCGACGACGGGGACGAGGACGGCGGCTCGGGGAGGCGACGGGGAGGCGACGAGGACGGCGGCGACGAGGAGGCGACGGGGACGAGGACGGCGGCGACGGGGAGGCGACGAGGACGGCGGCGACGGGGAGGCGACGAGGACGGCGGCGACGGGGACGAGGACGGTGGCGACGGGGACGAGGACGGCGGCTCGGGGAGGCGACGGGGCCGGCGACGAAGACGACGGCTCGGGGCGGCGACGGGGACGAGGACGACGGCTCGGGGCAACTGGTAGATGAAAACTGAAATTTTCTAAGGGTTTTCTTATATACAAGAAGCATTGGTCCCGGTTGGTGGCACCAACCGGGACCAATGCCACCCTTTAGTCCCGGTTGGTGCCACCAACCGGGACCAAAGGTCTCTTTTCGTCAGCCCAAAGGGCGGGAAGCAGAGACCTTTGGTCCCGGTTGGTGGCACCAACCGGGACTAAAGGGTGGCATTGGTCCCGGTTGGTGCCACCAACCGGGACCAAAGGTGGGCATTGGTCCCGGTTGGTGCCACCAACCGGGACTAAAGGGTGGTGCTGCCCGGGGCCAAAAGTTTAGTCTCACCTCGCTAGCTGAGAGGGCTCGAGAGTGGTTTATAAGCGCTGCTGCGCCAGCCCTCTCGAGCTCCTCTCAACAGCAGGCTTACGGGCCTAATCGCACACACCTCTTCCTGTGGACCTTGTGGGCCTTCTGCGGGCCTGAATCCTGGCCCGACTAGATGGTTGGGTTTCTAGTCGTATTCAGGCCGTGGTGGCCCACTAGGCGGCATTTTTTTTAATTTGTTTCTACTTTTTTTGTTTTCTTTTTTGCTTTATTTATTTTCTTTTGTTTCTACTTACAGTTTTTCAGTGATTCTTTTTGCTTTTAGGTCACAAAAATTATAAACTTTCTGTTAGTGCCATTAGTTTCCAAATTTGAATAGTTTAAATTTGAATTCTTTTAAATTGGTGTGAATCACTAGTTTGTGAATAACTTTACTATAAAAATAGATTTTTGAGTGATTCTTTTTCCTGCTATTTAATATTACTGTGTTTTATCATTATATTCAATTTGGTAATTTTTAGGTAATTTTAAATGTCTGTTTTAACCAAAAACAGATTTTGTTATTTTAGTTTGCTATTAAAGTTTCTAAAAAAATTCTTTATGAAAATTCTTTTTGCTATTAATGTTTTGAACAAAAAATACTTTGATAACTTTAGTTGCATAAATTTTATATAATTTTAGTTGCATAAATACTATAGGTTTATAAAATATTTTTAGTTGATTCCTTTTGCTATTAGAGTTTTATAAAAGTTTTTTAGTTGATTCTTTTTGCTATTGAAGAATATTATAGTTTTATTTTAGTTGATCATAACATAATTTTTTAATTAATTATTTTTAGTTCATTATTTTTTCTATTAGAGTTTCAGAAAGGTTTTCTAGTTCATTCTTTTTGCTATTAGTTCATTCTTTGAGCTAAATGACCCTGAAATTGAAAAGCACTTCAAATGAACTCTGAAAAGGTTGAAAGTTGGCATGGTATCATCATTACACCCACATAGCATGTTCTAAAAAGTTGAGAGGGTTACGGCAAAAACTGGATGCACTTCATGTACAAAATGGACAATCTCTTTCGAAGTATCAGGGTTTCGGACGAAAACTCATCTGTTACAAAGGGATTTCATTTTTTTGAACTTATTTGAACTCCAGACTTTTTGTGTGTTCAAAATGCACCATTCAAAGCCACATCATCAATTTTCAACCCTTTCTGACTTCATTTCCTATTTTTCATGCATTTACTGATTTTTTAAGCTAAATGACCCTGAAATTGAAAAGCACTACAAATGAACTCTGAACAGGTTGAAAGTTTGCATGGTATCATCATTTCACCCACATAGCATGTGCTAAAAAGTTGAGAGGGTTACGGCAAAAACTGGATGCACTTCGTGTACAAAACGGACAATCTCTTTCGAAGTATCAGGGTTTCGGACGAAAACTCATCTGTTACAAAAGGCATTTAATTTCTTCACATGTAACTGCAATGATATAGTTGTGGACAGAAAGTCTTCACTTTTTCTTCGCTTGTGTCCTTTGCTTATTGCGCCGTAACCATGGATAATCTTCATCGTTTAACAGGGTGCTTGGGTCAGCCTTGACTTTGAAGGGAGGAATTTCATGAAACTTTTCATAATCTTCAGACATGTCTGTCTGGCCCTCCAATCCCACGATGTCTCTTTTTCCTGAAAGAACTATGTGGCGCTTTGGCTCATCGTATGATGTATTCGCTTCCTTATCTTTTCTTTTTCTCGGTTTGGTAGACATGTCCTTCACATAGAAAACCTGCGCCACATCATTGGCTAAGACGAATGGTTCGTCTGTGTACCCAAGATTGTTGAGATCCACTGTTGTCATTCTGTACTGTGGGTCTACCTGTACCCCGCCTCCTGACAGATTGACCCATTTGCACTGAAACAAAGGGACCTTGAAATCATGTCCATAGTCAAGTTCCCATATGTCCACTATGTAACCATAATATGTGTCCTTTCCCCTCTTGGTTGCTGCATCAAAGCGGACACCGCTGTTTTGGTTGGTGCTCTTTTGATCTTGGGCGATCGTGTAAAATGTATTCCCATTTATCTCGTACCCTTTGTAAGTCAATACAGTCGAAGATGGTCCCCTGGCCAACGAGTACAGCTCATCAGAAACAGTGTTGTCACCCATGAGACGTGTTTGCAACCAACTGCCGAAAGTCCTGATGTGTTCATATGTAATCCAGTCGTCACACTGCTCCGGGTGTTTGGAGCGCAGAATATTCTTGTGTTCATCGACATACGGGGTTACCAAGGTAGAATTCTGTAGAACTGTGTAGTGTGCTTGAGACCAAGAATGCCCGTCCCTACATATTATTGAGTCCGCTCCTAGCGTGCCTTTTCCAGTCAGTCTCCCCTCATACCGCGATTGAGGGAGACCAATCTTCTTAAGGTCAGGAATGAAGTCAACACAAAACCCAATGACATCCTCTGTTTGATGGCCCAGGGAGATGCTTGCTTCTGGCCTAGCGCGGTTACGAACATATTTCTTTAAGACTCCCATGAACCTCTCAAACGGTAACATATTGTGTAGAAATACAGGGCCCAGAACGACAATCTCGTCGACTAGATGAACTAGGACGTGCGTCATGATATTGAAGAAAGATGGTGGGAACACCAGCTCGAAACTAACAAGACATTGCACCAAATCACTCCTTAACCTTGACAGGATTTCTGGATCGATCACCTTCTGAGAGATTGCATTGAGGAATGCACATAGCTTCACAATGCCTAATCGAACGTTTTCCGGTAGAAGCCCCCTCAATGCAACCGGAAGCAGTTGCGTCATAATCACGTGGCAGTCATGAGACTTTAGGTTCTGGAACTTTTTCTCTGCCATATTTATTATTCCCTTTATATTCGACGAGAAGCCAGACGGGACCTTCATACTGAGCAGGCATTCAAAGAAGATTTCCTTCTCTTCTTTGGTAAGAGCGTAGCTGGCAGGACCTTCATACTGCTTTGGATGCATGCCGTCTTTTTCATGCACACGTTGCTGTTCCTCCCGTGCCTCCGGTGTATCTTTTGTCTTCCCATACACTCCCAAGAAGCCTAGCAGGTTCACGCAAAGATTCTTCGTCACGTGCATCACGTCGATTGCAGAGCGGACCTCTAGGTCTTTCCAATAGGGTAGGTCCCAAAATATAGATTTCTTCTTCCACATGGGTGCGCGTCCCGCATCGTCAGTCGGAACAGATAGTCCGCCAGGACCCTTTCCAAAGATTACTTGTAAATCATTGACCATATCAAGTATGTGATCACCAGTACGGAGGACGGGCTTCTTCCGGTGATCTGCCTCACCTTTGAAATGCTTTCCTTTCTTTCGACATTGATGGTTGGTCGGAAGAAATCGACGATGCCCCAGGTACACATTCTTCCTGCATTTGTCCAAATATATATTGTCGGTGTCATCTAAACAGTGTGTGCATGCGTGGTATCCCTTGTTTGTCTGTCCTGAAAGGTTACTGAGAGCTGGCCAATCGTTGATGGTTACAAACAGCAACGCATGTAGGTCAAATTCCTCCTGTTTGTGCTCATCCCACACACGTACACCTTCTCCATTCCACAACTATAAAAGTTCTTCAACTAATGGCCTTAGGTACACATCAATGTCATTGCCGGGTTGCTTAGGGCCTTGGATGAGCACTGGCATCATAATGAACTTCCGCTTCATGCACAACCAAGGAGGAAGGTTATAGATACATAGAGTCACGGGCCAGGTGCTATGATTGCTGCTCTGCTCCCCAAAAGGATTAATGCCATCTGCACTTAAACCAAACCATACGTTCCTTGCGTCACCTGCAAAGTCCCCCCACCTTCTCTCGATTTTTCTCCACTGCCACCCGTCAGCGGGTGCTCTCAACTTCCTGTCTTTCTTACGGTCTTCTTTGTGCCATCGCATCAACTTGTCATGCTCTTTGTTTCTGAACAGACGTTTCAGCCGTGGTATTATAGGAGCATACCACATCACCTTGGCAGGAACCCTCTTCCTGGGGCGCTCGCCCTCAACATCACCAGGGTCATCTCGTTTGATCTTATACCGCAATACACCGCATACCGGGCATGCGTTCAAATCCTCGTACTCACCGCGGTAGAGGATGCAGTCATTAGGGCATGCATGTATCTTCTGCACCTCCAATCCTAGAGGGCATAGAACCTTCTTTGCTTCGTACGTACTGCCAGGCAATTCGTTATCCTTTGAAAGCTTCTTCTTCATTATTTTCAGCAGCGAACTAAATCCCTTGTCAGATACACCATTGTCTGCCTTCCATTGCAGCAATTCCAGTGTGGTACCGAGCTTTCTGTTGTCATCTTCGCAATTTGGGTACAACCCTTTTTTGTGATCCTCTAACATGCGATCGAACTTCAACTTCTCCCTTTCACTTTCGCATTCTCTCTGTGCATCAACAATGACCCGGCGAAGATCATCATCGGGCACATCGTCTGGTTCCTCTTCATCTTCAGCTTCCCCCATTGCAGCATCACCGTATTCAGGGGGCGGGTAGTTGTCGTCATCCTCTTCTTCTTCGTTGTCTTCCATCATAACCCCTCTTTCTCCGTGCTTGGTCCAAACATTATAGTGTGGCATAAAACCCTTCTCAAGCAGGTGGAAGTGAAGGGTTTTAGAGTTGGAGAAAGCCTTCGTATTCTCACAGACAGTACATGGACAATGCATAAAACCATTCTGCTTGTTTGCCTCAGCCGCTTCGAGAAAATTATGCAGGCCCTTAATATACTCGGAGGTGCGTCGGTCACCGTACATCCATTGCCGGTTCATCTACGTGCGTTATATAGTTCTTATTATTGAACAACATATAACTCTCTAGAGCATCTAATTAAAACACACAAGTAAGAACTTTTTTCTTTTAGAAAGAAGATAAGAAGAAGAGGCTAACCACGGTGTTGCCGGCGCCGAGATGGGCGCGGGCGATCGACGGCGGTGAGGACGGGGACGGGACAGGACGGACCGCCAAATCTAGACAAATCTTGAGGAAAATGGAGCTTGGACAAGGAGCTTCGAGAGGAGAAAGCTTAAGTGTGGCTCCGGCATTTCATCGAACACCTCATGTGCATAGGAGGTGAGCTAGAGCACCACAAAAGCTCTCCCACGGCCGGGCAAAAAAACAGAGCAATGCATTGCTCTGCTCGCGGGCGGAGGCTATATATAGGCCAACCATTGGTCCCGGTTCCAGCCACAAACCGGGACCAATGGTTGTGGGCCAGGAGCGAGGCGCATTGGTCCCGGTTCGTGGCTGGAACCGGGACAAAAGGGGTCACCTTTAGTCCCGGTTCCAGCCACAAACCGGGACCAATGGTTGTGGGCCAGGAGCGAGGCGCATTGGTCCCGGTTCGTGTCTGGAACCGGGACCAAAAGTGTCAGACGAACCGGGATCAATGCCCCACGAGGCCCGGCCGGCGCCCTGGCCTCACGAACCGGGACCGATGCCCCCATGGGTCCCGGTTCGTGAGTGAACCGGGACTAATGGGCTTCTCAGGGGTGGACCGATGCCCTGTTTTGTACTAGTGTGAAGGCATGAGAAAGCTAGCTTTAGACTCGGTTTGGGTTTATTGTTTAAAAAAAATTGCATGTAAGAAAAGTAGATAGATATATAGACACGGGCCATTAAAAAATCCGAGTTGACATACACTCATGAAATCATGTTGAGTGCATCAGTCATTACAGTATTTTATTCAAATAGGCTAATTTACACTATATTCTAGTAATGCACACCCTTATTTGCCAGTGTGGGTGGTGAGTTTGGGCAGTGTTTCTGGCACTCCTTGATGGAATGAAAACACGGTGGTCCTTCCAAACTGAGACAGCAGACGCACGCAGTGACATAAGGTTCACGTTTGCTGTTCTTACAATCTCTATCAACACACAATTTCAAGGTAAATTTGTTCTCAGCTAATGATGGTACCACCATAGTCATGTTGGCATGGCCATCTTCTAAGGTGTTCTCAGGCTCAGGACGACCTGTAACGCATGCAAAATATAATATGGTCGTTAGTGTACAATCGGCAAGTATCTTATGCACATAGGGGAGCAATAGTGTTGAAGGAGAAAGGACTGGCTACAAGGATATAAACAATATGATAGTGGCGATGGGCTTACATTGTCCAACCACGACTAGGCACCCGATGAACAGAAGAGCAATCGTGTCCATGATGCCCCCCTTCATATTTTCAGTGAAATGTATACGAGACTATGAGATGGTTACTAAGACACAACCTGAGGCAATGGCCACGGCCCCCTCTTGCCTCAATATATATAGAGAGGGCACAGTCGAAAATAACTATGAGTAGGAGATATGCGCTAATTGATGATTGAATGGGTATATCGATCGGCACATTCCATATGTATATACGAGAACGAAAGCGATGCGATCTGCAGATGGCAAAGTTATGGAAGTACATCTTCTGCATTATACGAGAGAGATACGCGATAATGCGATCTGCAGATGGCAAAGTTAGGAATGATATGCGATCGAGATTTGTTACCATACATATACACGCATCAATGTGCGATATTCCTGTGCGTGCAATATCTACTATGATAGATAAAATCTGGAAATATATTAAACGGCATGATTATATACCATCCACGGAAAAGAAACATATATAAAATATATTTCGTTTATTATATATAAAAAGTATTTGACTGGTTCACCAGTAAAAGAGAAATAAGCTAAAAATTACCACAAGAATCAGATAAATCTGACCATCTATTTAATAGTCTTAAATTAATAGCCACTAGGAGAATGCCCGTGCGTTGCCACGGGCTCTTGAAATAATTTTGTGGGTTATACAATTATAATGCTTGTGAATTTTCACACATAAAAAACGTTATAACATGGGCACAATTGCTTAATAATTGAAGTCCACTTCACTTGCAATGTAAATCCATAGAAAAAACAATTTAACAACGTGTCCTTATAACAAATTGCACGATGATCCAACTAAATCCGTTACAAATTATTAAGATCTACTTGATGCGCTTAAGAAATTCTCGCACAATATCAGGAAAGTTGTCTTTAGCTTCATTCCCACGATGTTTTAGCAAGTATAATAAGAATTGCTTCCTTAGCTCATACCCATCCTGCACAAGCAATAAATGTAGTTAGCGCGAATATTTCACGTCGAATGTCTTAAAACGTGTACCGGACAATACTCACCATGCAAACCGGCTTGACCAGTTCTTTACCGTTCCACAAGAGCATAAAATGAAAAACAACAAAGCCAAACACATCCCTGCAAATTCCTAAATTTATATTATATACAATACAGTGAAGACAAAATAAATATTTGTATTATGAATTTATTATCCGTCCGTGCTCATTGGAATATTAGACAGAAATAAACGTTGCCATTTAGATATATCGGAATTCCAGCCGGGTTGCTTTATTTCGAGTGCTTCTTTGAATTCCCTCGCAAAACCTTTTAACTTCACTACATGCCTCAAATTTTTATTCTCCGACGATTGTGATGTATGAATAGGGTCCATAATGTATACACGATGTGCCTCTTTTTCGATTACGTATAAGATGTATCGGCCGATGGATGCATACAGAAGATAAATCTACAAGTGGTAGCAATTAGCAACAACAATAAACCATGACAACAATAGCCAAAATACCTTACTTACCATGTTGCACGATGAGATGTTGTTGTCTATCTCAGGCCAGCCATCAAACAATGTTGCCAATGTCTGAATAGTTTCCTTCTCGCAAAACTTTTGATCTCGTGTTGACTCTAGCATCATGGACTAAGTAAAAAAAGAATTATTGTTTCAACATGTTGATACTAATGACACTGAATGAAGAATTATAATAACTTACACAAAAACGCAGATCCATGTAATGTATAGGAGGTTCTGTGAACAATGCTCCCTCGTCACATGCGAGTATACGCACGGCAATGTTGAAACAATCATTGTCCATACCTTGCTCCATGTTAAGTATGCCTTGAAGTTTTTTGAGGCTTAAACACATGGGATGCGGTGTCGAGATTCGGACCCATTCCTTCCTGAAAAATGGATGGTAATTGCGACAGCAGAAGCCGTCGGTCTCGGACTCAAACTTCTTGGCCTTGCAGTGGTCGCAATTCGCGACGTGTTTCAGGATATGTGTGCTGTCTGGGAGGTTTGAGTAGACAAAGTCAAACGGATCAATGTCGATACACTCTACGCTAGGCGTGTTCGTGTCTTTATCTCCATCCATGCTATCAACATCGGATCCGGCAGGCATACCACTATAGTCAGAACTTGGGCTACTATTATTTTTTTAATCAACAAATAGATAAATTTTGTGCTTGTTCACTGTTCACCGTACCTTGTCCGCCAAATAGATAGTACTCGTCATCCATAAAGTCGGGTGGCATCGGATTATCGCCCATGATGCCGCTTAGGAATGATTCCACGTCTCCTGAAACATAATTGTATTGATTAGGGAAGGAGGGTACAATCTTGTGCAGAAGATTATGAGAATAGCCAACTCTTACCATCGTTACCGACAGTGAAAGTTGGCATGCTTGTCGAAGGGCTGACATCTGGTGGAGCAGCTTCAGCGTCCTGAATGACGGATGATGCACGAGAGGTGAAAGCTCGAGAGTCGGAGGTTGTGCTAGCTAGATCTGGACATGGCATTGCGATGGATTCAGCGCAGGGGGTGTTTTTCCGTTTAGCATACTTTGCCTTTCTCTCAGCACTTGACTCCCCCTTCTCAATAGGAGTCATGCCCTTTCGGCGTTCCATGCGCTGCTGTCTCTTCTTTTCATTTCGTCCTTGCACATCAATCGATCCCTCAGCCTTTTTCTTCCAATACAATGCTCGGGCCTGTGCGTTTCTCTGCTCCCTTTGTTCGTCTGTTAACTTCCAACTGCGTTCATTATGATGTTGCCTCCTAGCTAGGACGTTATCATGAATGACACCAGATGTGATTGTACTCAAAGGAGGCAATGTAGCAACACCATGTGAGAATGGTGTAGTGCTTGAGCTAGTTGGGTTGGCTGGTTTAACAATAATGTGAAAGCTTGTTCAGAACTTAATTGTTGAACAAGAAGAAAACTGGCGGAATCCCATCAACATATGTAAAGATTAAATGACACTAAAACACTATCACAGTAGAGGTTAAACACAAAACATCTTACCTGATATCGTAAGGGGAGGTAGATTTTCATCTTGTTCCTTAACCGAACCATCCTCTTTTTGCTTCCGATAAGCAGCTCGCCTCTGAGCATTTATCTGCTCCTTTTTTTCCTGTGTCACGCTCTTGTTGGGTTGTTTTACACGTTTTTGCCTAGTCGGGTTTTTGTTCAACACATCTCCTGGTGGCATTAATTCAGGGCATGCTTAGAACTTATTTGTTCAACAAGAATGAAGCTAGCAGAATAATGACTACATATATATAATTCAATTGACTCGGTCGACAAAATTGCAGTACCGTACCTGACATCGCAAAAGAGTTTCGATCAACATTACTCATATCACCGAGAGGGGATGGAGGAACATTTTGCACATCATCTTGTAGATTGATCGCACCTTTCTCCTTTTGCTTCCGATACGATGAGTCCCTACGCGCGTTTACAAGCTCCATTTCATCTTCGTGAGCACGTTGCATGCTAGCTATTTTTTGGTCAATAAATGAACCAGTAAAATGAGAAGTAGAGAGGTCGAAAGTATGAATTAGCAAGTGAGAAGCACGAATCGTTATTACATGTAACAGATAATTTCTTCATGATTTAGCACTCTTCACTTCAAAGAGACTCACCAGACGACATCCCTTCACGAGCAAGACCATTCAACTCAACCGGAGCACACACATCGGTATGGTCTGATTCTATAGCTACTATGAAAAAGAAAGCATTAGTTGTATGAACACACGTAGCAGAACCCCAAAAAGCACAAATTAGTTCATATTAAAGACGGGTTGGATAATACCATTTGAACTTTGGGGTACATTAGTGGGATAAATCAATGTGAGATTACTGGGAGCCGGAAACGAACCATCATTTGGCATCAATGAGAATGTTGGGTTGTCTGCAAGATGTAAAAGTAACAATTAATGCAATCCAATATTATTAATGCAAGAGATTGGACCAAACAAGAGGGTTTCCTGAGTACATATATACTAAACCTGGCATCTTATGTGAAGGACGAAGAACATTCGTTATATCATCGAGAGCGGGTTGTGGAACATCTTGCACATCATTTTGTAGTTTGATCGTACACTCCTCCATCTTCTTCCGATAAGATGTCCGTCTCCGTGCATTTCTAAGCTCCCTTTTGACCTCGTTATCAAGTTGAATGCTAGCCAAATCTTTGTCATTAAAGCAACCAGACGTGAGAGTAGTGGAAACACGAATATTATGGATCAACATGCGAAAAGGATGTCTCCAGATATGCGAAAAGAATTCAAACTTACCTGGAGCCTCCGTTCTCTTGTTTGTGATAGCAGGTAGGCTCAGGGCGTTTAACCGTTCCAATTCGTCGTCAGTCAGGACAGCTCCTGTTGGCTGCTGCTCGGATATTGGATTAGACACTGTTCCATCACGAGCAGGAGCAACATGCTGTACCTGGTGTACCACACCCTCATGGAAAGATTCTACATATATTGGAACACAAGAAAAGGCATAAGCCCTCTTAATATATCAGGATGAACCCCTGTAAGCACAAAATAGATGGAGGAAAGACAAACAGTAAATACCATTTGAACATTGTGGTACATCTGGACTCGTTGGACAAATCTGGAGTTCAACATTTTCAGCTGCAGCCATAACGTCTGGGACGTAGTCGTCAACATTTGCCTCATCCATATGGCCTGCATTGGATTATGGTTAGGCAAATGTCATTGTGAGAAGGCAGCATATATAGCAAAACCTTATGGTGGAAAATATACCTGCTGGTGCGTCTGACTCTCTTGTATGTTCAGTGGCTTTGCTTTTTGAATTCCCCATAAGTACCTATCCATTGTCAGATCCATAAGAGCAAGAAAAAGTTTAACCTGGTCAGTTAGATTTTATTTCACATCTTTAAGCATGTAGGTGCACCTATATCCATTTTATTTCCAAACGTGTAGGATAATTTCTTGATCTACTGTATCATTAACAAGAGCTTTGGGTTTGCTTCCCGGATTCAATGGATTTCTCCAATTACCCTATTTAAGTGACACAATGTAATGATCTTAAACCAAAATGCAGGTTAAATCTCTTTTTTAGAATAGGTACCTGATGTTCACTCCTAAAGGGGCACTTGGTGGAGAAGATAAAAAATGCCCACAATTAAGGTCACAGAATGCATTACATTTCTGTATTTCTGTATTGGTTTTGTGCCCACATGCATCTTGGTTTTGTGCTATCTATCTCTGTATTGTGCCCCTAGCCTGAAGAGTGAAGAGGATAAGGTCACAGAATGCATTACTTAAATATATGCATCTTGGTTTTATTCTGCATGCAATGGGATACACGAATGAGACTCAGATAGATGTTGTGTCAGGGCAAGTGTATGGTGGAAACAATAAAATGGTTTTATCCTGTTTATTGCCTTTAAAGATCCTTTATATAGAGAGAGATAACGTGAAACTAAAGATTCAGAAAGGAAACTGAGACAAATGGCATATTTCATCTTTAGTGCAAGCAACCATCAGCAGTAAGCAACTCTCTTTTTCTTGCCTTCATAAACTGAGACAAATGTCATCTACTGTTGTTTGCTTGTAGATTTCAGTGTGATGGTTTGTATTACTGGGAGAGCACGTCTATTACTGACAAAATTGTACCTGTGCATGCAAATAATTCCAGACTTACCTATGCGTGTTTGTATTACTGACAGAATTGTACCTGTGCTGACAATCCTTCGTATATATTAAACATAATGGAGTTGCCACGTGATGATGGTTGCAGGAAGAATTGGAAACTCATGATGGCGTGAGCAAAGGGAAATACACCATTGGGCTTGGACAGGATAGCATGGCGTTTTGCACTGAAGTGGAGGATGTCATTTCAATGAGGTATGATTATTTTCTTGAGTACAAAGTACTCTCATTTTGCTATCTTTCTATGTATTTTCCTCGAAAGAACTTATTCCTCGAAAGGACTTATTCTCCTGCATATCTGTTATTACCTCCTAGAGATCGTTGTTTGAAACGTGAGGACCCATATAGTTAACATCAACCGATTTGTGCAACCTATGATGACGAGGGCCAATTTTATAATCTATAAATAGAACACTATGACATGCTTGTTTGAAGCTATATTATTTGACACCAGTGCTCGACCGACTACCAATAATGTTAGAGAAAAAGTACAATATATGTGGCTGCTGTGAATATAACAGCCCAGTGTAGTGCCCTTCGAGATGCCTTATATTTGTCTCTGAAGTCCAAATGTATAACATTTAGAATGCCCAGACATGAACCATTTTACGTTTTTAAACATATGCAAAGGTCTTGTTTACCATTTTAGTTCTGTTTATTTCATCTGATTTAGATTTTGTCTCAGCTTGACAGTGGTGAAATCCTAGACCAACAAGTAATATCATATCTCAAGCATAGCTCCCGAGCATACCAATGCAACATATGAATTTGATCCCATAACAATTTCCCTTTTTGAGTCCAGCGATAATCTCTAAAGTATTCACGTTGATCCAACATTACTCCCATTATCAAGTTGAATGGGGTCTTCTCAGGATTATCAAAGTAGTATTTAATACTTTGCACATAACTAGCATTGAGGGTTTTAGGAGGTTCCCCATCTCCATGAGTAGCAAGTACTACTATTTTTTTTGGTATTTCGTGTTCCATATCCATAACTAAAGATATAAAACAACTAATAACAGAAAATAAAAATTACTTAGTGATAAAGCAAACAAGCACACACGAGAATATTCACCCCACGCTATTGCTCCCCGGCAACGGCGCCAGAAAAAGGTCTTGATAACCCACAAGTGTAGGGGATCGTTTGTAGCCTTTTTCGATAAGTAAGAGTGTCGAACCCAACGAGGAGCTAAAGGTATAACAAATATTCCCTCAAGTTCTATCGACCATCGATACAACTCTACGCACGCTAATGCTTGCTTTACCTAGAACAAGTATGAAACTACTTTGGGGGAATAAAACTAGAAGTACTTTGCAAGATAATACAGAACGTGGAAATAAAAGTTAGGTGTTGTTTTAATAAAAGAACAATAAAAGTAAATAGACTAGTAGAAAGCTTTTTGTGTAACGCAAGAGAAAGATTGTCCATAGGCAATTGAATATAATATGATAGATACTTGTTATATGTAATGAGGGAGAGGCATATGCTAACACACTTTCCGTACTTGGATCATATGCACTTATGATTGGAACTCTAGCAAGCATCCGAAACTACCAAAGTTCATTAAGGTAAAACCCAACCATAGAAGTAAGTATCAAGTCCCCTTTACTCCCATACGCAACAACCCACCTACTCGGGTTTGTGCTTCTGTCACTCACGCAACCCACCATAGGCAAATCATGAACATATTGCAACACCCTACAGCGGGGATCCCTCACGTTTGCGCGACACGGAGGGCACCATAGGACAGCACCATATCAACATACAACTCACATCCATAACATCATACCACAATTAACCCATAGGACAAAAGAGATCTACTCAAACATCATAGGATAGCCAAATATCATTGGGAAATAATAGAGTTGAGCACCATGTTTAAGTAGAGATTACAGCGGGGAAGAGAGGTGTTACACCGCTGCATAGAGGGGGAGAGAGTTGGTGTTGACGGCGGCGAAGTTGTTGGTGTAGATCGCCGTCACGATGATTGCCCCGGCGGCGTTCCGGCGCCACCGGGAGAGAGGGGGAGAGAGCCCCCCTCCTTCTTCTTCTTCCTTGGCCTCCCCCTAGATGGGAGGAGAGTCCCCCCTCTGGCCCATGGCCTCCATGGTGGCGGAGGGGCAGGAGCCCCTCCTAGATTGGATCTCCCTCTCTGTTCTCTTCTGTTTCGCGTTCCTGTTTTCTGGCCGAAAACCGTTTCTTAAATTCCCGGAGATACGTAACTCCGATCGAGCTAAAATTTTGAAGGGATTTTTATCCAGAAATTAGCTTCCTTGCGCCCAAAGGAGAGCTCCAACCGACTTACGAGGTGGGCACAAGACACCACCACGTGTTTGGGCCCCTGGGGCACGCCCTAATGTATCGTGGTGGCTGTGGGCCTCCGTTTGCGTTCATTCCACTTCTCAAAATTCACAAATATTCCAAAAAAATCTCCGTAAATTTTTATCGTGTTTGGACTTCGTTTGATATGGATATTCTGCGAAACAAAAAACATACAACAAACAGGAACTGGCACTGGGCACTGGATCAATATGTTAGTCCAATAAATCATATAAAATGTTGCCAAAAATATGTGAAAGTTGTATAATATTGGCATGAAACAATAAAAAATTATAGATACGACTGAGACGTATCAATTCACCATGTGATAATGCTTTGTTCTAGTTCTCTATTAAAAGGAGGCCTTAATATCCCTTAGTTTTCAATAGGACCCCGCTGCCACGGGATGGTAGGACAGAAGATGTCTTGCAAGTTCTTATCGGAAGCACGTATGACTATTTACGGAATACATGCCTACATTATATTGATGAATTGGAGCTAGTTCTATGTCGCCCTAGTGTGTAACTGTTAAATGATCAATGTCATCTAAATCATTATCCATCACCGATCACTAGTAGAAAACGGCCCATCAGTCCCGGTTCCAGAGGGCCTTTAGTCCCGGTTCTGGAACCGGGACTAAAGGGTCGGGACTAATGCCCAAAACCTTTAGTCCCGGTTGGCTTACGAACCGGGACTAAAGGCCCTCCACGTGGCCGCTCTCTGTGCGTGGGCTGGAGGACCTTTAGTCCCGGTTGGTAACACCAACCGGGACTAAAGGAATTTTTTTTAAAAAAAATTCAATTTTTTTTAATTTTTTTTTCTGATTTTCAAATCTTGAATTATTTGACAATTTAATCTCTAATCACCCCTCCTCAGTGCTTTAGAATTGAATCTCTAGTCTCTAATCAGCACTCATTCCAAATCGTCTAACTTCCCGGCCGGTCACCCATCCTCTCACTATTCCAGCCCCAGCACGCTTAACTTTCAGGTTCTATCTCCCTTGGTTTCCAAGTCTGCACTTGTTGTTTCCCTAACAATAGTAAGCTATCAATCCTGTTAACCCTTAGGTCTTGATGTCACATGATTTAATTTTTTGAATTCCAAACAATTATTAAAATAAACAACAATGATTAACAAACAACAATGATTAATTTAAAAACTAAAAAATACTTCAAAAAAAGGAAAAAAAAATCAAAAAAATCAAAAATTATCAAAAATCAAAAAATCCAAAATAATACAAAAAGGTCAAAATAAAATAAGTAATAATAATATTGAATTTCAATGAAAATAAAATAAGTAATATTATTATTATTATTATTTTGCCATTTATTCATTTAAAATGGCATAATTAATATCTTTAAATCTGTAAATCAAAATTCGACAAATAATATATCCATTATTATCAGAAAAATGTGAGCATGATGTCGCACGCTTCACCGTTTGCGTTTGAAACTATTATTCTAAAAAACAACAATTATTTAGTAACAGTAATATTTATTGAATAAGTAGTTTGACCACAGTTTGACCACTGTTTGACCAGAGTTTGACAACATTTCATTTTTTTAAACTTATATTAACTGAAGAATTTTTGTGTGTTCAATATGAACCATTCAAAGCCACATCCTCAAATTTCAACCCTTTCTGACTTCATTTGCTATTTTTCATGCATTTAAAAAAAATTTGAGCTAAATTAGGCCGAAATTGAAAAGCACTACAAATGAACTCTGAAAAGGTTGAAACTTGGCATGGTATCATCATTTCACCCAAATAGCTTGTGCTAAAAAGTTGAGAGGGTTATGGCAAAAACTGGATGCACTTTGTGTACAAACTGGACCATCTCTTTCGAAGTAACAGGGTTTCAAACGAAAATTCAGCTGTTATAAAGACATTTCATTTTTTTAATCTTATTTCAACTCCAGAAATTTTGTGTGTTCAATATGAACCGGTCAAAGCCACATCCTTAAATTTCAACCCTTTTTGACTTCATTTGCTATTTTTTTCATGGATTTAATGATTTTTTGAGCTAAATTAGCCTGAAATTGAAAAGCACTAAACCCAGGACTTAAAACGTCCGAAAACCCTAAACCCAGGACTTAAAACGTCCAAAACTCTATTATAAACAGTAAAATTAAAGGTTCAAACCCTAAAACCTAACCCTAAACTTAGAAATCTAAACCCTAGCCCCTAAACCCTAAAACGTCTAAAACGTCTAAAACGTCGAAAAACTCTATTTTCCCTTTGGAATTTGGTGATTTAAAAAATTGTCGAAACGGAAAACTAAAAGTTTCTTCGAAGAAATCTTTTTTCTCTACATTTTGATATATTATTTGTATTTTTCTGAATTAGAATGATTTAGTTATGATTTTTCTAAGATTAATGTGGTAAAGGGGTTTAGGGTTTAGGGGCCCCCCTTTAGTCCCGGTTGGTATCTCCAACCGGGACTAAAGATAGACCTTTAGTCCCGGTTGGAGACACCAACCGGGACTAAAGGGCTGGGAAAAAAAATTGAAAAAAAATTCCTTTAAAAAAATTTGATTTTTTTTAAAAATTTCAGTCCCGGTTGGTATCTCCAACCGGGACTAAAGGGGGGGACCTTTAGTCCCGGTTGGAGATACCAACCGGGACTAAAGGGGCTGGCACCGTTCGAAGCCGGTCACAAACCCTTTAGTCCCGGTTGGTGTCTCCAACCGGGACTAAAGGTCCCGTTCGAACCGGGACTGATGCCTGCGCCGCTCGAACCGGGACTAATGCTCACATTAGTCCCGGTTCGTAACGCAACCGGGACTATTGCTCCGATCCGGGTGTGACGAAAGCCCTATTTTCTACTAGTGGATCCACATGCCTACGTTTTACATATACTGAATCTTGTTAAGGTACTACTGCTGCTGCTACTGTCACACCTGCTACTCAATTGCTACTATTACTACTGTCACTAAAATTGCTGCTGTCACTATTATTGCTACTCCCACTATTTTCCGTGCTACTAAACCTTTGCTGCAGAGAGATATCCCAGGTGCGGTTGAATTGACAACTCAACTGTCAAGGCCAATAAATATTCTTTGGCTCCCCTTGTGTCGAATCAATAAATTAGGGTGAAATACTAGCCGTGAAGACTGTCGCGATCCCTATACTTGTAGGTTATCAAGACCTTTTTATGGCACCGTTGCCGGGGAGCATAGATTTATTTATTGAGTTAACTTGAGGATATCAAATTGTTACTATGAAGAATCTGAAGGGCAATCGAACTAAGATCGTCCCCTCTCGCACGAGTGGAGGTAAGGAACTGCCATCTAGCTCTTCTTTTGATTCACCTACTGTTTTGAATCAGCTTGCTACACCACCACCTGTTGATCATCCTGATATGTCACATGATCTTGACGATGCTACTTCTGAAATTAATTATGATACTACTGCTATGTTTGATGAAACTGAAACTGTGTCACTGAGTGAATTACTTGATGCTCACATTGCTAAAGCTAGAGAACTTGAAAATGTTGAAACTGATGAAGACTTTGAATCACCTACTACACCTCGTCCTCCTAATTGATATGAATTGCTGATGACCCAAAAGTATAGGGGATCAATCATAGTCCTTTCAATAAGTAAGAGTGTCGAACCCAACGAGGAGCAGAAGGAAATGTCAAGCGGATTTCAGCAAGGTATTCTCTACAAGTGCCGCGAGTAACAATTATAGATAGTTTTGTAACATGATAATTCGTAAGAAGTGACAAGTGACAATAGTAACAAAGGTGCAGCAAGGTAGCCCAATCCTTTTTGTGGTGAAGGACAGGCCGGAAAGTACTCTTATATTAAGCAAGTGCCCCCGAGGACACATGGGAATTTCCGTCAAGTCATATTCATCTTGTTGAGTTGATTCGTGTTCGCTACTTTGATAATTTGATATGTGGGTGCACCGGTGCTAAGGTGCTGTTCGTACTTGAACTAACAACCCACTTATGATTACCCCCTCTCGCAAGCATCCGCAACTACGAAAGAAGAATTATGATAAATCTAACCATAGCATGAAACATGTGGATCCAAATCAGCCCCTTATGAAGCAACGCAAAAACTGAGGTTTAAGCTTCCGTCACTCGAGCAACCCATCATCTACTTGTTACTCCACAATAAATTCCCTTAGGCCCATATAATGGTGAAGTGTAATGTAGTCGACCTTCACATGACACAACTAAGAGAAGTAACAACATACATATCATCAAAATATCGAACGCATATCAACTTCACAAGATTACTTTGCATGCCAAGTTCTGGCTTGAAATTGCTGCTGGTGTTCATCAAATTCCCCTCTGATGTGGCAGCCTCTTCATTTTGCAGGAACATCTCAATGTCATCTTCATCAAGAAATGCATCTTCTTCATCAAGGGAGGCATTGCTTTCTGGTTGTTGACGCAAGTCCTCTTGTTCACCCTTTTCATCTTGATTGTTTTGATTTCTGTTAGTGTTTTCTATTGATGTACAATCAACATCAGTAGTCATCTACATTTTTCAGTGTCCATGTGTTAGATTTTATTTTGTGACATTTTTCTTCCACGATATGTAGTTGAAACAAATGATTTTGTAACATCTTACCTCATGTATGTTGATGTTCTCAAACAGGTCTACCTCCCACGGATTAACTTTCGCTTGTGCCTCTTCGCCCGTCGACTCTTGCCAATTATGCATCTACTGAGTAAGTCATCACAATCTTTGTTATTCAGTTATCTTTTCCATACCATTTTTTGTTCTGATTTTTTTAGAAAGGAATTTTAATTACATTTGCATTTCCTGAGCTATTGGCAGTATCTGCTTGTTTGCTGGAGTTTCCCTCTTCTTCGTGATTCATATTTGCTTGTCCATTCACCGAGTGAACCTTGTATATGATGTCTGATTGTAGGAGTGTAGTAAACGAAAATGATCCCTGCAGTATTTCGTTATGATTGTCAATATTGTCAATCAGAAAATGGTTGCTTTGTCAATATTGTAACTCACATTTAGTATGAGGTCTTCTTGTGACATTGACAGCATTTCTTCTTCAGTTACTGGTCTTTGCTTTCTTTCTCCCTGCAAATAAATTTGTAGTAATGGCAGTTAAATAGCAAAAAAAAAACAACGAATAAATGACATTGACACTAGATCTTCTTCAGTTACTGGAATAATTTTCTTACCAACTTTTGTTTGATTGTGTGGTGTATTTTTCTTTTTTTTTGCATCTACTGTTAATGCCTAGGTTTTCCTGTGTGTATGATCCGTGTTGTCTTAATTTATAGTGTAAATTTACACATGGCTACTGTAGATTTGTCTATCAATGTAGACATTATCAGAGTTTTTGTAGACTTAGATTGCTGTTGTAGCTAGTGGACGTAGTCGAAGTGGTACTATCTGCTATAGGTGTGTCTGAATTATTGTGTTGATGTGTGTAAATTATATGGTTTGTCTGAATTCAACACTATAGGTGTGTCTAAATTATACGTTTGCATTTCAGTGTTTGATGCTTGTCCGAATTTCCTATTAACTTTTCCCACATTTTGGTGTGTATTTTTAACCAGCGGTTTTATAGTGCTGTCCCACATGTCAGTGTTTTTACACCATAGCTGCAACCAGAAAGTTACAATGTGTTTCCATAGTTCGAGTTAAATTTTGTTTCATACGATGCTTCGTGGTGTTTTTGCATTGCTTTCTTTGCATTATTTGATGTATGCTCCCAGAGTTTGGAATCCCTGTCTGATTTAGCTCTCTGATTTAATCACCTAATGATCTTCCCCCCTGTTGATTTCTTATAACTAGAACGTTTTGTTTTTCCTGACTTCTAGGTGGACATAATGAGAGGAGTTGAAGATTTTGATGTACCTGTTGTTTTCCTCTGGATTGATATTGTTGTGATCCACAAGTGACTGCTTCTGTTCTTCCTCCAGGTAATTCCCTCTGCCATGCCTCTGTCTCTCCCCCTTCCCCCTCTCCCATGGCGTATATGATTTGTCCCCTTTGTATTCACCCCTTTTTCCCTCTCCCGTGGCGTCTCTGCCATGTCTTTCTCCTCCATGCCCATCTCCCATGGCTTCTCTGCCATGTTCTTCTCTCCCCCTCCCTCTCTCCAATGGCGTCTCTGCCATGTCCTTCTCCTCCATGCCCCTCTCCCATGGCGTCTCTGCCATGTTCTTCTCCCCCTCCATCTCTCCAATGGCGTCTCTGCCATGTCCTTCTCCTCCATGCCCCTCTCCCATGGCGTTTGTGTTAGGTGAGATCTGTCAAAAAGGGGGTAGAAGGAGGCTGGATTTTTTTCGTGTGTCTCAAGTTGAAGAAGAGCCTTTTGCTGATTTGTTTTTTTTTCCTGTCAGGTGCCACAAGGAAAGGAGGACAGCTGAGGGGACCGGTTCAACCTTTTTGTTCGTTTTTGGTTGACCCGTTTTCAACCCGACCCGTTTTCTATGGGAAAACTGGCAGCCTAACTCTTTGTCCTTAGTTTTGTTCAACAGACAGCTGTCAACAGTTCATTGGATGGAAAAATCGAATGACATCTAATTACAAATCAGTCGAATTACAAATAGACACTCCCTAAAATAAAGGAATTATTGCGGCTGTTGCATCTCATTTTTCTATAGTTTGGTTAATTAAAGTTGACTGGTAACATGAGAACATGACGACATGCTAAAATCAAGTTGGTTAAGCAACAATACGCCCCACAATTCATTGGCATAAAAGTGAACCCGCCCAAAATGATTGGCGCACACACGATTGAAACTCTGAAAGCTGATTCCAAGAGTCAAGTTTTTTAAGGGGAAGACTTGTGTGAGATCTCACATGAGGTGAGATCTATGAGATCATTTTTTTTTAAAGTACATGTTTAAACATTCTCAAATTTTTTGTAGACACTCATGAATGTTATTTGATGTACAACCTCAAAAAATTTCAGCTCCTAATTTAACTCACACTAATAGAAATAAAAAAGACAGAATCGAATATAAATAGTGTCAAAGTACTATTCACCCAAAGCTGCTACTATTCACATTCAAATTTGTCTTTTTTGAATCTCTTAATATACATCGAGTTTTGAGCTGATTTTTTCTGAGTGGTAGACATATCACACAAGAATGTTGTCAAATAATTTCAGATTTTTTCAAAATGTCTAAATATGTTTTTTTGATGTTGATCTCACGATCTCACCTAAAGGTGAGATCTCATACAAGTCTCTCCCAGTTTTTTAAGTACCACCGCACCCTACAATATTTGTACTGCAATAGCACATCCTATGATATTTGCAGTATGGATTTCTCAAAACCTTAGCCATACATAACCTTTTTTTTGCACAAAAAACTTGGGTATTCATCCACTTGAAGTTAGTGGGAAAAGCAGGAGCATACCTGGCTGTGTCTGCAGACTGAGCACCCACAACGGCAAAGTGGGTGGAGTCTGGATTTGGAGACAGACAAAGACGAGGAGGGGAGAAGTGAGGATGCCGAGAAATATGATGAAGAGAGCAGATAAACTCACGTTGAACTTGTGCCATACATCTCGTCGTGGCGACTGGCGAGGCAGGTGGGCATGGTGGCGGCACCTAGGGTTCGCCGCATCCTCGCGCGTCGCGTCGGGTAAATCGGGGCTGAATGTCTCCCCTCGGGTCGATCCCCACCGGCGCCGGAATGCCTCGCGAACCTAACCCTGGACGTCACGCGCACGAGTGGCTGCGGCAAGGCGCAACGGCGATGGGGAATAGGAGATGTCGCACATCTGCTACGGGCGGGATCCTGTCGAGCGCCGCATCCCCTCTGGTCGTGGCTGGATGCCATCACGCACCCGAGCCGGAATCCCTCGCAAGGCTCACCTAGGCTGGATGGAGGAAGACCACCCGCGTCGGCACATCCTTCCTCGGATTACATCGTAGCCACAGATCGATCAGGCCCATAGAAACCCAATCAACCACAGGCCTCCAGACCAACAAGTGGTCAGCTTGGTAAGCTATCAATAAAAATTTACAACCACAAGCCTCCAGAGTAGCGGGTCATTAGGACGTGCAGGACAGACTACCGCAAGATCCGATGACCCAAAACTAATCAAACACATAATCTGACAGCCGGGAAAGTTGAAGGCATGATAAAGCTAGCTTTAGACTCGGTTTGGGTTTATTGTTTAAAAAAATTGCATGTAAGAAAAGTAGATAGATATATAGACACGGGCCATTAAAAAATCCGAGTTGACATACACTCATGAAATCATGTTGAGTGCATCAGTCATTACAGTATTTTATTCAAATAGGCTAATTTACACTATATTCTAGTAATGCACACCCTTATTTGCCAGTGTGGGTGGTGAGTTTGGGCAGTGTTTCTGGCACTCCTTGATGGAATGAAAACACGGTGGTCCTTCCAAACTGAGACAGCAGACGCACGCAGTGACATAAGGTTCACGTTTGCTGTTCTTACAATCTCTATCAACACACAATTTCAAGGTAAATTTGTTCTCAGCTAATGATGGGACCACCATAGTCATGTTGGCATGGCCATCTTCTAAGGTGTTCTCAGGCTCAGGACGACCTGTAACGCATGCAAAATATAATATGGTCGTTAGTGTACAATCGGCAAGTATCTTATGTACATAGGGGAGCAATAGTGTTGAAGGAGAAAGGACTGGCTACAAGGATATAAACAATATGATAGTGGCGATGGGCTTACATTGTCCAACCACGACTAGGCACCCGATGAACAGAAGAGCAATCGTGTCCATGATGCCCCCCTTCATATTTTCAATGAAATGTATACGAGACTATGAGATGGTTACTAAGACACAACCTGAGGCAATGGCCACGGCCCCCTCTTGCCTCAATATATATAGAGAGAGGGCACAGTCGAAAATAACTAGTAGGAGATATGCGCTAATTGATGATTGAATGGGTATATCGATCGGCACATTCCATATGTATATACGAGAACGAAAGCGATGCGATCCGCAGATGGCAAAGTTATGGCAGTACATCTTCTGCATTATACGTGAGAGATACGCCTGGTTAGGAACGATATGTGATCGAGATTTGTTACCATACATATACACGCATCAATGTGCGATATTCCTGTGCGTGCAATATCTACTATAATAGATAAAATCTGGAACTATGATTATATACCATCCACGGAAAAGAAACATATATAAAATATATTTCATTAAGAAAAAGAGAGTATGCTGTATGCATATGCGTTTCGGTTTCAGATTGCAGGGTAAGCCATGTTTTGCCAATAAATAAATATTATAACGTGGCATGGTATCATATGAGTGTTTTTTTAAGGGGATATGTGATATTATTGGGTAGGCCGTATGGTATCATATCACATTTTTTTAATCTTTTACCGAAGTACTGCTAATATGGAAGCTACTAATAACCTGCAAATTAACTTAGCAACCTTGTATAAATCAAAAAATTGGACATGTCGTTAGTAATGGTGTACATTACATGCATAAATACTCCGACACATTACTCGCTTCGGAAAATACATAACTCTTGCCCCTAGATCTCCCGTCGGGTTGAAAGGAACGTGTATCAAAACATCTGCTTGACACTTGAAAATTTAACCACTAGTCCAGCTCATATATTGACACCTTTTAAGATTTCAATTTCTTGCGACAATGCTTACGATTATTTTTATACATAAAAAAGCATTCACTATTAGAGTACGTACCGCATGGAATTTAAATTATGTATCCGTAGGAAAGTTTGTATTTGTGAATCAAGCTCATGAAGCAAAACAAAATGGACGGCAACTAAATTTGGTACCATGAGATTGGGAACACACAAAAAACACCTAATTGTGATTGTCGCCCTAAAACCCTCAAAGACTACTAGCAGTGTGCAGAGGCTAAGTTGGACGCTGCTCCTAGGATTACTACCAGCGGTTTCTTCCAACGAAACACTGGTTAAAATGTAAAATACAAATTTCCTACTTAATAGCTTAGCAACCTTGTGTATAAATACCAAAATTGTAAATGTCACCATTAATGGTGTACATTAATGCATGAAAATGATATTTCACAAAAATAACAACAACACCATACAATTCTCTAAAAAGCCCCTCCCCCCCCCCCCCCCCCCCCCCCCCCCCCGCCCGGCCCTTCAAAAATACGTATCTCGCCACCTAGACCTCCCATCGGGTTGAAAGAAATGTGTATCAAAACTTCCGCTTGACTCTTGGAAAATTTATCCATGGGTTCAGCTTGTTAGATATTGAAACCATGCAAGGCTTCAATATCTTCCGACATAGTTTTAAATTTGTATATTTCAAATTATGCACTGTTTCTGCTCTAGCACACGGAAGTTTAGATTGAATTAAGTTTATTAAAAAAGGACAGGAACCAAATTTCAAACTATGAGATTGGGAACACACATAAAATACCTAATTGTGCATGTCCCCGTAAAACCCTCAAATACCACTAGCAGCGCGCGATAGATTGAGTGAACGCTGTTAGTATACACCAGCACTTTAGCCAAACAAACGCTACTAATGTGAAGTACTAATATGATTAGCGACCTTGTATAAATCCAAAAAATTGTAAATGTCACTAGTATCGGTGTACATTACATGCATACAAAAATGTTATGTAACAAAAAGAACAGTATCAAAATTTTAGCTTGACACTTGGAAACTTTATCCACTGGTTCAAGTGGTCAGATATTGATACCATACACAGGCATCAATTTCTTCAGACATAGTTTCACATTTTTTATAAGTCCAAGTATCCTACTGTTTCTGCTATCACACAAGAAAGTTTGGATTTATGAATTAATGTCATGAAACAAAACAAAATGGACAACAACAAAATTTGGTACAGTGAAATTGGGAACACACAAGAAAAACTAATTGTGTTTGTCACCCTAATACCCCCAAAAATGCAATAGTAGCATCCGACTTCCAGGCTGGGCGCTGCTAGTACTAATACTAGCAGTGTTTGATTTCTGAGGACACTGGTAGTGAGAATTGTACTAGCAGCGTTTCTCCCACGGACCAACGCTGCTAGTGTAAGTCATATATAATCCGACCCCGGCATAGTTGGGGAAATTTCCCCTTTCCTGCTCTCGAAACCATTCCATTTCCTCTCAGTCACTAGTAGAAAACAGGCCTTTGGACCAGAGCATTAGTCCCGATCGGGTTTCGCACCGGGACTAATGTGTCCACTAGTCCCGATTCATGAGGCTAGACTTTAGTCCCGGTTCATGAGGAACCACTAGTCCCGGTTGGTGTTACCAACCGGGACAAAATGGATGGTGGCAGGGTTGTGTCAGGTTGGGGCCCCTGCGAGGTACCGGTTGGTATCACCAACCGGGACTAGAGATTGATCTTTAGTCCCGGTTGGTATCACCAACCGGGACTAAAGGTATCAATATAAATAGTGCTTCGTCCAGCCCGAACCCAAGCTCTCTGATTTCTCCTTTCTCTCCTCTGTTCTCTTCCCTTGCTCGAGCTCATCCTCCATTTTTGCCAAGATTTGTCAAGATTTGAGGCACCCCATCCATCCAAGTGTTCACAAAGGTTAGCAACTTTGTCCTTTCATCTCTCATTGCTAGATCAGTTCGTGCAATGCTCTATAAGTATAGTGATTTGTGGGTTTTAGTTTGGGAGTAATTATGTGGGAGTTTATTTGATTTATATGCAATTTTAGCTCAAATTAACTTCTTAGTTTGCATATGTATAGGTGTCGTTTACTTAGTGCCTTCCCGTCCCCGTCCTAACCACCATCGATCGCACGCACCGTGTCGTCGCCTGCACCACCTTGGTGAGCCTCTTGTTCTTATCATTTTTATAAAAAAATCTTATTTGTATGATTTAGATAGTTATTTGTATAATTTTCTTATTGTATGATTGTTTGTTATACATAGTGCCATGGTTTTGATATCCGTGCCCGTCAGCCCTCGTCCGGTTTATGATTCGGATGTGGTATATTCTGTTTTTATAACTATTTGTTGAATTTCGTGTTAATGACAATTATGCCCATCAAGTTGACATAGATATTTTTATCTAGGGGTATGTGAACCCGAAATTCCAACCGACCCTATTGTCGAGAAGTTGAATTTAGTTGAAAAAGAAAACGATTATTTGAAAGAAAAATTGAAAAGAGTTGAAGAAGAGAAGATGAAATTGGAGTTGTACGTTGCCAATGTCGTCAATGATCACAAGATCAAGATAGATGCAATGCGCTTGAAGATTAGAAAGATTAGAAAATATGCCATTAATAAAGAGGCTTGGTATCATTATGCTGTTGGATCAATTGTTACCTTAGTTGCGATTTTGATCGCATTTGTTGTTGCATTTAAATGCTTTAGCTAGATAGTTGTATGTTGTTTTATGACAATAAGTGTGTATGAACTTGTATTAATTTGGTCACTTTGATGTTATGTAATGAAGATGAGTCGGCAATGGATGTACGATGACCGACGCTCTCCCCAGTTCATTAATGGCGTGCATAGTTTTCTGCATGCGGCTGAGGCAAACAAGCGGAATGGTTTTATGTGTTGTCCATGTGCTGTCTGTAAGAACGATAAGAATTACTCTAGCTCAAAAGACATTCAGGTCCACCTGTTTACGTCCGGTTTCATGTCCGGCTATTACTGTTGGACCAAGCACGGAGAAAGAGGGGTTCTAATGGAAGAGAATGAAGAAGAAGATGATGATGACAACTATCATGGGTTCCCTGAATACGATGGTACTACAATAGGGGAAGAGAATGAAGAAGAAGAAGCTAAAGAAGAGGCATCAAATGAACCCGCTGATGATCTTGGTCAGGCCATTGCTGATGCAAAGAGAAACTACGAAAGTGAAAAGGAGAAGTTGAAGCTGCAGCGCATGTTAGAGGATCACAAAAAATTGTTGTACCCAAATTACGAAGATGACAAGAAAAAGCTGGGTACCACACTCGAATTGCTGCAATGGAAGGTAGGGAATGGTGTATCTAACAAGGGATTTGAAAAGTTGCTGAAAATAATGAAGAATAAACTTCCAAAGGACAACGAATTGCCCGACAGTACGTACAAAGCAAAGAAGGTTGTCTGTCCTTTAGGATTAGAGGTACAGAAGATACATGCATGCCCTAATGACTGCATCCTCTACCGCGGTGAGGAGTACGAGAATTTGAATTCATGCCCGGTATGCGGTGCATTTCGCTATAAGATCAGGGGTGATGACCCTGGTGATGATCTTGAGGGCAAGCGCCCCAGGAAGAGGATTCCTGCCAAGGTGATGTGGTATGCTCCTATAATACCACGGTTGAAATGTTTGTTCCAAAACAAAGAGCATGCCAAGTTGTTGCGATGGCACAAAGATGACCGTAAGAGAGACGGGAAGTTGAGAGTACCCGCTGATGGGTCGCTGTGGAGAAAAATCAAGAGAAAGTGGTCGGACTTTAAGATGACACAAGGAACTTATGGTTTGGTTTAAGTGCGGATGGCATCAATCCTTTTGGGGAGCAGAGCAACAATCATAGCACCTCGCCTGTGACTCTATGTATCTATAACCTTCCTCCTTGGTTGTGCATGAAGCGGAATCTCATCATGATGCCCGTGCTTATCCAAGGCCCTAAGCAACCCGGAAACGACATTGATGTGTACCTAAGGCCATTAGTTGATGAACTTTTACAGTTGTGGGATTTAAAAGGTGTACGTGTATGGGATGAGAACGAGCAGGAGGAAATTGACCTACGAGCGTTGCTGTTTGTAACCATCAATGATTGGCCTGCTCTTAGTAACCTTTCAGGATAGACAAACAAGGGATACCATGCATGCACGTCCTGTTTAGATGAGACCGCAAGTATATATTTGGACAAATGCAAGAAGAATGTGTACCTGGGACATCGTCGATTTCTTCCGACCAAGAATGCCTTAAGAAAGAAAGGCAAGCATTTCAAAGGTGATGCAGATTACCGAAAGAAGCATGTCCTCCGTACTGGTGATGATATACTTGATATGGTCAAGGATTTAGAAGTAATCTTTGGAAAGGGTCCTGGCGGATAATCTGTTCCGAATGACGCTGACGGACACGCCCCCATGTGGAAGAAGAAATCTATATTTTGGGACTAGAATATTGGAAAGTCCTAGACGTCCGCTCTGCAATCGACGTGATGCACGTGACGAAGAATCTTTGCGTGAACCTGCTAGGCTTCCTGGGCGTGTATGGGAAGACAAAAGATACACCGGAGGCACGTGAGGACCAGCGACGCGTGAATGAAAAAGACGAAATGCATCCAAAGAAGTATCAAGGTCCTGCCAGCTACGCTCTTACCAAAAAAGAGAAGGAAATGTTTTTTGAATGCATGCTCAGTATCAAGGTCCCATCTGGCTTCTCGTCGAATATAAAGTGAATAATAAATATGGCAGAGAAAAAAAATTCTAGAACCTAAAGTCTCATGACTGCCACGAGATTATGACGCAACTGCGTCCGGTTGCATTTAGGGGGCTTTTACCAGAAAATATTCGATTAGCCATTGTGAAGCTATGTCCTGGCGGATACAATGCATGCACACACTGTTTAGATGAGAGTGAAGGTATATATTTGGATACATGTAAGGAGGTTGTGTACCTGGGACATCGTCAGTTTCTTCCGCTCAAGCATGTCTTAAGAAAGAATGTCAAGCATTTCCAAGGTGAGGCGGATAACCGGAAGAAGCCTGGCCACCGTACTGGTGATGATATACTTGATATGGTCAAGGGTTTAAAAGTAATCTTTGGAAAGGGTCCTGGCGGTCAATCTGTTCCGAATGACGCTGACGGGCACACACCCATGTGGAAGAAGAAATCTATATTTTGGGAGCTAGAGTATTGGAAAGTCTTAGAGGTCCGCTCTGCAATCGACGTGATGCACGTGATGAAGAATCTTTGCGTGAACCTGCTTGGCTTCCTGGGCGTGTATGGGAAGACAAAAGATACACCGGAGCATGGGAGAACAAGCAACGTATGCACGAAAAAGACGGCATGCATCCAAAGCAGTATGAAGGTCCTGCCAGCTATGCTCTTACCAAAGAAGATAAGGAAAACTTTTTTGAATGCCTGTTCAGTATGAAGGTCCCGTCTGGCTTCTCGTCAAATATAAAGGGAATAAAAAATATGGCAGATAAAAAATTCCAAAACCTAAAGTCTCATGACTGTCATGTGATTATGACGCAATTACTTTCGGTTGCATTGAGGGGGCTTCTACCGGAAAATGTTCGATTAGCCATTGTGAAGCTATGTGTATTCCTCAATGCAATTTCTCAGAAGGTAATCGATCCAGAAATCCTACCAAGGTTACAGAATGATTTGGAGCAATATCTTGTCTGTTTCGAGTTGGTGTTTCCACCATCCTTCTTCAATATCATGATGCACGTCCTAGTTCACTTAGTCGAAGAGAATGCCATTCTGGGTCCTGTATTTCTACACAATATGTTCCCCTTTGAGAGGTTCATGGGAGTCTTAAAGAAATATGTTCATAACCGTGCTAGGCCAGAAGGAAGCATCTCCAAGGGCCATGAAACAGAGGAGGTTATTGAGTTTTTTGTTGACTTTATCCCTGACCTTAAGCCGATTGGAGTTCTTGAATCGCAGCATGAGGGGAGACTAAGTGGAAAAGGCACGCTAGGAAAGGCATTAGTAATATGTAGGGACGGGCATTCTTGGGCCCAAGCACACTACACAGTTCTCCAAAATTCCACCTTGGTGGCCCCGTATATCAATGAACACAAGAATATTCTACGCTCCAAACACCCGGATCAGTCTGATGATTGGATTACACGTGAACATATGGGTACTTTCGGCAGTTCTTTGCAAACACATCTCATGAATGACGACAGTGTTGGAGATGAGTTGTACTTGTTGTCCAAATCACCATCTTCGACCATACTGACTTTCAAAGGGTACGAGATTAATGGGAATACATTTTACACGATCGCCCAGGATGAAAAGAGCACTATCCAAAACAATGGTGTCCGCTTTGATGCAACAAACAATAATAGGGAAAAGGACACATATTATAGTTACATAGAGGAGATATGGGAACTTGACTATGGACGTGATTTACAGATCCCTTTGTTTCGGTACAAATGGGTCAATCTGACACGGGTTAAGGTAGACCCGAAGTACGAAATGACAACAGTGGATCTCAACAATCTTGGGTACACAGAGGAACCATTCGTCCTAGCCAATGATGTGGCGCAGGTTTTCTATGTGAAGGACATATGTCTACCAAACCAAGAAAAAGGAAATATAAGGAAGCGAATACATCATACGGTGAGCCAAAGCGTCACATAGTTCTTTCAGGGAAAAGAAATATCGTGTGAGTGGAGGACAAGACAGACATGTCAGAAGATTATGACAAGTTTCATGAAATTCCTCCCTTCATAGTGAAGACTGACCCAAGCGTCCCGTTAAATGATGAAGATTGTCCATGGTTACGACGCAAAGGGACACACGCGAAGAAAAAGAGATAGGCCAGTTTGTACACGAAGTGCATCCAGTTTTTGTCGTAACCCTCTCAACTTTTTAGCACATGTTATGTGTGTGAAATGATGACACCATTCCAACTTTTAACCTTTTCAGAGTTCATTTGTACTGCTTTTCAATTTCAGGGTCATTCATCGCAAAAAAATCATTAAAAGCATGAAAAATAGCAAATGAAGTTAGAAATGTTTGAAATTTGAGGATGTGGCATTCAATGGTGCATATTGAATGCAGAAAAAGTCTGAAGTTGAAATAAGTTTAAAAAAATGAAATGCTTTTGTAACAGATGAGTTTTCGTCTGAAACCCTCATACTACGAAGGAGATGGTCCAGTTTGTACACGAAGTGCATCCAGTTTTTGTCATAACCCTCTCAACTTTTTAGCACATGCTATGTGGGTGAAATAATGATACCATGCCAAGTTTCAACCTTTTCAGAGTTCATTTGTACTGATTTTCAATTTCAGGGTCATTCAGCGCAAAAAAATCATTAAATGCATGAAAAATAGCAAATGAAGTTAGAAATGTTTGAAATTTGAGGATGTGGCTTTGAATAGTGCATATTGAATGCTCAAAAAGTCTGTCATTGAAATAAGTTAAAAAATGAAATGCCTTTGTAACAGATGAGTTTTCGTCCAAAACCCTCATACATCGAAGGAGATGGTCCTGTTTGTACACGAAGTGCATCTAGTTTTCGTCGTAACCCACTCAACTTTTTAGCACATGCTATGTGAGTGAAACAATGATACCATGCCAAGCTTCAACCTTTTCAGAGTTCATTTGTACTGCTTTGCAATTTCAGGGTCATTCAGCGCAAAAAAATCATTAAATGCATGAAAAATAGCAAATGAAGTTAGAAATGTTTGAAATTTGAGGATGTGGCTTTGAATGGTTCATATTGAATGCACAAAAAGTCTGGAGTTGAAATAAGTTTAAAAAATGGAATGTCTTTGTAACAGATGAGTTTTCGTCTGAAACCCTCATACTTCGAACGAGATGGTCCAGTTTGTACACGAAGTGCATCCAGTTTTTGCCGTAACCCTCTCAACTTTTTAGCACAAGCTATGTCGGTGAAATAATGATACCATGCAAAGTTTCAACCTTTTCAGAGTTCATTTGTACTGCTTTTCAATTTCAAGGTCATTCAGCTAAAAAAATATAAATGCATGAAAAATAGCAAATGAAGTTAGAAATGTTTGAAATTTGAGGATGTGTCTTTGAATGGTGCATATTGAATGCACAAAGAGTCTGGAGTTGAAATAAGTTTAAAAAAATGAAATGCCTTTGTAGCAAATGAAGGTATAAAACTAAAAAAGTTAAACAGAATCTGGTTTTGATTAAAACACCAATTAAAATATCCTAAAAATTCCTAGATTGAACATAATGATAAAACATACTAATATTAAACAACAGGAAAAACAATCACTCAAAAACTATTTTTAAACTAAAGTTATTCACAAACTAGTGATTCACACAAATTTCAAAAGAATTCAAATTTAAACTATTTAAATTTGAAAACTACTGGCACTAACAGAAAGTTTATATTTTTTTGACTTAAAGCAGAAAGATTCATTCAAAAACTATAAATATTCTGAAAGTTATTCCAAATCAAAAAACAGAAACTGTCATGTTTAGAAAAACAAAACAAAACAAAAAATTGAAAATAGACCTTTAGTACCGGTTGGTGGATCCAACCGGGACTAAAGGTCCCTTCCCGCGCGGAATTTGGGCCGCCGAAAAGATGGACCATTAGACCCGGTTGGTGATAAAAACCAGGACTAAAGGTCCTCCCTTTAGTCTCGGTTGTTGACACCAACCGGGACTAAAGAGTCCTGGGGTATTTAAGCGCGTGTTCATCTTCCTCCTCATTTTCTCCCCCGACATCGAACCACACCACGACACAGCCAGGCTGCCAGAGATCGTCTCATCGTTCTGTCGCCAGGCTGCTCGCCCTTTTTCCCCGCCGAAGATCGCCACCGCCGTCCACCTCGCGTCGTCATCGTCGTCTTCCTCCCGCGCCCTCAGTTCCGCCGGTGAACGCCCACGACGCCGGCCGTCCCGTCTAGTCCGGCACCATCCCCGACCCCCTCTCCCTCCGCGCGCTGTGGTGAGCTCCTCTTCCCCCCTGGTGTCGTCCGGCCGACCCCCTCTCCTCCCCGCGCGCGTGCGCGCCGCTGTCGCCGTGGACGGCAACGGCAACGGTCTTTGCCTTGCTTATCTGCCAAAAATCATCAAGAGTTGCTTGCAATGATGTTGCAAGATTAATCAGTTTTTCTTCGTCCAATAGATCAATACAAGATAGAAATTTGTGGTGGGATTAAGTTTAGTTACATGTTTCTTTTTTCAATGATGTTGCAAGATTAATTAAGTTTAGTTACATGTTTTTTCATACGTGGATGTATAACGATTAGCATAATTCCTTCACATGTCATGGGGTTTGTGTGGTGGGATTGTGGATATCTTGTTGCGAAAAATAGTAGTGTGTGTATGGTTGTAGCACCAAAAAATGTTGTTTTTTTCTTTTAGGGATCGATTTAGTGCATTCTTATTAGGTTTCTTGTATAGAGAAAAAATCATAAAATGTTTAATTTCATAAAAACTTTGTTTGTGATTTGTCGAACAAACATTTACAAGGAAATTACAACAAGAGTGAAAACAAGCTGAGCGAAAAAAATCTTAGGGTTACGCGATATCGTGAGGAGTCCCGATGATCGCCAGTGAGGAGTCCCGGACGATCGCCGGTGAGGATCAAGTTTGAGTAGTAATTTGTTTATAAGTTAAAAAAGTTTATTCTCGCATAAGAATTTGTTCTCAACTTCGACGATGCTCGGCCCGCATCCTCGTCGTCGTCTTCACGGCGACAACCTGCTTGAAAGGCGCCATGTCCGGGACTGGGCTCCGCCGGGCTGGCACTGGGAGGTGCTACCTTCCGAGGCACGTAGCTTGGTGAGGAATCAGGCTCCCGTCGTCGACCTGGAGGTTCTTTGGTGGTGGTCACATGGACCACTATTGGTGCGGAGGGAGCCAGCCCCCGCGGAGGAGGTACATCGCCGTGTCAGGGAGGAGGACGAGCACGTCCGACGCTACATGGCTGCGTTGGAAGCCAGGTTCTCCAATACCTGACAGGTTCTTCAGGCATCTAACCCAAGCTATTGATATGTCTCCATCGTATCTACTTTTCCTAACGCTTTTGTTCTTGTTTTGGACTCTAATTTGCATGATTTGAATGAAACTAACCCGGACTGACGTTGTTTTCAGCAGAACTACCATGGTGTTGTTTTTTAGCAGAAATAAAAGTTCTCGGAATGGAACGAAACTTTTTGGATAATTATTTCAGCATATTTGAGGAATATTGGAGCCAAAAGCCAGCACAGAGGGGGGCCAGGGTGAGGAACACCCACCAGGGCGCGCCAGGCCCCCCTGGCGCGGCCTGGTGGGTGGTGCTCACCTCGTGCCCCCCCCCCCCCCCGACCCTAATTCAAGTGCTATAAAATCCTAATTTTCCAGAAAAAAATCAAGGAGAAAGTTTCATCGCGTTTCACGATACGGAGCCGCCGCCACCTCCTGTTCTTCATCGGGAGGCCATATCTGGAGTCCGTTTGGGGCTCCGGAGAGGGGAATCTTTGGTTTTCGTCATCACCAACCCTTCTCCATCGCCAATTCCATGATGCTCCCCGCCGGGAGTGAGTAATTCCTTCGTAGGCTTGCTGGTCGGTGAGGAGTGGATGAGATTCATCATGTAATCGAGTTAGTTTTGTTAGGGCTTGATCCCTAGTATCCACTATGTTCTAAGATTGATGTTGCTATGACTTTGCCATGCTTAATGCTTGTCACTAGGGCCCGAGTGTCATGATTTCAGATCTGAACCGTTTATGTTATCATCATTATGTCTATGTTCTTGATCCGATCTTGCCTAGTCATATGCACCTATTACGTGTTATGATCCGTCAACCCCATAGTGACAATATTTGGGATACTTCACGGTGATGACCGTAGTTTGAGGACTTCATGTATTCACTATGTGTTAATGCTTTGTTTCGGTTCTCTATTAAAAGGAGGCCTTAATATCCCTTAGTTTCCTTATGGACCCCGCTGCCACGGGAGGGTAGGACAAAAGATGTCATGCAAGTTCTTTTCCATAAGCATGTATGACTATATACGGAATACATGCCTAGATTACATTGACGAACTGGAGCTAGTTCTGTGTCGCCCTAGGTTATGACTGTTATATGATGAATATCATCCAACGAATACACCGATCCAGTGCCTACGAGTTTTCCACTTATTGATCTTGCTAAGTTACTACTGCTGTTGTTACTATTGCACATGCTACAAAACTATTACTACTACTGTTACCTCTACCGTTACTGTCACCACTGCTATCAAACTATCATATTACTGTGCTACTGATCACTTTGCTGCAGATATTTATCTCCAGGTGTGGTTGAATTGACAACTCAGCTGCTAATACTCTCAAATATTCTTTGGCTCCCCTTGTGTCGAATCTATAAATTTGGGTTGAATACTCTACCCTCGAAAACTGTTGCGATCCCCTATACTTGTGGGTTATCAAGACCTTTTTCTGGCGCCGTTGCCGGGGAGCATAGCTATATTTGTTGGGTCACTTGGGATTTGTATAAATTGATCACTATGAAGAATCTGAAGGATACTAAAACCAAGATTTTTCCCTCTACTACGAGGGGAGGTAAGGAATTGCCATCACACTTTGCACTTGATTCACCTTCTGTTATGAGTAAACTTGCAACACCACCACCTGCTATTAATCCTGATATTGATGATGCTAATTCTGCTATGAATGATGCTTATGATGATACTAGTACCATGCTTGATGATACTGTGCCACTAGGTGAATTTCTTGCTGAACAAATTGCTAGAGCTAGAGAGGATGAAATCATTGAAACTGCTGAAACTGATGAGATCTTTGAAACTGATAATTATGAAACACCTATTAGGCCTAGCTCTCCTAGATTTCAAATGCCTAAGATACCTGAAGGTTATGCTTTGGATGGAGAAATAGCTAGAGAGATTCTTGCTCGTAAGGATAGAAATGGTCTTAAGAAACTACTATGCAAGTATAAAGAAAATACTTTGAATGCTAAAATGAAATGTGATCCTAAATTTGCTACTTCACCTATCTTTGTTACCGATAAGGATTATGAATTCTCTGTCGATCCAGAGTTAATTACTTTGGTTGAATCTGAAGCCAAAGGAAGGTCGAACAGTTAGTTTTGTCGACCAAAGAGCAAAAGATACACTTTGGGAGACGCTCATGTCACATTTCACCCTACCAGAGAGTTTCATAGATCTCCAATGGGAGAAAGTCAGGAAGTGTGCTCTTAAGAAGATGGCCATACAATTCTAGACTTGGAAGAAAAGATTATGGGCCAAATAAGCCAGCGGAGGAAAGAAGACTCCACAATTCACTGGACAACTAGAGAAGTTAAAAGATCAGTGGGACTTATTTGTGGAGTTCAAGGAATCAGAAGCAGCTAAGGAACGGTCGAGAATAAACAAGATAAATACTGACAAAAAACAACATCACCATGTTCTGGGGACAGGTGGCTACAAGGCTGGTTTGCCTAAGTGGGATGAATCTGAGGCAAAGATGATTGCCGCAGGGGTCACTCCAAAAACAGTGGGTTGGCCCAAAAGATGCAGGACTTGGTTTTATGCACATGGGGGAAAGTTGGACCCAAAGACAGGGGAGATTATTGAACGGATGATTTACTTAAAGCAATAGAAGAAGCTCGAACGGGGGTGTTCCAGCCCGAGAGAGAGAACGACGAGCTTACACGCACCCTCAAGAATCCTGAACACCCGGGATGAACACGAGGCAAAGGCCTTGTTCCATGGGTTGAGGGGTTTAAGGACTGGAATGAGACTTACAGAAGCCGTGCGAGAAAGAAGAAGTAGGAACTAGACTGGATTCAAATGGTAGAATCAAAGAACGCGGATTTAGAACGCAAATACATGATGCAGCAGGAACAGATCAACAAACTTAGCCAGCAAAGCGCGTCTCGGCGGCAGGAGCAACCAAATCCACCTTTGGATGGCACCATCCCACCACGGGGGTCCTGATAAGTCTCCAACGTATCTATAATTTCTGAAGTATTCATGCCATGTTTACAATAATTTTATATGATTTTGGTATGATTTAATTAGAACTAACCCGGACTGACGCTGTTTTCAGCAGAGCTACCGTGGTGTTGTTTTTGTGTAGAAATAAAAGTTCTCAGAATGGGCTGAAAATTTACGAAGAATATTTTTGGAAAATATAAAAAATACTGGAGCAAAAAGAGACCGGAGGGGAGTCCCGAGGTAGCCACAAGCCTAGGGGGCGCCCTCCCCCCCTAGGGCGCGCCCCCCTAGCTTGTGGGCCCCTCGAGCACACCCCCCCTGACTTGATTCCAATGCCAAGTACTCCTATAAATCGAGAAACCTCCAAAAAGAAACCTAGATCAGAAGTTCCGCCACCGCAAGTCTCTGTAGCCACGAAAGATCAATCTTGGCCCTCTCCGGCACCCTGCCGGAGGGGGTCACCATCACCGGAGACCATGGAGGAGGAAGACGGAGGGGCCATCATCACCATGGAGGCCAAGGACCAGAGGGAGAAGCTCTCCCCACCTAGGGGGAGGCCCTGGAGGAGGAAGCACAAGGGGGAGACCCTCTCCCCCTCTCTCTCGGTGGCGCAGGAGTGCCATCGGGGAAACCATCGCCGCGGTGATCGTCTTCATCAACATCACCTTCTTCATCACCATCCTCATCTCCTTTCAGCGGTCCACTCTCCCGCATCCCGCTGTAATCCCCTACTTGAACATGGTGCTTTATGCCACATATTATGATCCAATGATGTGTTGCCATCCTATGATGTTTTGAGTAGATCTTTTTTGTCCTTTGGGTTGATTGATGATCTAGATTGGTTTGAGTTGTATGTTTATTTTGGTGTTGTCCTATGGTGCCTTCCGTGCCGCGCACACGTGAAGGATTCCCGCTATAGGGTGTTGCAATACGTTCATGATTTGCCTATGGTGGGTTGCTTGAGTGACAGAAGCATAAACCCGAGTAGGGGGGTTGTTGCGTATGGGATAAAGGGGACTTGATGCTTTAATGCTATGGTTGGGTTTTACCTTAATGAACTTTAGTAGTTGCGGATTCTTGCTAGAGTTCCAATAATAAGTGCATATGATCCAAGTAGAGAAAGTATGTTAGCTTATGCCTCTCCCTCATATAAAATTCCAATAATGATTACCGATCTTGTTAACAATTGCCTAGGATAATTCCGCACACCGACCCATCATTATTCCACACTCGCTATTTGTAATATATTGTAATATATTCTAACTTTATGATATCAGCACCTATTTTTATATTTTAGTTCTCCGATATCATGCAAAGCTATTCTCTTCATACCCACAACGTAGTTTTATTTCTCGTTTCTAGTTGGAAGCAAACGTTCGGCGTACGTAGAGTCGTATCAGTGGCAGATAGGATTTGAGAGAATATTGATCTTACCTTTAGCTCCTTGTGGGTTCGACACTCCATACATATCACTTCCACCTTTGGAAATTGCTACGATGATTCCTTGCACTTGGGGATTATCAAGCTCTTTTCTGGCGCCGTTGCCGGGGAGCAATAGCGTGGGGTTGATATTCTCGTGTGTGCTTGTTTGCTTTCTTCACTTAGTAGATTTTGTTTTCCCTTTTTTCTTTCTTTAGTTGTGGGTGAAACAAACAAAAAAAATAATGAAAAATATAAAAAGAATTACTTGCCTCTTATGCCGAAGAAGTTTTTCAAAAAGAGAAGTGATTGGAAGGTTGTGCATTGGAGAAGTGAGGGTCGACCTTGAACACTTGTGTTCATGCTCATGGAAAAATGTAGAATTTTTCATGGAAGCTTCTCAAAAATAATTATCCCCTTGTATATATCCATTTTATTATAAAAATAATGTGCCAAGATTTGCTTTTAGGATGATTAGATTGCTTGTTTGCTTTGTGCGGTGCAAAAACAGAAACTTTGACTGTAGTGCACGAATTTACATTTCTTACTGGAACGTCAAAAGTTTCTGAAATTTTTACACAGTACTTCATTACAAATTTTTGAATTTATCCTAAATGTTCAGAATTTTTTGAGTTACAGAAGTATACGAAGTTTCCAGATTGCTACAGACTGTCCTATTTTTGACAGATTCTGTTTTCTATGCATTGCTCTCTTATTTTGATGAACCTATGGGTAGTATCGGGGGGTATGAACCATGGTGAAGTTGGACTACAGTAGATATAATGCTAATATGAATTTGGAATGAGTTCACAACAGTACTTAAAGTAGTATTTTGCTTTATTATACTAACGGATCTCACAAGGTTTTTGTTAAGTTTTGTGTGAATGAAGTGTTCGAAGATCGAGGAGGTATCGATATAAGAAGAATATGGAGAGACAAGAGTTCAAGCTTGGGGATGCCCAAGGCACCCCAAGTAAATATTTCAAGGAGACTCAAGCATCTAAGCTTGGGGATGCCCCGGAAGGCATCCCATCTTTATTCTTCAACAATTACCGGTATACCTCGGTTTTTGTTTTGTTCACATGATATGCGTCTTTGGTGTTTTTCTTTTCCTTTATGCACCCTTCTAGTATGAGATAGTCCTTCATTGATTTGTAGAATGCTTCATGTGCTTCACTTAAATCTTTTGAGTATGGCTTTGTAGAATGCTCTTTGTGCTTCACTTAAATCTTTTGAGTATGGCTTTATAGAATGCTTCGTGTGCTTCACTTATATATTTTGAGCTTGGAAATTGGTTAATCTATATTAATTGTAGAATGCTCTATGAACTTCACTTATATCTTTTAGAGTAAGAATAAAATTATCATCGGAATTAGGCTTGGAAGAGTATCATTAAAATGTCATGCCTAGCTAAAAGGGCATTAAAGAAAAGCGCTTGTTGGGAGACAACCCAATATTTACCCTACTGTTTTTGTGTGTCATCATGATTATTCTACTGTAGTAACTATGTTTTATATTTTTTCTTTCAATAAAGTGCCAATTAATGCCTTTGGGATGATGTGGCTGATAGTTGACTTGATTCTGTGCAAAAACAGAAACTTTGGTGCCCAGGCCAGAATTTTTATAAATTCACCAGGGAGTAAAAAGCTTCTTAATTTTTTACACATGATTTATTTACAAATTTCCTAGGTTGTCCTAATTTTTCAGAATTTTTGGGGCTGCAGAAGTATGGTCATTGTTCAGATCATTACAGACTGTTCTGTTTTTGACAGAATCTGCCTTGTTTGCGTAGTTTGCTTGTTTTAGCATTTCCATGGCTTATATTAAGTTATATAAATTGTGGAAATGATAATTTACAGTCGAAATTATGCGAGAACAATTATGGATCTTGTATTTAACAGTACCTAAGTGGATGGTTTGCTCTTTATCATACTAACCCATCTCAAGAAGTTCCGTTAAGTTTTGTATGATTGAAGTTTCCAAGTTTTGGGTGATATATCGATATGAGGAGAATAAGGAGTGGCAAGACCCTAAGCTTGGGGATGCCCAAGGCACTGCAAAGTAATATTCAAGGAATATCCAAGCAACTAAGCTGGGGGATGCCCCGGAAGGCATCCCCTCTTTCGTCTTCAACATTATCGGTAACCTCACTTGGAGCTATATTTTTATTCGTCACATAATATGTGCTTTGCTTGGATCGTCATTATATTTTGTTATTTTATGTTTGGTGTTATTCATAATCTTTTTTTTCAATAAAAAGTTCCAATAATTGCCTTAGGATGCTTGCATTGCATGTTTGATGTGTGCTGTGTAAAAAACAGAAACTTTTGCTGTAGTGTTTGAATTTTCATATTTTACTGGAACGTGGAAAGTTTCTGAAATTTTTACACAGTATTGTCATATAAATTATTTAGCATATCCTAAATTTTCATAATTTTTTGTGTTACGGAACTACACTGTTTTCATAAATTGCTACAGACTATTCTGTTTGGACAGATTGCTATCATAGTTTTGTTATCTACTTATCCTCTAGTTTCCATAGCCTATATTGGTAGATATAAATTGTGGAAACAATAGTAAAAAGTAGATGATGTTTGAAAATTATTGTGCAACTTGTCTTGGCAGTACATGAAGTGTTGATTTATTCTTATGTGTACTAACCTATCTCACGAGTTCTTTTCGAGTTTTGTGTGGATGAAGTTTTTGAGAGCAGGTGAAACCATGATATGAGAGGATTGAACGAGATACAAAAGCTCAAGTTTGGGGATGCCCAAGGCACCCCAATTAAATATTTCAAGAAGTCTCAAGCATCTAAGCTTGGGGATGCTACACATCCCATCTCTCTTCATAAACAATTATCGGTTAGCCAATGTTGAGCCTAAATTTTTATTCATTCACATGATGCGTGCTATTCTTGGAGTGCCTTTTTTATTTTATTTTTTTCTGTTTGAATAAAAGCATTGGATCTGAAATTTTGAATAAGAGAGAGAGTCCTCACATGGCTATTTAACTAATTGACTACGCATTGATCTTCACTTATATCTTTTTGGAGTAGTTTGTCATTCAATCTCGTGCTTCACTTATATACCCTATGAGTAAATGGTTGAATGAATTGAATATCATAAATCTGAAATTAAATATGCTTCATATACTTATCCCATGGGGATTAATGACTTCATACATAATAAGTATAGGTGGTAAAATTTATTGAAAGTTAGCAAACACCGCATTGGTCACTTGAACAATTCATGAAAGAATATTGAAGGAAGAGAGATTCCACATATAAATATACTATCTTGGACATCTTCTATGATTGTGAGCTCATTAATTATTTTCAAAATCGAGAAAATTAGTTGAAATTGGACAAGGAAGACAACTTAATGAGTTATGTTTGGGTATATTTGCATCGAAGTTATATTGTTATGGATCCTCTAACATGTGGTGCTTGTTTAGAACCTTTTGCTAGCCAAACCTTCGTACTAAGTAGAGATACTACTTGTGCATCCAAACCCTTGAGCCAAGTTTCTTCCGTGAGAGTCCACCATACCTACCTATATGCGGTATTTACCTGCCGTTCCAAGTAAATTTGCATGTGCCAAACTCTAAACCTTCAAATAATATTCTGTTTTGTATGCCCGAATCGCTCATGTAGCGACTGGGGGCGGTAAGTATCTTCCATGCTAGGTGGGTTATTCTCACGATATGTATTGATTCACTATCATTCACGAGAAAGTGACTGGTATTTGGGATGCCCAGTTCCATGCTCAAAAATCAAAATATAATGAAACAAAACTCCCCCAGGATTGTTGTTTGTATGGACGGTACCCATGGATTCGGCTCGCTGTGGAGTGTGTTTGATTGGTGGAGGGGGAGTAAAAACTTTATCATTCTGTTTGGGAACCGCCTATAATGTATCTAGCATGGAAGATGGTGAAATCTCTTGTTTGTTATGTTGACAATGAAAGCATACCTCCCAAAATTATATTCATCTCTGTTTTAAACAATGAGCTCTGGCACATATGCAAATCCCTGCTTCCCTCTACGAAGGGCCAATCTATTTACTTTCATGTTATTTACTATTCATGTTGAGTCAACCTCTTATTCCAACCTCAATCTATTAGTTGGCAAGCATCATGTGGTGGGGAAAGATCCAAACATATATATCCAGTCAAATATATTTGATCGTGAATTATTAGTGTTGACAATTATCTATATGATAAATAAGTTGGGAGGCGAAACATTAAGCCCCTATCTTTCTCTGTGTTCGATGGATGCTATTTGTTCTAAAAATATGCTTTGAGTGTCAATAATCATGGAAGACTATATGATAGTTGAGTATGTGGAATTTGCTAAATCAAAGCTCTTGCATAGACCCATCCTGAAAATAAGATGAATTGCAATTGTTCGATGACTAGGAATATGGTTTTATTAGTTTTCAAGAAACTTTCTGCTCTATACTTTAACATGTGAATAGCTTGTTACTTGATCATGAGAAGCTTTATGAGATGAGCTACTGTTTATGGTTTATATTGATGCTAGAAAAAGTGATTGGAATTATCATTGATCAAACTTGTGCACTTGCTAGCATTCACGCTTCATAAATTATTTCTTTTATCATTTACCTACTCGAGGACGAGCGGGAATTAAGCTTGGGGATGCTGATACGTCTCCAACGTATCTATAATTTATGAAGTATTCATGCCATGTTTACAATAATTTTATATGATTTTGGTATGATTTAATTAGAACTAACCCGGACTGACGCTGTTTTCAGCAGAGCTACCGTGGTGTTGTTTTTGTGCAGAAATAAAAGTTCTCGGAATGGGCTAAACATTTACAGAGAATATTTTTGGAAAATATAAAAAATACTGGAGCAAAAAGATACCGGAGGGGAGTCCCGAGGCAGCCACAACACTAGGGGGCGCGCCCCCTGGCTTGTGGGCCCCTCGAGCACCCGCCCCCCTGACTTGATTCCAACGCCAAGTACTCCTATAAATCGAGAAACCTCCAAAAAGAAACCTAGACCAGAAGTTCTGCCGCCGCAAGTCTCTGTAGCCACGAAAGATCAATCTTGGCCCTCTCCGGCACCCTGCCGGAGGGGGTCACCATCACTGGAGACCATGGTGGAGGAAGACGGAGGGGCCATCATCACCATGGAGGCCAAGGACCAGAGGGAGAACCTCTCCCCACCTAGGGGGGAAGCCATGGAGGAGGAAGCACAAGGGGGAGACCCTCTCCCCCTCTCTCTCGGTGGCGCCGGAGTGCCATCGGGGGAACCATCGCCGCGGTAATCGTCTTCATCAACATCACCTTCTTAATCACCATCCTCATCTCCTTTCAGCGGTCCACTCTCCCGCATCCCGCTACAATCCCCTACTTGAACATGGTGCTTTATGCCACATATTATGATCCAATGATGTGTTGCCATCCTATGATGTTTTGAGTAGATCTTTTTTGTCCTTTGGGTTGATTGATGATCTAGATTGATTTGAGTTGTATGTTTATTTTGGTGTTGTCCTATGGTGCCTTTCATGCCGCGCACACGTGAAGGATTCCCGCTGTATGGTGTTGCAATACGTTCATGATTTGCCTATGGTGGGTTGCTTGAGTGACAGAAGCATAAACCCGAGTAGGGGGGTTGTTGCGTATGGGATAAAGGGGACTTGATGCTTTAATGCTATGGTTGGGTTTTACCTTAATGAACTTTAGTAGTTGCGGATTCTTGCTAGAGTTCCAATCATAAGTGCATATGATCCAAGTAGAGAAAGTATGTTAGCTTATGCTTATCCCTCATATAAAATTGCAATAATGATTACCGATCTTGTTAACAATTGCCTAGGATAATTCCGCACACCGACCCATCATTATTCCACACTCGCTATTTGTAAAATATTGTAATATATTCTAAATTTATGATATCAGCACCTATTTTTATATTTTAGTTCTCCGAAATCATGCAAAGCTATTCTCTTCATACCCACAACATAGTTTTATTTCTCGTTTCTAGTTGGAAGCAAACATTCGGCGTACATAGAGTCGTATCAGTGGCAGATAGGACTTGAGAGAATATTGATCTTACCTTTAGCTCCTTGTGGGTTCGACACTCCATACTTATCACTTCCACCTTTGGAAATTGCTATGATGATTCCTTGCACTTGGGGATTATCAGGTCCCGTTCGATGATGCACTGCTGGCTCGCTACCCCGTGGATGATATCCAAGAGACGACAACTTGTGAGCTACACATGAAAATGAAGAACATATCCATGAAGGTGGCGGACGGCTTTGCTTTACCGAATGCACCTGAAGCAACCTTCCACGGCAATCCGATTCCACCTGGCTATGCTCGTGTCGGGATGGATGAAGTTGTGTCGGGATATGACTCACTAGAGCTTGACTTTGCTGGAGGTGAAGGGGAGCGGACACTGGGAGAAGCCATGCGTTGTCTCATTTTATGGCGAAAGGAATGCATCGTGTTTCCAAACTCGGTGCCAAGGCCACCGACTCCTCCTCCAAGTCTACCACGTCAGCCGACTACACCCCACCTCGAGACGGAGCGTAGCGTGAGTCCGCCATATCGATCTCCGTCGCGTCAGCCAAATCCACCCCACCCCAAGACGGAGCCTAGCGCGATTCTGCCACGACCGCCTAATCCACCCCACCCCAAGACGGAGCCTAGTGCGATTCCGCGATATCGATCTGCGCCGCGGAAGCCGACTAAAAAGCGGAAGAGAGCACCAAAAAATAAACCTGATCCTCCTGCCAAAAATAAGTTAGCTTACGAGATGACTGTGGAGGAAAACAATGCTGAAGTGGCTGCCCAAGTGCACACCCATTTTGCACCGAAAGCGCCCCCGCCGCCAAAGGAGAAAATACGTGAGGAAGTCGTACAACACTTTTTGGATTTTGCTAAACCGGTTGTGGAGAAAAAGCAATCAGACTATGAACACTCTATTAGCAAGTCATATCATCAACAAAAAAAGCAGCAGTCACGGAGTACAGGTAGTAATAAATGCGGGAAAACTGTTCCCCAGCTCGAAGAACAGGAAGTGCAATCGATCGCCCCGCTCAAGGTGAGTATGGATAAGGCGGTAACCGACACTGTTAGAGCGAGGGCTAAAGAGTGGGGTATCTGATACGTCTCCAACGTATCTATAATTTTTTGCTTGTTCCATGCTGTTATATTATCATTCTTGGATGTTTTACCATCATTTTGTTACCACTTTATATCATTTTTTGGGACTAACCTATTGACATAGTGCCAAAGTGTCAGTTGCGGTTTTTGCTTGTTTTTTACTTCGCGGGATATCAGTACCAAACAGAGATGAAATGCTGTGGGGATTTTTGTCGATTTTTTACGAACCAGAAGAAACCAGATGGGCCAAAGAACACCAGAAGAGGGGGCCCAGGGTGGCCAACATGCACATGGGCGCGCCAGAGGCCCCCTGGCGCGCCCTGGTGGGTGCTGGGCTCCTCCGGCATCCCCTCAATAGACTATCGTGTCTATAAATTTCCTGGAAATCCAAAAACCCTAGGGGAATCGACAAAACACAATTCCAGCTGCCACAAGTTCCAGAACCTCGAGATCCAATCTAGACACCATCACGGAGGGGTTCATCTTCATCATAGGTGTCTCTCCGATGATGTGTCAGTAGTCCACCATAGACCTACGGGTCCGTAGGCAGTAGCTAGATGGCTTCCTCTCTCTCTCTCTCTTATGATTCTCAATACAATAGTCTCTTGGAGATCTATTTGATGTAAACTTTTGGGGTGTGTTTGTTGGGATCCGATTAATTTTGAGGTCATGATCAGTTTCTATCCATGAATATAATTTGAGTCTTCTTTGATCTCTTATATGCATCATTGCTTACAGCCTCATATTTCTTCTTCGAATCTTTGGTTTAGTTAGGCCAACTAGATCGATTTTTCTTGCCATGGGAAGAGGTGCTTTGTGATGGGTTCGATCTTGCGGTGTTCTTTCCCAGTGACAGAAGGGGCAGCAAGACACGCATGTATCGTTTCTATTAAGGATAACAAGATGGGGTCTATTCCTACATGAATAGATCTTGTCTACATCATATCATCGTTCTTATTGCATTACTCCGTTTTCCATGAACTAAATACACTAGATGGATGCTGGATAGCGGTCGATCTGTGGAGTAATAGTGGTAGATGCAGGCAGGAGTCGGTCTACTTATCTTGGACGTGATGCCTATATAATGATCATTGCCTTGGATATCGTCATGACTATTCGATTTTCTATCAATTGCCCAACAGTAATTTGTTCACCCACCATGCGCTATACTCATGAGAGAAGCCACTAGTGAATCCTACGCCCCCCGGGTCTACTTTTCCATCATATTGCTTTCCGATCAACGTTTTTGCAATCTTTGTTTTCAGATCTACAAAACCAACAACCCAAAAATATATTGATGAATATTTACTCTTTTTATTTTGTGTTCTTGAGAGATCTATCTCTCCTACCTAACATTACCTAATCTATCTTATTACCATAAAGAGCGTGACAACCTCTCTTTCGTGTCGGGTTGCAAGTATTTGTAGTTTGTGTGCAGGTGATGTTTACGTGGGTGCATGATCTTGCTCTACGGATTGATACCTTGGTTTCATAACTGAGGGAAATACTTACCGTCGATGTGTTGCATCATCCCTTCCTCTTTGGGGAAATACCAACGCAGTCTCAAGCCACGTCAAAGGAATTTCTGGCGCCGTTGCCGGGGAGGAAGCAATCTCATCTACCAGGTTCCTAATCACAAATCTCATCTCCTTGCAATTACATTATTTGCCATTTGCCTCTCGTTTTCCTCTCCCCCACTTCACCAATTTGTCGTTTTATTTGCCCTCTTTTTCGTTTGCCCTTTTTCTTGCCGGATCTCTTCCTTGTTTGCAATCTTGTTTGCGTAGTCACCATGACTCAAGAGAACACCAAGTTGTGTGATTTTTCCAATACTAATAACAATGATTTTATTAGTACGCCTATTGCTCTTCCCGCCACTAGTGCAGAGTCTTGTGATATTAATGCCGCTTTGTTGAATCTTGTCATGAAAGATCAATTTGCCGGTAATCCTACTGAGGATGCCGCATCCCATCTAAACACGTTCGTTGAATTGTGTGATATGCAAAAGAAAAAAGATGTGGACAATGATATTGTGAAGTTGAAACTATTTCCTTTTTCCTTACGGGATCGTGCAAAAATTTGGTTTTCCTCTTTGCCTCGCAATAGTATCGATTATTGGAATAAGTGCAAGGATGCTTTTACCACTAAGTATTTTCCGCCCACGAAAATTATTTCCCTTAGGACGCAAATCATGAATTTTCAGCAACTTGAGCATGAACATGTTGCCCAATCATGCGAAAGAATGAAGTTGATGATAAGAAATTGCCCTACACATGGTTTAAATCTTTGGATGATCATACAAAAAATTTATGCGGGATTGAATTTTGTCTCTAGAAATCTTTTAGATTCCGCTGCGGGTGGTACTTTTATGGAGATTACTTTGGGTGAAGCTAATAAATTGCTAGATAATATCATGGCTAATTATTCTGAATGGCATACCGAAAGAGCACCTACTAGTAAAAAAGTTAATTCGGTAGAGGAAATTAGTACTTTGAGTGATAAAGTTGATGCTTTGATGAAATTGGTTGAAATGCTCCTATTTATCTTAATGATGTACCTTTGTCTACTTTGATTGAGCAAAATAATGAATCCGTAGATGTGAACTTTGTCTCGAGCAACAATTTCAATAACAATGCTTATAGAGGTAATTTTAATCCTAGGCCTTTTCCTGGAAATTCCTCTAATAATTATGGTAATTCCTATGGTAATTCTTCTTACAATAATAATAGGAACACCTCTGATCTTGAGAGTAATATTAAAGAATTTATCAACGCGCAAAAGGCTTTCAATACTACGATAGAAGAAAAGTTGAATAAGATTGATGATATGTCTAGAAGCATTGATATAATTTCTCATGATGTTGAAAATCTCAAGTTGAAATCTTTTGTGCCTAAGATTGATGAATCTATTAAAGCTTTATATGTCTCTATGGATGAGAGTAAGAAATGAACCGCTATGCTTAGAGCTAAAAGAGAAATCTTAGAAAAATCATCTTTTAGTGATTTCCGCTATAAAAATGATGAAGATCTTAAAGTGATTGGTGTTTCTTCTATTGATTCCTTGTTTAGTAATATTAAAATTGATAATGAAGGGACTGAAGAAGAGTCAACTTTAGCTAGAAGGCGTCCCAATAATTTTAAGGGTGAAAATCTTGATGAAAATTTTGATAAAAGTGGGTTTGAAGAGGTCAAAACTTTAACTAGTGATGTGCCCACTATGTTGGATTACAAAGATTTTAACTATGATAGTTGCTCTTTGATTAAGTGTGTTTCTTTGCTGCAATCCATGTTGAGTTCACCCCATGCTTATGAGCAAAATAAAGCTTTTACTAAACATATCGTTGATGCCATGATGAAATCTTTTGAAGAAAAGTTGGAGTTGGAGATTTCTATTCCTAGAAAATTGCATGATGAGTGGGAACCTACCATTAAGGTCAAGATTAAAAATTATGAATGCTTTGCTTTGTGTGATTTGGATGCTAGTGTTTCCACGATTCTGAAATCTCTATGTGATGTGCTTGGTCTTACCAACATTGAAGAATGCTCTCTTAATTTGCACTTGGCGGATTCTACTATTAAAAAGCCTTTGGTAAGAATTAATGATGTTCTTATTATTTCAAATAGGAATTATGTGCCCATTGATTTTATTGTTCTTGATATTGATTGCAATCCGTCTTGTCCCATTATACTTGGTAGACCGTTTTTACGCACTATAGGTGCCGTGATTGATATGAAAGAAGGCAATATTAAGTTTCAATTTGCCTTGAGAAAGGGTATGGAACACTTCCCTAGAACTAGAATTAGGCCACCATATGAATCAATCATGAGGGCATCCTATGGATCCAAAACTAAAGATGACAATACTTGAATCTATCCGTTATGCCTAGATAGGGGCGTAAAACGATAGCGCTTGTTGGGAGACAACCCAATGAATAAATGAATTTTTGCTTTTTCCTTTCTATTTTTGTGTGTTGACACAATTATTACTCTGTTATTATTGTGTTTTTATGGTTTATTTAGTGTTTGTGCAAAGTAAAGCCTTTAGGATGATTCATGGGAAGAGTAGAAGTGATGCTGAATCTGGAACAGAAACTTTGCGTCCAGTATATGAATTTTAATTTTCTGCTGGAAAGTGATATTGAGCTGAAATTTTAACACAGTGTTTCTATACAAATCCTTTACGTTTTCCTAATTTTTCAGAATTTTTAGAGTTACATAAGTATGGGTAGAGTACAGGTTACTACAGACTGTTCTGTCTGAAACAGATTCTGTTTTCATTGCATTGTGTGCTTATTATGATGAATATATGGTTTGTATTGGGGGGTATAAGCCATGGTAAAGTTAAAATACAGTAGGTATAATGCAATAACAAAATATGAATGGGTTTGCAACAGCATCTAAAGTAGTGATTTGCTTTCGTATACTAACGGATCTCACGAAAATTTTGTTAAGTTTTGTGTGATTGAAGTTTTCAAGTTTTGGGTGAGATCACGATGGATGAAGGAATAAGGAGTAATAAAAGCCTAAACTTGGGGGTGTGGTACCTAAGCTTGGGGATGCTACCGCACCCCCAAGATATATCCAAAGAGAAACAAGCAACTAAGCTTGGGGATGCCCCCGAATGGCATCCCCTCTTTCTTCCAACGACCATCGGTATACTACTTGGAACTATATTTTTATTCGTCACATATCATGAGTTTTGCTTGGAGAGTCTTGTATATTTGCTTTGTTTGATTTTATCCTTGCTGCACACACCTACTTGAGAGAGCCAAAATATGCTATGATTTGTTAGAATTGCTCTTTATGCTTCACTTATATCTATTTGAGCAAAGGAATTGCTCTAGTACTTCACTTATATCTTTTTGAGCACGGTGTGCTTGGAAACTTTTGTATAAATACTCTCATGCTTCACTTAGATTATTTGAGAGTTAGTAAATTTTGAAGAAATCATTTCATGCTTCACTTATATTATTTTGAGAGATGAAACTTGTATGCTCATGTTCTTCACTTATATCCATGTGAGCTTATCAAAAAGCAATTGCAACATATGAAACTAGTCCCAAAGTGATAGATATTCAAGAGGGATATAATAAAAACTTTCATGAAGATCATTGGACAAATTAAACTTGATTCTTTGTAATAGGTTTGAGACATGACAATAGTGATATGTGAGTTATGTTGATGAGTAATTATGCTTAGTAAGAATATTGGTGTTAAGGTTTGTAATTCCCTATGCAAGCATGAAAGTCAATAGTTGTGCTACGAAATTACATCCTACTTATGGTGCATTATTTAGTGTTAGTTATGCTTAATGCTCGCTTATGTGATTTTTCGTTTCTTAGTTGGATGCTTCTCAACTTCATGCTAGCCTTCACTTGTACTAAGTAGAAATGCTACTTGTGCATCCAAAATCCTTAAACTAAGTTTGGCCATATGAGTCCACTATACCTACCTATATATGGTATTTCCATGCCGTTCCAAGAAAATTTGTATGTGCCATCTCTAAACTTTCAAAATAAATTTTCCTTTTTCTGTGCTCGTACTGCTCATGAAACAGTAGGGGGTGACCGATATTTATTCATGCTAGATGTGTTATTCTCAAGATGAGTGTTTATTCACTTGTCATTGCACAAGAGTATGGTGGTAATAGGGATTCCCAGTCCCAAAATGAAAAAAAAAATACTTTATGTTGTCAAATGATAAATTCCTTGGAAAGTGTTGGTATGGAAGGCAACCGTGGATACGGCCCGCCATGGAAAGTGAAAGTTTGGTGGAAAAAAGGAATAAACTTTATTTTTTGTTTGGGAACCGCCTATGATGCATCTAGTGTGGAAAGATATTGAAATCTCTCAGTCGTTTTCGTTGACAGGAAAGGCATGCCACTCAAAATATTTTTCTCTCTCAATTTAAACACTTGAGCTCTGGCACCTCTACAAATCCCTACTTCCCTCTGCGAATGGCCTATCTATTTACTTTATGCAAATTTTTTTTCAAATTTGAGTCTCCATCTTCTCTTATAAAGCACCAACTAGGGGGCACTATGATCGTACTTGAGCATTAGGTGTAGCTGATATTTGAGTGTGTATTGTGAATGGACCAATGATTGAGCATGATGGGCTAGGGATAACTTGCTTTAGCGTTGATATTTTGAAAGACATGGTTGCTTGTTGATATGCTTGAGTATTAAAGTTTTCATGTCAATACTAGACTATTGCTTTGAACCATATGAAAAGTCCAAATGTCCATGCTATAAAGAACAGAATGTGATGAACATGTTAGGCAGCATTCCACGTCAAAAAATTTGTTTTTATCATTTACCTACTCGAGGACGAGTAGGAATTAACCTTGGGGATGCTGATACGTCTCCAACGTATCTATAATTTTTGCTTGTTCCATGTTGTAATATTATCATTCTTGGATGTTTTACCATCATTTTATTACCACTTTATATCATTTTTGGGACTAACCTATTGACATAGTGCCAAAGTGCCAGTTGCTGTTTTTGCTTGTTTTTTACTTCGCAGGAAATCAGTACCAAACAGAGATGAAACGCTGCAGGGATTTTTGTGGATTTTTTACGGACCAGAAGAAACCAGATGGGCATAGAACACCAGAAGAGGGGGCCCAGGGTGGCCAGCACCCACATGGGCGAGCCAGAAGCCACCTGGAGCGCCCTAGTGGGTGTTGGGCTCCTCCGGCACCCCCTCAACCGACTATCGTGCCTATAAATTCCCTGGAAATCCAAAAACCCTAGGGGAGTGTCACACCCAAGATGCGATCCTATCCTTATTTTGGCACGAGGGCCTCGACAGGGATAGAAGCGCATCTCGTCGTTTTGCAAGAATGGATATCATTACAAGTACATGTAAAGAAGAGATGAGTATATGGAATTGGCTTACACTCGCCACAAGTTACAACAATATCACATCAATACAACAACATATACAACCATCATACAGAAGAGCAGGGTCCGACTACGGACGAAATCAAACGATAAAATGACATCCATCCTTGCTATCCCAGGCTGCCGCCTGGAACCCATCCTAGATCGATGATGAAGAAGAAGAAGAACTCCAAATCAAACAAAGCATCGCGCTCACGCCATATCATCGCATTACCTATACCTGTAACTGTTGTTGTAGTAATCTGTGAGCCACGGGGACTCAGCAATCTCATTTCCAAGGGTATCAAGACTATTAAAGCTTAATGGGTGAGATATGGTTAAGTGGTGAGGCTGCAGCAAGCACTAAGCATTTATTGAGTGGCTAACTTACGAGTACAAGAATAAAGGGGGATGATTGGCGCATAACGGACGTGATCTAGTAATGATCTCTAAGAGATCCTGAACACCTACTTACGTCAAACATAACCCCACCGTGTTCTCTCTCGGATAAGGACTCACGAGAACAGACAGTCACGGTTACGCACACGGTTGGTGTATTTTATTTGAGTTTACTTCAAGTTTGCTATGACTGGGTGTTAAACAAAGTTTCCAAGTTGTCACGTAACCGCGGGCACGGCTTTCCGAAAGATTTAACCCTGCAGGGGTGCTCCAACTCATCCATCACAAACTAACCACACGCAGCGGGAATAACCTCGACCACGAATCTCGTGATCTTCCTAGGCAATTCCAATGGAAAACCTCAACCTCAAGATAGCCCAAAGTATCGGAATTCCTCGCACAAGACGTTCGAGAAAGGTAAAACAAGTCCAGCAAGACCTCCCGGTGAGCCAGATCCGCATCTAGAGCCGTGCGCTCTCTATCTACGGGTATCATCCGTCTATGCGAAGTGGACGGTAGCCTGAAAATGCCTCGAGTTGCCCCGAGGTGGCACCGCCGACTGCTAGGTAGGTGGACCAACACTCATGAGGAGCACTGGCCCGGGTTGTTGATTAAAGATCCGCGGGTGCCAGCGGGTCCCTATGCAATTTTAGTTGTTATTAGGCAAATGTAGTACCAATGTTGGGCCTTGCCAGACAAGCTTTATCCTAAAACGAAAGTCAAGGGGGTCCCCATAACAACCCCGAGCATGTTAGGAGCGCTCAATTATGGAACATAACACCGGTACACAAGTAACTAGGGCGGCAAGAGTGGAACAAAACACCGAGCAAAAGGCCAAGCCTTCCACCCTTTACCAAGTATATATGTGCATTAAATTAAATAGCAATAATATTGTGATATAACAAAAGGATATCCATGTTGGCACATGGAAACAATTGCACCTGCAACTAGCAACGCTATAAGAAAGGCTGAGCAAGCAGTAACATAGCCAAACAATGTTTTGCTGGGATGTGGAGGGGTTAGCGGCTTTTCATCGCAATTTGGGAGGCTTGACATACAAGTGGTAGGTAGCGAGACAGCGATAGAAACGAGACATCTAGCATGGCAATGATAGTAATGGTATCCAGGAAAATGATCATCTTGCCTGAGATCCCGCTTGGAAGAAGAACGAATCCATGAAGAAGACGAGCCAACGTAGTCAAACGAATCCTCACACTCTGAAGCGGTTTCGGAACTCTATCGAGAAGAAGCAATCCGGAAACAACAATCAACACATGAACAACACCACAACATATGCATGACATGATGCACAATCCAATATGATGCATGTCCGGTTTAATTATGCAAGGCATGGCAATCACAACAAACAAATACTACACATTAAGTGAAGTTCAATATGCAACGAGTTGCATATTGACGAAAATCCACATTCAAATTATTTAGTTCACTCTCGTTAGGTACACAACAACATTAAATGTTATTTAACATGGCAAGAGGTGAAGCATAAGTAAACTACACATCTAGGCAAGTTTAAATGAGGCCGGAAACAACATATAGCATCTCCGAAACGACCCCATATGTTAATTTCGAAATTGGTCCAGATCTGAACTAATCAGGTTTTATATTTATTAAACAGGAAAATAAAGTGAACCATGCAATTCTACACGTCATTCTAGTCGATTTACATATATGGAACACCTCAACCGGAGCTACGGTCTAAAAGATATGACCATCACAAGATTATATGCCATGAATGCAAAATGCATGGAAAAGACAATCACAAACACTTCAAATCATGAATGCAGCAAGTTATTATGAAACGACATGAGATTCTAGTCAAGTTACATATGCAACATGTTCAAAACGGAGCTACGGTTCAACAATAACAAGCAACACAAGTTTTAGTGCAAATCTGTCCAAAACAGCAAGATTGCATTTTGCACACATGAAAACAACAAGTTACACTATTCTAAAATGCACAAACTAAGCATAGGGCAGTAGCATATAACACACACATCATTTCATCTTCACATATCATACTCAAAAGAGGCATGGATCACATGATAGGAAGCTCTCAACATGGCAACAAAATATGGTAGATTAGGACTTACTGAAAATAACAGTTTTTAGAATAACAGATTTTCATGGAGGCATATTGGCAGCAGTAAAACTATATGCTACAGGGCATATTATGGCATGAAAATTAACAGCATGGTAGTAGACATGATGCACTATAAATCATTACATGGTGGCAAGGTCTAATTATGCCTAGAAACATGGCTAGCATCATCACAAAATGGCATTATGAAGAAAACAGATTCTCAGACTTAGTGAAAATTAGAGTACATATGTACAGCAGTTTTTAACAGATTGACATATTGGACAGCAAGTTTAATTATGATTCAAAACCTATTCATGCAAACTATTGGCACAACATGATAGACCATGACATGCCTAACAAAAGACTCCATTGTGGCATCACCAAAAGACTCCTAGAACACTAGCAAATCACATGGCAAGACAGCAACAAGATAACAGATTTCCAGACTTAGAAATATTTTTAACCCTCAAAACAACAGATTTTTTTATAGCATGTTGGCAACAAGAAAACAACTCCTAAACATGAATTTCTATGACAACCAAAAATACCAGGGCCTAGCACACATGTCCACGGGCATAACTCATGTTCAAAATTATTTCATATGATGCACGGATTAAATCCCACAAAATAGACAAATGGGCATCATGGCAAAATGACATGCACTCAAACTTGCTCCAATGACAAAACTAAATGCACAGTTAAATTCTATGGATTTTCCTACCCCGAAAACATATATAATATGCCTAGGTTCATGTAGGGAAATATGTCACAATTAATTATGCAAGTATGGCCTAATCCCCTTTTAGCAACTATAAATGCAAGTTAAATGCAAATATTACAATGAACCAGTTTATCATGCATGAAAATGCGATGCCGATAATATAAACATTTTTAATACATTGTTGGATTAATTTCCGATGCACGTTAATTAAATATGACGATGCGAAATGATGGCAATTATGCAAAATGATGCAAAACAGCGAGCTTAAGTATTTTTGACATGGATGAAAATGGCATATAATTAATCTACACATTTTTCTGAGCATTTTACATATATAAAACATTTTAATCCGACGTACGGTTATTTAATTGTCAACATTTTAAGATAGGGCATTCTTCTGAAATCAGCAAAATCGTAGATGCAGGAAAAAAATGCGCAATGGGCCTAGTCGGAACACATGGGCGAAAACAGGCAGTGGGAAAGGTTACTATATTGCGCCTACGGGCAGCTGATAGCGCAAGTGGCTGGGCTGCTCACCTTGGGCCTCATCGGCCGGCCTGGTGCAGCAGTTGGGGCAGGCTGCGCGAGCTGAGGCGGTTGGGCCGGCGCTGTCGCGGCCCACGCGCGACGACCGAGCGAGGAGGCTCGGGCAAGTGGCTCGCCTGGTCAACGCGGGCGGCAACGGCGATTGCTTCTTCTCCGCGCGATCCCGATTGGATCGAGGCTGAGGGAGGCCATGGCGGCGACGGCTCGCCGGATCCGGGGGCGTGGACTTCGGGGCGACCGGATCCGGCCACGGCAGGCCGGCGGGGTCCCATTCCCAGTCGGGTTGAGGTAGAGGCGAGGTCGGGACAGTCGGCAGCTGCGATGGCCATGGCGACCGGCGATCTGGGAGGAGGAGGGTTATGGCGGAGCTCGCTCCAACGAGTAGCAGGATCCGGGAGGCTTCGCTGGGCAGCAGGGTCGCCGGCGGGAGGAGGCACGGCGCGAGGGAGCTCGGCTCCATGGCAGGGGAACGGAGGCAGGAGCCTCGGGCTTCTCTCGGGGCGGCGGCGGCTGGTTCGGGCCTGAGCGGGCCCCAGATGGGCTTCGCGGGCCCGGCGCGGTGAGAGGGGGTGGCTGGCGGCGGCTGAGTGGTGAGGTGTGGCGGCGGCGCGGATTCCGAGGAAGAGGCTAGGGTTTCCCGATCTGCACGGCTAGGGTGTCTATTTATAGCAGGGGAGACTAGGTTTAGGGGAATGCACCGTTTTCAGACCGTCGGATCTCGATCGGATGGTCCGGAAGCGGAGGGGGGCTAGCTGGGCTAGTGGGCTGTGGAGAGGGGGTGTGGGCTGAGGAGAGAGGGAAGTGTGTGGCCCGGCAACATATTTTAAAAACAAAACATCCGACGATTTTAACCGGCGATAGAGCTGCTCTAGGTTTAACGGTTCGGGTATCAAACGATCTCTGAACGGGAAGAAATTTGGCAGGCGGTCTACCTACAATATATTACGACCGCTTGCCAGGTTTCGACCCAATCCGAGAAAGTTTTATACACACTTTTGAAAACAATATTTTACCGATGTCGCGGGCGCGTGCGTGTGTGGTTGGACTCGAAACAGTCAACGGGGAGAACCGGCAACTACTAGCGGATGCAAGTTTTGAAAACATGACGGCAACGGAGTGCCGATGCAATGCGGATGATGCGATGATGAATGCGACAGCCAACGAATCACACGACGACAATGGAAATAGAACGGGAATCTTCTGGAGCGTCGGTCTCGGGCTGTTACAGGGAGTCGACGAAACACAATTCCAGCCGCCGCAAGTTCCAGAACCTCGAGATCCAATCTAGACACCATCACGGAGGGGTTCATCTTCATCATAGGTGCCTCTTCGATGATGCGTGAGTAGTCCACCATAGACCTACGGGTCCGTAGGCAGTAGCTAGATGGCTTCCTCTCTCTCTCTTATGATTCTCAATACAATGGTCTCTTGAAGATCTATTTGATGTAAACTTTTGCGGTGTGTTTGTTGGGATCCGATGAAATTTGAGTTCATGATCAGTTTCTATCCATAAATATTATTTGAGTCTTCTTTGATCTCTTATATGCATGATTGCTTATAGCCTCCTATTTCTTCTTCGAATCTTTGGTTTAGTTAGGCCAACTAGATCGATTTTTCTTGCCATGGGAAGAGGTGCTTTGTGATGGGTTCGATCTTGCGGTGTTCTTTCCCAGTGACAGAAGGGGCAACAAGACACGCATGTATCGTTGCTATTAAGGATAACAAGATGGGGTCTATTCCTACATGAATAGATCTTGTCTACATCATGTCATCGTTCTTATTGCATTACTCCGTTTTTCCATGAACTTAATACACTAGATGCATGCTTGATAGCGGTCGATGTGTGGAGTAATTGTGGTAGATGCAGGCAGGAGTCGGTCTACTTATCTTGGACGTGATGCCTATATAATGATCATTACCTTGGATATTGTCATGACTATTCGATTTTCTATCAATTGCCCAACAGTAATTTGTTCACCCACCGTGCGCTATACTCATGATAGAAGCCACTAGTGAACCCTACGGCCCCCGGGTCTACTTTTCTATCATATTGCTTTCCGATCTACGTTTTTGCAATCTTTGTTTTCAGATCTACAAAACCAAAAACCCAAAAATATATTGCTGCATATTTACTCTTTTTATTTCGTGTTCTTGAGAGATCTATCTCTCCTACCTATCATTACCTAATCTATCTTATTATCGTAGAGAGCGTGACAACCTCTCTTTCGCGTCGGGTTGCAAGTATTTGTTGTTTGTGTGCGGGTGTTGTTTACGTGGGTGCGTGATCTTCCTCTACGGATTGATACCTTGGTTTCATAACTGAGGGAAATACTTACCGTCGCTGTGCTGCATCATCCCTTCCTCCTTGGGGAAATACCGACGCAGTCTCAAGCCACGTCAGTATCACTGTTGAACAACTCCTAGGCCACGAGGAAGTCCCCACGACGGATCAGAAGGAACTAGCATGGCAATATGTCCGCGGGAAACCTATGGTCAGTCCTGACGATGAGAAGCTTCTACCAACGCGAATGCGCAATTTGCATGACTAGTACATGAGAGATGTAAAGGTCGGGCGAGAGAGCCTCATGGTGAAAGTCAAGCCAGAGCATTACTACCATGGAACTGATGTGTGGATTGAATTACCAGAATTTTTTCAGTTATTCAATCAAAAAGCACCCGATAAAGCTCTCGTCAGTTGCTATTGTTTGTAAGTGATTTCTTTCTGTAACTTAAGTCTCTGGGTCAACTCATTCATTGCCTGTACTATATTCTTTTGTGTGGTATTATGCAGAATGAAGATGTATGAATTGAAAAAATCTGGAGTCTATGGCATTGGGTTCATTGACCCAAATACCGTTCATGAAGAAACTATAACTATAGATTACTGCAAACAAGACAGAGAGAATAGCTTGATAAGGTTTTTGAAGGAACTAAATACTAGACCAGAAATACTTTTTCCTTACAACTTCAGGTGAGTGTTACTGTCTTGTACTACAAATTCTATTTTTGCTTACTCGATGTTAAGTGTAGTTGATGAGTTATGCATGCCCGCTCATACAAACGTGTGCGCAGATACCACTGGATCCTGCTGATCATTAGAGTTGACGAGGGAACTGTTGAAGTACTGGACTCACGACGTAAAGACCCTGAAGAATACAAGAGCCTGTTTTTTATGCTCGAAAGGTAAATTCAATCATTATCGCACTATGTCAGCCTCTTTAGTTCATTTGCTGATATCAAATAATTAATAACTCCTTTATTCATTTTCTTTGCCGGGCAGGGTTTGGACAAAGTTCATCAAAGAGGTTGTCGGTCAATGGAAACCACGGCTGAAATGGCGACGGTCCAAGGTAATTAATTAAGTAGTACTAGCTACGTCCGCGCATCTCTTTAATTCTAGTTTCATGACCATTATCATGCTTGATTATTATCTGATTGAATTCTATTCTCGTAAAGTGTATGAGTCAGGAGCAGGGGACTGATTTATGTGCATACTACGTTTGCGAGAACATTCACTTTATGACCGTAAGGAGCGGAGATGCAAGACAACTTTGGGTACGTAAACAGTGTTCTCAATTTTTTTATCATGATCTAATATATACACACAACTAATATATTCATATTGACCTCCTTCTTTAAAAGATGATGGAGATGCGGGAAACGCTCCTACCAAAGGACCGCATACGAGCACTTCAAGAGGAACTGGCGGGATTTTTGCTTGACCAGGTCATATCTCCCGACGGAGAATACCATTTCACCTAATGCCTACATGTAATGATCTGTAAATTATAGGAGAAATTGTATATACCAAATTGTACATATGTGTATGCATGGTGGTACGAGAAATTCTATGATACTAGATGATGCCCCGACGCGTTGCTGCGGGAAACTTGCTAAACGAATGCATAAAAGTTTCTATAGAAACATCTATAACTAAAGGTAAGATAATGCTAGCTTAAAAATGAAAATAAATACACATGGTATAAAAAGAGACAAAAATAAATTGCAGTTAAAAAATGTCATTTCAAACAAAAATGTGAATGTGAACTACATAAGTATGGTGCAAGTGACCAACACATATATTATCAATATAAAATCTAATGCGGAAAATAACGTATGAGTAACATGCATAAATTGATGATGCCATGCTTGCATGCATAGAGTAATGCAAGACAATGTAATTTATGACTTGCATGCATGGGGCTTGCTCATGTGGCATAGTTGCATGTCTAGGAAAAATAGCTAGTGGGTTGTAGCTATTTAGGAATAGAAGATATATGATTGGTTCTACGAGAATTCTATGATATATGATTGGTTCTACGAGAAGTTCTATTATATATGCATAACGTGTACAGTATGTAGTAGCGTAAAATATGTTTGAAACGAAAAAGAATTAAATGGAAAACACAAAATGAAAAGGAAAAATAAACAATAAACCCTAATTAGGGGTTTATTAACCCCTAAACCCCTAAACCTTTAGTCCCGGTTGGTGTCCCCGGCCCCCGGCGCGCGCTGCCGGCCACGTGGCCGGGGTTTAGTCCCGGTTCGTTGCCAACCGGGACTAAAGGATGGGAGCCTTTAGTCCCTATTTATTAGTCCCGGTTGGTGAATGGGGACTAAAGGCCCTTCCCAACCGGAACTATTGGCCGTTTCTGCACTAGTGAGTGTCGGCGCCTCTGCTAGCCCACGCCATTGGAGGCCCGTCCATTCGTTACCTCCGTTGCATACAGTGGAGCCCGTCCATCCGACGCCCAGGGGTGGAGCCAGGATTTATACACCCGGGGGGAGGGGGGCAAGACTACTTTGAAGCCAAAAAATTGGCCTAAAAAACCTACCCAATAATTTTGTATCCAAGTACCATTCACATTTCATGCCTGGAGACAGTTTTTTTTTTTTTTTTGCAGTTAGAATGGGTCTCTAGCGACATCTAATATAGATCAATAATTTCACATGCGCACTCAGTAGACGAAGTTGGTAATCAAACTACGCCAAAATATAACATGTAATATATTTTTTTGAAAAGGAGGATAATCCCGGCCTCTGCATCAAGTGATACATGACATTAAATACGATGCTAAAGAATATCATATGAAAAATTAAAATATACAATCAAGAAAGGTCATTGTATAACGAAACAGCTGGCATTTAGCTTGCAATTATGCAGGTTTGATTGACAATTTATCACTGGTTGTATTATGAAATTTTGTTGTTATATTAGGAAATACCTACAGAATCAAATCTAGCCCCTGCTAGTCCCCTCTGCCACTAGGGCGAGGTAGATCACCTGGTCGTCGTTGACATGCCCGCGGTTTCTCACGGTTGTGGGTGCCTAGGCCCTAGAGCAGTAATGCAAACAAAAATAAAATAAAATAAAATATCTCTTATTTACTAATTGGAGGCACCATATGAATCTCCACGCTGATCCACATCATTAAAATTAATTACACCGTTGATCTATATAATTAATTAATCTTAGCCTCACGATTTATGTTACTCTCACAATGAAAAAACAGACCAAACAACATAGACGTATCAACGACTTTTTTTTATTCCCGTGTGACAAAGTCCAAACCTGAACTAAACCTACAAGGTGTTTAAAAAAAACTAAACCTACACGTATTGCTTCATCCCTACAGCCGATTGATGTTGTAGCACACAGGGACACTCTCCAGGCAAAAAAAAAAAAAAAAAAAAAAAAAAAAAGATAGGGACGCTCTCCCAATCTTCCACGACTCCTCTTTCAACTGAAAGGCGCCGCCAGCTCGCTCCCTTGAGGCTTCAACGGTGCCGCGTCCTCGCTCCCTTCATGCTATGTCAGCTTGCTTCCTCACCACCACGGCATCCGAAATCGGCGGTCGGCCGCTTCTTCGGTCACCCACCTGCAGGCTCCTCTCCAACCCCAGTAGGATCAGTACATGTATATATCTCGACCTGATTCATTATCCCGAAAATTCCTCTTTATTCTTTCTCTCCCCATGCTGTTCTGCAATCGATCTAAAAGATACGCACACAACCATGATTCAGCGCTGGCCGTCTAAGCAGTTCAGGCTACGGCAGTAGGCTGTGAGGCCGCCGAGTGTAGGCAGTGCCGGGTGGCACAGCGGTCTTCCTTTTTCTCAAAAAATAATCTCTATCTCTACCTTTATTATATATATACTAGCAAAAATGCCCGTGCGTTGCAACGGGTGAAAAAAAACACACTTCCCTAACCCAATGGCTCAAGACCCCCCCCCCCCCCCCCCCCCCCCGCGCCTCATTCCACGACCCACCGCCAGGCATGATGACATGAACAAACTCTTGGAAATCCTCCATGCTGCCATGAAAATAAGTATTGCGAAAAAAATGTGAACAGATTTCAGAAGTGTACTGAAGGTGTGTGGAATTTAAATCACAGAAATATCTACCTGGTTGTGAGTATCTCTTCACGTCTTTGTTGGAGTTGCTTAGTGATGCCCCAAAAATATCGCATTGTACCGTAAATAGTAAAGTCCATTTTAGTACAATGTCTTTGCTTCCCTACGGAGGTAACACGAATTTTCATGAACCAATGTTGGCTAGGTCTAGGGACCGTGTAGCATAGCACTATTCATGCCCAATGATATTAGGAGCATTGTACAAAGATTCTCCATCCCTGGCTAATATAACAGAGAAAAGTGTGGAGTTTATGTCGCACACAGCGGGGACTCCGAGTCCGACTCTTATTGCTTTGGTGATGGGGAAGAAACAACAAACCTGCAACGCATGCCACTATTTGCCACCTTTTGTATTCAACTCCAACAAACGTCACAAATAAGATTACTCTCATCTCTTGTAACATTGTGAAAGCAAAGTTGTTTCACTAAAAGTAAAAAACACAAATATCTAGAACTTGTTTTTTTGCGGGAAAACTTTGTCAAACTTGCAAAAGTTGTTAGGTTTTCTTGCTTCTCGCAAGTTAATGTTTACTTGTGTGAGGTGTGTAGATGATCTGAAAAGGCTTGATTCAAGTATGAAGGAAACTTTTGTCAAACTTGAAGAACCCGTTTGCAACGGGGGAAAATTGACGTGTATATATTATTAGACGGAGTCATTGACCCCTATATTATAAATCAATCATTGCATGCGAGCCTACAATCCCGTTTCAAGGTGCACATTTGAGAAATCCTTTGCTTTAAAGCAGCAATCAAGTCATTGGGTATGCCCAATGCTTTACGATCGTTTGATTCGTGTACACGCATACGGTCCGTCTTTTCTTTAAACAACATCAAGCACCTATTTTTACCCGGTACTCTCTTTTTCATTATAATTCTCCAAAAAAAATTGTACATGAACAACAATAAAAAAATAAAAAAATTATGATTTAGACATAGTATTTTTGTGAAATGTGAAATGTACTAAAATTCTTTGAAAATCACTCCATTGTCAGGTCATTTTCTCAAAGTGATACTAAAATTTGAAAACAATTATCTCTCTCATGTGTCTTCCGTTTTCCCTTCTCGTTCATTTTCCTCTTTTTTTTCACCGAAAAATCAGAAACACCGGCTGCCGCTCGAAAATTGGAGAAGACGAGCCACGGAGATGGGAGATGCAGAGCTGATCCCCGCCCTGCATACCTATTCTACTGGCCGCCCTTCTTGTGCGCTGCTCCTTCTGGCCGCGACCTCTGAGCGCTCATGCTTGCCGCCGGCCTCACACGCTAGTGCTACGATGCTAGGGTTTGTGCTCGTGCGTGTTGACGAAAGAACGAAGCGACGTGAACTTTTGATCGATGATGATGGTTGTGGCTCAGTTCGTCTGATCGTGCCGATGGCCTAACAAAATTCACGGCCCAATAACACATGACATGTTGATTTCTAGCTTTTTGTCTGTCAATCCCCGAATGGCCGAATCCCTCCTTTCCTTCTTATTACGGGACAGCTTCCCCCACTTTCCTATTTTTCGCTTTCAATCCCCGAAATCCCTCTCCTTTCCTTCTTATTAATTAATTGGATGGGTTCCCACTTCCCTATTTTCTTTTGCTGTCAAATCCCGGAAAACCCTTCTTTCCTTCTTTATTTTTAGGAAACATGAGACCCAGACTTCACCATGTTCTCTAGATGGCTTCCTGATACCCAAGGAAATTAAAGCCGTTTATAAATTGGGTTGATTGGATGTGAGGGAGCGAGGTGGGACTATTTACCAACTGAATCAACCTTTTTTCTACAAATAACACCGCTAGCCTGGTTGGCAGCGCCATTAGCAGTTGGGCGTTAGGTTTGGGGTTCGAATCCTGTAACCATCATGTATTTTTTGCTTCAAACGCGATAGGCGGGCCTGGCCTGATTTATTGGGCCAGAGCGCACGGGCGGGCTCGGTTGGCCTGGCTCGGACGAACTATACTCACCGACGACGGACGAAACTAACATGGACGGGTGAAACTAATCAGGCGACGTACGAAGCGTAAGATTAGTACCACCTCGGATATAGAAAATAACATGGGCGAAGTGGACCGACGACGGACGGACGAAAAACGGACGAAATTACGGTGGTAAGAAGCAATAGCCCCTTTATTATTAGGTATAGAGGTATAGATATAGATATAGATATATAGATATATATATATATATTATTTTTTTTATATAATAAATATAATAAAGCAGGGATAACTTTTGTTTTTCCTTCGTCGCGGCAAATTTGCAGAAAGCCCCCTATGTTATTAAGTAATTAAACCCGCAGTCCAGCAAATGAGTGAAAAAAAACGTTTCGTAATTTTGCCCCACCAATGGACGCGTTTCACAAAAAAAACACCCCAAGTCGAGCGACCGCGCCTCCCACCGCCGCCGGCCCGCATCCTCCGCCACGCCATCCTCCCCGCGCAGTCCTCCCCGCACCCCGGCCTGCCTCCTCTCTACCGCACCCTCCTCCCCGCGTCGTCCGAGTCCTCCGCGCGCGGTTCGCCGACGTCGAGGCCCAGGCCGCCGCGCGCCGGCCCCGCGCAAGAAGCCGGCAGCAGCGGGTGACCGTACGGGCAGGCGGACGTCGCAGCTGTGGTGATGGCGGAGGACGACGCGGCTGTGGTGGTGGCGGCGGACGGACAAAGAAGATCTCAAGGGAGGGGGACGACGGGTGGGAGCGGCCTTGCGGGTTGAGGACGACAGGATCGACGAGATGCCGGCGAGTAAGTCGACGATGGGAACCCGAGCCAGATGCCGTCCTGAGAAAAGGAAAATGACCCAACAAAAACGGGACGCTGCGTGGTTTGCCCATCCGCTCTCCTCCCCTCCCTACCTCTTCTCTTCTCCTCCTTCTCCCTCCCCCCCTCCATGTTCTCTTCTTATCTTTTATCTCTGTAACCGTCTCCACCTCCCGTCCATGTAGCCCGCCTCGAGTGGAAGCAGCTGCCTACACTCTAATGCCGTGGTCATTGCCCCTCCTCAAGAAGTCGGTTGAACCGTCTAGATCCAAGGTAATTGACCATCAATTCGTATGCTTCAGTTATCTGTGTCAACTGGTCCATGGTTGGGGTTATACATTGTATCGGCTTAGCTGATTCAGATTCATTGTTTTTTTCCTGAAGTAAGATTAGAGGTGCAAGGACGGATCTGAGTTATACCAGAGAAGCTGAGCAAATGCATGGTGTCTGGGGGATTACAATTTGCAGTAATTTTAAGCTTTTGCTTGATCATAAGATCTCGTGGTTCTAGCTGACAGCAGCTTAATGTGTTCTGGAAGGAATATACGTCCATTAGGTCTGCTGGTTGTATACGATGGCAAAAAAACCTAACATCACACTTTATTTATTTATCGACTTTTGGGTTGAAGTCCGGTTATTCCGTAATTGCTATTTTTTTTCATCGATTCCCTATGTAAACCAATCACTTGTATTCAGCTAAATAAGTAAAAATAACTTATACCACTAATAAGGCTTGAAAGAGCTTAGATGTACTACTATGAAGGAAGCCAATGGAGGGATATGACCAAAGTAAGGATTAATAGCGCTTTGAAAAAAAAGAAGGAATCAAGTAAAACGCTTGAATTCAAATTGCAAGTAATCCGTTTATCAACAAAGGGAAAATAGACAAAGAATGGGGAATGGCTTTCCTATTTAGCATCCTTTTGCTTTAACAAAACTAGAGGGCAATGTATAAGCTATTAGTGATAGCGCACGATAACTGCGATACTGCATCCATAGTTGAAACCTACAGTAGCAACCATATGAGATAATGCTAGACTACTAATCAAAATGTTCTACTAATCGTATGCCAGAAAACCTCCATTAAATCACATCACATCGCAACTTTCAAAGAATCCTCCAATGTCGATTCTGCCGAGTCCGCCAGAAGAACATTCGTCGTCCGAGCGTGCTCAACCTGGGCCAAAAGAACATCCGCGTTCCGAGCGTGCTGCATCCGAGTCAGAAGAACACCCGTGGTCCGAGCGTGCTACACCTGAGTCGGAAGAACATCCGCTGTCTGAACGTGCTACACCTGAGGTATGTATCAGCTTTTCCCAAATTATTCTGTAAAAGTTTCATCTAGAATAATGAAAAGTACTGTTCTCCTTTATCTGGTCTGAAAGATTAGATTCATATTTGGGTAGACAGTTTTCACTGATTGAAAATATTTGAGATGCTACACTTCAGTTTCAGTCTCTGTTTGCTCTGTGTTTGATTTGTTAGATGTGTGTTTGGTGTGTTCTGTGCAGTACTACCGCCCGAGGCGGTACTACCGCCCGAGGCGGTACTACCGCTCTGAGTGCGGTACTACCGCTTGTAATACCTCTCATGTATATGTACTGGCCTTTGGCCCACAGTGAATACTAGTTGCTCATTATCCAACATGGTATCAGATGCCAGGTTCCTCCTCCACCTCCACCGTCGCTGCCGCTAGAGCAACTCCGGCCGACGTCTCTGCCCCGCGCGGCCTCGGCTGCTCCTCCCCGTCCTCTACCCCGCGCCGCGCCGGTCGCCGGCCGCCTCTGCCTCGCGCCAGCCCGGTCTCCGGCCGCCCCTGCTCGCGCCGGCCGGCCCCTGCTCGCGGACGACCCGGCCGCCCCTGACCGCGCCGGCTCCGGACGCCCCCGTCCGCCAGGCCCCCCCCCTCGCCCGGGCTCACCTCCGCGTCGTCCCGCGCCCGCCCTCCCTGCTCCTCCTCGCTCGGCAGCGATTTGGTCGATCCCGATCCCGATTCAGCGGCGCTGCGCGGTACTACCGCTGGCAAGCGCGGTACTACTGCCCGAAGCGGTACTACCGCCCGTTACTGCCGCTCTATTCCACTTGAAGGCCAGGCATACCAGACGACTAAAAATAAGCGGAAGTGCCCACGGCACTGGACCGCAGAAGTACCGCACAAGCGGTACTACCGCTTAGCATAGCGGTACTACCGCCCTGCGCAGCGCGGTACTACCGCTGCACAAGAGCGGTACTACCGTCTGAAGCGGTACTACCGCTGAGAAGTGCGGTACTACCGCGCACTCAGGCGTCATGTCTTCGTCGGGCTATGTGGCTGTTCCTCGGTGCTCGGTGATCTTCGATGGCACCAACTATGCTGAGTTTGTGGGTTTCATGCGCATCCACATGCGCGGTCTTCTCCTGTGGGGCGTTCTCTCTGGCGACGTTCCCTGTCCGCCTTGCCCTGTTGCACCTGTGGCTCCTACCCCGCCGGTGCCGCCTGTTCTTGCTGCTGATGCTTCTCAGGCAGATCGGGATACAACCAAGGCCCTTGACGATGCTGCGGTTGATGCTTATGATCAGCAGGTATCTGCCTACTCAGATGCTCTTGCTGTTTACCGAGATGATCTGTCTGCTTACACTCAGTGGTGCAACGATGATGCTCGAGCTGCTGCTGTTCTCACTGCGAGTGTCTTACCTCAGTTTGCGTCTGAGTTCATGGGTCTCGGTCCTGTTGCTACGATGTGGTCCTATCTTTGTCAGCGATATCAGCCATCTGGTGATGCTCTCTACTTATCTGTGGTGCGTCAGGAGCACGCTCTTCAGCAGGGTGACTCTTCTGTCGATGAGTTCTACTCACAGAGCTCTGCCATCTGGCGCCAGCTTGACTCTCTCCGGACGGTTGTTTGTGGTACTTGCCGTTGTTGCCAGACTGTGCGGTCGGACTTGGAGTTTCATCGCCTCCATGAGTTCTTATCTCGCCTTCGTCCAGAGTTTGAGCCTCGGCATGCTCACCTACTTGCTCGTGGTCGTGTTCCTATTTCGGAGGTGCTTGCAGAGCTTCGTGCTGAGGAGACACGCCTCCGTTCTGCTGGTCTGCTTGTGGTTCCCACTGTTCTTGCTGCCCGAGCTCCTGTGTCGTCTGCTCGCCTCACCACTCCACCGCTTCTGCCCACACCTTCAGGGGGGGTGGGTCGCCCTCCTTATGCTGAGAAGGGCCGATCGCGCCGTGACACCTTCTGTGGCTACTGCTCCAGGCCAGGTCACCCAGAGTCTGAGTGTCGCCAGAAACAGCGAGACCAGAGGCGATCTTCCAGTGGGACTCATGCACCTTCCTCGACTCTGTCACTCACTGATCAGGACATTGTGCGGCTCAAGCGCCTCCTGGCTTCCTCCGGCTCTTCCTCGACGGGTTCTGTTGCCGCTGTGACTGCCACCACAACTCCGCCCCCGCCGGAGCATACTCAGTCAGGTACATCCTTGTGGGTTCTGGATTCTGGAGCTTCTTTTCATATGTCTTCTGATTCCTCTGCTTTATCTTCTCTTCGACCTCTTGATTTTCCTCTTAATGTTCTCACTGCCGATGGCACACCTCTTCCTGTTGCTAGTCGTGGCATCCTTTCCACTCCGTCTTTTTCGGTTCCTAGTGTTTCTCATGTTCCTCGTCTTACCATGAATCTCTTTTCCGCTGCCCAACTTACTGATTCTGGCTGTCGTGTCATTCTTGATGCCGACTCTTGTTCTGTTCAGGATCGTCACACTCAGGCTCTGGTTGGCGGTGGCCCTCGGCGCCGTGAGTCTGAGGGCCTTTGGGAGGTTGACTGGCTTCGTGTTCCTTCCGCTGCTACCACATCCGCCAGCTCTCATGCTCTTGCTGCCTCCTCTTCTGCGTCCTTCCAGCAGTGGCATCATCGACTTGGTCACATCTGTGGCTCTCGCTTGTCCTCATTAGTACACCAAGGCGTCTTAGGGTATGTCTCCGGTGATGTTTCGTTGCATTGTGATGGTTGTAGGCTTGGCAAACAGACTCAGTTACCTTATCCTACCAGTGAGTCTGTATCTCAACGTCCTTTTGACTTAGTTCATTCTGATGTATGGGGTCCTGCTCCTTTTGACTCGAAAGGGGGTCATCGCTACTATGTTCTGTTTATTGATGATTTCTCTCGCTACACTTGGCTTTATTGTATGAAATCTCGCAGCGAGGTTCTCCCCATATACAAGCGTTTTGCTGCCATGGTTCGCACTCAATTTTCCACGCCTGTCCGTATCTTCCGTGCTGACTCAGCTGGAGAGTATATCTCTCACATGTTGCGTGGTTTTCTTGCGGAGCAGGGTACTCTTGCCCAATTCTCTTTCCCTGGTGCACATGCTCAGAATGGCGTTGCTGAACGCAAACATCGCCATTTGCTTGAGACGGCTCGGGCGATGATGATCGCCGCCTCTCTTCCACCCCATTTTTGGGCTGAGGCCGTTTCCGCATCCACCCACCTCATCAACATTCAGCCTTCGGCTGCCTTGAAGGGTGGTATTCCTATGGAGCGTCTCTCTGGTCGCTCTCCTGACTACTCCGCTCTTCGTATGTTTGGATGCGTGTGCTATGTTCTTCTTGCTCCGCGAGAACGAACCAAGTTGACTGCTCAGTCCGTTGAGTGTGTTTTCCTTGGCTACAGTGATGAGCACAAGGGCTATCGCTGTTGGGATCCTGTTGGTCACCGTCTACGCATTTCTCGTGATGTGACGTTTGATGAGTCTCGTTCTTACTATCCGCGTCCCTCCTCCTCGAGCTTTTCCGTGGAAGATATTTCCTTCCTCCTCCTTCCCGACACATCTCCCTCTATGCCTCCTGTTCTTCCCTCACCCCCGGTGCGTCCCCCTACACCACCGGTTCCACCATCCCCTCCCTCCTCCTCCTCTTCCTCATCTCCACCATCCCCTCCCTCCCCACCCTCCTCCCTAGTCTTTCGACCTCACTCCCCGTTTCCTCTCCACTACACTCGTCGTCCTCGTGCTGTGGATGATCCTACTGATGTGCCCTCTACTTCCAGTGCACCTCCTCTCACGCCTTCGCCAGACCATAACCTCCGTGTTAGGCCTTGTCCCCCACCTGATCGCTATTCTCCTGACAGGTATTGTCTTTCTGCCATTGCTGAGCCCACCACCTATCGGGCTGCCATGACTCAGCCTGAATGGCAGCTTGCGATGGCCGAGGAGCTTGCGGCGCTTGAGCGCAATGGCACGTGGGATCTGGTTTCTCTTCCCTCCGGTGTTCGTCCCATCACCTGCAAGTGGGTCTATAAGATTAAGACTCGCTCCGATGGTTCCCTTGAGCGATACAAAGCTCGTCTTGTGGCTCGTGGCTTTCAGCAGGAGCAGGGACGCGATTATGATGAGACATTCGCTCCTGTGGCCCACATGACCACTGTCCGCACTCTCCTTGCTGTGGCTTCTGTTCGTCATTGGTCTGTATCTCAGCTTGATGTCCAGAACGCTTTTCTCAATGGTGAGTTGCATGAGGAGGTTTATATGCAGCCACCACCGGGGTACTATGCTCCTGATGGTATGGTCTGCCGACTTCGCCGCTCCCTCTATGGTCTTAAACAGGCCCCTCGCGCCTGGTTCTCGCGGTTCGCCTCTGTCATTACTGCCGCTGGCTTCTTGCCCAGTGATCATGATCCAGCACTGTTTGTCCACACCTCTTCTCGTGGTCGGACTCTTCTCCTTCTATATGTGGATGACATGATCATCACTGGTGACGATTCTGAGTATATTGCCTTTGTTAAGGCCCGCCTCCGGGAACAGTTTCTGATGTCTGATCTTGGTCCTCTTCGCTACTTTCTTGGGATCGAGATTTCTGAGACCTCTGCAGGCTTCTTCATCTCCCAGGAAAAATATATTCAGGATCTTCTTACTCGTGCCGCTCTCGGTGATGAGCGCACTGTTGTGACTCCTATGGAGCTCAACGTTCAGCTTCGTGCTTCTGATGGTGACCCTCTTCCTAATCCCACTCGCTATCGCCACCTCGTTGGGAGCCTTGTCTATCTTGCTGTTACGCGTCCTGACATCTCCTATCCTGTCCACATTCTCAGTCAGTTTGTTTCAGCCCCCACCTCTGTCCACTATAGTCACCTCCTCCGTGTTCTACGATATCTTCGTGGCACGATCTCTCATCGCCTTTTCTTTCCCCGCTCCAGTTCTCTCGAGCTCCAGGCCTACTCTGATGCTACGTGGGCTAGTGATCCCTCTGATCGACGCTCGCTGTCTGCTTACTGTGTCTTCCTTGGTGGCTCTCTTATTGCCTGGAAGACAAAGAAACAGACTGCGGTTTCTCGCTCGAGTACAGAGGCTGAGTTGCGAGCGATGGCTATGCTGACGGCTGAGGTGATCTGGTTACGATGGTTACTTGAGGACTTTGGTGTGTCTGCTACTACATCGACTCCCTTACTGTCAGACAGTACCGGTGCTATCAGTATTGCGCGTGACCCGGTGAAGCATGAGCTCACCAAGCACATCGGTGTGGATGCCCACTTTGTACATGCTGCTGTGCAGGATCAGACACTGGCTCTTCACTATGTGCCCTCTGAGTTACAGTTGGCGGACTTCTTCACGAAGGCACAGACTCGAGCGCAGCATGGCTTCTTTCTCTCCAAACTCAGTGTTGTTGATCCACCATGAGTTTGAGGGGGGGTGTTAGATGTGTATTTGGTGTGTTCTGTGCGGTACTACCGCCCGAGGCGGTACTACCGCTCCGAGTGCGGTACTACCGCCCGAGGCGGTACTACCGCTCTGAGTGCGGTACTACCGCTTGTAATACCTCTCATGTATATGTACTGGCCTTTGGCCCACAGTGAATACTAGTTGCTCATTATCCAACATGATTCAACTCCATGAAAAAATAAGTTCATCAACAAGTCCATGTTTGCTCCCTGTATGATTCAAGTTTGAAAGATTCATATTTGGGTAGATAGGTTTCAGTGATTGAAAATATTTGAGATAAGGTTGTTCATCTCTGTGGTGAAATCGAGCAGCTCCTTGCTGTGAGGAAAGAATTATTAGCAAAGGTTTCATCACTCATGTAGGAGCTGAGTGGGGAGAGATCGGATAAATAACAGTTAAGACTTAAGGATGCTGAAACCAAAGATTGATGGCCTTCAACAGGAATTTACTCACTCAAGGTACATACACTATCTCTTTCGTTGGACCTGACTCTCGTGTATCCCATTAACACATTTGTGGACTGGAAACTTTGATTATTGTTAGTTAGTCTTATTGTGTTGTTTGTAAGAATGCGTGTTAATAATAGCAGAAGGGTAATGGAAATTTCGAGTTGGTGGAAAAAAAGTCAGTAATGGAAAAGAGGGTGATTTGGATGGCGCAAGAAATTCAGCATACGCGGGCCGTACTAGCTAATTTTGATGGTAGATCATGGGGCACATGTATGTTATTCAGATCGACTATAGTGTTTGTAAATTTCAGTTATCCTTTCTAAATGTATTTTCACTTTTTTGATTGTCATATTTTGTCTGGATTTGAATTTGTACATGCACAATATGGTAGGGTTGTCAGAAATCTTGATTTAGGAATATGCTATCTCCCAGCCCTTTGCATGGGTGTCTAGGAAACATGACACCAGGCAACCAATTCTTTTTTTTGTTACCACTAATGGAAATGCTCACTTCTCTTAATCTTTGTGTGGTCCTTTTCTTTTGCCAGATTATATTATGCAAACTTTCATGATACACAGATTGTCTTCGCTCCTGTAGACATCCACAGCCTTCGCATCCACCGCGCAACTGCACCCCACCCCTGCTCGTGTCGGCTGCCATCGCCGGTCTGCCACGAGACCACGACGTACCCATCCGCATTTACCACGCCTTGAGGGCACAGAAGCACCCCTGCCCTCCTGCTCCTGCTGGCGACCACGACCCTATGCCGGCGTAGCGACACTGCTCCCATTTGTTGGCCTTGGTGTCTCATCTCCTCTCTCTCTCATGTTTGGGTCTCATGTTAGCGTGATGTGTGTGCGGATGGATACGGTGCTACCATGGTGTGCCTAAAAATATATTTTTGGTTTATTTCTTTTTGGAGTATTGTTGTTGGAGATGAGCTTAAGAGGCGAAAGAGTAAAGATCTGGTAAGCTGTTCGTACTGCTTCAGGGGGATCTTTTATCACTGATTTTGCAACTGTATTTATGTCAAAGAAGCATGGAGGGAGCTGGAGTTAATTTAATACTTCTCATGGCCACTATCCTATGAAAGGAAAATGGCAGATTGCCTGGTGATCTGAATTTGTGGATCTGAAGTACAATCTGTTCCCTACAGGAAGAGCACCTATGTACGTGACTTAGGATGTTGTATGGGAGAGGTGAGGCACTCCAGAATCCAAAGTGGTTGCCCTGGTCGGTGTGTCATGCCGCGGAGGACTTGGCAAGCATTATTTTGCTGCTAATAATAAGCAGGTAAAGGAGCAGGAGAAGTGGGTGTTTGGATGCAGGTGGTGCTGGAGCGGTAATCCGATCCTCTTTTGCTCAGTTATTGGTGGCGCATATGAGTATGACAATGGAGATGGTGCTTAAATCAAGGGTTAACAATGTAATTATTGAGTTTTTTTAACACATAGATCTTGTGATGGGTTATTGAGCTTGACTGTGCGAAGGTAGTAAACAAATATCAGTGTGATGGGTTAGATAGACATCATGTTCGCCCTTCTGTTCAGGAAATTAAGGAGATGTGTACAAGTAATATTCAGGTGGACTTTGTTTGATGCAGAGTAGCAAATATGTGAGCTCATCTTTTATCTAGAGCTGGTGTAATGTTGCTGAGTGCGGGCCGTGGGCAGAGTGCCAATGCTGGAGCATTCATATCCTAACGACGCGAGCTGACAACACCCTGCTCACGATGTCGATTTCCTCAACTTCTCGCTGCGGTTGCAATGCGATGCGTCAGACCAGGTGCATGGTGTAGCTTGTGGAGGGCGGCCCTCACATCCAGCTCAAGGAGAATAGTTTTTTCAGTTTCAAACATTCCCTTACGTTCAATGACATGTGTGTCGTGCGATGGTCGGGAACTTGGAATTGACAAGCATGGATATTGAGCCGTAATTATTGGATTGGTGGCGTGATATCTTTCATTGAATTGGAAGTGTGTGATTTTTTTCTCCCGTTAGAATTGACAAGTGTGGATATTGAGCCGTAATTATTGGATTGGTGGTGTGATATCTTTCATTGAATTAGAGGTGTGTGATTTTTTTCTCCCGTTACAACGCACGGGCATTTTTACTAGTAATAATAAAGGGCCGCAAAACCGTCACTGCTCGAATTCATGTTTTTCGCCCGTCGTTCATGCCCTGACTACAGGCAAGTTAGACCTAGCAAATTCATTCTAGAAAGTCGTGAGATTGGCTTGATAACTATTGTCGAATCAATATAATTTGGATTCTTGATGTGGCTCTTTCGTGTTGCTGTGATTTGTGTGCTCTAGGTTGTGTACGAGGGTCAGCTTAGATAGTCTTCACAGCCTCCGGAGGCACCAAGAGAAGTAGTCTAGCTGATGATGTTTCATGTACAAAAGAAAACATTCTTATGGGATCTACTTACAATTGTAAGTTGTAACTATACGTACATTCTCTTGCATTTATTTTTACAAGGTTGGAACATTTGGAGTTTAATAGAGCGTGGCCTATTGAAAATATAATAACGTATGTGCAGCTAAGATCTACCAAAGTGTTCCTTTGCATGATTTTCATAATTTCACACCAAATTAGTATATGTATGGCCTCTGTTGTGCATACTGAGTACAGTTAGGACTTCCATTGTGGTTTGGCATCAGGAAGATTTTCTGCAGAGTTGTGTGCCTACCACCAGGGATATATGGCAGGATTACATTTTATATATAGTATAATAATTATAATATATATGCATCTTTGTGTGAATAACCTCCAACTGACTGTACAGTCGACGTATAAATACTAATGGAATCTCCTGTTGCAGATTCAACTCGAGTCTGTACTCATGTAGGAACGACACAGATTCTCTTTTCCTCTCTACCAGAGAAATATATCAAACTTTTGAATATTTGATAGAGATTCAAAGGACAGGTGAGAAATCATGTGTTTTGTCCGTTGTATACTTTTCTGTCTGCAAATGAACATGGCCTATGGATGAGAGTTGAGAGAGATTAGGAGATAGTGTGACGTATTAACCTTGACTAGTTGTTGCAGCCTGACGAATTGGTGAGTGAATCCGCATGTGTTGCCATATGAATCTGTCAGTATGGCTACACTGACGCTGAAGGCCAAGTAGCGAGGAAGGCGTAAAGCAAGAGCGAAGGTGGAAATGACTGTAGCACGTGAAGAGCAAATGGCCAGTGGGCCGAGAAGAGAGTGTGTGGGCCTAAGGCCGGTGTACCGCCCGCATAAAGGTACAGTCTATGCCGAATACCGCCGCAATAGAGTTAATTGCAGGGCAGTACCATACTTCGGCACGTCGTAACGGATAGGTGCCACTAGTCAAAAGTTTTGCATGTCAGTACCACTTCTTGGTCTAATTGTTGCGAATGAGTCTGACAGACGTATAACTGCGTATTGACCACGTATCTGACCGACCCGGCCCACATGTCAGGCGACATGGTGGCGTACCCGCACGCGCCGCGCCGCTGACTCGGACCGAACTGGCTCGGTCGCTCGCGTTAAAGGGCTCGGGCTGGTCGACCGAGCCAGTCGCCTCCTTTCCCCCCTTCTCCTCTCACTCCCTCGCCCTCGTCTCTGCCCCTTTCGCCGCCGGTCGTCGTCCGCCGCCACCACCGCCACCGCGCCATGGTTTATGAGGATGAAAGTAGCAACGACTTGTCCAACCTAGACATCAGCTCTTCCTCCGACGGCATGTTGTACCAGGTCAGTGGTAGAGCTAGGGTTAGGGTTAGGGTTTCTGTTTCGGGATTTGGGGAATTTGTCTCAGATTTTTGGTTGGTTCTTTAGATTCCTGCTAGCATAGAAGACGAAGACTACATGGGCATCGAGACTTCGGCCCTGGATGTTTGCATGGAGCATCGGCTGCCGGCTAAGCGTCGTTTAGCATTTGAAGGATTTCAGACAGGCAGGAGGTTTTTAGTGTGTGCTCAGTCGGTAAGAATCGTTGGCATATGCTTAATTTTGTACTGTAGGATCTGTTTTGGGGCTGCTTTGTTTGTGGCTGCTCAGTTTTGGTGCTGCTCTGTTTGTGGCTGATTAATATATTTAGTTTAGGCTCTAGTATGCTGATATACTGCTGATGGTCATTGTTTATTACAAATGGGCATCAATCATTGTTTAGTACTACTGAAGATGGACACTTTTTGGTCATTTAGTAGTGATGATTGTCATTGTTAATTCCTGTTTAGTTAACTATGAATCTATATGGTAGTACTATATTAGGCAGGAGCTTATTGTTTATTTCAAGTTGTACGTACTCATTGTTTAATGAATCAATCAGTACTAATGTTCATTACTACTGCTCATTGTTTATTTATGTGTTTTTTTGTATTTTGCAGCAACCTCAGAATGTGGTTTTCTTGGGTGGGTTGACCCAGAGTGGCCTCCCACAATGCAAAATGCATTGTTGAAACTTTAGGAAATGTATGAAGACGGCAGGAGTGGTAGGAGGAAGGATAACTTGGAGAGTGCACTGAAAATTCACCATCTGACAGAAGAGAAAAATAATCTTGATGCAAACTATGCCAAACTAGTAGAAGATGTGAATCAACTGCTCAATGCCCAGGAGGATAGGGTCATTGGTTTCAGCTATTTGCAGGATAAGTTGAAGGGTGCTGAGAGCTCTAGTGCAGTTGTGGTTGGCATGAAGACTGAGATTGAGAAGAAAGAGACAGAGAAAATGGAGCTACAAGAGAAGTACTCGGTGCTTATGAACCTGCTAGAAGCTCAAGGCAGGGTCATTAGGAACCTGAAGATAAATCATTTGAAGGAGAAGGGGAAGCTTGCTGAAGAAAACTGCAATTTGAAGGTTCAGGTTGATGAAATCAACAATTCTGAGAAAAAACTCAAAGATGAGATTGTGGTGCTCAACCTTCACATTGGTGGTCTAAAGAAAGGAATTGAGAATCTCATTAAACGCAGGGATGAGCTAAAGTTCCAGATTGCTGACCAGTTGAAGGCACTGGAGAAGAACCAAGAGAAGATGAAGATGATCAGGGACATTTTGGATGGATGAGCTAGATGAAGCTGAAGATGTAGAAGAAGAAGTGAGTGGATGAAGGAATATGATGTGCTGCCCTTTTGTGAATTATGGTTGTTTAGTGCAGTGTAATGTATGGATGTACTGGTTGTAATATAAGAACTGAGTAGGTTGAACTCCGCTATGCTATGGTCTGTACCCATGTTGTAATGTAAGAATCTATGAATTATGCATGTTTAAGTGACTTGATGTATGTTCAACTCCACTATGTTATGGTTTGTTATATATCTTGTTATATGTTGCATTGATTAGTCATTGTCATTAGTGTTCTCTCGACGTCGAGACACCCTAAACCCTAGGGTCATTGTGATTAGTGTTCTCTCGACGTCGAGAGAACCTAAACCCTAGGGTCATTTTCATTAGTGTTCTCTCGTCGTCGAGACACCCTAAACCCTAGGGTCATTGTGATTAGTGTTCTCTCGACGTCGAGAAAACCTAAACCCTAGGGTCATTGTGATTAGTGTTCTCTCGACGTCGAGACACCCTAAACCCTAGGGTCATTGTGATTAGTGTTCTCTCGACGTCGAGACACCCTAAACCCTAGGGTCATTGTGATTAGTGTTCTCTCGACGTCGAGACACCCTAAACCCTAGGGTCATTGTCATTAGTGTTCTCTCGACGTCGAAACACCCTAAACCCTAGGGTCATTGTCACTTAGTAGACATCATAGATCATAGGGGCCCAATAAGTCACTTAGTACACATCATAGATCATAGTACACATCATAGATCATAGGGGCCCAATAAGTCACTTAGTAGACATCATAGATCATAGGGGCCCAATAAGTCACTTAGTACACATCATAGATCATATAGTACACAATAAGTCACTTAGTACACATCATAGATCATAGTACACAATAAGTCACTTAGTACACATCATAGATCATAGTACACATCATAGATCATAGTACACTCATACATCAATGATAGTTACCACTGGCAGTAAAATATGCCATCCAGCCAGAATGGTTTGTTGGGACACCAGGAGTAGGAGGGGTAGGAGCAGATGATGAAGCTCCAGCTGCATATGTTGGGGCAGGAGCAGATGAGGAAGCTCCAGCAGCAAATCTTGGGGCAGTGAAAGGCCTTGGAACACTTGCACTAGTTGACCTTCTTGCAGATCTTGCAGGTAGAGGCTGTGATCTTGCTTGTGGTTGTTGTGGTCTTGCTGGTGGCTGCTGTGATCTTGTATGTGGAGGCTCTGATCTTGCTTGTGGCTGCTATGATCTGGCAGGTGGAGTAGCTTCGGCTTCATTCCTTGATCTTGCAGGTGGGGGCTGTGATCTTGCTTGTGGCTGTTGTGGTCTTGCTGGTGGCTAATGTGATCTTGTATGTGGAGGCTCTGATCTTGTTTGTGGCTGTTGTGATCTTGCAGGTGGAGTAGATTCAGCTTCATTCCTTGATCTTGCAGGTGCCTTGCAAACATAAAAGGAAACATGGTAGTTAGTCAAAAAAGGAAACATGGTATTTAGCACATAAAAATTCAAAAGATGCAAACCAATTAACAAGTACTATTAACAAGGGTTTACCACATGCTTGTTTTTCCTCATAGCCAACTCTGGTCTCAACTGTTGTTTGTAGTTGGTGTACCTATGGCCTTGGAGCCCACAGTTGCTGCATGTTATAGTGGCCATTCTTGAACTGTCCTTTGGTTTTGGAACCTCAAATCTGCCATTTATTCTCTTCTCTTTCTTTCTTCCCTTCTTCACATGAAATTTGGGTGGCTCTATGTCTGCTCCACTAGTCCTTGTCCAATCATGTTCACCAGGAACAAGATATATCATTGGTTGATAAGCAGCTAAGTAAAAAGGTTTTTTGAAGAATTTGCACACATGGTCCTCTGGAAATCTTTTTGCCTTGTTAATTCCTGATATTGCATGGTTGCATGGTATGCCAGACAGGTCCCACTTTCTGCAACCACATGTATGAACTTCTAAGTTTACAACATGTGTTTGCTGCCCACTTGTCACTTGCCATAGATTTACACCAACTTGGATAGGTTTGCAGAATCTGGCCCTTTCCTTTTCCACCTCTAGCTTCTCAGCATAATGTGGTGTGATCTCCCACAGAGCTGCCTTTCCTCTCTCTCTGTTCCTATGCCACCTCACCATCTGCTTGTCCTTAATACCATCAATCATAGTCCTAATAGGTTTTTTCCCTAAAATCTAGGATGTACTTGTTGAACACCTCAGACAGGTTGTTAACAACCAAGTCTGTCTTGCAGTTAGTGTCAAAAGCATGCCTAGCCCATGTGTGCTTAGGTATTCCACTTAGCCACTTCCAAGCTTCCTCGCTCTCATTTTTCAGATCATTCATGGCAATGTTAAACTTGTGTTGGTTATAAGCATATCTGGCATTATCCATGCATTTCTTAAGATCTTCCCCCCCTAAACCCAGCATTCTGGAAATTTGCATAGAGGTGTCTAAGGCAAAATCTTTGATGGCAGTTTGGGAAAACTTGATTTACTGCATTTAGCAGCCCCTGATCACATAGCATGCTAAACTTAGCTGTTGTACTACTGCATCTATAAAATAACATGCTAATGTACAAGTAAATAACAGGAAGATGCATGCATACCTTCTGTCTATCAGACATGATAGTATAATGACCAAATTTCCCAATTTCACCTCCTAGACATATCTTCAGTTGGTGCAGAAACCAACACCACTTAGATGTGTCCTCTTGTCCAACAATAGCAAAAGCAAGTGGGAAAATATTGTTATTGCCATCTCTTCCAGTGGCAGCCAGGATTTGAGCACCAGTGGTCAGCTTAATGAAGCATCCATCAACACCTGTTGTTGCAAGCAAAGAACAATTTAATTCACTATAAAGCACTACTAAACAATGCAAATTTGTGATGTACAAGGAAGGCATAACTAACCAATGAATGGTCTGCATCCATTCAGAAATCCCTCCCTTGCTCCATTTATGCAGAAGAACATAGCATGAAACCTTGGTCCTGGATGTGGTATTTTTGTAGTAGGTTTTGGAGTAATTGTTGTAACTACAACTCTACTACCAGGTTTTGTATCCATGATGGTCTGAGCATAATCCCTAAGTCTGGGATACTGCTTCTTGTGCTCTCCTAGCACAGCTTCTACAGTAAGGTTTTTGTCCCTATAGGCCATGTGCCTTGCAACTTCAACACCATACTTCTCCTGGCAGTTGTCAATCAAAGTGTGTATGCTAGTGGTGGGATCAGACCTGAACAATGACTCATAGGTCTTTGCAAGCCACTTTGCACTAATCCTTGATTTCTCTGTGTTGGTAGGGCAAGTGTGCTCCAGCCTCATTTTCTTAATAGCAAAAGTCTTCTCCCCTTTGATAATTGCAGCAACTATGCAAAACTGGCAGTGCTCTTGCTTACAACAAGCAATGATCCTTTGGTCTGAGTTTCTGTGATACCTGAAGTCTCTGGCCTGTGTGATGTGCAAGCTCAACAAAGCATCTCTGAATTGATGTTGATCCTTAAAGCACATGTACAGACATAACTGCTGATGTGGTTGCTCAAGTTTGTCATTGTACCAGATCCTTGGTTTCCTTTTCTTGGCCCTACTCTTTCTCCCTTTAGTTAGAACAAATGAGAGTGGCTCATGTACATCATCTTCATCCTCAAACAGGAACCCACCATCTTCTTCATCTGATGAAGGAGTGAAATTAGGTTTCAACCTCTCTAACACACTTGAATGTGACCTAGTAGTGGGGCATCTCCTAACTGGCAGCTTCTTCCTCTTTTTTGCAGGTTTTCTCTTGCAAAAACATTAGCATCCTCCTCCTCCTCCATCTCAAACAAATCCTCAACCTCAGTGTCACCCTCATAATGTAGTTGTTCCTCTTCTGAATCTTCATCTTCATCTGAATCTTCATCTTCATCTTCTTGCTCTGCTAATATATTCCCCTCTATTATCTCTGCATCTTCGGAAATCATGTACTTCTCCATGCAGAAAGGATTGTTATCATTGTCATATGCAGAGTCATCACTACTATCATGTGCCTGCTCAAACACTGGCTCTTCCTCCATTACAGCTTTGAGCTTGTCCTTTCTCAAATTTCTGCTCTCCTGTGTGCACAAAGCAGTAGGTTGAGTAGGACTGCTGCTGCACTGACTATAAAAAGCAACACCTTCTGCATCAACAGCAAGAACTCCAGGCTCACTAAGATCATACACAACAGCTGGTTAATACAATATTACTGCTAATCCTTCTTCTCTATGACAGACATTACTGACATTTGATCTCACTAACTCTTCTTCTCTTTGACATAAATTAGGTGTTGCTGCCCTCACTAGCAAATTCAGAACGAAACTATGCTCATATTCAGACTTTAGTTGTTGCAGTTTGATGTTTGTGTCAATCAATTCTAAGCCATGCTCTCTCTCCTCTCCTCTGTCTAAATTCTTCATGTGGTACAGCTCATCAGAGAAATAAAAACCTTGTGTTTGCATCACTGCATATAGGTTCAGAAATGTAACATCTGAGCTACATAGCTTCATATCCAAATTTGGATGTGCATCAAAGTGAATCCGAACATCCCAAACAGCATCATCCAAACTACAATTGACAGCAAAAATTTAAAATATCAGGAGCAACTAACCCTAGCCCCCCAGATTTGAAATAGGCACAAAGAAGGAGAGAGGAGAGGCACTTACAACACGCCGCCACCAGTACCACTATTCCAGTGATGGCTACTGGTAGGGTTGGCCACCCAGATCTCTGCCAGCTTCACCCTGTCCTCCATGGACAGCGGTGCCTCCTCCTCCAAATCCTCATCGTCGCCAGTGGAGTAGTACGAGCTGGAGCCGCCGTCGTCCAGAGCCAGACCTACGTGGTCATCCCTCCAGAGGCTGGGAAGGTCTCTTTACCCGCCCGCACCGTCACCGCCGCCGGGAGTCGCCGCCGCCATCGCCAGAGAGCGCGTGCGCAGAGAGGGAGAGGGGAGAGCAAAGCTAGGGTTCGTCCCAGGCGACACGGTTCGAACGAGCCACAAAGAGCGACCGAGCCGGTTCGGTCCGAGTCAGCGGCGCGGCGCGCGCGGGTACGCCACCGTGTCGCCTGACATGTGGGCCGGGTAGGTCAGATACGTGGTCAATACGCAATTATACGGGTGTGAGACTCATTCGCAACAATTAGCCCAGGAAGTGGTACTGACATGCAAAACTTTTGACTAGTGGCACATATTCGCTAAGTCGTGCTGAAGCGTGGTACTGCCCTGCAATTAACTCGCCGCAATACAAATATCCAAAGAGTTGTTCACTCTCTGCATTCATAATCAGTGTCGTGAAGACATCCATAACCAGAACAAACAAGAGGGCCAATAGAGAATCCCCTTGCCGCAGCCGACAAGCATGCACAAACTTTTCTCTAGCCAAGTCCAACCAAGCCATTAATGAGGACCCGAGATCTAGCATAGGATTAGAGCAACACCAACCTTGCAATCCACTTAGGCCCAAGTCCCTTGTTGCGAAGAGCGTTCATCAAGAAAGGCCTAACTTACAGAATCGAAAGCCTTAGCAATGTCCACTTTGACCTCTGACGGTGTAGCATGCGGGTTGACTTCTGAACCAGAAATTTCAAGGATACTCCATAGTATGACGCAATCGTGTCTTCCATCGCTTAGTGATAATCGATGAAACCTTGTGGGATAAGGGTTTTTACTATCAGTACTAGTACATGCAACCTGATCTAGCCAACCCGCTGAAAACGAGTCCAGCCCCGCTGAGACCAACTGACCAAGCCAGCTGAAAAGGTTTTGTATTAATCATGGGTTAATTAAGGAAGTTGTATATAACTACTCCCTCTGTCCAGGTGCATAGGGCGCCTAAGAGAATCTAAGATTTTCAAAAGTACTAGATGATGCCCCGCGCGTTGCTGCGGGAATCTTGTTAAAACAATTGTATCAATAGGTGCTAAAAACAATTGAAAGTAATGCAAATGTTAACGGAATGTTATTCTAATCAAAATATGAACCATACACCACATAGGTATGTTCCGACAAAAATATGAATCATAAAGTACGTTGGTATGCTCCAAGTATCCGACACATATATCAGATGTGAAACCATAAAAAATAATTCAAGCAATATAACTTATAAGTGACTTACATGTTGCTAATGTGGTGTGGTTGAATGGTTAAATTAATGCATAAATTTGCAACCTATGATTGTCATGCATAGGTGCTTAGGTGGCGTGGTTGCATGCTTATAAAAGTGAGGTAGTGGGCTGCATGGAAATAAAATCTAACTTGTGATTGGTATTGATGTGGCATGGTTGCATGTTAAGAAAAATTAGGTAGTGGGTTGTAGCTATTTAAGAATAGAGGATAAGTCACAATACAATTAAATCAGCCTCGTTTCCCTCATTCGACCCATTCTCAATGTGCAGCCTTTTAAATCTCACAATCAATGATTATGGTTATATGCCTCGATACACGTCTCCTTTTAGTCCCTAGGCTGTGCATGCATGCTGATTTGTTACTGAGCGCCTAAATTTATTAACGGTGGGCGTGAGAAGTGAGTTGTAACTGCATGCAAATGATTAGTAATTAATCGGCTCAATTGACAAGATTTTTCAGTACGGATTACATTAGTTACCATGGCCAATCTTCACACGCCTAAAATCGCAGTGCAGCGCCTTAGGTGCCCTATGCACCTGGACGGAGGGAGTATGTAAAAACTGAACAGGAAAAAAACAGACCTGCTAGTATATATACACCCAACAATGGAGTAAAAATCGACCCCAACGGAGGGAGCAAAAATGAAGAGAGTACGGTTGATCTCAGCTAGGGTCGGCGATGCGCATGCATCGTGGCGAATTGTTTGACCTGTTGCTTCTACCCATGCCACGCCATGCCATGCCATAGTTTTTTCATCGCAGAAACAGATTCACTCCAAGCATGGAAATACACGACATTCTTTGCTTTGACCATTTAAATCAGTGCAGCGTCGGTCAGTCCACAGTAATAACTACTCGTAGATGGACCGTACTCGATCGCAAGAAGGTTAACTTGGGCGTGAGCTTTGATATTTATTTATTTTTGCAGTCGAGGGACCTAGTGTTGTATCTTGGTCCTTGGGTGGTGCCAAATTCTTTGCACGTTCCATCCAAGCAGTACTACTACATGCTAGTACATGCACACTTACCCTAAAAAAAAAAAAGTACATGCACACTTATTCTTTTCTTTTTTTTGCGAGAAACTTCCAATCTATTCATCTTCAATCATGGCAGTACAAAGAACAACAGAGGTAATAAAAATTACTACCATGTCCGTGGACCACCTAGCGACGACTACAAGCACTGGAGCGAGCCGAAGGCGCGCCGCCGTCATCGCCCCTCCCTCACCGGAGCCGGGCAAACCTTGTTGTAGTAGACAGTCGGGAAGTCGTCGTGCTAAGGCCCCATAGGACCAGCGCACCAGAGTAGCAACCATCGCCGATGAAGAAAGTCGTAGATCAGAAGAATCAAACCTGTAAACACCCAAACAAAGGCGAACGAAGACCGGATCCAAACAGATCCACCGAAGACCAGCACCGACCGAATCCCGCGAGATCCGACGGAGACAAACCTCCACACGCCCTCCGATGATGCTAGACACACCATCGGGACGGGGATAGAACGTGGGAGACATTATTCCTACTATGGGATATCGCCGCCGCCACACAGCCACAACCAACACGCTGAATCTAACAAGAACGAGAACGGGGTCCCTCCCGCCGGCGGGGGGCCGAGATCCTCCGCACCTCCATGGCCTAGAGGCCATCGGAGATGGGGCGGACCGGCGGCGGCGCCGACGGGAGGAGAAGAGCTTTTCTTGTGGAGGAGGAAAGAGGTGTCGCTTCTATGGAAGCATTACATGCACACTTATTCGAGGGCGCACACAGTTAGTAATTGGACCGATCGATCTATCGACACCGTCCATAGCGTGGAGCGCATGCAACGGCGTTGGACTTTTAATAGGCCCTGGCATGCATGTTTGGAGACATGAAAGTAGCCACGACAAACAATGCAGTGAATATTCGGCGGGCTAATAATTTTGACGCCTCTGTACAGTATTTGTCATCAAAAGTGTGTTGCACTTGCTCATGTATGGATTGAACAGAACATTAAGCTCGGTTTTGGAAGGATCCCCCCCCCCCCCCCCCCCCCCACCCCACACACACACACACACACCACCCCCCCAAGGATGATGGAGCCATGGTACTGCTCAAAGTAGTGCATGGTGTCGTCCTTAGTGCAGAGAGAAAGGGATGCACTCATTTGGCAACATGGTTCCAAAGAGGAATGCACCACTGGGCCACTGTAAATATCAGGATTGTCTGCCCAATGCACGCCATTTTGTATAAAAAATTATGAAGCGCTTATACGTCAGGCACCTTACTTTTATTCAGGACCGCTAGATCTTCACCTTACAGTTCAAAATAGAGCACACAGTGTTTGTCTTCACCCTCCTCTTCTTCCTCACATAGTCGCGACCTACGCAATCCTAACCGCCTGCGTCCCCCCCCCCCCCCCCCCCCCCCCCCTCGCTCGGTGGTGGCGACTATCGCCGCCTTACCTTCCCGTCGTCCCCCATCAATGTGCTGTCCGTCACCATCGGCCATCCATGTAGCCTCTCCCTAATGTACAACTCTGGCATCCCCCTCCCTCGCACCCCGACCCCCCGTTATATTTCTAACTCGCTCCTGGGTTATCGCTAGCTCCCGCTCATACAAGGCTCGGTCTTGTCGTGGCCGACGCTCGTGTTGGAGCTTCTCTGGCCGTCTGCTCCTTTGGCCTTGCGCTACACCCTAAAAATGACTTATGCTAGATTTTTTTCTGCTTGTGCCTGTAATTTAGTAAACAGCAAAAAAATATAAATGATTGGAAGTTGAAACGAGATGATGCAAACATATCAAAGGCATCCGATTGCATGTAACGTACTCCCTTCCGGTTTATAGGGCTTATCTTAAAATTTTAGTTTTTCCATTTTATAAGTCTCAATTTGATTGTTCTTCACCATACGTTCAGATTTCAAAGTGCATTAAATTATTGCATACAAAGATTTAGAAAACATTGACCAATGCATGTTAAAGTTTTTGTTCATGCATGCATGCATTGCAATTAATGCATTGGTAAATACAACCTTTTGAGAAAAACAAGCACATTAATATAGTATTTTTGCAAACTACAGTAGGTTGGTGAGATTTTTGAATTGAGCCTTATAAACCGAAAAGGAGGTAGTATGTGCATGCACAAGACTTATCCATTAGTTATACTACTTACAAGATACATGACATAAAAATCGATGGAGCCCTTCCCCATACGTAATTCTTGATAAAGAAAAAATAGACACGATCATCTGGTTAACCAATTTGCCCGTAATGTGAACATGAACAGGTACACATTGGAGTAAATGACCGTGAAAACACGCGCGCCCACACCAATCTGAAAGCACTCTTTTCTGAAAACAGAAAAAATCTCCTCACCGTAATAAACTCTAACTGCACTCAACGCGCTCCCCTCCTTTCTGAGGCGTCCATCTATAAACGCCGTGCGCGCGCCGGCCGATTCCATCTGTGCAATCTGCCGCCATGGGCCGCAGCACCAGTTCCTCGTCGGGGCAGAAGAGGAAGAGCGCAGGAGGAGGTGACGACGAGGGCGAGCTCGTCGCGGATGAGCCACTCTGGCGCTTGTCCCTCGGCTCCATCTACGGCAGCGCCGGCTTGGCGGCTCCGCCGATGAATCCGCAGCCCTGCCTCCATGCGGCGCAGGCACTGCCGGTGCCGCGGCGTACCTCGCCTGCGTCGTCGCCCGCCGCCGTCAGCCTCGTGGCGCATGTACAGATGCATGCGGCCGGTGTGGATTTCATTGCCGCCGGAGCCGCTGCCGGTCAGGTCCTTTCTTCACCTTCGCTGTTTGATGGTGGCGATGCCTCTTCAGTTTTTGCGACGGCATCTTCTTCGCGCGTCGTGGTTGCATCGGCCGCCATTCCGAAACAAGCGCCGAGTGCTCCTCTCCTGCTGCCGATAAAACAGGAGGCGGTGGCACCGCGGGCTTCGCCTCCCGCACGCCCCCATTCAGCCCGGCGGCGCGTCACCAACAGCGCACTACCCCAGCCGGCCGCCGTCTACGGTGACGCCGCGGCCAACGATGTCATCGCCGTCGGGGCTTCGAGCGCCACTGCTTCACTGCCTTCCATCAACGGTGCCGCACCCGCTTGCCCACCGTTTCCGTGGGCGACGCACCGTGCCGCGATACATCACCCGATCCCCTACCTCTTCGAGCGGGGCATCACCACCGTGGAGGGCGAGGTGAAGTGCCGACGGTGCGACGTCCAGAAGACCGTCTCCTACGACATCGCCGCCAAGTTTAGTGAGGTTCGTGACTTCGTGACCCGCAACATCCATGACATGGACGACCGTGCGCCGGCGGCGTGGATGAGCCCCGCTGTGCTGGACTGCGACGGGTGCGGGCAGAGGAACAGCCTGCGACCGGTGATACCGGCGGAAAAGGAGATGATCAATTGGGTGTTTCTGCTGCTGGGACAGACGCTTGGGCTGTGCACGTTGGAACAGCTTAAGTATTTCTGTGCGCGCACCGGCCAACACCGCACCGGCGCCAAGGACAGGGTGCTCTACTCCACCTACATGGAGCTTTGTAGCCAGCTCTGCCCTGACAGGCTCTTCAACCTGACGGCTGAGAGAAAGAAGAGGGGTCAACAGTATTCCTGAGTATCTATAACCCATGCATGTCTCACTATCCATATGGCGTTTGTAATCAAATTGATTATGTCATCCTTATGCCTTTTATAATCTATCTATTTGATCATATCGAACATTGGACTGTTGCAGTCTATATAAAATGGTTTGGTTTAAACTTGCAATATATACATGTTGAGAGATTGATCTTGTGGGTCCTAGCTAGTTGTTATGTCGTTTGGAAGAAAATAAAATCATACATTTTGTAATTACATATTTTTGCTACCGCTTTGTTCTTTCATGTACCCCAACTTTGTTTTACTATGAAACTTTAGTACCACGGTTTAAAAAACAGAACAAAAGGAAGCGCGCACCTACAAAAATAATACATACGACTTTTCTTTCCCCGCTCGCAAGGCGACTAGGAAAAGCCTTCCTTTCCTCGATCTTCCCCAACGAGCATGTGGATTCACCTCCCCTCTGCGTGCTGCTCCGGTGACGGGTGGCGGGAAGGGGAATCCTGCTGCTCCGGCTAGGTAGATAGTGAGGGTTTTAGTACTCACAGGGGCGACGCTTGGACGGATGGCGGCGCTTCTTCGAGCCAATATTTCGGGCTATGATCCTATTCAAGTTTGTCCGTCAGATGGATTAAACGGAGCTCCGGTGTAGATTCCTGCCAGCTCCTCAAAGCGGTAGGTTAGGGTTTCTCGTCATGTGTGCACAAGAGTGAGATTTGGTGTGAGGTTCTTAAGATCGATTCAAGGATTCAACGGTGACGACTGCGGCTCCTAGGAGCTTGTCCTTAGGGGCACGTGCATGAAGATTTCCAGGCTATCATCGACAAGGTCAGGTGAGCTCCGGTATGGGAGCGGCGACATCGACGCGTCGGCGGCTCGTTCTGGCGGCGACAATGGTGGTTTGGTGTTTCATAGACTTCGATGTAATTTCTATTATATTTGATGTGATTTGTACTTCCGGTGAATTTTTATAATAGCTTTGATCTTTTTCGGAAAAAAAATGAAACAACAATATCTAGGAGATCAGGGCATGGGTACACCAAGCTTAAAAAACAACTTTCCTACCATCATTTGTTTCCCAATGTTTTCTTGTTTAACACCATACGATGATGGACTACTCATGGCTTATAAAAGATACTTTTAACAATTGACAAAACCATGTCTAAAGTTAATGGTTGTACCAACACAGCTCTTTGCCTCCCCCTCCCTTCCCCATCAGTCAAAGTGTAAACGTGTTCTCGTAAAAAAAAGGGTAAACACTGTAATAACATACTCAAGCGATACAAGTAGTCTCATACATTTATATCTTTTGTTGTGATATATGAATTTAATAAATAGACAAAACGCAAGAATTTTATTGGCTGGCATGGATTTGGGAAGACCAGACTTGTTTTGATGGAATTGGGAAAGGATGTCTTATAGTTATTTCAAAATGGAATAGAGTATAGACATGTTACACATATCTATTTTTGTAAATTACTAATACAATCTAAAATTAACTATTTAGTTATAACTAAACCTGATAGTTGTGTACTCTCCAAATCCCATCAAGTTATTTGTTAGATACATACAATGTTAATTCTAAAATGGTCTACCACGTTAACTAGATATTCAAATACACTATGGAAAGGCTACACATAAAAACACATTATGCATAGGAAAGAATTAATAGGTGGAGTATACGGATAATATTGGCTTTTGATTTTTTTTATTTCTAGTTAAATCCATTATGACATGAAAAAAGCTAAGCATTATAAATGTATTTTGGGCTTTAGTATTACAATGGCAAATGTATACCTAACATGCAAGGGGGGTATTAATTTCTATCATTCAATAAGTTGAAGTATTAATTTATAAAATTATATATTTAACGGTAGGTATGATCAAGTATAAAGGTTAAGTATAATTTTCCTAACTCTGATGATAAGGGCCACAACATAGACGGACATGCCCAGAGACAACAAGAGCATTGATATACCGTTACATAAGAGGAACAATGCATGTCGTAACACATTGATAGTTGTATATCCTCACATGTAAATCTAGATAAGGGTGTGAAACTGAATAGAATAATGTAGACTATCTCAATAACAACTCGTCCCATTATAGGGGGGCGGCCGAACCATTCTCCTATTCTCTTTGCATTGCACCCGCGTATCAAATGGAGACACACATGCGCGCCATGGGCAAGCTCAGCGACACAGTTGCCTCCTCATTGGAGCAGAAGCGGACGAGCGATGATAGTGATGGCCACGACGTCAATGTCGTGGTGAACGATCCGATCTGGCGGCTATCACTTGACCGCATCTACAGTAGTGCAGGAAGTGGCATATCCACGTGGTCCACGGCGGCTACAACCTCGACACCGTGAACCTCCTGGTGCATCTACCTATGCCTACGACCGGTGTGGACATCGTTACCAAGGCCCAAATCGGTGCATTCCCAACTACAGTTGCAACATCCTACTCGTGCCCCCACAGGCCTCAATCCCCTTTATGGAGAAACAAGTGCTGATTACTTCTCTCGTGCCAACAATAAAACAGGACGTGATGGCATCGTGCGGTTCACCTGCGGCATGTTCCGTTCAACCCCTTCAACTCAACGACGCATCACCAAAGGCGTATTACCTCAACCCCCGCCAGCCAATAATGACTTTGTTTACCAGGCTTCTACAAATGGCGCTCCACGCACAAGCTCGCCATTTCAAAGATTTCCAAAATTATATTAATTTGCCCTCAATGATAAACAATTTTTCGTCACCCACTGAAGTCTGTCGGGATTTTGTAGGGAGTTCTTGTGAATTCTTGACCAATTCAACCTTGGCACGGTTCCCAGTTTGGATCAAAGTGAGCGTGGGACAAGTTTAGTATGATAAGCGTTGATAGTGTACTAAAGTGAGCAAGTGGAATGCCAATGCATTAGAATCTGGTTTATTTTCCCTTACGGCTCGTTTGGCACCCAGGTTTTCATTTCATTTGGTGGAAATGAGATGAAATCCCATTCCTAGGAGGATTTCATTTGGTGGGAATTTAATTCCAATGCAAGTTCATTTTTCTTGTTTCGCTCCCAGGGGATTTGTGAAATGAGTGACATGTGCTATTTGGCTGATATGTTGAATTGTAATCATAATCAACATGCACATCTCAATATGCACATTAACAAATTTACAATCTAAAAATGATAATCAACCAAAAACAATTGTGTATTTTCTCAATGATCAAGATCAAGAAGATCTATCTCGACAACATCATCTTAACACATTCACACATTCAAATAATAATAGCGACAAGATCTTTGAAGGACCAATAAAGGCTAAAATTTGGGCTCGTCAAAAACCAAGATCTTTCGAGGTTCATGGCTTGTATTAAGCACGGTATGGAAGATAAAAGACTAACTTGCCATACAAATATATTAAGACCATATAAATAAATTGTTGCATCGAACGAAGAGGCTTGAACTCGCATGCAGATATTGGTTTAAACTTGTGGCTTCTTCGTTGCCCTGCAAACATCATGGGAAGCATGTAAGCGAACTTACTATGGTAGGTATCACATTTTAAGTTTCTAAAACTTAGATTAGAGAGCAAGGTACATGACCTTCCGAGTGCTCACACAACACACCAACATGGTTTGGATATACACATGTACTAGAAGGGTTGGACGCGCTTTGCTGCGCTGTTGATGTTTTTGGATTTTCATTTGTACTCAATCTCTCTTAAAATATAAGGTGCATTAGTTTTTTGTAAGTCAAACCTCTTTAAATCTGACCATATTTTTGTAGAAACATATCAGTATCCATAATATCAAATTGGATTCTTAAATTCATCATGAAATGAATTTTCATATTTTATTATTTCGTATTGTGGATGTTGATATTTTTGCGTCTGAACTTGATCAAAGTTTTAAAAAAGTTGACTTAGCAATGAACTAATACACCTTAGATTTTAGAACGGAGTGAGTATTACGTTTGGTTAGTGGCGAAGATGATGGAGTGTCTTTTCTTTTTTATTCATATAATGCAGTGTTTTGGTGGGCTTTCGCGGTGTGATTTTGTGATCTACTAATCAACTCATACTTATGTGCGAAAAATTCCTGCATCGGTGACTGCATGTACTATATTGGCATCAAAATATCACATGTTACGCTATTTTTTTCTATATGATGAGAGGGTGCCTAGGATTTGTAAGTTGTTATAGGCCAGTTGCTTTCAATTGATTTGAAAAATTGTTGACCTAGTCAAAATCATGAACGAAATCTAATATTTAATTTTTCAATGAAATAAAAGAGCATAGTTAATTAGAATAATTGAGTAAGAGATTGCTTAATGAAATAAAAGAGCATAGTTAATTAAACTAATTGAGTAAGAGATTGCTCAATGAAATAAAAAAGCATAGTTAATTAAAATAATTGAGTGGGAGATTATTGACCCGGTCAAAATCGGTGACCCAATTTCAAATTGACGACCTTAATTGAATGAGAGGCCTCCAATTTTTAAAAAATTAGTGATATAGTATATTTCTCCTTATTTCTAGCACTAACTGATGGTTTCCAAAGTACGAGGCAAGAACCGAGCTAAACGGTATCAAAATTATGCAAAGAGTAGTAACAGTACTCTCCCAAGCCTGAACCCAATGCTTCCCAGTTGTAAGACATGCGGTTTGCTAAAACATTTAGGTTAAGATTACAGATTTGAAGATAAAGCAAGCGTGACAGTGTGTGATAAACACCGTGGCAAAATTAGCCTTTTTTAAAGGGTTACACGAAGCTTTATTCATCAAATTCCACCTGATGTGAGATACAAAACGGGTCACGAGGTTCGACCGGCCAAATGTGTTGACCCTGATCCAGAGAATGGCAAAATTAGTCACAAACCAAACAAGCCCTCAGTTTTTTCTTTTTCTTTCAGCCCAAATAGGTGGTGGAGCGGTCCACAAGTCCAGCCCAGTACCCAATAGGCGGAGCGGTCAACTTGTCAAAGGGGAATCCCGTGTACGATTGAGACCCGGGTCAACCAGGACCCGTTTTATAGGGGAAACAAACCACTACGGCGGCGATGCGGCTCCTCTCCGGCGTCCCCACCCCCGCGTCATCCCGCCTCACCTCCCGGCGCTTCTCCTTAGCCCGCTCGAGCGCTAGAAGCATGGCGGCGGACGGCCCCGCTAGCAGCACCGCCGCCTCATCATCCTCTTCGTCGGCAACTGCCGGCGCCGGCGGCGGCGCGGCCCAGAAGCCGTGGCTGTTCGTCGGGCTCGGGAACCCCGGCAGGATGTACAAGGGGACCCGCCACAACGTAAGATTCTGGCGCTCCAGCTATCTGGATCCCGCTTTGCTTTGTCTTGTATTGTATAAGGAGCTGTGCGTTTTCAGCTGGTTCGTAGTTAATCACGATCCAATCGTAAAATCAGAGTTGCTAGAAACTACAATTTTTTGACTACGAAAATTGATGCTGCGTGCTTGGAAAGGCTAATTAGGCTTGATGCTAAGCTCTTCGCCAGGGTAAATGTGTTGTCTTTTTGGTTGCTGGATTCTACAAACTCTTGGCTTTCAGTTAACTGTCCTGGACTTATAAGTACTTACTTCCAGCTGAGAATATAAATGTCCTGAATAATAGGATTAGTTAACCTATAGTCTGGATTACAGTACCGCACTATTATGTCCTGTTATAATATTGTTGCATACAGGTTGGGTTTGAGATGATTGATGCTATTGCAGAAGCTGAGGGGATATCTGTCAGCACTAAGCAATTCAAATCGATGGTTGGGAAAGGTAATTTCCACATAAAGCTCGTTGATTTACAACTGTGCAATAGACATTGGTATATAGTTTGTCCTGCTCAAATTATGTCTAGCTCTGTTTTTGAATTATGGTTTCCGGTAGCTTATTTTTACTTCTTGTTACCTGGCTATAATTTTTCACATAGATATTAACCAAATAAGACTTGTTGGTTAAGACATGGTTTGTTCCCCTGATACACTTTACTGTCAGAAAGCACAATTAAATGTTCTTGCTTTTTCTTTTGAGCATTATCTGGCTCCAGGATGTTGTATGTATTTTACTTCTGAGTTGTACTAGTCTAATAGATGGCTGTGAACTGTTAACCCATCATTTGTAGTTGCACTCTGTTTTTTAGAAAAATGATTCCTTCACGACCTTTATGCACTAAGGTTATATATCTTGAGTTAATCTACTGTAAGTTGTATCTACATGCCAATCTTTCTATAATCAAGAATTATGTCCTTAGAATGCAAGTTCTTAGTTTACTTTTTTTGTATGCGTGAATGTATGCCCTCGGTGGACATGGATAAACATTTAGGTTCCTGAAATGACATTATTAATCTTATTGCCTTATATTTATAGGCCTTATTGGTGATGTCCCTGTGATGCTTGCCAAGCCACAGACTTTTATGAATGCAAGTGGTGAGTCTGTAAGTACAGCAACTTTAATAATGCAGCTTCAAATTACTGTTTTTGGTAGCCCCTGTTGACTGAATAGGACTACCTTATGCAGGTCGGCCAGCTGGTTTCATACTTCAAGATACCACTTAATCAAGTCGTTCTGGTAAATATTGTCCACTAGTTGATAGTACATGTTTTGATGCTCCTAGTTATTCACAAACTATTGTTTGATTCTTTTAGATCTACGATGATCTAGACTTACCCTTTGCAAAATTACGTCTACTGCCAAAGGGGGGACATGGAGGGCATAATGGGTATTTATTTAACCTGTTCCCATCCTGCTTTGTTCATTGGTTCTTTGTTATTTCTTATAAATCATTCCCTTTGTTCTACCTTAACATGTGATCAATGTTTCAGGATGAGAAGTGTCATTCACCATCTGAAACAAAGCCGTGATTTCCCACGCCTAAGAATTGGTATGTCAAACAATCGCTTCTTTAATGTCTTTGTCCATGAGATGACGAATCTGAAAATACAAATCCCATAAATGTTGTGCAGGCATTGGACGGCCAACTGGAATGATGGGAGCCATCGGTTTTGTTCTACGTGCATTCAGCAAGGAAGAACAAGAAGAGGTACTTTTACCTGCATATTGCATTGTACATATTTTTGACAAAAATATACCAAACTGAACAATACGCGTGGAAATTTGCTTCTGCGCTGATCCTGTGCTTTTCTTCTTCTAAGCAAAGCACTCAGTGACTAGCTGAAGCACTATATTGATGTGTACAAACAACCCCAGCATCAGCTAACTTCTGTCTCCACCCCAATCTTTTGCAGCTTGATTCCACGTTCCTCAGGGGCCTGCAAGCGGTGCGGATAATGTTGCTGGAAGGATTCAACAAGAGTGCGACCTTTGTGAACACTCGAGCTCCACAGCCACCTGAAAAAGTTGAAGAGATGAAAATAACCTGACCGTAAACAGCGCTGAGATGCACACTGTGAAGTGTAAATTAGTTTGTTCAGGTTAGAGTCACTCAGGTAGCTGCAGAAACTAGAAAGCAAAAAGGACCATTGTCCTTTGAGCATATGTATCCCGAATTCCAGATTCATTTGTACTCCCTCCGTTCCTAAATATAAGTCTTTTTAGAGATTCCATTACGGACTACATACGGAGTAAAATGAGTGAATCTACACTCTAAAGTACGTCTATATACATCCGTATGTAGTCCGTAGTGAAATCTCTAAAAAGACTTATATTTAGGGACGGAGGGAGTAGAGGCGTCCAATGAAGCGGACACCAAAGCTTGTAAAATTGCAGTTGTACTTACTAGATTGACTATTCCATATACAAAAAGGTGCTCAATCAAGGCTTTCTACCTGTTCTTGGTCTCCTTCTTGGTCTCCAGGGTGAAGCTTTTATCTGTTCTACTGTTACCAGCAGCTCTTGTTCCAAGCTGATTTCCTTATGCAACGAAAGTTAGGTTATATGCATCTGTTGATGCACATATATTCTTTTATTTTCTAAAATTGTGTGTGGTATGTTTTATCCAGTTGATTTCGAAAATGAACAATGGGCTTCTGCATCTGATATTTTTAGGGCTCGTCTGATTCAGAGGAAAGTCATAGGAGTTTTAGAGGATTTAGATCCTTAGAATTTTTTTCGATGATGTCGTTTGATTCGTAAGATTGGAATCCTTAGGAACCCAGGGATTGAGTTACACTACGCTTTGAAAGAAATTTTCAATCCGCTCAAAACTCTTGTTACAATTCTTTTTACCTTTTTATTTTTTTCCAATTCAATAAAACAATGGCATTCTCGTGATACATACGTTTATTTATTTTTTTGGAAATGGTAAATCCCGAACGTTTGGATTTTAAGACTAGCAATCCAAATGTTTTTTTATGATAATTTTAGTTGACGCGAGATGATAAGTTCAATTGACAAACATGATGATTTTCTATTCCTATGCTTTGAGATTCATGTAAATCGGAAAGAGGCCCTGACCTAGATCTTGCCGACTGCAAATGCTTGCTGCCACTGTCTGTATTTGGGAGTAGCTGCTGTCAAGCTTGTCATGAGAGTCGACGGATTTGTCTGAATGATCATCAGCTGGATGTAATCTGATTGAACGGATAATGCCCGTCAGATGTCGGCTAAATCTAAATCAGGGCCGTCCATCCGTGCAGTTTCTACCGCTTTCCAGTTTACACTTTCCACCAACCCCCACTCGCTACAGTCTAAAACCCTCGGCCGCATCCCAGTCCACATCCCACCCACTGCTCCCAATCCCCGCCGCCGCCGCCGCCAGCTCCACCATGGCGGCCACCACCCACGCCCCCTCCCCCTCCCCCTCCCCGTCCCTCTCCTCCCTCGTCTCCCGCCCCCGCTCCGCCGCGCCGTACCTCCGCCTTCGCCCCGCCGCCCACCGCCGGGTCCGCTGCGCCACCGACGCGGCCGTCCCCGTCCCCGCCCCCGCCCCGGCCGCCACCAACAAGCACCGGCGCGCGGCGGACGAGGACATCCGCGAGGAGGCGGCGCGGCACCGCGCCCCGGCCAACGACTTCTCCGCCTGGTACGAGCCCTTCCCCCCAGGCCCCGACGGCGCCGGCGCAGACGAGCGCTACTCCCTGGACGAGATCGTGTACCGCTCCAGCTCGGGCGGCCTGCTCGACGTGCGCCACGACATGGCGGCCCTGGCGCGCTTCCCGGGGTCCTACTGGCGGGACCTCTTCGACTCCCGCGTCGGCCGCACCGTCTGGCCCTACGGCTCCGGCGTCTGGTCCAAGAAGGAGTTCGTGCTCCCCGGGATCGACCCGGACCACATCGTCTCCCTCTTCGAGGGCAACTCCAACCTCTTCTGGGCTGAGCGCCTCGGCCGCGACCACCTCGCCGGGATGAAGGACCTCTGGGTCAAGCACTGCGGCATCTCCCACACCGGCTCCTTCAAGGACCTCGGCATGACCGTGCTCGTCAGCCAGGTCAACCGCCTCCGCCGCGCCCCGCTCTCCCGCCCCATCGCCGGCGTCGGATGCGCCTCCACGGGGGACACCTCCGCCGCGCTCTCCGCCTACTGCGCCGCCGCCGGGATCCCGGCTATCGTCTTCCTCCCGGCCAACCGCATCTCGCTCGAGCAGCTCATCCAGCCCATCGCCAACGGCGCCACCGTGCTCTCCCTGGACACCGACTTCGACGGCTGTATGCGGCTCATCAGGGAGGTGACCGCCGAGCTGCCCATTTACCTTGCCAATTCGCTCAATTCGCTCAGGCTCGAGGGGCAGAAGACGGCAGCCATTGAGATACTGCAGCAGTTCGATTGGGAGGTGCCAGATTGGGTCATCGTTCCGGGAGGCAATCTTGGAAACATATATGCTTTCTACAAAGGATTCGAGATGTGCCGTGTTCTTGGCCTGGTTGATCGGCTGCCACGGCTTGTCTGCGCGCAGGCCGCCAATGCCAACCCGCTGTACCACTACTACAAGTCAGGATGGACCCAATTCCAGCCACAGGTGGCCCAGCCGACATTTGCGTCCGCGATTCAGATCGGCGACCCAGTGTCGGTCGACCGTGCGGTGGTCGCACTCAAGGCAACAAATGGCATCGTCGCGGAGGCCACGGAGGAGGAGCTCATGAACGCGATGTCTCTCGCCGACCGCACCGGCATGTTTGCCTGCCCGCATACCGGGGTGGCACTCGCTGCGCTCTTCAAACTCCGGGAAGAGGGCACCATCGGGGCGAACGACCGCACGGTGGTCGTCAGCACGGCGCACGGCCTCAAGTTCTCCCAGTCCAAGATCGACTACCACGATCAGAAGATCGAGGACATGGCCTGCAAGTATGCCAACCCGCCGGTCAGCGTGAAGGCCGACTTCGGCGCCGTCATGGACGTCCTCAAGAAGAGGCTCAAGGGTAAACTTTGAGCATGCCCTGCTGCTGCTGCTGCTGCTGCTGACCCCTCCGATTGGCTACTGCGATTCGATTGTCTTGTGCATCTGATTCAAATGTGATTGGTTTGCTGTGTGGAGCATTCGAACCCTTGATTTGAAACCTTGTAGGTGAGTGAGACTCTTGTAGGCGTGTCCCCGGGGAATGGTTAGAGGGTGGGGTTGATTATCTCTTGTACCGTGTTGTGTTCTACGGATAATAAACGATTGTGTTGCTGTTCATTGAATAATCATTCAGTCTGTTTGCTCCATGTTGCACTGGCTGCTGGAAATGTTCACTGCTCTGTGGACTGTCACTAGTATTTGAAGTTTCTCCAGGAGTCTCAGACGACTGAAACCTGAAGTTGGATTCAGGTGCTTAATGGCTCCGGCATTCCAGTTTACCCGAGTCTTGTCGAAAATTTTCAATTCTGCATTGTAGTTTCCCACTTCTATTTAGACAATGGCAGCACCCTTCCTTTCATTCATAATCTTTTCATTATCATCATTGGTAATCATAGCTTTAGGTTCCTCACTGTACCAGCACATTGGTCATATTCTGCAGATCTTGCAAGAACATAAGCTGTCTCATTGCCACAACATTTTACATGAATAAAATTACTACTTCCTCTGTCCCAAATTAAGTGACCCAATTTTGTACTAATTTTAGTATATAGTTAAGTCACTTATTTTGGAACGGAGGGAGTACTTTATAGATAAAAACATTGAGGCTCTGATCTTGATATCTTGGACACTGGCGCCGCCTGTAGATGATCTGGCAAACTCACTGGGCACCTTATTTATCAGAGATAGGCGTGTGTGGTCGTGGTCTGAACTACCTGCCTCTGAAAACTCTGAACTACTAGATGTATCTTATGAAAACCTGAACTCCTGCCAAAAGACGATTGCGCGGCACGATGCTAGGGCTTCAGCCACTTCTGGGATTTCGACATGGTGAATGGCACCCCGATTCGCTTCCTGCACCGATCCATGAACAACGACGCCTGTCCATAGTAGTCCTGGCCATGGGAAACCCGGCCCGGTCGGCCCGGCCCGGCCCGACCTTGCCCACGGGCCGGGCTCGGGCCTAGATTTTGAGCCCGATGGCCGGGCCGGGCCGGGCTCAGGCTTGTGCTTTTCGCCATTTAGGGAAGAGGCCCGGCCCGAGGCCCGACGGGATTTTTCACTTCTGGGCCAGGCTTGGGCCTAAAATCCAGGCCCGACGGCCGGGCCGGACTCAGGCCTGGATTTTTTGCCACGGCCTTTGTTAGGCCCGGCCCGGCCCGGAGTATGGCCAGGTATAGTCCATAGTGAGCGAAAGTCGCCGCATCAACATTTATCTGCAAAACATCTTCCTGTGGCGGAGACCATTTTCTGTTTGATGATGAGGCCAGGCTTTGATTATACCCACAATACGGAAGGGGTGAAGCTTCAGCTCCCCATTAATGGAGCTGTTCCTGTTTCCCCAAACACCGCGTCGTACGGTTGTTGCATGGAAATCTGAAGCTTCGCGGATTCAGAATATCAGCCCAATATCCATGGCCTGATATCAACAAAGCGTGTTAGCTTCAGGCAAATACCATGTGCATATTTTATTTCTTTCCACACATAGCTCTTGGACACATTGGCCATGTAGAAAAAAAAACAATGATCCACATCTTCCTTACGATTACATCAACAGTCGTCCCTTGTGGGAACTGATCTCACTTGGAGTTGAGAGCATGTGCCAGACAAATATGGGCCAGCCACCAAAGCACCACCTTCATCTTATTAGAGCATCTACAGCCGGACCCCTTGTATCTATCTCAAACGCCCGGGCAGGCCGCCTGGTCACTGCCCGGTCACGAAAATAAGACCCAGACGGGCCTTTCAAACCGGCCTCAAACGCCCGGGCTGACCGACACCCCTCATTTCCAGCCCAAATATGGGGCAGGTATAGGGGAGCCCGGGCATGCCTGGGCACGCCCGCCACGTCAGACTGATGGCGCGGCCCCATGCGGACTCACCTGGAAACCCGAAGGTCTGACGGGCGCCTCGACCGTTGCCGCGGTGTGAACGCCGCGTGGCGCCGCTCAGCCTCCTCGCTCGAAGGTTGGGGCCGGCTATTTAAGCTGGCCGGCGCCCCCCCAGCCCTAACACATCCGCCTCCTCCCTCTCTCCGCCACCAGCCGAGCCCTTCCGCCTCCTCTCGCCGTTCCCTCTCCGTTAGGATGGTCCACCGGCTCATCACCACCTACGCGCAGCTGACGCCGGAGCGGCGCCGACAAATCGAGGAGGAGTACCACGCTCATCGCGCCGCCCGCATCGCTGCGGGTCTCCCTCCGGACTCGCCGGAGACGGAGGAGGAGGTGGAGGAGGAGGAGCTGCCGGAGGAGGAGGAGCCAGAGGCAATGGAGGAGGAGGAGCTGGAGCAGGAGGCTCCCGGCTTGACCATGGCGGAGGTGGACGTGGAGTTCGCCGTCGCCCAGTCGGACGAGATGGCGGAGCAGCAGGCCATCCTGGATTCCATCCGGGATGAGGCCGAGGTGGAGGCCAACCGCCGGCTCATCCGGCAGAGGCAGGCGGAGGCCGGCACCCTCTTCGACGAGCTGGAGGTCGAGATCGAGGCCGAGGAAGCCGCAGCGGAGGGGGCAGCAGCGTCGGAGGGGGAAGCAGCACCGGCGCCGGTGGGGGCGGACCTGCGGCTGCCGCACATTTATCCGCCGGAGGGGACGAAGATCGTCGACATCTCCGACGAAGAGTAGATAGCTCTTCACGTAGTACGTAGGTTTTATTTAGTTGCATGCTTTTGTATGGATTTGAGTAAGAAATACGAGATGTCCGGATGCAACGAGCTTTATTTGAGGCGTGACCGGTCAGTGTCCGCGAACGCGCCCGGGCGCGTCCACGGGCGTTTGAGGGGCCGGATTTGCAAGGTCCGGCTGTAGATGCTCTTAGAGCACTGAATTTTCTCCCATGGCTTCTCCATAGCCTTCAGGTGTGGGGAAAAACCCTTGCCCGAGGAACCGCGTTCAGACCTGAAAAAAGAGTGTTCTGGCCAGGTTGTAAGCCTGATAAAATCCCAAGCTTTCCTCTAAGTTGACCTACTGAAAGCACATTTGCTTCCTTGGTGGTTTTGGTAATTAATAACGACATATATGTCATTGGACTCATGGTTCCACTAAGTTTATTTCAAGAATAGTCCAATGATGGGATGGCTACAAATTGTGAGGAGATACCCCAAGATGCAAGGAATGGATTGGCAAAGCTTCAAGCTAGAAGACTCTACATTTTACTTTGTGAGAAATCACTTTGAGTCCATAAAAAAGGCAATACTATTAAAAGGGGGTAAGGTTTTGTTGGTGAACAAATTGCTCCACGTGCACAAGTGCTAGTCACCAAAAACACCCACAAGCTCTCCCACAAAGATTCTGTCTAAAAACCCTACCACTCAAAATCGGAGAGAGTGATTGTGTGTTGAGGAGTCTATCATCTTGAAGCACAAGAGCAAGGAGTTCATCGACATTGCCGAGCCTATTACCTTTTGGAGGGTGGTGCCTCCTAGATTGGTTAGGTGTCGCTTGGGAGCCTCCTACTTCGTGTTGTGGAGTTGAACCAAGAAGTTTGTACGGGCAAGGAGATCGCCTACCCATAGTGAGGCTAGTCCTTCGTAGACGGAAGCCGTTATGGAATAGTCAAGGTTGCTACTTCGTGGACCCTTATGGGTGGACCCTCCGTGAACACTTGCGACCGTTACCCTCCATGGGTTGAAGACTCTATAAACGTGGATGTACGATAGCGTCACCTATCGGAACCACGGGAAAATCCTTGCGTCTCCAAATTGCGTTTGATCTTCCTATCTCTACTCTCTCTTACATGTGCTTGTCTTACTTTCCGCTGCCATACTTGTTGACTAGCATGTGTAGGGTGCATTAGACTTGTTATAATTGCTAAAACTGCCCACCAATTAACTTGGGAAAAGGTTAGGTTTTAATTCTTGCAAGTAGTCTATTCACCCCCCCCTCTAGACGTTTCTTCTATCGATCCCTTTCACCTACCCTCTTAACCTCAGTTCTTCTTTGTAGTTTTGAAGCTGGTGCCTAGAGGTCTGTGGCCTAATTTTTAATTTTATTTTGAAATGAGGCAAAAGATTTGCCATTTTCATCGATTAAAGAAAAGTTTTAGAGGTTAAGGTCCAAGGCAGAATTACAACAATCACTCACGCGACATTACGTTACTCAAGTGCCTTGCCCCACAATGCTCCAAAGATAGGTCTCCTCTTTAATCCTAGTGATGACAGCTCCCACTGAAACGACATTATTGTAGAAGATTTGCGTATTCCTCTCTTTCCACAGAGATAAACAATGTCAAGGAAGCAAGCGGCCTTCACGATTGGATCTTCTTGGTAGCATTGTAGCTCCACCTCTCTTTAGTGGAAGTCGTGTCACCCCAGTCGGAAGGATACACTTCATGGAGACCAAGACAATCTTTGATCATGCGCCAAACTCTGATAGTGTGGACCTTCTTGCACAGGGGACAAAGGTTACAATTTGCCCACCCACGATGATGAAGCATGTCTACCGTCCAAATCCTATTGTTGATTGCCAGTCATGCGAAGAACTTGTATTTAGAAGGTGTCCACATCTTCCAAACGGCCAGGATCATGGCCCTATCAATCTGGCCAAAGAATTGCGCCTTGTACTGCGACGCAACAGAGGAGTGTCCACCAGTAGTGATCTTCCAAGTGATAGTGTCGAGCGTGTCGATGTTAAGGTAGACATGGGAGAGCCTCTCCCAAAGGGTGACAAACTCAAAGACGTGTTTGACGGTGATGCCTTGAAGAATGTCCGCCTGGGAAGTCCAGTAGTTGTCGTGCAAAGCCATTTGAACCGAGCAATTTTCTTCTTCGGCAAGTCATAGATTTCTGGAGCCTAATCCCATCGAGGCAAGGTGACTCCCGGAACTTGGACCTTGGTAGCCGTAACAAAGATATCTCGGTCCTCGGCATCATGAGGGGTTCCCAAGACAATCCATCGCTTGTCCGGGTGAAGCCACTCGGCCCACAAGCACCGAAGGCGAAGGGTAATGGAAAACTTGTCGAGATTTAGGATTTTGAGGCCTCCATGCAGCTTGGACTTGCATACTTGCTCCCAATTTATCTTGCATTTTCCCTCTGTGACCTTATCACAACCAGCCTAAAGGAAAGCTCGTCTATGGCATCGATCTTCTTCTTGACCTCCACCGGTAATCTAACACCATCATGTAGTAGATAGCAACCACTATGAGGACCGACTTGACCAAGACCGCATGAACCGCTGAGACAATATGCCGTCCCACCCAGGAGTGAGATGACTAGCACTCTTGTCCTGAAGGGGCTTATAGTGAGTTCTCTTAAACCTCTTGATAGACAAAGGAAAACCAATGTATATTCATCAGAAAGGAGGAAAGCTTGGCCGGCCAGGACTGGAGGATGTCCGGAAGATCCACATTTTCGCAACGGATTGGGGCGAAAAAACTTTTGGAACAATTTGTGACAAGGCCGGTGACATCCGCGAAGTGCTTGAGAGAGCTCGCGAAAAACTGGACATCCTCCTTAATGGGTGCAAGAAAAACAATGTCCTTGTCCCCGTATAACGAAGTATGGATATGCATAGCATTTCTTGATTTCCACCTAGGGGATGTAGGTTTCTCCGAGTCGTGGCCTTTACCTAAATGTGGTGCGGCGGGTTGATGACGAGCACGAATAGCAGGGGTAGATGCCCCCTGCCTCAACCCACAAACAAGCTGATGGGATCGTTCGGCACGTCATTGAGCAGAACACGTGGCGAAGCCGATGACAGCAGTGTCGAAACCCAACCTATGAAGCGAAGCAGGAAACCAAGGTGTTGACGAGGTTTGGGGAAGAAGGGCCACCGAACTGAGTCAAAGGCTTTTTTAATACGAAGTTTGAAGAGTAATGACGGGGTTTTCCTATGGTAGAAGTGTCTCGCGAAATTACGCACATACATGAAATTGTCATTGGGTGTGCGAGACGAGCTCTTTCATGTGCGAGGCAAGCCGATTAGACATCATCTTGGCAATTATCTTAGCAACGACATGGATAGAAATTATGGGGCAGAAGTCGGCAATGTCCGCGACACAAACCTTCTTCAGAATGAGAACAACGTTGGCGGAGTTCAACCAATGAAAGTGAGTAGCATGGAGATCAGAGAAATGGTTGATGCGAAACATGATGTCCGGCTTGATAGTATCACAACAGGCCTCGAGAAAGGCACACGGGAATCCATCGGGGCCATATGGAAAATGCATTATGCTTCTCTCCTTTGGCGAATGATATGTATCATTTATTGCGTATGATCGTGATCGCCCACTAGCGTTCAATTTTTGGCCACCCATTAGGGACATGCGAGCGAGCAGTTGTGGGAAGACAACAAGCCGTTTTCTGAACATTCTTATCCGATTATGGGAAGCTTCCACAAAAAATTTCCTCCGGTTTTTCTTGGTGGTTTTCTTATTTCTGTCTTCCATTTTTTGAATTTTTCTGTCTTTCCTTTAGTTTTCTTTTTCATTTTATTGTTCTTTTTTATTTTTTATTAGTGAACATCAATTTGAATCTGCAAACATTTTTGAATGCATGGACCGTTTCTGAGTTAGCGAGCATTGTTAAAATTTGAGAAACATTTTGTTGAGTTTTTGAATATTTTTTCAACTCATGAACACTGAACATTTTTTATTTATTGAATATTTCTAAAATTTTGTGAACGTTTTAAAATTCATGATTATTTTTCAAATTTGTGAACCTTTTTAAACTCAAGAACATTTGCCAAATTGGTAAACAATTTTTCAATTCGCAAAATATTTTAGTCCAAGCATTTTTTAAATACATGAACATTTTTCATATTCATGAACAATTTTCTAAATTATTTAACAATTTTCAAATTCCTAAATCATTTTTAAATTTGTGATCATTTTTTGATTTTGTACCATTTTTCAATTCAATGGACAATTTTTCACACTGTGAATTTTTTTAATTTACATGTTTTTCTAATATGTACAACCTTTTCTAAGTCATGTTTTTTAACTTTTTTCAACTTTCTATGAAGTAAGAAAAAGCGAAGGGAAAATTCCAAGAAATCCTACCTATCCAAAACTAAAAAAAACATGTTGATTATAGAAAAAATAGGAGGAAGCAAGAATCAGAGTCTGATGGGTAAGGACATTATTGCTAATACTGTGCTACGCTACAGAACGTAGGGATTAGAGCTAATGGACTGGCCCACCCCACTCCAGCAACCCTAGCGATTGGCGCGTGGACGTGAGGGATGCGCGAGTGCTTGTATCACTACATGCGATGCATATGAGCGCCCCTCTCCTTTGTGCACGAGATTTGCCTCTGACAATTCTTGGGGGGGGGGGGTGACATTTGTATATATGAGTCACGCATATTAACGTGACAAATTAGTTGGTGAAGAATCAGATACAGTCTAAAGCTCACATGGAAGATTTACATCGGTTGTCATTGCGGTGATGTTGGCGTCATATATTCTGACTGACTGGCAGTTGATGGATGCACTTACGCCTCGTCTGGATGTCCGTATTGGAGCGCTCCGTATTGCAATGGACTAGAATTCCAATTCAGTGAGGAAACTGAAATGGCATGACTACGAATTCGCATGTTTGGTTGTTCATTGAATTGGCCCTTGAAATGACTCTGATGTTTCAATACCAAGTCCTGCTTGGATGACAGACTTTGGAATTGCATATCTACATTACCATGAAGATTATACCTTATTCTACATGACTCAAAAATAAAATTTGCTCACCTGTGGCTGTGGCTATAATTGAATGAATATATAGCAATAAAAGAATACTCTAGAAATGATCACAGCAACAACAACAACAACAACAACAACAACAACAACAGCAGCAGAAATGGTCACACAACAATATTTACAAAAAACATTTCAGCCTCAAATATTCATATGTACAAAAAATACGATATTCTCAACACATGTATCTATGATAGTTCATAGATATTCCAAAAAATATGACAATTCCAAACAATACATAGACACAACTATGATAGTTCCAAACAATACATCAGTCAAATTTGATAGTCCCAAAAAGTACATAGACTCAAATACGATAGAGTTTCAAACATTAGTTCAGAGATAGTTCTAGTCCTAAAAAGACATAGAAGAACACACAAATTTTCAAGGCAACATTAGCAGCCATGTCTTCCTCATAGTGATGGTCACCTCTATTAGAGCTTGAAACAGACTATCATTGAGTACCAACTTCCCATAACATTGCATCATGTCTTCCTCAGCTAAATTATAAACTTAAGTGCATCCAGTATTTCAGCTGGAGTGGTAACCTTTGGTAGTGGAATTGACTCAGTTTCCTAGAAAGCATCAACAAAATCGTTTTCATGTCTCCAAGCATGCAAAGAATAGCATCACCTGTTAGCGAGTTAAATTCACCCGTGGTCACTGTATTTGATCGGGAAATTCACTTTGGTCAATCGACTGCGGAATACCCAAATTATGGTGCTTAATGTCACATCAATGAACAACGTTGGTCACCGCGCATGCTGTATTGGTGTATATGGAACACGTGGCACACCGTTTGACCCTTTGACCAGCCACGCAAGCTAGGCGGGGGGGGGGGGTTCTTTTGCTCCCGATAATTGATTTGGGGGGCTAATTTGCAAATTTCGCATCGAGGTGGCTGCATAATAAAGCTCCTCTGTTTTTGCTCTGTTTCTTCTTTGTTGCGCTCGAGGCGGGGAGACGATTGGTTTTCCTCTCGTCGGAGGCGAAGGCGGAGGCGATCGGAGGCTTCTCCTCTCGTCGGGAGCGAGGCTGCGGGGGGTCGTGTCGTCGGGAGAAGGGGGCGCCGCGCGGCTGCGCTGGCAATGGCCCTTGTTTATCGCCCGGAGCACGAACCGCCGCCACAGTACGGTAAGAACTCACCGTAATCAGCCTTTATTCATGTATTTCCGTGCATAGTCGATCGTCCATAGCCTCATTCCATGGATTTGAATGTAGAAATCTTGTGGAGAAAGGGGTTAGAGCTAGGGTTTTGGTAGGGTTTTGGCAATGAATTTTTGGGGGATTTAGGTAGGGTTTACGTTCGGGTTTGGGTGGCATTGAATTGGATTTGCACTGATTTGGGGGGATTCTTTTAGATACGATTCGATATGTTGACGAGAGCTAGGGTTTTAAGGGAATTCAGTAGGGTTTGTAGTATTTTGCGGGGAGTTTGTAAATAAAGCAGGCTCTTTTGGATGTAGTTGCTTCCAATGCAGACACTTATATGTGCGATGTAGTACTCATCAAGCAATATAGCAGGCTGTAAATAAAACAGGCTCTTTTGGATGTACTTACTTGTGCAACTGTGCAATGTAGTTGCTTCCAATGCTTCGAATGCAGATATTTTGTTAGGAATTGATACATATGGTTAACAATATGGACAGATGCATGTTAAAATTCAGATACTTTGTTAATTAACTGCTTAGAATTCAATGTATCTGTTAAAATTAAATGTTAAAATTCATATGCATGTTGTGTGGATAAAATTCAGATAGCTTCTTATTCAGAATCCTTGAAATTCAGAAACACATGTTACTTAACTGTTCATTTTTTAGAACATTTCAGAGACATTTGTGGTCACAATCAGTTACATTTTCAAACATTTTGCTCAATTGGCAAGTGGACAACTTGTGACTGAATATGTTATACTGATCAACTCCATTTATTGATTGTAGGCGATGATGATCCTATGTTTTCTGTTCAAATAGGGCATGGAGGTTTTTTCATGGGCCAAGGCAGAACCAAAAAATACTATGGAGGGCACAACATCTGGTTTGATAACATAGACAAGAACACATGGTCACCCCCAGATGTGGATGATCTCATAGAGCAGATATGGTATGAGAAGGAAAGAAGGATGACAGTGTACTACTGCATGTCAGGTCTTCAAGTAAGCACAAATGAGCTTAGAGTGATCTGGACACATGCAACAAGAAATGGCAGGTGAAAAACTTCACAGCTCTATACATGGCTGAGAAGTATCTGGACTCATTTAGGGCAGATGAAAACATGAGCATGAAGAACTTCTCTCGGGTGGTGCAAGAACAATGGAATATGAAGCCTACAAGGAGTAAGATTAGGAGAGCAAAAAGGCTATCTCTTCACATTGTCCATGGAGATGAGGAGAAACAGTACAACAAGCTTTGGGACTATGCAAATGAATGGAGAAGGTCAAATCCGGGAAGCACTTTTTAGTTAGCAGCAGATACAGATGGTACCTTCCTGCACTGCTATTTCTCTTTCAAGCCATGCAAGAGAGGGTTCATGCAGGCTTGTAGGACAGTAATCTGCCTAGATGGTTGCCATTGGAAGAGAGCTGCTGAGTGATACGTCTCCAACGTATCTACTTTTCCAAACACTTTTGCTCTGGTTTTGACCTCTAATTTGCATGATTTTGAACAGAACTAACCCGGACTAACGTTGTTTTCAGCAGAACTACCTTGGTGTTATTTTTGTGCAGAAATAAAATTTCTCAGAATTGGATGAAACTTTTTGTGAATTATTTTTGAGAATTACAATGAATTATGGAGCGAAGACCTGCCGGAGGGGGTGTGCCAGGGGGCCACCACACATCAGGCCCCCGCCTAGACCATGCCCTGATGGCTTGTGGGGCCCTCGTGGCTCCTCCGATCCTAATTCTAGTCCTATAAAATCACATCTTCGAAGAAAAAAATCAGAGAGAAGTTTTCATCGCGTTTCACGAGACGGAGCCGCCGCCACCTCCTGTTCTTCCTCGGGAGGGCTGATCTGGAGTCCGTTTGGGGCTCCGGAGAGGGGAAATCGTCGCCGTCGTCATCACCAACCCTTCTCCATCAACACTGCCATGATGCTCACCACAGGGAGTGAGTAATTCCTTTGTAGGCTTGCTGGACGGTGGTGGGATTGGATGAGATTGATCATGTAATCGAGTTAAGTTTGATAGGGCTTGATCCCTAGTATCCACTATGTTCTGAGATTGATGTTGCTATGACTTTGCTATGCTTAATGCTTGTCACTAGGGCCTGAGTGCCATGATTTCAGATCTGAACCTATTATGTTTTCATGAATATAAGAGTGATTTAGATCCTATCTTGCAAGTTGTATGCACCTATTACGTGTCATGATCCGCATACCCCAAGGTGACAATAATTGGGATTCTTTCCGGTGACTGCCGTAGTTTGAGGAGTTCATGTATTCACCATGTGTTAATGCTTTGTTCCGGTTCTCTATTAAAAGGAGGCCTTAATATCCCTTAGTTTCCAATAGGACCCCGCTGCCACGGGAGGGTAGGACAAAAGATGTCATGCAAGTTCTTATCGCAAGCACGTATGACTATATACGGAATACATGCCTACATTACATTGATGAATTGGAGCTAGTTCTGTGTTGCCCTAGTGTGTAACTGTTAAATGATCAATGTCATCTAAATCATTATCCATCACCGATCCACGTGCCTACGCTTTACATACTGAATCTTGCTAAGTTACTATTGCTACTGCTACTGTCACAACTGCTACAAAATTGTTGTTGTCACTACTACTGTTACTTTTGCTACTACTATTTGCTGTGCTACTAAACCTTTGCTGCAGAGAGATATCCCCGGTGCGGTTGAATTGACAACTCAACTGTCAAGGCCAATAAATATTATTTGGCTCCCCTTGTGTCGAATCAATAAATTAGGGTGAAATACTACCCGTGAAGACTTTCGCGATCCCCTATACTTGTGGGTTATCACTGAGGCACAAGAGAAGAGAGACCTGGCTGCAAAAAAGAAAGTAATAGAAAGAGAAGCAAAGAAGCGGCAGACACAAGAGAAAAGGGCTGCTAATGTTGCAAAGAAGAAGGAAATAGCTGAAGCCAAGAGAGCAATCATCCGTAAACAAAGAGAGAAGAAAGCAGCAGAGCTCGCAGCTGCTAGAGAGGAGTCAATGAAGAGAAAAGCTTCTGAGCTTGCTGCCAAAAGAAAGGAAGATCAGCAGAACAAGTCCAGGCTTAAGAGGGCCTCTTAAAGTCAAAAAACACATGCCATGGGAGGTGTCTCTAGTAGAAAGAAATACAAGAAGGTCAGCATGTTTGATGAGCTGAGAGAGCCAAGGAAGTAGAAACTTTGGTCTGTATCAGGTCAATGTGCTTGTGGTGAACTAGTCCATCATTTTGGTATTTCTTGTCATGTTGAACTTAAATTTGGTGGTGTGGAAGTGTTGAACTTAACCTTGGTGTTATGCTTGTTGGACATGTGCTTCTGGTGAAGCTGGGATCTTTATTATCTTATTTATCCTGGTGCTATGCTGTGCGTGCTATAAATTTTGCTTGTCACTACCAATTTCCGTGCTTCACATCAGTACCTAGTGATCAACTTTGTTATATATGTACTGGTGATCACCTTTGTTATATATGTACTGGTGCTCATCTTTGTTATATCACTTATCATTTTGTCAAATGACAACACAGTAATGCAAACAAACCAAATGTGATCATATATTTGCCATCAAAATTCCATAACTTGCAGCTTGATTACATAACCAAAAGAGGAGAACACTTCTTCACTACTACTGCCACAGCTAACATCATCTCACTACTATTGATCATTACATAACCAAAAGAGGAGAACACTTCTTCACTACTACTGTCACAGCTAACATCATATCACTACTATTGATCATTACATAACCAAAATAGGACACTTGCATGGCTAACATCATACTAAATCAGCTTCTTCACTTCATCACCAACATCAGACACAGCACACACAGAAGCACACCTACTGCCACAACTATCTTCAACAGAAGAACAACATGCTTCCAACCTGCAACAATGATGCATTCATCCTCTCCTCAGAGCATGAACCCCTAAATCCTACTGCCATTTTCCCTCTAGCTCTTCTCTGTTCATTGTGTCGCTCCAGCGCTTCTCTCCTCTCTTCAGACCACCCAATTTCATCCACAACATTATCTCCAGTGAGAAACATCTTCTTTACCGAGAAAGAAACATACTCCCTCTCCCAATGCCAGAAATTGCATCCATTCTGTCAAAGTGATTGGAAAATCAGAGACCAAATGTGGCAAAACCCCTAGATTTTGCAGAACAACCGAGACCAAATGTGAAAGAACTTACACCATGGGCGGGGCATGATAACCCACAAGTATAGGGGATCGCAACAGTTTTCGAGGGTAGAGTATTCAACCCAAATTTATAGATTCGACACAAGGGGAGCCAAAGAATATTTGCGAGTATTAGCGGCTAAGTTGTCAATTCAACCACACCTGGAGATTAAATATCTGCAGCAGAATGATCAGTAGCACAGTAGTATGATAGTTTGATAGTAGCAGTAATAGTAACAGTAACGGTAGCAGTGATAGCAATAGTTCTGTAGCAGTTGGAATAGTAGCAACAACAATAGTAACTTAGCAAGAACAATATGTGGAAAACTCGTAAGCACTGGATCGGTGAACTCGTTGGATGATATTCATCATATAACAGTCATAACCTAGGGTGACACAGAACTAGCTCCAGTTCATAAATGTAATGTAGGCATGTATTCCGTAAATAGTCATACGTGCTTATGGAAAAGAACTTGCATGACATCTTTTGTCCTACCCTCCCGTGGCAGCGGGGTCCATAAGGAAACTAAGGGATATTAAGGCCTCCTTTTAATAGAGAACCGGAACAAAGCATTAACACACGGTGAATACATGAACTCCTCAAACTACGGTCATCACCGGAAAGTATCCCGACTATTGTCACTCCGGGGTTTGCGGATCAGAACACGTAATAGGTGCATATGACTAGCAAGATCGGATCAAGAACATAGATATAATGGTGATAAGCATTAAGCATGGCAAAGTCATAGCAACATCAATGTCAGAACATAGTGGATACTAGGGATCAAGCCCTAACAAAACTAACTCGATTACATGATCAATCTCATCCGACTCCTCACCGACCAGCAAGCCTACGAAGGAATTACTCACTCCCGGTGGGGAGCATCATGGAATTGGCGATGGAGAAGGGTTGATGATGACGAAGACCAAAGATTCCCCTCTCCGGAGCCCCAAACAGGCTCCAGATCTGGCCTCCCAAGGAAGAACAGGAGGTGGCGGCGGCTCCGTATCGTAAAACGCGAAGAAACTTTTTCCCTGATTTTTTTCTCCAAAAATAGGATTTTATAGCGTCGGAATTAGGGTCAGTGGGGCCACGAGATGGGCAAAACCCACCAGGGCGCGCCGGGGGGGGGGGGGCTGGCGCACCCTAGTGTACCGTGCCCAGCCAGGGGCCCCCCTTTGGTGGTTCTTGGCTCCAGTATTTTTTATTTATTGTAAAATAAATCTCCAAAAAGTTTCGTCCAGTTCCGAGAACTTTTATTTCTACACAAAAACAACACCATGGTAGTTCTGCTGAAAACAACATCATTCCGGGTTAGTTTCGTTCAAATCATGCAAATTAGAGTCTAAAACAAGGGCAAAAGTGTGAGGAAAAGTAGATACGACAGAGACGTATCAACTCCCCCAAGCTTAACCCATTGCTTGTCCTCAAGCAATTCAGTTGACAAACTGAAAGTGATAAAGAAAAACTTTTACAAACTCTTTTGTTCTTGTTTACATATATATGCTTAAGTAGCACCTAGGTTTTCAGCAAAGGTTATGACTAACCATGCCAGCAATAACTCTTAGAAATTATATTAACTCATATCAATGACATAAGCGACTAGCGAGCAATAATAAGATATCTCAAGCGCCAACACTTTGTCAAAACAATCATGATACAATATGACAATAGTGGTATCTTGCTAGCCCTTTCTAAGACCGCAAAACATAAATGCAGAGCACCTCCAAAGTTCAAGCAGTGACTAAACATTATAATTCATGGTAGAAAAGATCCAGTCATGCTGCACCCAACATCAACTATACACAATGCATGAGGATGACAATAGTGCTCTCTGGTCTGGCGCTTTATTTGCGAAGATGATGACTCAACATAAAAGTAAATAGATAGTCCCTTCGCAGAGGGAAGCATGGATTTGTAGAGGTGCCAGAGCTCAAAGCTTAAAATAGAGATAGATATAATTTTGGGAGGTACACCCTTCCTGTCAACGTTACGACCAAGAGTTATCAATATCTTCCATGCTAAACAAATTAGCGGCGGTTTCCAAGCGGTAAAAGTAAAGGTTTACTCCCCCTCCACCAACAATCACACTCCGCGGCTAGCCGAATCCACGGGTACCGTCCAAACCAACAACTTTCCTGGGGGAGTTTTGTTTAATTATTTGTATTTTTTTGATTTCGGGACTGGGAATCCCTATTACTGCCCCTCTCGTGTAAGGACGAGTGAATAAACACTCATCATGAGAATAACCCGCTTAAAATGGAAGATTCTGACCGCCCCCTGTCGCTCCATGAGCGGTCCGGGCACACAAAACAGATGTTCATTGAATTTTTAGAGATGGCACATGCAAATTTACTTGGAACGGCAGGGTAATACCCCATATAGGTAGATATAGTGGACTCATCTGGAATAACTTTGGTTTAAGGATTTTGATGCACAAGCAGTATTCCCGCTTAGTACAGGCAAAGGCTAGCAAATAGATTGAGAAGCGGCCAGCTAGAGAGTGAAAACGGTCATGAACATGCATTACATATAACAAACATTGACTACTAGCATGAGTAGGATATGGACACCATGAACATAAATATCATGAAGGCTATGTTGGTTTTGATTCAACTACATGCGTGAACATGTGCCAAGTCAAGCCACTTGAAACATCCAGAGGAGGATACCATATCATCATACCACATCACAATCATTTTAATGCATGTTGACATCCAAGATAAATCATTATCCACTCCTAGCTACTTAAGCATGGCATGAACAACTATAATCTCTCATGGTCATTGCAGACATGTTTGATCATAATATGCTGAATCAAGGATACTAGGGTAAACATATTTACAAAAACAAAAACAAGTTGAGTTTATACCCGCTTTTCTCTGCCACAGTCAATTCATCAAATATCATCATTATTGCCTTTCACTTGCACAACCGAATGATAAAAAATAGTGCAAGAGTGCCGTGGACTAAGCTGGAATCTATAACATTTTATTCAAGAGGAGTAGACAAGGTAACATAGGCTCTTTGTTAGATTAACAATAGTGCATATAAGAGCCACTCACATTTTCATCGTGGTCTTCTCTCTGGTACGACTCAAACAAAGGGAAAAGAATTTCAGAGAAACACACTGAAATATTTTTGGAGTTTTTGGTTTTTCTTGAAGAAAGCAAATTAATGAGGAAAAACAAAAACGAGAAAAACTATTTAGATGGGAGAGCTCCCAACAAGCAAAAGAAGAAACGAGAAATATTTTTGGTTTTCTTTCGATACTACAATTAAACTAAGCTAGAAACAAAAACTGAAAAGAAGCAGGAAATGTTTTTGGATTTTCTCAAAGTTTTTTCAAACACACAAGAAGAAAGCGAGAAAACAAATCTAGCATGGATATTACAATGAAAAAGTTTGAACACCGACAACTGGAATGAAATGTGTGAACATGAATGTAATGTCGGTGGAAATACGTACTCCCCCAAGCTTAGGCTTTTGGCCTAGCTTGGTAATCACCATCCGCATGGATAATAATCTGAGCGATAGGTCACCGAGGCCCTTGGTGCAAACTCCTCGGCCCTCCTGGCAGCTTCAAACTCCGCATTGTATGCACGGGCCTCGCTCTCAAGAACATAGTATCTTCCCCTACTGTGAAAATCAAAGAGAGCAGGAGCAGGCAAAGTGACATGCACAACGGTTTTTTTTATTAAATCTCAAGTTATAAGTGTAGTTAGTAGCCGTGCCCGTAAGGAACTTATGACGCTTCATGGCCTCAACGGCTAAATACTGAATAGATAAGATGGGGTCATTAGGCCAAGGTGATACGTTTAATCTCTCTGCTACACGGGAGGCATAGATTCCTCCATAAAACTTACCACTAGCAGCATTGTGCTGCAGCCTCCGTGCAACAATCGCTCCAAAATTATAACATTTATTTCCAGTTATTGCAGTGTGTATGAGACTCAAGCCAGGAGCACACAGTGTGCTACAATCTTGTTTGCCTACGATACATTTGCCATTAAAGAGTGCGAAGTAGTGTATTGATGGGAAATGGATACTTTTAATTCTTCCTTGTGTCACTCCCCTATCTTCACCATAGCAAAGATTAACCAAAAATGACTCGTACTCAGATTTTGGTGGTTCATCAAGGGAACCCCAATATGAAAGTTTGCATATTTCACTGAACAATTCTAAAGGCATGGTGAAGGAACGGTCATAAAGGTTGAATGAAACTCTAGACTCACGAGGAAAATATTTAAATTTCTTTGTGAATGTTTTCGTGAGTTCGAGATGTTGAGGGCACTTATCTGCGATGAAGGGAGCAAGTTCTGTATTGTGGATAAATTGTTCAAATTCCCCCTTGATACCTGCACCTTCCATGAACTCGTCACACGACCACAAGCATGATTTGGTAGCGGCATCTCGCATCGAGCTTTCGCTTGGCTCAACATAAGATTGTCGGACCGAGCTTCCACTTGATGAGGCCTCCGAGGACCTTCTCCTCGAAGAACTCCTAAAGAATTGCATTTTTATTTGCAAAAAAATTTCTGAAATATTTTTGAGACACAAAATTTTGTTAACAAAACTTCGTGAAATTGATAGCAACTACTCCTAGCATGCATAGAGGCCATATTAAGAATTCAACATGCAAGCTCATCTACAGCAGCACCAAGAGTAGCTAATTACTCTAAAAATAACCCACTAAATCAAAAACTAATTGGAGCAATGGAGGAGTCACATACCAAGTAGCAATCCCTCCAAACAGTTCTGGAAACGGAGTTTCGAGCAAAGAGATCGAAACCCACGGGTTTTGAGAGCAAGAACACGGGAATGGTGCCTATGGTGATTTTTTCTGGAGGTAGGGGATGATGTGGGCTAAAGGAATAAGTGAGGGGGCCCATGGGGGGGCCACAACCCACCAGGGCGTGCTTGGGGTTGCTGGCATGCCCTGGTGTCTTGTGGGCACCAGATGCACCCCCCCCTCTGGTATTATTTGCACCAGAAATTCAGAAATATTCAGAAAAAATCGTATCAAATTTTCAGAACATTCTGAGAACTTTTATTTTTGGGTCATTTTTTTATTGCACGGAGAAAACAGAAAACAGGATAATCATGGCATTTTATTTTATTTGACTAACTAAAACAGAAAATAAAAGGCGGGAAGAGAGAGTTGTGCTTACTAGATTCATCAACTACATACCTCTCAAAAATGATCCATTAATAATGTTGATCAAGTCTTATTAACAACCACTTCCGATTAGTATGAAACCGAAGAACTTTCGTAAAACACTAAGTTACCTCAATGGGGATGTGCATATCCCCAACAATAAGTATATCGTATTTCTTTTTGGCAGTAGGTAGAGGTAATTGAAAACTTCCAATAGTGATGGTCGGAGATGCTTCAATAACATTTATACCATTCACTTGGAATTGTTTCTTCGGAAAGTGCACCGTATGCTCATTACCATTAATATGAAAAGTGACTTTGCTTTTATTGCAATCAATAACAGCCCCTGCAGTATTAAAAAAGGGTCTACCAAGGATAATCGACATATTGGCGTCCTCGGGCATCTCAAGAATAACAAAGTCCGTTAATATAGTACCATTTGCAACAACAACGAGCACATCCTCACAAATACCGATAGGTATGGAAGTTGATTTTTCAGCCATTTGCAATGATATCTTAGTAGGTGTGAGTTTATTCAGATCGAGTCTCTTATATAAAGAGATAGGCATAACACTAACACCGGCTCCCAAGTCACACAAAGCAGTTTTGACATAGTTTCTTTTAGTGGAGCAAGGTATAGTTGGTATTCCCGGATCTCCAAGTTTTTTAGGCACTCCATCCTTAAAAGAATAATTAGCAAGCATGGTGGAGATTTCAGCTTCAGGTTCTTTATTTTATTAGTGATGATGTCTTTCAAGTATTTTGCATAAGGGGCCATCTTCAGGATATCAGTTAAGCGGGTACGCAAAAAGACTGGCCTAATCATTTCAGCAAAGCGTTCAAATTCTTCATCATCCTTTTTCTTAGATGGTTTAGGTGGAAAGGGCATGGGTTTCTGAACCCATTGTCGGTGTCAAAACCAGCGGATCTCGGGTAGGGGGTACCGAGCTGTGAGTTTAGGATCGATGGGTAACAAGGGACGAAGGAGACGATGTTTACCCAGGTTCGGGCCCTCCTATGGAGGTAAAACCCTACAGCCTGCTTGGTTGTATTGATGTGTATGAAGATTACAGAGTAGATCTACCTCGAGATGAAGTAGCCAAAACTGTAGATGAGTTTTCCTGCCCTGTACGATCTAAACCCCCCAGTTTATATCGACACCGGGGGTACCTAGGGTTTACACATGATAAGCCTCCAGCCGGAAGTAAAGACGCTGATCCCCTCATCTTGACTTGGAGTGCACGCCGCGTCTTCAGAGGTTTCCTTCTAGAATACGGGGTCGTCGCATATCCCGGCCCTTCCTGCGATAATCAGAGAGCGGCCCACCAAGCCGGCATATGAGAGATAGGCCGGCGGCCCGAGGACCCCTTTGTCCAGGACTCCCTCAGTAGCCCCCGAACTAGCCCCCAACGCCAGGGGTCATGACACTAGCAACTTCGCGTGATCAGAGTCTTCGGCTTGCAGGGTGAGTTCTTTTCCCCCTTTATAATCGGCCGGCTCTAGTCCGGCCGCCAATGACAGGTAGTTATCCGAACATGTAGTTATCCGGACGCCATAAGTCGCTTAACCTCAAAGGCCGAACGTCAAAGTGCAAACAGTATTTCCTGACAACCTTTCTAACGAAGGGTCGTGGCCTATCACGACTGCTGAGCCGGTTACAAGAACTCGATTCGCGGTTCGAGGCCGTTTCTCCATTGGCACGTCTTATCAACGTGTAGATCGTGTCCAGTTTCTTACAGGATATGATTAATGCCCTGGGTTATCCCACGCACGCATAACGGCACGATTGTTTCGGGAAGTGGCGAGGCCTGCGGTGCAGTAAAAGGGAGGGTCTTGGTATTATGGCACCCCATAAAAGGGAGAAAATCCCCAAGGCCTATTCACGCTCCAAATTGGCACCCTTTGCCTCCTCAACCTTCCCAAGCTCCGAGAGCCTAGATCCAGTTCTTCCTCAATCTTCCCTCCGAGTTCGGCCATGGCTGGTTCAGGCTCCATGGGCAAGTGGGAGGCCTCCTCCGTCACCGACAATGACATTCGGGAGCTAAAGTGTGCCGGCTACCTCTCCGCCAACATCGCCCATCGCGCTCCAGAGGCGAATCAGGTGGTTCCCACACCGAAGCCGGACGAGAGGGTGGTGTTCGTCCCCCATTTCATCCGGGGACTGGGCTTTCCGCTCCACCCCTTCGTCAGGGGCCTCATGTTCTTTTACGGGCTAGATTTCCATGACCTCCCCCCGAACTCCTTCATGCACATCTTGGCGTTCATCATCGTCCGCGAAGCCTTCCTGCGAGTATAGCCGCACTTCGGCCTGTGGCTCAAAGTGTTCAACGTCAAGCCGAAGACAGTTGCGGGCGCGCATGCGGATTGTGGAGGGGCGGTAATCAGCAAGCTCCCCCGTGTCGAGTGGCCGGACGACACCTTTATCGACACGGTCAAGATCTGGCAAAAGGAATGGTTCTACATCACCGAACCAAGGAGCGCGGACTGGGTGGCACCTGCCGAGTTCAGATCCGGTCCCCCCGCGAGGCTAACCTCGTGGCTCAAGAAAGGCCTTGACTGGGGGTCGGCCGCAGAGGTAAAATCGCTGCAGAAGCGCATCTCTGCGATGATTGAGACCAAAATCAAGCTGGTCAACGTGATCCAGGTCATGCTCTGCCGCCGTCTCCTCCCCTACCAGCACCGGGCCTCCCCAATGTGGGCTTACCAGCTCGAGGACCCGGCCACCGTGTGTCAATTCTTCCGCACTACCCACGAGAAATTGTGGAAAGTGCTATTCAAGCCCCAGAAGAGCTGGCCGGCTAAGGAGGACACCGGTCTTGACGCCGAAACCCCTCCTACCAAGGTATGATAAAACTTTAATTCTCCGGCTCTGTTTTTTGACAAAGAGCTGAACCCCTTCTCCCTCATCTTCACAGAAATGGCTGAGCAAGGCCGTGCAAATTGACTGTCCGGCCCCGCAGCCCGAAGACCCTCGGTCGGATCTATTGATGGAGATGCTCGTCGTGGCGCCGTATTCGGCGCCAGAGAAGAAGGAGAAGAAGAAGAAAGGGGAGAAGAAGGAGGCCCGAGAGGGTCTTCGTCTAAGGGGTCTTCCGTACACTAAGTCCGAGGAGACCCATGCCTCTTCCACTCACGAGGAAGAGCACGAGGACGAAGGGGAGGACGACTCCCCCCTCACAAGGAAAAGGGCAGCATCAGCGGACGCCGCGAAGGACCTACCTCCTCCTGCCCCGAAGAGGACATGCCGGACAAAGGCAGTCTTGGCCGACGATAACTCGGACAGCGATAAGGAGTCTGAGGCTTTTGAAAAGGTTCCCCGAAGGAACCCAAGGGTTAAACCCCCAGCCCAGAGGTATGAAGCCGAAGACCCTCTGGGTCACTTATATAGAGCTTTTAATGCTAAATGGGCGAACGTCTTTCAATTTGCAGCCCACCACGCGACCTCCCCACCGACCAAATCTCAGACGGGGAGTCTCTGCCCGCCGACCTGGCGGAAAGTGGGACGGCGTCACATCCTACGCCTCCTGAGGTCTCGAAGGAGGCCGCGGAGGTGTTATCGCGCCAGGCTCCTTCTGAGTCGAACACCGGCGACGGGGGTGATGACGTTATGGTTGAGGTTAATACCTCGGCCGCCGAAGACCAGGAGGAGGAACATCTCCTGGCAACTAAAGAGGAGGGACGAAGTCCGGTCCAGTCCCCTCCGAGGACATCTCCGGAGCGCTCTATGCCTCCGAAGCTGCCAGCCCAATCCCCCACCGGAGGGAGGGTTGGCAGGTCACCACCGGTGCCACCCATCACTGGGTGGCCGGCCATGATGGAGGAAGCTTTATCTGGCTCCTCCATCGCCGAAGATCACCGCGCCCTTATGGGTGCGGTTTTGCAAGGCATTCGGTCCGTTGATAGCAGACTGAAAGAGGCCTTCAGCGGTCTCTTGACGGGCTTCAAGGTGAGCCACGTAATACTCTTTTTTCTAGAAAAAGTTAATTTACCAAGTTTATGCAATCCTTATAAATGTAGTAGCCCCTGAGCCGTGGGTGAGTTTGAAAAACCCACCCGGGCGTCAAATGTCCGAAAATTAGTAATGATGCTCAAGGCACCCTTTGTCCCTCATTATTCTAAGAGCTCCGGAGAGTACTTAGCAGAGGGTCTGAATCCGACAGCTCGGGAGTTTTAATGCACATAAGTTGTTTTGTAAGCCTCGTCATCGGCAGCGGCCGCCAACGCAATGGAGCTTGCCGAGCTAAACCGGAAGCTCAAGAGCTCCGATGAGGAGCTCGATCGCCTGAACAAGAGATTTGACGAGACGCAAGGTGAGTCCGAATTGTATCATTCAGGCTATTGTCTATCCTCGTTGATTGAGATATCCGGATTGTTATCCCTAAGTGTTATTTACTCATTGTTACCATAGCTGTGGCCACGGAGGTCGAGAACCTCAAGGCCGAGTTGAAAAAGGTGAGACGGGAGGCCGCGGATGAGAAGGCGGTGGCCGAACAAGCAGCAGCCGAACTGTCGGCGTTAAAAGCCGTGAGCGACATGCATGAGGCCCGGGTGGCAGAGGTGCAGCTGGAGCTCAAGGATGCCAGCACGAAGTGCGAGGCCCTTGAGCAAAAGAACGAAGACCAGGCCACCGAACTATCCACGCTGAAATCTGAGCTCAAAGCGGAGCGAGTTGATAGGCGGTTCTTTGAAGAAGAACTCCGCCAAGTCAAGGCGATCGCGGATGGTAAGCCGTACTTACTGCAATGTGCCTTTGGTGGTAACAGGTTTGCATTGCTCACCCGGGTGTGGCGTTCCTCAGGCGCCTTTATGGACCTCCCGAGGAGTGCAGCGGACGTGAACAAAATCTTCGCCTCTCAGGATGGGGATGTTGAGCCTCGGCTATTCTGGGCACAATTTCAAGCCCCGAGCATCCGCCCCTCCTGAGCAATCAGATGAAACAATTGATGGAGCTGCACAGGATGGCGGAGCCGGCCATGAAGGACCTCTGCATCCGGCTGTGGCCTGCAGAGCTGTTACCGAGCAGTTACTTTGGCTTGGTGCAGAAACTGTGCGACGCTGCGCCTCGGATTAACGCTCTAAAGCGTTCTACGTGCATCGAGGGAGCTCAGATGGCCTTTGCAAGGACCATGATGCACTGGCCGAGGCTCAAGCCGACCGAGATGGCCACCGCGCCTCCACCCCCTGGGAAGGAGTTTAGGCGCCCCAAGCAATACTTTTCCACAGTGATGGATGGTGCTCGGGCGATAGAAGCCCAATGCCCTAAGGATGTAATTTATGAATGAGCGTTTTGTCATGTATCCGATGATTGTTCCGCTTTATAATGCGGTTGCATGGTTTATCATGTCTTTAAGCTTTGTATTATTTTGACTCCTATGTGGCCGTTTTATCTGAAAGTTGTGAGTCGTCGGCTTCAGCCCCCATGTATATACTACACGAGGTGTTTCTACCTCCACACTGTGACCCTTAGCCGACGTATCGGTGCCCGAAGGCGGTAGTGCGAGGGGCACAAGGCAATCGGACTATGATGCTTTAGTGCTTTCACTTAGCCGTAGGAGCTTGACTACGGGGGCTGATGACTAGCCCCCAGTGTTTTGTGATATTCAGATACACCGAGGTTGAAACCAGCATCACATTGTTTGTAATCGTACAAACCCCTCGTATAACACGGAATAACCTCTATCGATTTTTAGTTTGACACTTATGCTCGGATTGTAGACCGGTTCTCGCTTATTATGACAGTCAGTTTTCGGCTTTCTCCACTGAGGTACTTGACCAGGCGAGCTGGAAGCACAATCGCAGTGGTTCTCCCTTTACCCTTTTAGCCGAACGAGCGGAACGTAAGAGGGCAAACACAGGAGCCGGGCAACCCAACCATTGACCCAAGACATAATTCGGAACAGATTCATATAACGCAACATCCGAGACGCCGAACACATAAACAATAGTGCCGGGGTGATGCTTGGGGCGATTTTTATAGTCAAGCCCCTGGTCTATTAGCCGGTCGCATCGTAATATGTACCGAACATCTTTGCTATCGGCGTCGGTGAGTAGAGAACAGAGTATGTGACATAAAATACAGAGAGGAGGCCGAAAAGGATGGTCATTATTTCTGATGAATTCTTATAACTCAAAATGCCGAAGCAACTATTACAGGTATTTTGAAATGAAAAATAAAGTTTACAAAGGAGAGGTTTTACCCGGGGTCTTCGATGGGTGGCTTGACGTCTTCAATGTGCCCTGTCGCATGTCTGCTCCTTTGCTCCCGAGGGGGTTGCGTTCCTTTAAAGGTGATTGCTATCGGCAAATGGACCTTGGGAAGAAGATCTTGAGAAGTCGCCGCAGTGTGGATGAGCTTTACGCTTGGAAGGTCCTAGATGGTACCTGTGGTTTGTTCGAAGACATGTGTTGGCAGTAGTTCGGTCCAGCCGAACACTTTCCCTTTGATAGTGGGTCCCCACAGCTGCCCATGGTATTTTGAGCGCGAAGTTGTGCCTTCTTGGCACATGTTTTACGGGAACTAGGGCTGTGCTGTGGGGGGGGCGTATCCCTAGTTTTGTTGGGCGGAAGATGATTCCGTGAGTTCGGGTTGAGACCGAGCTCGTTTACTAACCTGGCGTGCCTTTATGGCAGATTTGGGCGTCGGCCTATCGTCGCCGTACTAGAATTCGGCTGCCAGGGCCGCTGTGTGTTACTCAGTTCGGAGAGAGCGCTCTGTGTTGCCGTTGACAGTAATGACCCCCTTGGGCTCGGGCATCTTGAGCTTCAGGTACGCGTAGTGGGGGACGGAGTTAAAGCGAGCGAATGATGTGCGGCCGAGTAGGGCGTGATAACCGCTGCGAAAAGGGACAATGTCGAAGATCAAGTCTTCGTTGCGGAAGTTGTCGGGCGAGCCGAACACTACTTCCAGATTCACGGCGCCCGAGCAGCGGGCTTCGACGCGTGGGATCACTCCTTTAAAGGTAGTGTTGCTAGGTTTGATCCTTGACGGATCTATACCCATCTTTTTCACCGTGCCTGAGTAAATCAGATTAAGGCTACTTCCTCCGTCCATTAGGACTCTAGTGAGGTGATACCCATCAATAATGGGGTCTAGGACGAGGGCTGCCGAACCTCCGTGACGGATACTGGTCGGATCGTCCCGTCGGTCGAAGGTGATCGGGCAAGCCGACCATGGGTTATACTTCGGGGCTACGGGCTCTACAGCGTAGACCTCCCGAAGGGCGCGCTTCCTCTCCTTTTTTGGTATGTGAGTGGCATATATCATGTTCACAGTTTTTACCTCTGGAGGGAACTGCTTTTGTCCTCCATTTCTTGGACCGCGGGACTCGTCATTGTCCTTGCTACGTGGGCCTTTGCCTTGCTCCTCGGCTGCGAGTTTGCCAGCTTGTTTGAATACCCAACAATTACGGTTGGTGTGGGTAGCGGGCTTGTCTTGGGTGCCATGGATCTGGCAGGGCCTATCCATGATTTTGTCCAGCGTATTAGGTCCTTCTCAATTTCCTTTAGAAGGTTTCTTCCGCTATCCGGATTTTGGGTTGCAGAAACCGGCGTTAACGGTCGTGCCCTCAGCATCGCCGTTGTTGTGCCGGCGTTTGTTTTTGTTACGTCGTGGTTTCCCATTTCCATCCCAGACTTCGGAGGTGCCGGGGTCTTCGGGGTTATGGCCTCGTCGAGCTAGCCAGTTATCCTCACCCGCGCAAAAGCGGGTCATAAGTGAGGTAAGGGCGGACATTGTCCTCGGCTTGTCCTGGCCGAGCTGACGAGCTAGCCACTCGTCCCGGATATTATGTCGGAAGGAGGCTATTGCCTCGGCGTCCGGGCAGTCAACGATCTGGTTTTTCTTGGTCAGGAACCGATTCTAGAATTGCCGAGCCGATTCACCTGCTTTCTGGACAACATTGCTCAGGTCGGAGGAGTCTGGTGGCCGGACATAAGTGCCCTGGAAGTTAGATCGGAAGGCATCCCCGAGCTCTTCCTAGCTCCCGATTGAATTCTCGAGGAGACTGTTTAACCAGTGTCGAGCTGACCCCTTAAGTTTTACGGGCAGATACTTGATGGTGTGGAGATCATCTCCTCGTGCCATAGCAATGTGGAGGAGGAACTCCTCAATCCACACGGCTGGGTCTGTTGTCCCGTCGTATTGCTCTATGTTAACGGGTTTAAACCCTTCAGGGAACTGATGCTGCATCACCTCGTCTGTGAAGCACAGTGGGTGGGCAGCGCCTCTGACCCGAGCTATGTCATGCCTATGATCGGCGATCGATCGGGCCCGGTTTTGTTCCCGACCTCTATTGTTGCGGTCGAGCCAAGACTGGTACCCGTCCCGTCTAGCAGGGGAGTACCCTCTAGATCCGTAGATGGATCTTGTGTGGCCTGCTCTATAATCCAGGTCCTGTCGTAAGTCATACCTGTCCTCAGGCTCTGCTGGCTCTTTTACTCTCCTACGGGGTACCGCAGGTCTGTACCCGGACTCGCCGGCCGTCCTATCCCATCCTCGGGGAGGGCGGTCCGGCTGGTCGCACGGAGTATGCCTGGGAGAAGATGTTTCAAGGACCTCGTCAACGAACTGCGGCAGCAGCCGCCGGCGTGGGTAGCTCTTGGGTTGGTCCGGTAGATTGGTACCGTACCCTTCTTCGGCTGCCAAGACCCCCGTCCATCTATCATTGAGGGTGTCTTGTTAGGCTTTGAGCTGCTGTTGTTTTGCCTTCAGGCTTCGGGCAGTGGCTAAAAGTTGTCGCCTAAACCGTTCCTGATCCGCAGGGTTTTCGGGGACGGTGAAGTCTTTGGCTTCCAGGCTGTCCTCCTCCTCGACAGGGGGAAGGTAGTTGTCGTCCTCGGAATCATTGAGATCCTCGGTGTCGCGTCGATCTTCGGGCCTTTCCTGGTCCTCCAGTGGCTGTTCGGGGACTTCAGGGTCGCCGAGGTCTTCCGGGGTGTCATTTTCCCCGGTGCCTGCAATGGCTTCCCTTCCCTTGTTTGCCTTAGATCGTTTGCGCTGTTTCCGGCACCTTGACGGCTCCTCACCGGATTTATCGCCATTCTTCTTAGGGGTGCGACCGCCCTTATCGTCGGGGGTGTCTACCATGTAGACGTCGTAGGTGGAGGTGGCAGTCCATCACCCAGTGTTGAGAGGGGCGGGGGCGCCGTCCTCTTCATCCATGTCTTCTGCCTCTTCGGAGGCGTAGTCCAGCATATCGGTTAAGTCTTCGATAGTGGCTACCAAGTGGGTGGTGGGTGGGTCGAAAAATTCCCCATGACCCGCCTTCAGACCGATCTGAGCATGGGTCGAGGTCGGGTCGTCTGTGATTTTTATTGATAGGATCCGATCCAGCGCCTCGTTGATCGTCGAGAGCTCGACCGGATCGATCTGCCTAGGAATTTCGGAGTTAACCTCCAACGTGTCCGTACAAAGAGTGTGTTCGGCAGGGGCCGACCCCTGGCCCTCAGGTACTGTAACCGGATCCGGACTAAGAGTCAGATCATCGGCCGGGATAGACCCGAGGGCGGAGTCGAGAAGGAGATCCGAAGTTAAGGCTTCGGAGACTTCGGGCTCGTCAGATGAGATTGCGAGCCCAGCAAATGAAAGATCGCCCGGGAGTCTATGGAGAACTCTAAGTTCCCGAATCTGATCTCTTGATCGGGGGCGAGACTCCCAATCCGACCAGGGTGGCCGGTCGGGTCGGCGTGCAACACGATGCTGCCGAAAGCGAAAATCTGGCCGGGGGAGAAGGAGTCCCCGTTACGGACTTAATCGCTAATGATTAGGCGAGCCATCAATTCCTCTTGCGATCCCACAGCGGAACTCTCAATGAAAGCACCAATGTCGGTGTCAAAACCGGCGGATCTCGGGTAGGGGGTCCCGAGCTGTGAGTTTAGGATCGATGGGTAACAAGGGATAAAGGAGACGATGTTTACCCAGGTTCGGTCCCTCCTATGGAGGTAAAACCCTACATCCTGCTTGGTTGTATTGATGTGTATGAATATTACAGAGTTGATCTACCTCGAGATCAAGTAGCCAAAACCCTACATGAGTTTTCCTGCCCTCTACGATCTAAACCCCCCGGTTTATATCGACACCGGGGGTACCTAGGGTTTACACATGATAAGTCTCCAGCCGGAAGTAAAGACGCTGATCCCCTCATCTTGACTTGGAGTGCATGCCGCGTCTTCGGAGGTTTCCTTCTAGAATACGGGGTCGTCGCATATCCCGGCCCTTCCTGCGATAATCAGAGAGCGGCCCACCAAGCCGGCCTATGAGAGATAGGCCGGCGGCCCGAGGACCCCTTAGTCCAGGACTCAATCACCCATGGTTCCCTTTCTTTACCATGTTTTCTAGCCACAAAGTCTCTTTTATCATAACATTTATTTTTAGGTTGTGGGTTATCAAGATCAGCAGCAGGCTCTATTTCAACATCATTATCTGGTTCTCTATCATTGTTAGGTTGAGCATCTTCATGAACATCATCATTATCATTTTCATTATCACTAGGTGAATGTTCATTACCAGATTGAGTTTCAACATCAGAAATAGAGACATCATTATTATCAGGAGGTTTTTGTATCTCAGGTTCACTAGAGGTCTGCAAAGTCCTATCATTTTTCTTTTTCTTTTTCTTTCTAGAAGTACTAGGTGCATCAGTATTAATTCTCTGAGAGTCTTGTTCAATTCTTTTAGGATGACCTTTAGGATAAAGCGGTTCTTGGGTCATTCTACCTCCTCTAGTTACTACTCTAGCAGCAAAATCATTCATATTATTGTTCATTTCATCAAGCAATTATTTTTGAGACTTAGCAACTTGTTCTAACTGAGTTTGAACCATAGAGGTATGCTTTCCTACACCTCTAACATCATTACTGATTCTAAATAGCAAGTCACTCAAGCGAGTAATCATATGAGAGTTATATTTCAATTGTTTCAGGACATGTGCATTGAAATGATCTTGCTACATAATATAGTTGTCAAACTCATATAAGCACTGACTAGGATGTTTATTGTAAGGGATATCCCTTCATCAAACTTTAATAAAGAATTTACCTCTACCACCTGTGGAGGTGGTGGTGTGTCAAGGCCATGTATTTCTTCAATAGGTGGTAAATTCTTAACATCCTCAGCTTTAATACCTTTTTCTTTCATAGATTTCTTTGCCTCTTGCATATCTTCAGGACTGAGAAGTAAGATACTCCTCTTGTTCGGAGTGGGTTTGAGCGGTGGTTCAGGAAGAGTCCAATCATCATAATTCTTCAATATGTTATTCAATAGTTCCTCAGCTTGTTCAACAGTTCATTCCCTAAAAACACAACCATCACAACTATCTAGGAAGTCCCTAGAAGCATCAGTTAGTCCACTATAGAAGATATCAAGTATTTCATTTTTCTTGAGAGGGTGATCAGGCAAAGCATTAAGCAATTGGAGAAGCCTCCCCCAAGCTTCTGGGAGACTCTCTTCTTCAATTTGCACAAAGTTAAATATTTCCTGTAAGGCAGCTTGTTTCTTATGAGTAGGAAAATATTTTTCAGAGAAATAGTAAATCATATCCTGGGGACTACGCACACAACCAGGAGTAAGAGTATTGTACCATGTCTTAGCATCACCCTTTAATGAGAACGGAAATAACTTGAGAATGTAATAGTAGTGAATCTTCTCATCATTAGCAAAGAGGGTGGCTATATCATTCAGTTTAGTAAGATGTGCCACTACAGTTTCAGTTTCATAGCCATGGAAAGGATCATATTCTACCAAAGTAATTAACTCTGGGTCGATAGAGAACTCATAATCCTCATCGGTAATAAAGATAGGTGAAGTAGCAAACTTAGGATCACATTTCATTCTAGCATTCAAAGTCTTTTCCTTATACTTGCATAGCAATTTCTTAAGATCGTTTCTATCCTTGCAAGAAAGAATTTCTCTAGCTATCTCTCCATCTAAAACATAACCTTCAGGTATCTTAGGCATTTCAAATCTAGGAGAGCTAGGACTAATAGGTGTTTCATAGTCATCAGTTTCAAAGTCTTCATCAGTTTCAGCAATCTTATCAGTTTCAGTAATTTCATTCTCTTTAGCTCTAGCAATTTGTTCATCAAGAAATTCATCTAGTGGCACATTATCATCAAGCATGGTACTAGCATCATCATAAGCATCATTCATAGCAGAAGTAGCATCATCAATAACTTGCGACATATCAGATTACTAGCATGTGGTGGTGCAAACTTACTCATAACAGAAGGTGAATCAAGTGCAGAGCTAGATGGCAGTTCCTTACCTCCCCTCGTCTTAGAGGGAAAAATCTTGGTCTTTGGATCCTTCAGATTCTTCATAGTGATCAATTGATATAAATCCCAAGTGACTTAACAAATATAGCTATGCTCCCCGGCAACGGTGCCAGAAAAAGGTCTTGATAACCCACAAGTATAGGGGATCGCAACAGTTTTCGAGGGTAGACTATTCAACCCAAATTTATAGATTCGACACAAGGGGAGCCAAAGAATATTTGCGAGTATTAGCAGCTGAGTTGTCAATTCAACCATACCTGGAGATCAAATATCTGCAGCAGAATGATCAACACAGTAGTATGATAGTTTGATAGCAGCAGTAACAGTAACAGTAATGGTAGCAGTGATAGCAATAGTTTTGTAGTAGTTGGAACAGTAGTAGTAGCAATAGTAACTTAGCAAGAACAATATGTGGAAAACTCGTAGGCACTGGATCGGTCAACTCGTTGGATGATATTCATCATATAACAATCATAACCTAGGGCGACACAGAACTAGCTCCAGTTCATAAATGTAATGTAGGCATGTATTCCGTAAATAGTCATACGTACTTATGGAAAAGAACTTGCATGACATCTTTTGTCCTACCCTCCCGTGGCAGCGGGGTCCATAAGGAAACTACGGGATATTAAGACCTCCTTTTAATAGAGAATTCGAACAAAGCATTAACACACGGTGAATACATGAACTCCTCAAACTACGGTCATCACCGGAAAGTATCCCGACTATTGTCACTCCGGGGTTTGCGGATCAGAACACGTAATAGGTGCATATGACTAGCAAGATCGGATCAAGAACATAGATATAATGGTGATAACATAAACAGTTCAGATCAGAAATCATGGCACTCGGGCCCTAGTGACAAGCATTAAGCGTGGCAAAGTCATAGCAACATCAATCTCAGAACATAGTGGATACTAGGGATCAAGCCCTGACAAAACTAACTCGATTACATGATGAATCTCATCCAACTCCTCACCGACCAGCAAGTCTACGAAGGAATTACTCACTCCCGGTGGGGGGCATCATGGAATTGGCGATGGAGAAGGGTTGATGATGACGAAGACCGAAGATTCCCCTCTCCGGAGCCCCAAACGGGCTCCAGATCTGGCCTCCCAAGGAAGAATAGGAGGTGGCGGCGGCTCCGTATCGTAAAACGCGATGAAACTTTTTCCCTGATTTTTTTCCAAAAATAGGATTTTATAGCGTCGGAATTAGGGTCAGTGGGGCCACGAGGTGGGCACAACCCATCAGGGCTCGCCTGGGGGGGGGGGGGGGGCGGGCACGCCCTAGTGTATCATGCCCAGCCAGGCCCCCCCTCTGGTGGTTCTTGGCTCCCGTATTTTTATTTATTGTAAAATAAATCTCCAAAAAGTTTCGTCCAGTTTCGAGAACTTTTATTTCTGCACAAAAACCACACCATGGTAGTTTTGCTAAAAACAGCGTCAGTCCGGGTTAGTTTCATTCAAATCATGCAAATTAGTCTAAAACAAGGGCAAAAGTGTGAGGAAAAGTAGATACGATGGAGACGTATCAGGGCAGCGGTAGTACACCCATCCAGGGTGATCCTCAGTGCTGTAAACATGCTTCTTCACCAGGCAACCACACCCCCCGGGCAGTCGATGAGGGGGATGAATGGACCGCCGTGGCCATGAGAAGACCGTCAGGAGCTCAATGCATACATGCTTACAGAAGCGGCGACGCCAGCGGTGAGTGGTGCTGGGCGGGCGACGACAGTAGTGTTGGGGAACGTTGCATGGGAAACAGAAAATTTCCTATGCACACGCAAGATCTATCCATGGAGATGCATAGCTACGAGAGGGAGAGTGTATCTACATACCCTTCTATATCGCTAAGTGGAAGCGTATATAACATAGTTGATGTAGTCGTATTCTTCACGATCCAATCGCGATCCAATCCGATCCAGCGCTGAACGGACGGCACCTCCGCGTTCAACACACATGCGGGTCGATGACGTCTTCGCCTCCTCGATCCAGCGAGAGAGGGCGGAGTAGTATATGGGTTCTCAACCAGCACGACGACATGGTGGAGATGGTGGTGGAGCTATACCAGCAGGGCTACGCCGAGCGCTACCGAAACCGCGAACGAAGGAGAAAACGATCTAGGGAGAGAGAGAGGGGCGCCAAGGGCTTGGTGTGTCCTCTTGGGGCGCCCCCTCCCCTCTATATATAGGTGGAGGGGCGTGGGGAACAGCCCCTCCAAGCCCTAGGGCGCAGCAAGGGGGAGGAGTTGGACTCCTAGTCCAATTCCCTCCGCTTCCATACACATGTGGACTTTCCACCTCTCCCAAGCCACATGGGCCTTGAGGGACTTGTGCGCCTGGCCCAATAAGGCCAGGGCACCTATCCCTTAGCCCATGTTGGCCCTTGGGATGTGGTGGAACCCTTGGTGGACTTCCGGACTCCTCCGAAAATTTCCAGAACCTTTTATAAGCTTCCTGGTACAATACCGGAAAAACCTGAAACTTTTCCAATAGCCAAAATATGACTTCCCATATATAAATCTTTACCTCCGGACCATTCCGTACCTCCTCGTGACGTCTGGGATCTCATCTGGGAATCCGAACAACATTCGTTCACCAACATACATAACCCAATAATACTATATCGTCATCCGAGATCTCATCCGGGACTCCGAACAACCTTAAGCGTGCGGACCCTGCGGGTTCGAGAATGATTCAGACATGACCGAGACACTCTCCGGTCAATAAACAATAGCGGGACCTGGATGTCCATATTGGTTCCCACATATTCTATGAAGATCATTATCGGTCGAACCACGATGTCAAGGATTCAGTTAATCCCGTATGTAGTTCCCTTTGTCCATCGGTATGTTACTTGCCCGAGATTTGATCGTCGGTATCTCCATACCTACTTCAATCTCATTACCGGCAAGTCTCTTTACTCGTTCCATAATACAAGATATCATGACTAACTCCTTAGTCACATTGCTTGCAAGCTTCTTGTGATGTTGTATTACCGAGAGGGCCCAAAGATACCTCTCCGTCATACGGAGTGACAAATCTCAGTCTTGATTCATGCCAACCCAACAGACACCCTTGGAGATACCTGTAGATCACCTTTATGTTCACCCAGTTACGAAGTGACGTTTGATACACACAAGGCATTCCTCCGGTGTCAGGGAGTTGCATGATCTCATGGTCATAGGAACATATACTTGACATGAAGAAAGCAGTAGCAATAAACTAATACGATCAAATGCTATGCTTACGGTTGGGTCTTGTCCATCACATCATTCTCCTAATGATGTGACCCCGTTATCAAATGACAACTCATGTCTATGGTTAGGAAACCTTAACCATCATTGATCAACGAGCTAGTCTAGTAGAGGCTCACTAGGGACACGGTGTTGTCTATGTATCCACACATGTATCTGAGTTTGCAATCAATACAATTCAAGCATGGATAATAAACAATTATCATGAACAAGGAAATATGATAATAAAGAATTTACTATTGCCTATAGGGCATATTTCCAACAGTCTCCCACTTGCACTAGAGTCAATAATCTAGTTCACATCGACGTGTGATTCACGCCCAATGAGTTCTGGGGTTTGATCATGTTTTGCTTGTGAGAGAGGTTTTAGTCAATGGGTCTGCAACATTCAGATCCGTGTGTACTTTGCAAATTTCTATGTCATATTGTAGATGATGCTACTACGCCCACTTGGAGCTATTCCAAAATGACTACTCCACTATATGTATCCGGTTTACGACTCAGAGTCATCCGGATCGGTGTCAAAGCTTGCATCGACGTAACCCTTTACGACGAACTCTTTATCACCTCCATAACCGAGAAAAATTTCCTTAGTCCTCTTTAGGTACCTAAGGATAATTTTGACCGCTATCCAGTGATCCAGTCCTGGATCACTCTTGTACTCCCTCTGCCAGACTCATAGCAAGGCACATATCAGGTGTAGTACACAACATGGCATACATTATAGAGCCTATAGCTGAGGTATAGGGAACGACCTTCGTCCTTTCTCTTTCTTCTATCGTGGTCGAGCTTTGAGTCCTACTCAACTTCACACCTTACAATACAGGCAAGAACTCTTTCTTTGACTGATCCATTTTGAACTCCATCAAAATCTTGTCAAGGTATGTGCCCTGTGAAAGTCTTATCAGGCGTCTTGATCTATCTCTATAGATCCTGATCCCCAATATGTAAGCAGCTTTACCCAGGTCTTTCTTTGAAAAACTCCTTTCAAACAACCCTTTTATGCTTTCCAGAAATTCTACATCATTTCTGATCAACAATATGTCATCCACATATACTTATCAGAAATGCTATAGTGTTCCCACTCACTTTCTAGTAAATACAAGTTTCTTCATAAACTTTGTATAAACCAAAAAGCTTTGACCACCTCATCAAAGCGCATATTCCAACTCCGAGATGCTTGCACGAGTCCATAGAAGGATCACTGGAGCTCGCATGCCTTTTAGCATCCTTAGGATTAACAAAACCTTCTAGTTGTATCAGATAGAACCTTTCCTCACGGAAACCATTAAGGAAACGTTGGTTTGACATCCATTTGCCAGATTTCATATCCGAATAATGTAGGAACTGCTAACATAATCCCAACAGGCTTTAGCATCGCTACGGGTGAGAAAGTCACATCGTAGTCAACTCCTGGAACTTGTCAGAAACCTCTTTGCGAGAAGTCGAGCTTTATAAATAGTGACATTACTATCATCGTCTGTGTTCTTCTTATAGATCCATTTGTACTTAACGGCCTGCCGGTCATCGGGCAAGTCTACCAAAGTCCATAATTGGTTTTCATACATGGATCCTATCTCGGATTTCATGGCTCCTTGCCATTTGTCGAAATCCGGGCCCACCATTGCTTCCTCATAGTTCGTAGGTTCACCGTTGTATAACAACATGACCTCCAAGACAGGATTACCGTACCACCCAGGAGCGGTACGTGTCCTTGTGGACCTGTGAAGTTTGGTAGTAACTTGATCCGAAGTTTCATGATCACTATCATTAGCTTCCTCTTCAACCGGCGTAGGCATCATAGAAACATCTTTCTGTGTTGCGGTACTTTCCGATTGAAGTGAAGGTTCAATAACCTCATCAAGTTCTACCTTCATCCCACTCAATTCTTTCGAGAGAAACTCTTTCTCTAGAAACGATCCATTCTTGGCAACAAAGACTTTGCCTTCAGATCTGAGATAGAAAGTATACCCAATTGTTTCCTTAGGGTATCCTATGAAGACGCACTTCTCCGCTTTGGGTTCGAGCTTATCATGCTGAAGCCTTTTCACATAAGCGTTACAGCCCCAAACTATAAGAAATGACAACTTAGGTTTCTTGCCAAACCATAATTCATACGGTGTCATCTCAACGGATTTAGATGGTGCCCTATTTAAAGTGAATGCAGATGTCTCTAATGCATAGCCCCAAAACGACAGCGGCAGATCAGTGAGAGACATCATAGATCGCACCATATCTAAGAGAGTACGATTATGACGTTCGGACACACCATTACGCTGTGGTGTTCCAGGTGGCGTAAGCTGTGAAACAATTCCACATTGTCTTAAATGCATGCCAAACTCATAACTCAGATATTCTCCACCACGATCAGATCATAAAAACTTTATCTTCTTGTTACGATGATTCTCTACTTCACTCTGAAATTGCTTGAACTTTTCAAACGTTTCAGACTTGTGTTTCATTAAGTAAATATACCCATATCTACTTAAGTCATCAGTGAAAGTGAGAAAATAACGATATCCACCGCGCGCTTCAACACTCATCAGACCGCACACATCAGTATGTATGATTTCCAACAAGTCATTTGCCCGCTTCATTGTACCGGAAAACGGGATTTTCGTCATCTTGCCCATGAGGCACGGTTCGCATGTATCAAGCGATTCAAAATCGAGTGATTCCAAAAGTCCATCAGCATGGAGTTTCTTCATCCGCTTTACACCGATATGACCTAAGCGGCAGTGCCACAAGAAAGTGGTACTATCATCATTAAGTTTGCATCTTTTGGCATCGATATTATGAACATGTGTATCACTACGATCTAGATTCAATAAACCATTCACATTGGGTGCATGACCATAGAAGGTATTATTCATGTAAACAGAACAACCATTATTCTCTGACTTAAATGAATAACCGTATTGCAATAAACACGATCTAATCATGTTCATGCTCAACGTAGACACCAAATAACATTTATTTAGGTTCAACACTAATCCCGAAGGTAGAGGGAGCGTGCGATGGTGATCACATAAACCTTAGAAACACTTCCAACACACATCGTCACCTCACCCTTATCTAGTCTCTGTTTATTCCGTAGCTTTTGTTTCGAGTTACCAATACTAGCAACTGAATCGGTATCTAATACCCAGGTGCTACTACGAGTACTAGTAAGGTACACATCAATAACACGTATATCAAATATACTTTTATTGACTTTGTCAGCCTTCTTATCTACCAAGTATTTGGGGTAGTTCTGCTAACAATGTCCGTTCCCCTCATAATAGAAGCACTTAGTCTCGGGTTTGGGTTCAACCTTGGGTTTCTTCACTGAAGCAGCAACTGGCTTGCCATTCTTGAAGTTTCCCTTCTTGCCCTTGCCCTTAATGAAACTAGTGGACTTGTTAACCATCAACACTTGATGCTCCTTCTTGATTTCTACCTCCGCGGCCTTAAGCACCGCGAATAGCTCAGGGATCATCATCTCCATCCCTTGCATGTTATAGTCCTTCACAAAGCTCTAGTAGCTTAGTGACAGTGACTTGATAACTCTGTCAATCATTATATTATCTGGAAGATTAACTCCCACTTGATTCAAGCGATTGTAGCACCCAGACATTCTGACCACATGCTCACCGACTGAGCTATTCTCCATCTTGTAGGCAAAGAACTTGTCAGAGGTCTCATACCTCTCAACACGGGCATGATCCTGAAACACCAGTTTCAGCTCTTGGAACATCTCATATGCTCCATGGCGTTCAAAACGTCTTTGGAGCCCCCCTTTTAAGCCGTAAAGCATGGTGCACTAAACTATCGAGTAGTCATCAGAACGTGTCTGCCAGACGTTCATAACATCCACATATGACGCTAGAGGGGTTGGCACACCGAGCGATGCACCGAGGACATAATCCTTTTGTGCAGGAATGAGGACAATCCTCAGATCATGGACCAAGTCCGTATAATTTCTACCATCATCTTTCAACTTACTTTTCTCTAGGAACGTATCAAGATACTGGGGAGCTACAACGCGAGCTATTGATCTACATCATAAATTGCAAAAACGTTTTGACTATTTTCATGATAATTAGTTCAGTTAGTCAAATAACTAATGAACTCCCACTCGTATCAACATCCCTCAGGTTGTCTAAGTGTGACATGATCCAAATCCACCAACCCAAGTCCGATCATCACGTGAGATGAGGTGGTTTCAATGGTGAACATCTCCATGTTGATCATATCTACTATATGACTCATGTTCGACCTTTCGGTCTCCTGTGTTCCGAGGCCATGTTTGTACATGCTAGGCTCCTCAAGTTTAACCCAAGTATTTTGTGTGTGTAAATCTGGCTTACACCCGTTGTATGCGAACGTAGAGTCTATCACACCCGATCATCACGAGGTGCTTCGAAACGACGATCCTTCGCAACGGTGCATAGTCGGGGAGAACACAATTTATCTTGAAATTTTAGTGAGGGATCATCTTATAATGCTACCGTCGTCCTAAGCAAAATAAGATGCATAAAAGGATAAACATCGCATGCAAATCATATAAGTGACATGATATGGCCATCATTGTCTCATGCTTTTGATCTCCATCGTCAAAGCACCGGCAGGATCTCCATCATCACCGACATGACACCATGATCTCCATCATCATGATCTCCATCATCGTGTCGTCAAGTGGTTATCGCGCCAACTACTGCTTCTACGACTATTGCTAACTCATAGCGATAAAGTAAAGCAGATGGCACAAATAAATTAAAGACAACCCTATGGCTCCTACCAGATGTCGTACTCATCGCATGCAAGTTGTGATAACTATACAAAATATGATTATCTCATACATCACATATATCAAATCACATCTTGGCCATATCACATCACAACATACCCTACAGAAACAAGTTAGACGTCCTCTAATTTGTTGTTGCATGTTTTACGTGGCAGCTATGGGTGACTAGCAAGAACCATTCTTACCTAAGCAAAGCCACAATGATGATAATCAAGTTGCCTTTTAACCTTCTACAAGGACCGCCACTGTCGAATCCGATTGAACTAAAGTGGGAGAGATAGACACCCACCAGCCACCTTTATGCAACTAAGTTACATGTCAGTCGGTGGAACCGGTCTCTTGTACGTGGACAAGTAAGGTTGGTCCGAGCCACTTCATCCCACAATACCGCAGAATCAAGATAAGACTAAGGAGGTAAGCAATCTGAACATCAACGCCCACAAACTCTTTTGTGTTCTACTCGTGCATATCACCTACGCATAGACCTAGCTCATGATGCCATTGTTGGGGAACGTTGCATGGGAAACAAAAAATTTCCTATGCACATGCAATATCTATCCATGGAGATGCATAGCTATGAGAGGGGGAGTGTATCTACATACCCTTGTAGATTGCTAAGCGGAAGCGTATATAACGCGGCTGATGTAGTCGTACTCTTCACGATCAGCGCTGAACGGACGGCACCTCCGCGTTCAGCACACATGCAGGTCGATGACGTCTCCGCCTCCTCGATCCAATGAGCGAGGACGGAGTAGTATATAGGTTCTCAACCAGCATGACGACATGGTGGAGATGGTGGTGGAGCTATCCCGGTAGGGCTACGCCGAGCGCTACCGAAACCGCGAACGAAGGAGAAAACGATCTAGGGAGAGAGAGGGGCGCCAAGGGCTTGGTGTGTCCTCTTGGGGCGCCCCCTCCCCTCTATATATAGGTGGAGGGGCATGATAACCCACAAGTGTAGGGGATCGTTTGTAGCCTTTTTCGATATGTAAGAGTGTCGAACCCAACGAGGAGCTAAAGGTAGAACAAATATTCCCTCAAGTTCTATCGACCACCGATACAACTCTACACACACTTAAACGTTTGCTTTACCAAGAACAAGTATGAAACTACTTTGCGGGAATAAAACTAGAAGTACTTTGCAAGATAATAAAGAACGTGGAAATAAAAGTTAGGTGTTGTTTTAATAAAAGAACAAAGAGAGTAAATAACTTAGTAGAAAGCTTTTTGTGTAACGCAAGAGAAATATTGTCCCTAGGCAATTGAATATAGTATGATAGATACTTGTCATCTGCAATGGGGGAGATGCATACGCTAACACACTTTCCGTACTTGGATCATATGTACTTATGATTGGAACTCTAGCAAGCATCCGCAACTACCAAAGATCATTAAGGTAAAACCCAACCATAGCAGTAAGTATCAAGTCCCCTTTACTCCCATATGCAACAACCCACCTACTCGGGTTTGTGCTTCTGTCACTCACGCAACCCACCATAGGCAAATCATGAAAATATTGCAACACCCTACAGCGGGGATCCCTCATGTTTGCGTGACATGGAGGGCACCATAGGACATAACCATATCAACATACAACTCACATCCATAACATCATACCACAATTAACACATAGGACAAAAATGTTGGAAATATGCCCTAGAGGCAATAATAAATTGGTTATTATTATATTCCCTTGTTCATGATAATCGTTTATTATCCATGCTATAATTGTATTGATTGGAAACTCAAATACATGTGTGGGTACATAGACAACACTGTGTCCCTAGTAAGCCTCTAGTTGACTAGCTCGTTGATCAAAAGATGGTGAAGGTTTCCTAGCCATGGACATGAGATGTCATTTGATAACGGGATCACATCATTAGGAGAATGATGTGATGGACAAGACCCAAACTGTAAACGTAGCATATGATCGTGTCAGTTTATTGCTATTGTTTTCTGCATGTCAAGTATCTGTTCCTTTGACCATGAGATCATGCAACTCACTGACACCGGAGGAATACCTTGTGTGTATCAAACGTCGCAACGTAACTGGGTGACTATAAAGATGCTCTACAGGTATCTCCGAGGGTGTCTGTTGAATTGGCATGGATCAAGACTGGGATTTGTTACTCCATGTGACGGAGAGGTATCTCAGGGCCCACTCGGTAATACAACATCACTATAAGCCTTGCAAGCAATGTGACTAAAGTGTTAGCCACGGGATCTTGTATTACGGAACGAGTAAAGAGACTTGCCGGTAACGAGATTGAACTAGGTATAGAGATACCGACGATCGAATCTCGGGCAAGTAACATACCGAAGAACAAAGGGAACAGCATACGGGATTAACTGAATCCTTGACATAGAGGTTCGACCGATAAAGATCTTCGTAGAATATGTAGGAGCCAATATGGGCATCCAGGTCCCGCTATTGGTTATTGATCGTAGAGGTGTCTCGGTCATGTCTACATAGTTCTCGAACCCGCAGGGTCTACACACTTAACGTTTGGTGACGATTAGTATAGTTGAGTTATTGTGTTGGTGACCGAAGGTTGTTCGGAGTCCCGGATAAGATCTCGGACATGACGAGGATCTCCGGAAGAGTCCGGAGGTAAAGATTGATATATGTGATAATAGTGTTTTGATCTCCGGAAGGGTTCCGGAATTCACTAGAAGGGGTTCCGGACGTTTACCGAAGTGTTCGGGTGCAACAACACTTTATATGGGCCAAAGGGGTAAAGCCCACGAGGTATTGGAAAGTGCAAAAGGAAGTTTTGCTGCTGCCTTAAGCGGTACTACCGCTGGTAAGGCAGTACTACCGCTCGTGAGCGGTACTACCGCTTGTACGCGATACTGCTGGAATCCGAGTTAGACTCTTTCCGTGCGGGCCAAACTGACCTTGTGCGGGCAAAACCGACCTTGTGGAGGCTTTCTCTCCAAGTTTAGACCCCAGGGCTCAACATATAAATAGAGGGGCAGGGCTAGCACACGGGAGACATTAAGATTTCCCAAGCCGTGTGCCGGCAACCCTAACCCTCTAGTTCCTCCCGTCATAATCTCCGTAGTGCTTGGCAAAGCCCTGCAGAGATTGTTCCTCACCACCATCACCACGCCGTCGTGCTGCCGGGATTCATCTACTACTTCATCATCGCTCGCTGGATCGAGGAGGTGAAGGCGTCATCAAGCCGTACGTGTGTTGAACGCGGAGGTGCCGTCCGTTCGGCACTAGTTCATGATCGGATTGAGGGACGACTTGCGATTTGGATCGCGGAGACGTTCGACTACATTAACCGCGTGTCTTAACGCTTCCGCTTAGCGATCTACAAGGGTATGTAGATTCACTCTCCCTCTCGTAGATGCTCATCACCATGGATAGATCTTGCGTGTGCGTAGGAAATTTTTTGTTTCCCATGCAACGTTACTCAACAGTGGCATCTGAGCTAGGTCTATGTGTAGATGAGATCTCGAGTAGAACACAAACGAGTTGTGGGCGTGGGTGTATACATATTGCTTGCCGTTACTAGTTGATACTTGATTCGGCGCTATTGTGAGATGAAGCGGCCCGGACCGACATTACGTGTACGCTTACGCGAGACAGGTTTCACCGCTATGTGCACTCGTTGCATAAAGGTGACTGGCGGGTGTCTGTCTCTCTCACTTTAGTTGAATCAATTTCAATGAAGAGGGTTCTTTTAGAAGATCAAAAAGCAATCACTACACCACGTTGTGGTTTTGCGTAGGTAAGAACAGTTCTTGCAAACCCGTAGCAGCCACGTAAAATTTGCAACAACAAAGTAGAGGACGTCTAACTTGTTTTTGCAGGGTATGCTTGTGATGTGATATGGCCAATTACATGATGAGATATATGTGATGTATGAGATGATCATGTGTTGTATAGAATATCACGACTTGCATGTCGATGAGTACGGCAACTGGCAGGAGCCATAGAGTTGTCTTTAATTATTTTCGCCGTTTTGCTTTACTTTATCGCTATGAGTTAGCAATAGTCGTGGAAGCAACAGTCGGCGCGACAACCTCATGGCGACACGTTGATGGAGATCAAGATGATGGAGATCATGGTGTCATGCCGGTGACGATGTAGATCATGCCGGTGCTTTGGAGATGGAGATCAAAAGCACAAGTTCATGGCCATATCATGTCACTTATGACTTGCATGTGATGTTAATCCTTTTATGCATCTTGTTTTGCTTAGGACGATGGTAGCATTATAAGGTGATCCCTCACTTAAATTTCAAGATAAATTGTGTTCTCCCCGAGTATGCACCGTTGCGAAAGTTCGTCGTTTCGAGACACCACGTGATGATCGGGTGTGATAGACTCTACGTTCGCATACAACGGGTGCAAGCCAGTGTTGCACGTGCGGAACACTCGGGTTAAACTTGACGAGCCTAGCATGTACAGACATGGCCTCGGAACACAAGAGACCGAAAGGTCGAACATGAGTCATATAGTAGATATGATCAACATGAAGATGTTCACCATTGAAACCACCTCAACTCACGTGATGATCGGACTTGAGTTGGTAGATTTGGATCATGTTACACTCGAATGACCGGAGGGATGTCAATTTGAGTGGGAGTTTTTAAGTAATATGATTAACTAAACTCATTATCTTGAACAATAGTCTAAGTTGTCTTTGCTATATTTATGTTGTAGATCAGGGCTCGCACAGTAGCACCCCTGAATTTTAATGCGTTCCTAGAGAAAGCTAAGTTGAAAGATGATGGAAGTAACTTTGTGGACTGGGCCCGTAATCTAAGGATTATCCTTACGGCTTCCCAGAAGGCTTATGTCCTTGATGCACCGCTTGGTGATCCACCCGCTCCAGTTGAGTCTCTAGACGTTGTGAACACCTGGCAGGCTCGCTCTGATGATTACTCAATAGTTCAATGTGCAATTTTGTATGGCTTAGAACCGGGACTTCAAAGACGTTTTGAACGTCATGGAGCATATGAGATGTTCCAGGAGTTGAAGTTTATCTTTCAGAAGAATGCCCGGATCGAGAGGTATGAGATCTCCGATAAGTTCTATGCTTGCAAGATGGAGGAGAACGGGTCTATCAGTGATCACGTACTCAGAATGTCTGGGTACTCCACCCGTCTGGCTGAATTGGGGATGCCCCTTCCGCCAGAGGCTATCACTGACAGAGTTCTTCAATCATTGCCACCTAGCTACAAGAGCTTCGTTTTGAACTATAACATGCACGGGATGAACAAGTCAGTCGCCGAGCTGTTTGCGATGCTGAAAGCCACTGAGTCTGAAATTCAGAAGGAGCATCAAGTGTTGATGGTCAATAAAACCACTAGTTTCAAGAAAAATGGCAAGGGTAAGAAGGGTAACTCCAAGAAGAGTGGCAAAGCAGTTGCTCCTCCCGTGAAGAAACCCAAGGCTGGACCCAAACCAGAAACTGTGTGCTTTCATTGCAAGGGAACTGGACACTGGAAGCGGAACTGCCCCAAGTATTTGGCTGACAAGAAGGCGGCCAACAACAAACAAGGTATATATGATATACATGTTATTGATGTGTACCTTGCCAACTCTCGTTGTAGTACCTGGGTATTTGATACCGGTGCGGTTGCTCATATTTGCAACTCAAAACAGGAACTGCGGAATAGACGGAGGATGGCAAAGGACGAAGTGATGATGCGCGTGGGAAATGGTTCCAAGGTTGATGTGATCGCCGTCGGCACGCTCGCTCTTCGATTACCATCGGGATTAGTGATGAACCTGAATAATTGTTATTTAGTGCCTGCGTTAAGCATGAACATTATATCTGGATCTTGTTTATTGCGAGACGGTTACTCATTTAAATTAGAGAATAATGGTTGTTCTATTTATATGAGAAATATCTTTTATGGTCATGCACCCAATGTGAGGGGTTTATTCTTATTGAATCTCAATAGTAATGATACACATGTTCATAACATTGATGCCAAAAGATGTAGAATTGATAATGATAATACCACTTTCTTGTGGCACTGTCGTTTAGGTCATATTGGCCTAAAACGCATGAGGAAGCTCCATGCTGATGGACTTTTGGAGTCACTTGATTTTGAATCACTTGACACATGTGAGCCATGCCTCATGGGCAAGATGACTAAGACGCCGTTCTCTGGAACAATGGAACGGGCAAGTGACTTGTTGGAAATCATACATACTGATGTGTGCGGTCCGATGAGCATTGAGGCGCGCGGTGGTTATCGTTACTTTCTCACCTTCACTGATGACTTAAGTAGATATGGGTATATTTACTTAATGAAACACAAGTCTGAAACATTTGAAAAGTTCAAGCAATTTCAGAGTGAAGTTGAGAATCATCGTAACAAGAAGATTAAATTCCTACGATCTGATCGAGGAGGAGAATATCTGAGTTATGAGTTTGGCAGTCACTTAAGACAGTGTGGAATTGTTTCACAATTAACTCCGCCTGGAACACCACAGCGTAATGGTGTGGCCGAACGTCATAATCAAACCTTATTAGATATGGTGCGATCTATGATGTCTCTTGATGATTTGCCACTATCGTTTTGGGGTTATGCATTAGAGACAGCTGCATTAACTTTAAATAGGGCACCATCGAAATCCGTTGAGACGACGCCATATGAACTTTGGTTTGGCAAGAAGCCAAAGCTGTCGTTTCTTAAAGTTTGGGGATGTGATGCTTATGTCAAAAAGCTTCAGCCTGAAAAGCTGGAACCCAAAGCGAAGAAATGCGTCTTCATAGGATACCCAAAAGAGACAGTTGGGTATACCTTCTACCTCAGATCCGAAGGCAAAGTGTTTGTCGCTAAAAACGGAACATTTCTTGAGAAAGAGTTTCTCTCGAAAGAATTGAGTGGGAGGAAGATAGAACTTGATGAGGTTGTTGAACCTTTACTTCAACCTGAGAGTAGCGTAGCGCAGAAAGATGTTTCTGTAGAGCCTACATCAGCTGAAGAGGAAGTTGATGATGATCACGAAGCTTTGGATCAAGTTGCTATCGAACCTCGTACGTCGACAAGGACGCGTACTGCTCTTGAGTGGTACGGCAACCCTGTCTTAGAGGTCATGTTGTTGGACAACGATGAACCTATGAGCTATGAAGAAGTGATGATGGGCCCGGATTCCGAGAAGTGGTTAGAGGCCATGAAATCCGAGATGGGATCCATGTATGAAAACAAAGTGTGGACTTTGGAAGTATTACCTGAAGGGCGTAAGGCCATTCAGAACAAATGGATCTTTAAGAGGAAGACGGACGCGGACGGTATAGTCACCGTCTATAAAGCTCGACTTGTGGCAAAGGGTTTTTCACAAGTTCAAGGAGTTGACTACGATGAGACCTTCTCACCCGTAGCGATGCTTAAGTCCGTCAGAATCATGTTAGCAATAGCTGCCTTTTTCAATTATGAAATTTGGCAGATGGATGTCAAAACAACGTTCCTTAACGGTTTCCTTAAGGAAGAGTTGTATATGATGCAACCAGAAGGTTTTGTCGATCCAGAGAATGCTGACAAAGTTTGCAAACTCCAGCGATCCATTTATGGACTGGTGCAAGCATCTCGGAGTTGGAATCTTCGCTTTGATGAGGTGATCAAAGCGTTTGGGTTTATACAAGTTTACGGAGAAGCTTGTATTTACAAGAAAGTGAGTGGGAGCTCTATAGCGTTTCTAATATTATATGTGGATGACATATTACTGATTGGAAACAATATAGAAATGTTGGAAAGCGTGAAGGAATATTTGAACAAGAGTTTTTCAATGAAGGACCTAGGAGAAGCTGCTTTCATATTAGGCATCAAGATCTATAGAGATAGATCAAGACGTTTAATAGGACTTTCACAAAGCACATACCTTGATAAGATTTTGAAGAAGTTCAAAATGGATCAGTCCAAGAAGGGGTTCTTGCCTGTTTTACAAGGTGTGAAGTTGAGTAAGACTCAATGCCCAGTGACTGCAGAAGATAGAGAAAAGATGAGTGTCGTCCCCTATGCTTCAGCCATAGGCTCTGTCATGTATGCAATGCTGTGCACAAGACTCGATGTCAGCCTTGCCATAAGTATGGTCGGAAGGTTTCAAAGTGATCCAGGAATGGAACACTGGACGGCGGTCAAGAATATCCCGAAGTACCTGGAAAGGACTAAGGACATGTTTCTCGTTTATGGAGGTGATCAAGAGCTCGTCGTAAAGGGTTACATCGATGCAAGCTTTGACACTGATACGGATGACTCTAAGTCGCAAACCGGATACGTATTTATTCTTAATGGGGGTGCGGTTAGCTGGTGCAGTTCCAAGCAAAGCGTGGTAGCTGATTCTACATGCGAAGCAGAGTACATCGCTGCCTCGGAGGCAGCGAAGGAAGGTGTCTGGATGAAGGAGTTCATGACAGATCTTGGAGTAGTGCCTAGTGCGCTTAACCCAATGACTCTGTTTTGTGATAATACTGGTGCCATTGCTCTAGCCAAGGAACCAAGATTTCACAAGAGGACCAGACACATAAAGCGACGTTTCAATTCCATCCGCGATTACATCAAGAAGGACGACATAAATATTTGCAAAGTACACACGGATCTGAATGTTGCAGATCCGATGACTAAACCTCTTCCAAGGGCTAAACATGAACAACACCAGAACTGCATGGGTGTTCGATTCATTACAATGTAAATCACATAGTGATGTGAACTAGATTATTGACTCTAGTGCAAGTGGGAGACTGTTGGAAATATGCCCTAGAGGCAATAATAAATTAGTTATTATTATATTTCCTTGTTCATGATAATCGTTTATTATCCATGCTATAATTGTATTGATTGGAAACTCAAATACATGTGTGGGTACATAGACAACACTGTGTCCCTAGTAAGCCTCTAGTTAACTAGCTCGTTGATCAAAAGATGGTGAAAGTTTCCTAGCCATGGACATAAGATGTCATTTGATAACGGGATCACATCATTAGGAGAATGATGTGATGGACAAGACCCAAACTATAAATGTAGCATATGACCGTATCAGTTTATTGCTATTGTTTTCTGCATGTCAAGTATCTGTTCCTATGACCATGAGATCGTGCAACTCACTGACACCGGAGGAATACCTTGTGTGTATCAAACGTCGCAACGTAACTGGGTGACTATAAAGATGCTCTACAGGTATCTCCGAGGGTGTCTGTTGGGTTGGCATGGATCAAGACTGGGATTTGTTACTCCGTGTGACGGAGAGGTATCTCAGGGCCCACTCGGTAATACAACATCACAATGATCCTTGCAAGCAATGTGACTAAAGTGTTAGCCACGAGATCTTGTATTACGGAACGAGTAAAGAGACTTCCCGGTAACGAGATTGAACTAGGTATAGAGATACCGACGATCGAATCTCGGGCAAGTAACATACCGAAGAACAAAGGGAACAGCATACGGGATTAACTGAATCCTTGACATAGAGGTTCGACCGATAAAGATCTTCGTAGAATATGTAGGAGCCAATATGGGCATCCAGGTCCCGCTATTGGTTATTGATCGTAGAGGTGTCTCGGTCATGTCTACATAGTTCTCGAACCCGCAGGGTCTACACACTTAACGTTTGGTGACGATTAGTATAGTTGAGTTATTGTGTTGGTGACCGAAGGTTGTTCGGAGTCCCGGATAAGATCCCGGACATGACGAGGATCTCCGGAAGAGTCCGGAGGTAAAGATTGATATATGTGATAATAGTGTTTTGATCTCCGGAAGGGTTCCGGAATTCACCGGAAGGGGTTCCGGACGTTTACCGAAGTGTTCGGGTGCAGCAACACTTTATATGGGCCAAAGGGGTAAAGCCCACGAGGTATTGGAAAGTGCAAAAGGAAGTTTTGCTGCTGCCTTAAGCGGTACTACCGCTGGTAAGGCAGTACTACCGCGTAAGCGGTACTACCGCTCATGAGCGGTACTACCGCTTGTACGCGATACTGCTGGAATCCGAGTTAGACTCTTTCCGTGCGGGCCAAACCGACCTTGTGCGGGCAAAACTGACCTTGTGGAGGCTTTCTCTCCAAGTTTAGACCCCAGGGCTCAACATATAAATAGAGGGGCAGGGCTAGCACACGGGAGACATTAAGATTTCCCAAGCCGTGTGCCGGCAACCCTAACCCTCTAGTTCCTCCCGTCATAATCTCCGTAGTGCTTGGCGAGGCCCTGCAGAGATTGTTCCTCACCACCATCACCACGCCGTCGTGCTGCCAAAACTCATCTACTACTTCATCATCGCTCGCTGGATCGAGGAGGTGAAGGCGTCATCAAGCTGTACGTCTGTTGAACGCGGAGGTGCCGTCCGTTCGGCACTAGTTCGTGATCGGATCGAGGGACGACTTGCGATTTGGATCGCGGAGACATTCGACTAGATCAACCGCATTTCTTAATGCTTCCGCTTAGCGATCTACAAGGGTATGTAGATTCACTCTCCCTCTCGTAGATGCTCATCACCATGGATAGATCTTGCGTGTGCGTAGGAAATTTTTTGTTTCCCATGCAACGTTACCCAACAAAAAAGAGATCTACTCAAACATCATAGGATAGCCAAATATCATTGGGAAATAATATATGGAGTTGAGCACCATGTTTAAGTAGAGATTAAAGTGGGAAGAGAGGTGTTACAGCGCTGCATAGAGGGGGAGAGAGTTGGTGTTGACGGAGGCAAAGTTGTTGGTGTAGATCGCCGTCACGATGATTGCCCCGGCGGCGTTCCGGCGCCACCGGGAGAGAGGGGGGAGAGTTCCCCTCCTTATTATTCTTCCTTGGCCTCCCCCCAAGAAGGGAGGAGAGTTCCCCCTCTGGTCCATGGCCTCCATGGCGGCAGAGGGGCTGGAGCCCCTCCGAGATTGGATCTCCCTCTCTGTTCTCTTCTGTTTCGCGTTCCTGTTTTCTGGCCGAAAACCGTTTCTTCTATTCCCAGAGATCCGTAACTCCGATCGGGCTGAAATTTTGAGGGGATTTTTATCCAAAAATTAGCTTCCTTGTGACCGAAGGAGAGCTCCAACCGACTTACGAGGTGGGCACAAGATACCACCACGTGTGGGGGCCCCTGGGGCGCGCCTTGATGTATCGTGGCCCTTGTGGGCCTCCGTTTGGGTTGATTCCACTTCTCAAAATTCACAAATATTCCAAAAAAAATCTCTGTAAATTTTTATCGTGTTTGGACTTCGTTTGATATGAAATTCCGCGAAACAAAAAACATGCAACAAACAGGAACTGGCACTGGGCACTGGATCAATATGTTAGTAAATCATATAAATTGTTGCCAAAAGTATGTAAAAGTTGTATAATATTGGCATGAAACAATAAAAAAATTCTGTAAAAAAAATCTCTGTAAAAGATAATTTATAGGAATTTTTTATTGTTTCATGCCAATATTATACAACTTTTACATACTTTTGGCAACAATTTATACGTCTCCTAATAATGAATAATGATGATCATCACACTTCTATTTACTTACAACTCAATATTACAACGATAGTAGAACAAAGTATGACTCTATATGAATGCAATGATCTAGCATAGTAAAGATATCAAAAAACGGACAAGCCAAGGAAACATCATGCTAGCTATCTTACGATCATGTAATGCAATATGACAATGAATGCTCAAGTCATCAAAACGGAAGCGGTGGAAGTTGCATGGCAATATATCTTGGAATGGCTATGGAAATGCCATAATAGGTAGGTATGGTGGCTGTTTTGAGGAAGATATAATAAGGCTTATGTGTGATAGAGCGTATCATATCACGGGGTTTGGATGCACCGGCGAAGTTTGCACCGACTCTCGAGGTGAGAAAGGGCAATGCACGGTATCGTAGAGGCTAGCAAATTGCGGAAAGGTAAGAGTGTGTATAATCCATGGACTCACATTAGTCATAAAGAACTCACATACTTATTGCAAAAGTTTATTAGCCCTCGAAGCAAAGTATTATTATGCATGCTCCTAGGGGCAGGTTGGTAGGAGTTAACCATCGCGCGCCCCCGACCTTCACACAAAGATAGACAATCAAGAATAAATTGTGCTCCAACTTCCTAGCATAACGGGAGGCTATACGTGCATGCTTCGGGAATCACAAACCTTAACACCAATATCTTACTAAACACGATCATCCACTAGTACCTCCCACATATTATCATCTCTATATCGCAAAACTATTGCAAGGAATCAAACATATCATATTCAGTGATCCCTAAGTTTTATGTAGGATTTCATGACTAACCATGTGAATGACCAATTCCTATTGACTCTCTAAATAGATATAAGTGAAGCAAGAGAGTTTAATTCTACGAATAACAGTTTTCTATGTGAAGAGAAACAGGCAATCCAAACTTTAAATGATATAAGTGAAGCACATGAAGCATTCTATAAAGCCATACTCAAAAGATATAAGTGAAGTGCAATGAGCATTCTATAAATCAACCATGGACTATCTCATACCAGCATGGTGCATAAAAGAAAAGTGAAAACTAAACACAAAAGACGCTCCAAGATTTACACATATCACAAGAACGAAACGAAAACGAAAACATACCGATACTTGTTGAACAAAGATGGGATGCCTTACGGGGCATCCCCAAGCTTAGACGCTTGAGTCTCCTTGGATATTTACTTGGGGTGCCTTGGGCATCCCCAAGCTCGAACTCTTGCCTCTCCTCCTTCTCCTCATATCGAGACCTCCTCGATGTTCGAACCCTTCATCCACACAAAACTTAACAGAAGACTGGTGAGATCCGTTAGTATAATAAAACAAATTCCTACTTTAAGTACTGTTGCAAACCCATTCATATTTTATATTTGCATTATCCCTGCTCTATTATAACTTCTCCATGGCTTATACCACCGATAAAATCGATAGTTTCATCAAAACAAGCAAAACAATGCAGCAAAAACAGAATCTGTCTTAAACAGGACAGTCTGTAGTAATCTGAACTTTGACCATACTTCTGTAACTCCAAAAATTCTGAAAACTTAGGAAGAAATAAAAAATTTGTATATCAATACTGTGTAAAATTTTCAGAAACTTTTGACGTTCGAGTAAAAAATGAAAATTCACGCACTACAGCCAAAGTTTCTGTTTTTACACCGCACATACCAACAAGCAATCTAATCATCCTAAAGGCAAATCTTGGCACATTATTTTTATAATACAATGGATTTGTACAAGGGGATAATTATTTTTGTTGGAAAAGTTCCCGTGATTCAATATTCACAAAGTTTCCGTGGGCATGAACAAAAGTTCAAGGACGTCCCCCACTTCAACGGTGCTCATGATCTCTTTCACTTTCACCTTTCTTTTTGTGAAGTTTATGTTCCCCTCTATTTTTTTTGTTTTTAAAATTTATAAAAGCACACAACAGAATAAAATTACTCTCTAAAACTTCCGGGTTGTCTCCCTGGCAGCGCTTTCTTTAAAGCCATTAAGCTAGGCATAAAGTGCTCAAGTAATGGATCCACCCGGATCCCAAGGTATATCAAAGCCAATTTTAATTAACAATGATTTGTAATTTAGTAGTGAGCACAAAGTGATATATATCATGTGACAACGAAGTCTAACTCTCTTCCTATGCATCGACATGTCATACAAGAACAATTCATGCACATTAAGTAAAGGCCAATGCATAGTATGCACAGTTTCTTGCAATTTTATAGTATTGGAAACATAGAGAGGTGAAGATGTAGTTCCTCTCTCATAATAATTGCAATTAGGAGCAGCAAGAACATGCATATTATATTAATCAAAATCATCATGTTTAGTAGCAAAACGCAACACATCAATATAGTCCTTAATAAGAGCAAACTTCTCCGATATAGTGTAGTTGGGAGAATTCAAAAAGATAATAGGACTATCATGTGTGGGTGCAATAGCAACAATTTCATGCTTAACATAAGGAACTATAGCAAGTTCATCTTCATAAGCATAATTCATATTGGCATCTTGGCCACAAGCATAGCAATCATCAAGTTCATCAAAAAGGGATATTTCAAAAGAATCCACGGGATCATAGCAATTATCATAGCGTTCGTCATGGCATTCATCCTTCGGTAAGCACGAAGGGTAATTAAACAATGTATGAGTTGAAGAGTTACTCTCATCAGAAGGAGGGCACGGGTAGCTAATCGGCTCTTCCTCCTTTTGTTCTTCGCTCTGCTCCTGATCTTCTTCATCTAATGAGCACACAGTTTCAGCAATTTCTTCTTCCATAGATTCCTGCAAAATTTTAGTCTCTTCCAAGGAAGCGGTCATTCTTTCAATAAATTCTTTAACATAATCATTAGAAGCATAGTTTTCATAGCAATATTTGAGTACAGCAAAATTTCCAGACTTGTAAAGAGTAGCATCACATTTTTCAATCAAACAAGTAATTTCATAAGCACCCTTAAAAGCAACAAATTCTTCAATCTGTTCAACATCAAAATAACAATAGGCTTCCCTGGCATAAGAAGATAGTATTTCATTATCATTAAACACACATTGGTAGGGAAGGTGTTTTTTAGTTTCTTCAGAACAACAAGTAAAATCATGTAATTCACATAAATTCCAAGCATAGCAACACAAAGTATTAATTTGATGCCACAAGAGTTTCCCTTTTTGAGCTATGCGGTGTCGCACATAATAAGCATGCTCATTTAATGATTTTCCCTCAACTAAGCTAGTTGGGTTTTCAGCACAAGCACAAATGGATTGAAGATGATCCAAATAGTATTCTTCGGTAGTACGGAACACTAGTGGTTCCTCAACTTTTGGAGCAGCAACTACATCTAATTTTTTTGGTATTATGCGTTTCCTACCCATAACTAAAGATAGAAAACAAGAGCACAAAATAAAAACTACTTAGTGATAAAGCAAACAAGCACACACGAGAATATTCACCCCACGCTATTGCTCCCCGGCAACGGCGCCAGAAAAAGGTCTTGATAACCCACAAGTGTAGGGGATCATTTGTAGCCTTTTTCGATAAGTAAGAGTGTCGAACCCAACGAGGAGCTAAAGGTAGAACAAATATTCTCTCAAGTTCTATCGACCACCGATACAACTCTACGCACACTTTAACGTTTGCTTTACCTAGAACAAGTATGAAACTACTTTGCGGGAATAAAACTAGAAGTACTTTGCAAGATAATAAAGTACGTGGAAATAAAAGTTAGGTGCTGTTTTAATAAAAGAACAAAAAGAGTAAATAACCTAGTAGAAATCTTTTTGTGTAACGCAAGAGAAAGATTGTCCCTAGGCAATTGAATATAATACGATAGATACTTGTCATATGCAATGGGGGAGAGGCATACGCTAACACACTTTCTGTACTTGGATCATATGCACTTATGATTGGAACTCTAGCAACCATCCGCAACTACCAAAGATCATTAAGGTAAAACACAACCATAGCATTAAGTATCAAGTCCCTTTTACTTCCATACGCAACAACCCACCTACTCGGGTTGTGCTTCTGTCACTCACGCAACCCACCATAGGCAAATCATGAACATATTGCAACACCCTACAGCGGGGATCCCTCAAGTTTGCGCGACACGGAGGGCACCATAGGACAGCACCATATCAACATACAACTCACATCCATAACATCATACCACAATTAAACCATAGGACAAAAAGAGATCTACTCTAACATCATAGGATAGCCAAATATCATTCGGAAATAATATATGGAGTTGAGCACCATGTTTAAGTAGAGATTACAGCGGGGAAGAGAGGTGTTACACCGCTTCATAGAGGGGGAGGGAGTTGGTGTTGACGGCGGCAAAGTTGTTGGTGTAGATCGCCGTCACGATGATTGCCCCGGCGACGTTCCAGCGCCACCGGGAGAGATGGGGAGAGAGCCCCCCTCCTTCTTATTCTTCCTTGGCCTCCCCCCTAGATGGGAGGAGAGTTCCCCCTCTGGTCCATGGCCTCCATGGTGGCGGAGGGGAAGGAGCCCCTCCGAGATTGGATCTCCCTCAGTGTTCTCTCCTATTTCGCGTTCCTATTTTCTGGCCGAAAACCGTTTCTTATATTCCCGGAGATCCGTAACTCCGATCGGGCTGAAATTTGAGGGGATTTTATCCAAAAATTAGCTTCCTTGCGCCCGAAGGAGAGCTCCAACCGACTTACGAGGTGGGCACAAGACACCACCACGCGTTTGGGCCCGTGGGCGCGCCCTGATGTATCATGGGGGCTGTGGGCCTCCGTTTGCGTTGATTCCACTTCTCAAAATTCACAAATCTTCCAAAAAAAATCTTCGTAAATTTTTATCGCGTTTGGACTTCGTTTGATATGGATATTCTGCGAAACAAAAAACATGCAACAAACAGGAACTGGCACTGGGCACTGGATCAATATGTTAGTCCAATAAATCATATAAATTGTTGCCAAAAGTATGTAAAAGTGGTATAATATTGGCATCAAACAATCAAAAATTATAGATACGACGGAGACGTATCAGGGCATGGGGAACAGCCCCTCCAAGCCCTAGGGCGCAGCCAAGGGGGAGGAGTTGGACTCCTAGTCCAATTCCCTCCCTTTCCATACACAGGTGGACTTTCCACCTCTCCCAAGCCACATGGGCCTTGAGGGACTTGTGCGCCTAGGCCAAAAAGGCCAGGGCACCTCCCCTTAGCCCATGTTGGCCCTTGGGACGTGGTCAAACCCTTGGTGGACTTCCGGACTCCTCCGGAAGTTTTCGGTACCTTCTAGAAGCTTCCCGGTACAATACCGGAAAAACCCGAAACTTTTTCGGTAGCCAAAATATGACTTCTCATATATAAATCTTTACCTCCAGACCATTCCAGAGCTCCTCGTGACATCCGGGATCTCATCCGGGACTCCGAACAACATTCAGTCACCAACATACATAACCCAATAATACTATATCGTCATCGAACCTTAAGCGTGCGGACCCTGCGGGTTCGAGAATGATGCAGACATGACTGAGACACTCTCCGGTCAATAACCAATAGCGGGACCTGGACGTCCATATTGGTTCCCACATATTCTATGAAGATCTTTATCGGTCGAACCACGATGTCAAGGATTCAGTCAATCCCGTATGTAGTTCCCTTTGTCCATTGGTATGTTACTTGCCCGAGATTCGATCGTCGGTTTCTCCATACCTAGTTCAATCTCGTTTCCGACAAGTCTCTTTACTCGTTCCGTAATACAAGATCTCGTGACTAACTCCTTAGTCACATTGCTTGCAAGCTTCTTGTGATGCTGTATTACCGAGAGGGCCCAAAGATACCTCTCCGTCATACAGAGTGACAAATCCCAGTCTCGATTCATGCCAACCCAACAGACACCCTTGGAAATACCTATACAACACCTTTATGATCACCCAGTTATGAAGTGACGTTTGATACACACAAGGCATTCCTCCGGTGTCAGGGAGTTGCATGATCTCATGGTCATAGGAACAGATACTTGACATGAAGAAAGCAGGAGCAATAAACTAATACGATCAAATGCTATGCTTACGGTTGGGTCTTGTCCATCACATCATTCTCCTAATGATGTGACCCCATTATCAAATGAAAACTCATGTCTATGGTTAGGAAACCGTAACCATCTTTGATCAATGAGCTAGTCTAGTAGAGGCTCACTAGGGGCACGGTGTTGTCTATGTATCCACACATGTATCTGAGTTTCCGATCAATACAATTCTAGCATGGATAATAAACAATTATCATGTACAAGGAAATATGATAATAAACAATTTACTATTGCCTCTAGGGCATATTTCCAACAAGTAGTGGTCTACGGGCGACGGATTTGGTGGCCACCGGCGAAAGAGGAATACGGCTAGGGATTTGGAAGGCGACGACGGAGGGGGTTTTAATAGAATGAAGGTTTTGCAAATTCGCCCTCAAATCAACTGGCAAGAGCAAAAGAACCCCCGCCTAGCTTGCGTGGCTGATCAAAGGGTCAAACGGTGCGCCACGTGTGCCAAATACGCCGATACAGCATGCACGGTGACCAGCGCTGTTCATAGATGTGACATTAAGCACCGTAATCTGGGTATTCGGCAATCGAGTGACAAAAGTGAATTTCCCGATCAAATACAATGACCGTGCGTGAATTTAACTCCCTGTTAGCTGCCTCTTTAGCACAAATTCTTGGGAGACTTCAATTGGGTTTTTTTAATGGATCCACATCAATCTAAGCAGCTGTCTTGGCACCATCATGATTAGCATGATATTTTGAATATATGGTAACTATGGACTCCTAGTTCTTGATTACTTTGGTCTCATAAGACTTTATCTCCTTGCATGACTTGTCCCGCACAATAAACATGAACCAATAGTAAAGTTTTTGTCTTGTCGTTTTACACATGCAAATCATATACAGAATATGTACTCCTGGTAGTTTCCTCCACATATTTATCCCAAACATTTCAGTATCTATTGATAGCCTACTATTGATCCAATCCCATCCAAAACCACTTTGAGAAAGGATCTTGCTAACGATTTCATAGTGCCTCCTCAACCTTCCAAATATATTCTCCTTGGTGATATCCTTATTGCACTTGTCCTTGAGATCCATTATGGCAGTAGTGTACACACGTGTTTTTTGCATCCATATGCTCAACAAGGACTTCAAGAAATGCATCATCCATCTCATCATCACATGTTAAGGAATTCCTCCTCTTTATAGTTCCTTCTTCGGACATGGCACTACAAGAAAATTAAAATTGCACATGATAGAAACAACAAAGGCAATAATGAGAAACATAATGTTATATATTAATTTCATGAAGATGATACATATACAAAATACCAAAGCCATCATCACACTAGTTGTGACTATATGTCATTGATCGGCTATACAGATTCATTGGATTTTTCTGATCATTTTTCATGTATAAATTATTTTCATTGGAGTTACACATGAATTACTATGATTTTTTCAAAGTTTCTATTATTTTTCTGGAATATAATAATTCATTTAGTATTTATTTAAATTCCAGAAAAGGTTAACTGCGTCAGCATTACGTCTGGGTGACGTCAGCAGGTCAATAGGGATGGTCCAGGTCAAACCTGACCAGTGGGGCCCACTGGTCAGTGTCCCATCTAGTTAACAGGGTTAATTAGCTTTAGGTTAATCCTAACTAAACCTATTAGCAGACCTGGGGCCCACTGTCAGTGGCACATTACGTTAATTAAACAAATTAATTAATTAAAATCTTAAACCAGATTTGACCAGGGCCTGGCCCCACCTGTCGTTGACCCCAGGGGTCAAACATGTGGTCAACCGGGGATAACAAGCCGGCGTTGAGCCGCTGGCAACATCAGACGCAGCGGAGGGGGTCGGAAACCCTCCTCCGGCGACCATTTCAACGGCGGTTGGCACCTACACGGGGCTGGGGCTTGCCCGCATCCATCTGAGCTAACGGGAGGGGCTGCGGTGGCTTGAGGCGACGGCGGCGAGCAACTTGGCGGCGGCCGGAGCTACGGTTGCGACGGCGTCGGCACTACGGTGCACGGTAGGGGCAGCGTCTAGCACCAAATGAACCTACGCCCTCACACGAGCCCAACAGACGGGCGCCCGGGACCGATAGGTCACCGGAGCTGCGCCGGCGACAAGCTCGGGCAGCAACGTGCTACGGTCAGCAAGGGGGCGACGACTATGGCACGAAATCGAGTGCGAGGAGTGAGGCGAGAGGAAGAACAGCTCACGGAGAGGCCGAGGAGAGGCACATCGTGCTCGTTGACGACCCGGAGACGACGAATTTGACGGCTGCATCCGGTGGGTCCAAGGTCGAAGACGGCGGCATTGGCGGGGAAGCAGATAGCCCGGCGTCTCGTGGATCGTCGGAAACGAAGAAGACGACGACGAGGTTCTTCTAGACACGTCAGAGGGGTGAGGGGGCTGGTGGCTACGGCAGGCGGCGTCGGCGCGGCCATGGCAGCTTCAGCCATGGAGGGTATCGAGCGAGGAGCGAGAGGGGGCGCAAATGGGGATGTCAGGCCGATCCGGACGTCTCCCGCGGCCAACCGAGGCGACGCGCTGGCCAGGGGAGGCCCAGGCAGGCTGCTTGCTTGGCGCTCCCGCATGCTCGCCGTCCTCTGCTTCTCCTCTGCCTTCTGGCAAGAGGTAGAAGACAGGGGTGCCCCTGGTGCGCTGGGCTGCTCTACTGGGCCGGCTATAAGTAATCCACAGGTAACCCTTTGCTTTTTATTTCCTGTTTTCTATTCTGTCCTTTGTGTTAATTTTATTTGGGTTCCAAATACCTAGCACAAAAATATTGAAATATTTTAGAGAGCATAGTTTGAATATTTCAAACCTCCACAAAAGATTCCAGCATTTTTGAAACATCTAAATAATTATAATGCATTATTTATTGATTTCAGTAGCATTAAAAGGTTATTTTAAAATGCTGTAATTGTTGTGAAAATTAAAATGTCCCCTGATATGTTGTTGCCAAAATTTATCAGAAATAGTGAACATTTTTTAAGGGAATTTTGGATTCATTGAAAAATCACAACTATTTGAATTGTTTGGTTAGGAGAGGTGCTAGGGTTTCTGTTAATCCCCATTTCATTTTGATGAAATTTAAACATGATGCCATGATGGTTAATGCAATGACAAGAAATGGCTAGCTAGGGCTGTGACACGAATGAAATCAAAATGTCATCAGAGGAATTTGTTGGATAATTCGGTTAATCATCTAGTTACGTATTTACTTATGGCGATGAAGAATAAAAGTATTGTTGTATTTTTTTGCATTTTGGCTCGATAAATTACTAATTAATTAATAAGGGCGCACTTGAGGTGCAAGCCATTTCTTGTTGCAAGCCATCACGCAAACCTCTTGAGTCAGAAGCTAAACCCTCCCAACAAGGTAACACATAAAGAAACTTCATGTTCCAATCGACAACACCTAACATGTTAGTCTTAATGGCTTGCTTTATGTTTCTATACCTCCTCTAGTCATCCAAATCAACAAACACGTCAATATGACAACCGCCACCGAAGCCCTGCTGGTCGCAATAGAGATGCAACCTAGACAAGGGATGGTGATAGGGTGAGGAGGAGGGAACAAGGAAGAAGCGGATCGGGGAACCGATGCCTCCACCACCTCGGTCCTAATGGTCACCACTGAGGTCCTCGTGATGGACGCCTAGATGCGCGAGGATAGGGACGGGAAGGGGAGGAGGGAGTGGGGCCGAATCAAATCTAGGTCATCGACATCCGTGGGACTCGCCGCCGAGCTCCCTCGTGATGGTCGCTAAGCTCCTTGGTGGTCCCCGCTCAGTTCCGTTCGTCTCCCTCTTCTTTTCCTTTTTCTTGAGGATGCGGGGGATAGGGCAACAAAGGGGTATGTTTTTCGGGAAAGGGCCAATTCGGAGGAAATCGGAATGCCAGGGTCCGTATCGTTGGAGGGAAGTTTTGGTGGGAGGAAATGAAGTCCATTTTAAACCCTGAACTCGTAGTGGTTGGGCAGAACGAACCCCCAACCCGAAATCCCGGTCGATTGCACCCCTGAACTATACAGTTCCGGCCTAAATCGAACCTTCGAGGCATTTTCCAAACGAGGATTGTCGATGTGGCAAAGGATGGCCGGGATTTTTGTGGCATTTTGCGAAGGGCGCACACCCTGCTCCCCGCTAGGCCAGCACCCTTTAGTTATTTTTTTGTTAAAAAGCAAAAAATCGGCATGCTTTAGTTTTTTTTCTTTAAAAAACAAAAAATAAGCGTGTGGGGGTGGCTCTAACCCGAGACCTATTGTTGTCGATCAACGCAAGTAACCACTAGGAACACCACATGTGATGTGTTCACTTCCTTTTTTTTATTTTTTATTTTTTAATATTTTCTTAAATTTGTTATTTTTTAAATCAACGTTTTTTATTTTCATATTTTTTCAGATTCCCTGAAATTTTATTTTTTTATGCTCGAGTTATTTTAAACTATATAAAAACCGGTGGCCATCTTAGTTGGAAATACCAAACAAAAAAAGAATCTCGTGAACAAGATTTTCAAAAGAAAAAAAGTTCATGAAATTTTGAAAAAAAAACTTCACAGATTAAGAAAAAATTCATTTTTTTTTGGAAAAAAGTTCACTGATTTCCAGACACATTTTTTAACGGAGAAAAAAAAGACAAATGGCATGGCCCAACAAGTAGGACGGGTGCGCACCGTGGATAACACTGCCATTCCTTGGCCCACCAACTAGATGAATCCCCGTTGACATTTGCCATGTCAGTGTTTTTATGCCTCGGACGATGTCAGGGTTCGATTTAGACCGGGATTGCATAGTTCATGGTGCAATCGACAGAGATTTCGACTTGACGATTCATTTTGCCTAACCTCTACGAGTCCAGAGTTTAAGATGGACATTTTCCGGGAGGAAATACAAGGCTGAATTTGGGTTTCGTTTCCGAGCCGCAATTCACAGTCCAACCAAACAACCGAATTGCAATCAGGAAGTACCAAATCCATTTTAGGCACTTCAATTCATACATCCAAACGTGGCGTTAACAAAATTGCTGCGAAAATTCTATTACCACTCATGGAATGGGCAACATGGACCAGAAAACCATATGCCGATGGAGTTGGCTCGGTTTGACAAAAAATATGATGGCTCATCTTTTCCTTTACAAGTGTTGTAACTCACGAAGGCTATATATCACTTACTTCAAGATATACGCCCCGCTCGCCACGGCCGCTGTCAGCGGCATCGGAACGAGGTTCCCTTGGTCTACGAAGTACGTGTTGCCCTGATGTCGTCAAATTTGTTCACTTTTTAAAATATTTTTTCGTGTTTTTTAAACTGACGAAGACCCTCCAAAAACGCTAGTGAAGAAAATATCCAACCGCTCGCTACTCTCACCGAACTGCTACAACTCCTAGAGTTAATGGGTCGACACACTCTCTCGCCTTGCGGGTGATCGACAATTTGACACAGTTACTAGGTTGGTCTTAGTTTTTCTCTTTTTTGGGGGAGGTAGCGCTGGGGAAGGTCTAGCTTAGTGCGAGACCACTACTAGTGATTCTCGCAAAAAAAAATAAGAGACCACTACTAGTGTCACCTCAAGCGATGGACGAAATAAGCCAGCTCATTAAGCGCGATGCGAGCGGTTTTGCAAAGCTTCACCTCAAGTGAAGCTTCTAAGGATGGTTGTGAAACTTTTCATCCGGATCCATATGAATTTATTTGTTTTGTGTTTTCTTTATTTCTTTTGCATGGTCTCCACCCCCCCCCCCCCCCCACTTTCGGTTTTATACTTCTATTTTATATTTTATACATGTTTATTGTATAAATATCAGATGTACTTTTTGAAATACACGAGGAAGAATTATCAAACACATGACTGGTATTTGTTTATATACAATGAAAATTTCATAAGTACATGATGCACAATTTTAGTATATAACTTAAATACACGATGGACATTTTTTAAACTTCATGATGGATTTTTTCGAAGACATGGTATTTTTTAACACAAACATGAAAAACTGTTTCTTTCTTGTTTTTCTATTTCAGCCTTTTTTTCATATTTTGTTTTTCTTTCTTGCTGTTTTTTATTTTTGGTTTTTGATTAAAACAATTTTTGAAAAATGCATGATTTCTTATAAAATGTCCGAGCAACATTTGAAAATTTTATGACAAATTTTAAATATGTGGTTTTATGAAAAAATTATCTGAACATTATAAGGAATATGTGACCATTTATTTGTTATAAGAACATTTTATAAATGTGTCGTTTTTCTAATTAAATGTTTTCTAAACACACGTGATTGTTTAAAAGTACATGATTTTTTTGAAAAACATATGAATATTGGTGTAAATATTTGATGAACAAATAATTTTAAAAATGGGTAAACCTTTTTAATAATTGATGAACATTCCTTTAATAAATCCTGATTTGATTAAAATACTCATTTTTTTAATATTTGATCGATGTAGATTTTTATATATGCAATGAGAAAATGTGTTACACAGATGATGAAAATTTTAATAAATTGTCATTTTACATTTTCGGAATATGTAATGAACTAATGTGTAATAGAACATGAAAACTTGCAAATACGTGATGGATAATGTTAGTACATTTTTTAAAACAATGTTAGTAAAATAAATATTTTAAATACAAATTAATCAATATTTCAGAATATTTTTTTAAAATAGAACATGGTTTTTTTTATAGAGAGAATCTACACTACCTACGTACTTATTGGTGTACTGATTGGCTACGGCTCATGTTGCAACGGTTTGCTGTGACTCAGATAACGGAGCAACAACTCTCCTTGGCCAAATCAAATGGCTATGGAAGCAACCGATTTTCCTCGTGCGGCAGTCGACCGACGTGTAGCACGCCTTAATCCAAGGCATCGACGGCTTGAATCATGCGGGGGAGAGAGAGAGTGTGTGATCCTGGGAGTTCAGACTGACGGTTAGATGGTTGTTCGCTTGTATGCTTATTTTCCGTCCCCACTCAAAAATAAGTGTTACAGAATATTCTTTAACTCAAATAGGTATGATCCCGTCCATCCTTTCATAGCTAGGCACCTGCTTCAGAATAAGAATCTTCCACAGAGATCGTTCCTTCAGTTTAGCAATCAATACATAATTAAACTGCCTAGCTTATCTGCGCCGGCCGGTGTGAGCGACGTGACGGTACAATTCGCTGTATGCGATATATACGCACGCCTTACGGAGCGTCTATCTATGGCTTTGTAGTCCGCAACCCCAGATAAATGGGCCAGGCCCAGCCAGCTAGAAGCGTCCCCTTGGAAAGTCGACGTGAATGATCGTGCGTCTTCCATAGGCCTGTGACATACCTTATTTTTTCCCTCACAAAAAATCTGTTCGTTTTTTTGTCATTTATTCATATTTCTTAAAACATTTTACATACATACATACATTCCAGCACTTACTTTGATAAAAAAATAAAACCACAAATTTGGAAAATGTTAACGCAATGCAAATAAACCGTCAGCATTATTTAAAAAAATGTTGATATCATTCAAAAACAAATGTTGCTGATATTTTAAGAATGACGCGTTTATGAAAATATGTACATGCAATTTTCAACAAATGTTTAATATAAAAAAATGTGTAATTCAAGAAAACGTTTCGGTCTATTCAAAATAATGTACATAACATTTATCCTATTGTATAAGGATCATCCAGAAAGTGGAGAGCTTTCATTCCATTCAAATAGAATAGTTGACATAAATACTAAGGAGTGAAAGTATCCTTACAGGAGCCGAATTGTCGGGACCCCGATCCTAAGCCATATGAATCCAGCCTGTAACATGTCACACCACTTTGCGGCCTAACGCACGGTAACCCACGGCTGCCACCTTACCTTGGCCGGGACCGTTTGCGCCTTTTGGCTCACGGATATGAACATGTCGCTAGCATTCACACGTCAAAGAACCCGGGTCGACATGACTAGTCATAGAACCCAAGTGGCACATCCGTACAGGGACAGGCATACGTAACCCAACAATGCAGGTGTCGGTCTCAGCGTGTGTAGACGAGTCATAGCAAGCTACAGGGACTCCATTACGCCGTGGGACATAAATCTCATCAACTGCGCGTAGACGAGTCATAGCAGGCTATATGGACTCCATTACACTGCGAGACATTTCCCCGAAGGGACAGACACATCAGCAAAGAAGGATACACGCCGGTCAATCAATGTGTCCGGAGCAGTAGCAAGCTACCAAGGCTCGGTGGAAGCACAAAGAGGCATTTCAACGTAAAGAGTACTACTAAAGGCACACAACTAGGTGTCGAATCCCACACATACCAATGCATTTCAAACATACACGCAATATGCACGGTATGCGTAGATACAACATGGCATCACAACATAACTCTATGACTCAAGTATTCATTAATGACTCATAAGAGCCAACATAGTGTGATATTACAGACAGGGGTCACATGACCCAACACTCAAGTCATACAATCAACAAGCGGAAGCAAGACATGTCTGGGTAGAGACATCTACTAAAAGTGGCTGGAGGAGCCTGAAAAGCTACAACGACCTACCAAAGGATCCAGACCTCTGTCTGGGATTCCCAAGCTAATCCGGTCAACATCGAACTTCACGTCGTAAGAATCACTAATGAGACCGACGTCTCCTCTGCAAAAACATAAATTAAGCAACCGTGAGTACAAAGGTACTCAGCAAGACTTACATCAGAACTATCTACATATGCATCAGTATCAATAAAGAGGGTTGTGGAGTTTATTGCAGCAAGCCAGCTTTGACTCTTGGCTAACCTGTACTACGACTACAAGTACTTTCTTTGAGGTGGGGTAGCGCACACGAGTGCACATATTCACCATATCAATACACCACTACGGATCCACTCCCGTCTCCCTACGAGAAGGCCATCCATAGCACTCACGCTTATCTTGCGCATTTTGAAGTATCCATGTCAAATTGTCTATGAACCACATAAGTTCTCCAAGTAGTCCATATCCGAGGACGCGGCTATTCGAACAGATTGATAACCCTGCAGGGGTGCACTTCTTCACACACGCTCTCGCCACTTATTGCCATGTGCACGTAAAAAGGCACATCGGCAACCTTCAAACGGAAGCCCAGGGAGGGAGTCGGCCACGACCGTCAACCACACAAGACCCTAGTCCAGGTTTATCGGCTATTTGAGACTGAACCCGCACGGAAGTCCGGCCGAAGTTTCCGCTACGGCCTAAAACGATGTGCGCGGGGTTCCCAAGCCCACCGTTCGGGTGCCACTGTGTATCTACCGCACCACAGCCCACCCCGTCGGGCAGCGCTATGCACGGCCGCCAACACTTTTCCTACAAACACCAGAAACGAGTTACAACTCCTGGACAAAGATCTAGGCGGTTAATAAGCCGAGAGGGGTCGAGTTACCGGAACCCAATGTGTGGTAGTATCTTGTCTTGGATAACATAAACAGAACTCAGTTCTTAAGGACGGTCCCAATGAGACAACCCGCCATGTACTCCTACAAGGCCTCTCATCGCTACCTTTACCAAATCGTGTTCACACACTTAGCTCTCACACAGTAGGACATGAACACTGCCATTCCGATTCATCGCCCAGATGGATCAGACCCGACACAACACGACTCTAAGCATAGCAGGCACAGTAAGTAAGCTAGCATGGATGAGTAGGCACATCAAGGCTCAAACAGTTGCTACTCATGCTAAGTGGTTTCAACTATTTATTGTGACAAGGACAGGTCACGCAAAGGAATGGGTTCAACTACCGAGAATAGATAACAGTTGAATCGTTATTGTCCTAATGCAGTAAAAGAGAGCAGGGGCGAGAGAGTGGGTTCATATCAGAATGCTCAAAGGGGGGGTTGCTTGCCTGACACTTCTAAAGATAGTACTTCTCTTCATCGGTGTCAACGATCACAATGCCGTAACCATCGTCTATCGGGAAGGAACACCACCGACAAACAGGAAAAGAACACATTCAATGTGATGCAACAAACATGATGTATGTTATGGCATGTTAAAGTACTGAATTCATCTAGTTCAATATTTGATCATATTAATTGAAGTGGAATTCAAATAGGCATCAAATTCCAACCCCAAACTATTTTTCAAATTTGTCCTAATCATGAAATGTCCTAGTTGGTGATGTTAACTTGCTCAAACATGCATGATCATTGCATAAACAGATTCATTGGATTTTTCTGATCATTTTTCATGTATAAATTATTTTCATTGGATTACAGATGAATTACTATGATATTTTCAAAGTTTCTATTATTTTCTGGAATATAATAATTCATTTAGTATTTATTTAAATTCCAGAAAAGGTTAACTGCGTCAGCATTGCGTCTGGGTGACGTCAGCAGGTCAACAGGGAGGGTCCAGGTCAAACCTGACCAGTGGGGCCCACTGGTCAGTGTCCCATCTAGTTAACAGGGTTAATTACCTTTAGGTTAATCCTAACTAAACCTATTAGCAGACCTGGGGCCCACTGTCAGTGGCACATTATGTTAATTAAACAAATTAATTAATTAAAATCTTAAACCAGATTTGACCAGGGCCGGGCCCCACCTGTCGTTGACCCCAGGGGTCAAACATGTGGTCAACCGGGGCTAACACGCCGGCGTTGAGCCGCCGGCGACATCAGACGTGGCGGAGGGGGTCAGAAACCCTCCTCCAACGACCATTTGAACGGCGGTTGGCACCTACATGGGGCTGGGGCTTGCCCGCATCCATCTGAGCTAACGGGAGGGGCTGCGGTGGCTTGAGGCGACGGCGGTGAGCAACTTGGCGGCGGACGGAGCTACGGGTACGACGGCGTCGGCACTACGGTGCACGGCAGGGGCAGCGTCTAGCACCAATTGAACCTACGCCCTCACACGAGCCCAACGGACGCGCGCATGGGACCGATAGGTCACCGGAGCTGCGCCGGCGACGAGCTCGGGGGGGCAACGTGCTACGTTCAGCATGGGGGTGATGGCTATGGCACGAAATTGGGTGCGAGTAGTGAGGGGGGAGGAAGAACAGCTCACGGAGAGGCCGAGGAGAGGCACATCGTGCTTGTTGACGACCCGGAGACGACAAATTTGACGGCTGCATCCGGCGGGTCCAAGGTCGAAGACGGCGGCATTGGCGGGGAAGCAGATTGCCCAGCGTCTCATGGATCGTCGGAAACGAAGAAGACGGCGACGAGGTTCTTCTAGACACGTCAGAGGGGTGAGGGGGCTGATGGCTAAGGCAGGCGGCGGCGGCGCGGCCATGGCAGCTTCGGCCATGGAGGGGATCGAGCGAGGAGCGAGAGGGGGTGCAAATGGCGAGGTCAGGCCGATCCGGATGTCTCCCGCGGCTAACCGAGGCGACGCGCTGGCCAGGGGAGGCCCAGGCAGGCTGCTTGCGTGGCGCTCCCGCACGCTCGCCGTCCTCTGCTTCTCCTCTGCCTTCTGGCAAGAGGTAGAAGACTGGGGTGCCCCTGGTGGGCTGGGCTGCTCTACTGGGCCGGCTATAGGTAATCCACAAGTAACCCTTTCCTTTCTATTTCCTGTTTTCTATTCTGTCCTTTGTGTTAATTTTATTTGGGCTCCAAATACCTAGCACAAAAATATTGAAATATTTTAGAGAGCATAGTTTGAATATTTCAAACCTCCACAAAAGATTCCAGCATTTTTGAAACATCTAAATAATTATAATGCATTATTTATTGATTTCAGTAGCATTAAAAGGTTATTTTAAAATGCTGTAATTGTTGTGAAAATTAAAATGTCCCCTGATATGTTGTTGCCAACATTTATTAAAAATAGTGAACATTTTTGAAGGGCATTTTGGATTCATTGAAAAATCACAACTATTTGAATTGTTTGGTTAGGAGAGGTGCTAGGTTTTCTGTTAATCCCCATTTCATTTTGATGAAATTTAAACATGATGCCATGATGGTTAATGCAATGACAAGAAATGGCTAGCTAGGGCTGTGACAACTCACCCCGACTAAACAAGAATCTCGTCCCGAGATTCAAGCGTAGGGCAAGAGGACAGAGGGGACACAACTATCACAATCTTCGCGATCCAATTGCTCTTCTCGAAGATGTTGATTCATTGCATCATGATGATCTTGACCTCTTTTTCTTTGGGATCTCCATCCAACATGACAATAAAAGAATGAAAAGCTCTACTAGGATCGATCTCCTCGAGATCGAGCAACTCATGATCAACTCATGGAATGAAACGTAAGAACGTCTCTTGAGCTGAGACTCAAAACACACATCAAGAACGATGGAATGAGGCAGATAACGGAGGTTCAATTGGTAGGAAACAATTCCACGCTTAGCTAGGATGGAGCATGGGTTTCAAAATAGCGAGGAGTTAGTTGCCCTTCATACCATAACGGGCACCTTAGGGAAGGTGACTCGTAGTATTATCCCTTAAGTGGCAAAAAGAATTACTTTTGATCCAGGGATCATTGAAACTCTTCATGACAGCCTAAGGCAACTTACAAACGATCGTTTGAAGGAGTTCGAGCGAATGGCATACTCAGTTTAGAAAACAAGCTAGAGTTATAGGACAGCTCGGTAAACGAAAGGCACTTTCCAATTGTTACCGAGATATAACCCAGTGTCTAAGCGTGCTCTCAAGAACTTGAGCATTTCCATATTCACCAGGGTTTTACCAACATCCATGCCAAGGATCCTGGCAACACATCCTACTACCATGATGAATAATGATGGAGAATGCAGATGCAAAGGAAGACAACACTTTCTCAGATTTCACCTTGGTTATGCCGAGGGAACAAAATCTGGATGATCGACCGAGAGACATTTGGCACTCCGCTTCTAATGTTCTCCTTGATGTACTAGCATAACCCAATTATAGGAAATGCTTGATATCTAGCACATCAGGTATAGATCGGACTTCGGGATCACAAAAAGGGTCCATGAGGAACGACTTCTAAAATAAGTCATACGGACTCCTGATGGGGAAGTGGCCAAGTTGCTAAATGAAGAAACTATAATAATAGGTCTGCCGGCTAGGTGTGTGTTGGCCACAACATCCACTTTACCGGGTCACAGAGAGAGCAATATTACATTTCTTGGGAAATGTTCCAACCATCATATTTGCCCGAGATTCGGATATGGTTGGTGTTAAGATATTCCAGACTCAGCATGTCTGAAGGTGAAAGTTTGCAACACAAATCGATGAGATGGCGTTGCGGAATTCTCGGGAGATGAACTGCGGAAGCCAACTCCAAAACATGAGCTGGATTGCAAGACCTAGATGAAAACGGTGTCCAAGACAATTGTGGTCATATGGAGAACCTACAACAAAACACTACCGAGTTCTTGATGGAACCATCATTGGAGGTAACGAAGTCTTGTGTATGTCCGTCTGAGCTCTTCAGAATAACACCTAACTTCTTTTCCTTAAACAAGTCAATCAGTGGCTTGGTGTGCTAAGGATTGCATATGGAATGGAGATGATCAGTCTATCAAACCATAGAATACTTCGCACGGGCATGACTGACTTGGGATGATTCCAAGAAAACAAAACGACCTTTCTCGAGTTCACGGCGACAACTTTCACCATATGCACGTAAACTAAGAGTAAGTCACTTCGTTCACCAGAAATATACTCCACGTACGGAACATGAAGATATTTCCTACAAAGTTTCCAACACTAGCTTTATGTTCATCATGAATCATGGAGAGGATAAACAATGTTGTCGATGGGTTCAACAACAGTTCATCGAAACATCCATATAGATGGAAGCCCATAACTATGTGAACAAGGTGATAGCATTGGTCAGACCAAAAGATATAACGGTGTATGCTCGAGGATACATCCACGAGTAAAACAACATTATGAAGTTCTTTGGTTCTGATTTGATTTGACGATAGCCCACACTCAAATCAAAGATTGGATAAGATAATAGATGCCACAATTGATCACAAGGATCAATCGATGAAGGTATCATCTTTCCTCTACACACACGAACACATACAAAGATATCCCTTTGGAATGAACTAAGTCAGGTGAAGCATTTATCTTCCAACTCTCCAAGTTGTTGTTTAGCTTAACCAACTAGTTCAGGGGTATCTAACACAGGGTCTTGGAGAAGAGGTGGTTTATAGAAAAACCAACTTGATCACGAACTCAACATAACGGTCAGGGAACAACCCGGTGATACTTCCAAGAAGATATTCGGAAAATCACGAACCACCAATATGTTATTAAGCTCGAGAACAGTCTCGCTTTTCAGGGCGAGACGATATGATTAAAAGAGCGAGGGATATTGACACAATCCTAACTCTTTGATCGAAGAGTGCACCATGGAAGATGGACTAGGTCGCACGATCAATCTTAGAGTGGTGATTCGATAACCATCACACTAGGAATGAGATTATTGTCCATTAACCTCCAAGCAACTGGATTGCTAGAAGTTTTGATTTCACGCATCACGATTCACTTGTCGGTATTCTGGTTACAACAACACAGAGACCAAGGAGTGAATGATGATGGTGAGAAGTATCACTGTATCAAGAAGTCATAAGAGGTGGTGCAATTCCCATGACAATCCTGACTTAAAGGGGGTAATGCTTCAAGGTGGAACAGAGCAAAAGCTGGATTGGCATTTCGATCTGCAGAATACAACTGCTTTGACCCAATCCTAAAAATGGATGAGGTACTGGAGTTTGCTTCTCCTAGTCATTCTGAAATACAATGGCTTGACGGACCACAAGAATAGTCAACATCGATAACACAAATGCATGGCATACTCTTGACTATCCACTAATAGATAAAGGTCGGAATACAATTGAAGAGGGGCAACTCAAGAGAACATGATTTTCTGAGATGTAGATGCATAGATTGAATACGTCGAACAACGTCAACATGTTTCTTCCAGATAATCCATGCAGAAAGTTAGGATTGGCAGAGTCACAATTATGGAAGGGAGAACTCATGAAGAGCATTCTTGTTGTGATCTTCAGTTCACGGGGAACTTCTGCCATGACTGGTTCATGGTATTGGAAGAATGATAAACCACGAACCTTGAAGACTATAACAAGGTTACTAATCATCCTAAGGGAACGAGCAACACTATCAACAGAAATAAGCAGAATGGTCCTTGGGTTCAAGAACCCAGAAACAGAATACCTATTGTGTAAGTAGCATCACAGCATGCTTTCGATAATGATGGCCAGAATTATCACACTGGGAACAAAAGACACAACTAGACTGTTGGGTGGTTCACTTAAATAACATGGTTTCCTAAACACCTTTATCATATACGTCGAGGTAGTAGAGTACCTCAACACAACAATTAGTGTGCTTTGTCTGGCCCAAAGACATCGGGAACAGGGGAAAGGAATTTGCAATTGCATTAGATAATTTAGAAACCCTGGTTAACTCGGACAGCATAACGGCTGTACGGGCATCAAATATGAGGCAACCTGCATGAAAACTGACAACAAAACTACTGAATTCCTATGGAGACATTGATCCAGGAAGACAACAACTTTCCTATAGGTCTCCAACATAGTAACTCGTCATCCTGATAGACAGAGGAGAAGCCTAACTCTTAAACCCCGTAGAATAAAGAAGAGGGTGACTCAGAATCAGAATGACACAAGGAAAGGAGTAAAAAGAATCTTACGTTCCCTTCCACAATCAATTCCCTTATATAACTAAAGCAGTTCTAGACTCAAACATCGACCAGTTTGGCTTGGTAATCCTACAGGCAGTCAAGCTCTGATACCAACGCTGTCGGGACCCCGATCCTAAGCCATATGAATCCATCCTGTAACATGTCACACCACTTTGCGGCCTCACGCACGGTAACCCACGGCTGCCACCTTACCTTGGCCGGGACCGTTTGCGCCTTTTGGCTCACGGATATGAACATGTCGCTAGCATTCACACGTCAAAGAACCCGGGTAGACATGACTAGTCGTACAACCCAAGTGGCACATCCGTACAGGGACAGGCATACGTAACCTAACAATGCAGGTGTCGGTCTCAGCGTGTGTAGACGAGTCATAGCAAGCTACATGGACTCCATTACGCCATGGGACATAAATGTCATCAACTGCGCGCAGACGAGTCATAGCAGGCTACATGGACTCCATTACACTGCGAGACATTTCCCCGAAGGGACAGACACAACAGGAAAGAAGGATACACACCGGTCAATCAATGTGTCCGGAGCAGTAGCAAGCTACCAAGGCTCGGTGGAAGCACAAAGAGGCATTTCCCCGTAAAGAGTGCTACTAAAGGCACACAACTAGGTGTCGAATCCCACACATACCAATGCATTTCAAACATACACGCAATATGCACGATATGCGTAGATACAACATGGCATCACAACATAACTCTATGACTCAAGTATTCATTAATGACTCATAAGAGCCAACATAGTGTGATATTACAGACAGGGGTCACATGACCCAACACTCAAGTCATACAATCTACAAGCGGAAGCAAGACATGTTTGGGTACAGACATCTACTAAAAGTGGCTGGAGGAGTCTGAAAAGCTACAAAGACCCTACCAAAGGATCCAGACCTCTGTCTGGGATTCCCAAGCTAATCCGGTCAACATCGAACTTCACGTCATAAGAATCACTAATGAGACTGACGTCTCCTCTGCAAAAACATAAATTAAGCAACCGTGAGTACAAAGGTACTCAGCAAGACTTACATCAGAACTATCTACATATGCATCAGTATCAATAAAGAGGGTTGTGGAGTTTATTGCAGCAAGCCAGCTTTGACTCTTGGCTAACCTGTACTATGACTACAAGTACTTTCTTTGAGGTGGGGTAGCGCACATGAGTCCACATATTCACCATATCAATACACCACTACGGATCCACTCCCGTCTCCCTACAAGAAGGCCATCCATAGCACTCACGCTTATCTTGCGCAGTTTAAAGTATCCATGTCAAATTATCTATGAACCACATAAGTTCTCCAAGTAGTCCATATCCGAGGACGCGGCTATTCGAACAGATTGATAACCCTGCAGGGGTGCACTTCTTCACACACGCTCTCGCCACTTATCTCCATGTGCACGTAAAAAGTCACCTCGACAACCTTCAAGCGAAAGCCCAGCGAGGGAGTCGGCCACGACCGTCAACCACACAAGACCCTAGTCCAGGTTTATCGCCTATTTGAGACTGAACCCGCATGGAAGTCCGGCCGAAGTTTCCGCTACGGCCTCAAACGATGTGCGCAGGGTTCCCAAGCCCACCGTTCGGGTGCCACTTTGGTACACCGTGCCACTGTGTATCTACCGCACCACAGCCCACCCCGTCGGGCAGCGCTATGCACGGCCGCCAACACTTTTCCTACAAACACTAGAAACTAGTTGCAACTCCTGGACAGAGATCTAGGTGGTTAATAAGCCGAGAGGGGTCGAGTTACCGGAACCCATTGTGTGGTAGTATCTTGTCTTGGATAACATACACATAACTCAGTTCTTAAGGACGGTCCCGATGAGACAACCCGCCATGTACTCCTACAAGGCCTCCCATCGCTACCTTTACCAAATCGTGTTCACACACTTAGCTCTCACACAGTAGGACATGAATCAGACCCGACACAACACGACTCTAAGCATAGCAGGCACAGTAAGTAAGCAAGCATGGATGAGTAGGCACATCAAGGCTCAAACAGTTGCTACTCATGCTAAGTGGTTTCAACTATTTACTGTGACAAGGACGGGTCATGCAAAGGAATGGGTTCAACTACCGAGAACAGATAACAGTTGAATCGTTATTGTCCTAATGTAGTAAAAGAGAGCAGGGGCGAGAGAGTGGGTTCATATCAGAATGCTCAAGGGGGGGAGGGGGGGTTGCTTGCCTGACACTTCTAAAGATAGTACTTCTCTTCATCGGTGTCAACGATCACAATGTCGTAACCATCGTCTATCGGGAAGGAACACCACCGACAAACATGAAAAGAACACATTCAATGTGATGCAACAAACATGATGTATGCTATGGCATGTTAAGGTACTTAATTCATCTAGTCCAATATTTGATCATATTAATTGAAGTGGAATTCAAATAGGCATCAAATTCCAACTCCAAACTATTTTTCAAATTTGTCCTAATCATGAAATGTCCTAGTTGGTGATGTTAACTTGCTCAAACATGCATGATCATTGCATAAACAGATTCATTGGATTTTTCTGATCATTTTTCATGTATAAATTATTTTCATTGGAGTTACAGATGAATTACTATGATTTTTTCAAAGTTTCTATTATTTTCTGGAATATAATAATTCATTTAGTATTTATTTAAATTCCAGAAAAGGTTAACTTCGTCAGCATTACGTCTGGGTGACGTCAGCAGGTCAATAGGGACGGTCCAGGTCAAACCTGACCAGTGGGGCCCACTGGTCAGTGTCCCATCTAGTTAACAGGGTTAATTAGCTTTAGGTTAATCCTAACTAAACCTATTAGCAGACCTGGGGCCCACTGTCAGTGGCACATTACGTTAATTAAACAAATTAATTAATTAAAATCTTAAACCAGATTTGACCAGGACCTGGCCCCACCTGTCGTTGACCCCAGGGGTCAAACATGTGGTCAACCGGGGATAACACGCCGGCGTTGAGCCGCTGGCGACATCAGACGCGGCGGAGGGGGTCGGAAACCCTCCTCCGGCGACCATTTCAACGGCGGTTGGCACCTACACGGGGCTGGGGCTTGCCCGCATCCATCTGAGCTAACGGGAGGGGCTGCGGTGGCTTGAGGCGACGGCGGCGAGCAACTTGGCGGCGGCCGGAGCTACGGGTGCGACGGCGTCGGCACTACGGTGCACGGCAGGGGCAGCGTCTAGCACCAAATGAACCTACGCCCTCACACGAGCCCAATGGACGGGCGCACGGGACCGATAGGTCACCGGAGCTGCGCCGGCGACAAGCTCGGGCAGCAACGTGCTACGGTCAGCAAGGGGGCGACGACTATGGCACGAAAGCAAGTGCGAGGAGTGAGGGGAGAGGAAGAACAGCTCACGGAGAGGCCGAGGAGAGGCACATCGTGCTCGTTGACGACCCGGAGACGACGAATTTGACGGCTGCATCCGGCGGTTCCAAGGTCGAAGACGGCGGCATTAGCGGGGAAGCAGATCGCCCGGCGTCTCGTGGATCGTCGGAAACGAAGAAGACGACGATGAGGTTCTTCTAGACACGTCAGAGGGGTGAGGGGGCTGGTGGCTACGGCAGGCGGCGTCGGCGCGGCCATGGCAGCTTCGGCCATGGACGGGATCGAGCGAGGAGCGAGAGGGGGCGCAAATGGGGATGTCAGGCCGATCCGGACGTCTCCCGCGGCCAACCGAGGCGACGCGCTGGCCAGGGGAGGCCCAGGCAGGCTGCTTGCTTGGCGCTCCCGCACGCTCGCCGTCCTCTGCTTCTCCTCTGCCTTCTGGCAAGAGGTAGAAGACAGGGGTGCCCCTGGTGGGCTGGGCTGCTCTACTGGGCCGGCTATAGGTAATCCACAGGTAACCCTTTGCTTTTTATTTCCTGTTTTCTATTCTGTCCTTTGTGTTAATTTTATTTGGGCTCCAAATACCTAGCACAAAAATATTGAAATATTTTATAGAGCATAGTTTGAATATTTCAAACCTCCACAAAAGATTCCAGCATTTTTGAAACATCTAAATAATTATAATGCATTATTTATTGATTTCAGTAGCATTAAAAGGTTATTTTAAAATGCTGTAATTGTTGTGAAAATTAAAATGTCCCCTGATATGTTGTTGCCAAAATTTATCAGAAATAGTGAACATTTTTGAAGGGCATTTTGGATTCATTGAAAAATCACAACTATTTGAATTGTTTGGTTGGGAGAGGTGCTTGGGTTTCTGTTAATCCCCATTTCATTTTGATGAAATTTAAACATGATGCCATGATGGTTAATGCAATGACAAGAAATGGCTAGCTAGGGATGTAACACGAATGAAATCAAAATGTCATCAGAGGAATTTGTTGGATAATTCGGTTAATCATCTAGTTACGTATTTACTTATGGCGATGAAGAATAAAAGTATTGTTGTATTTTTTTGCATTTTGGCTCGATAAATTACTAATTAATTAATAAGGGCGCACTTGAGGTGCAAGCCATTTCTTGTTGTGCCAGATGAGAAGGCAAAAATGTTACGAGTTTCAAAAACATATTCATGATTTTTATTAAAATATTTATGCAACAGAAAGAATTCACATAGTTTTATAAATGTTTTTATCATTAAGAAAATGTTTCAGTCGTGTATTTCAGTAATGTTTAACAGATATTGAAAAAAGTTGAAAACATTTATTTGAAAAAAATGTTAATCATGTAAAATGTTAGACGTGTATAAAAACTAGTTTGTATGTACACCCAAAATGTAAAATATGTGTGGAGAAAAATACATTCCTCGAAACATATGTTCTGAAAAAAACTTCTTAAACATGTGTTTGAAAAGGTTAAATGCATATAAAAAAATGTTCCAAATGTGTATAAAAAATCTACAGTGCGGATGGAAAATGTAGACATGTGTTAAAATAAACATTTTTTTCGAAAATGGTGAAAACTGGTGAAAAGTGAAAACCGATGAAAACGAATAAAAGGAATAAGGAAAATGCAAAACCAAACCAAACTATAGAAAACCACTGCAAGAAAGTGAAAACCCTCTAAAAAAGCACTGATGTTTTTTTTTCGTGCAGCGACATTATTGGTCCGCGCCAAATACCGTCGTGCCATGCTTTTTTTTTTTTTACTTAAAGAAAAACTTGTCAGCGTGTGTTTCAATGATAGAAACTAGTTACCGCGTGTAAAAGTCAAGGAAGTGGATCGAGTTGATCAGTTTGACCACCAGGGATTACCTATGGGTGGTTCACATCATAGATTAAACTGGAGGGAACACGGGATGGCGATTGCAACTTGGCAACTTTGAATTACCGCCTACGCGTGGAGTATGACCACGGCAATATCGGACAAACCAACAAGCTCTAGGGCCTAGGGATTGGCGACTGAGCGAAGTTACCAGGACATTTCGCCGGACAATCTGTCGGTGTTTGGCCCCGCGCCTCCGCCTCCGCCTCCGCTGTACACCACGACCTGCCAGAAGAATGAGCTTGCGATTCCTCACCATGCACACGTACTATTGGCCATGACCCGCCACGCGAGCATCCATGCATGTGATGGATCGGTGGAGCGGGTGACCCGGTCGTGCTTGCAGCGCATGCGTATGTATGTACGTAGAACAGTATGTTTTCTCTTGGTTTCAGACGGTAATTACTCCATCATCGCTCCAACATACACCAAACCTCTGACATTGCCACCTGCGTATATTCTTGCACAGCCTGCACGTTGCGGCGATCGGGTGAAGAATCAGCGGCACCTTGCCGGAGGGAGAGTTGAAACGGTCGTGCCGCACTGATATTTCTGATCTAATCTATATGTAGACTTTGTCACCACCCTATACAGTGCCCGAGGTCAAGAGTTCAACTATACAAGCAGCAGGGAGTACATTTGCTCTACAGACTTTGTCACCACTCGCCACACAGTGCCCGAGGTCAAGCGATCGATAAATTGGGATCAGCAGCGCAAATAGGAGCGCGAGTGGCCAAGTTGCACTTGCGAAGAGACAAGAGCCAACCAACTCACGCTCACGTCGAAACTACTCCAGCTCAACGGTACTGATAGTTCATGTATATCTAGCTGGGAGTTATGTGGTGTTTACTCCAACTATTTATGGCAGGTCAATGATGTGCCCAGCAGCCCGGCTGCAAGCACTTAACTTGCGTCTACAGTTAGGCCCTGTTTGTTTGGGTTTTAGCTTCGGCTTTTGCAGCTTTTCGACTTTGGCTTCAAAAGCCATAAAAGCTTCAAAAACATCTATTTAGAAGCTTTTGTGGCTTTTTGATCAAAGTGGAAAAGCTGCAAAAGCCGAAGCTAAAGCCCAAACAAACAGGGCCTTAGTGTCGGCATCAAAGTTACGATAGTATACGTACAAACTAGTTAAACTTTCACCAACGTTTTCTCCTAGTTTGTCAAATGACAAGGGAGAGTCACGCCAGCAGCCAGGCAGGATAGAGCCACAACACATGCCGTGGTGGATTAGCTTCTATTCAAATGCCGAAACAAGTTGAGTGGGTGCGTTGCGGCGCCGGGAGTTACATGCCAAAGTCAAACTAGCTAAAGTCGACAAAGACCTAGTGTTTATCACGTCCACATGCATTTGACGACAACAAATTAATCGTGTTCGAATTCATGCTACTGTGTGCATATCGCTCACAGTTTATTGACGAGTTGGGATTATTAGCTACCTGTACACCAGGTTTCAAATTTTAACAAAATCTCGATAATTTGGCGAGTACCAAAAATCTGTAATCTCGACCGCTTGGTATGGATGTTTATAGCAATGTTAAAACCAACAATAGAAAAAAAAATGTAATGTCATATTTTTGACTAAATTTAAACTGTTTCCAAACCAATTTTGAAATAGCAGAAAACAGTGAAAATAAGTGAATTTTGGTACATCTATTCCCGAAGAATATATCTGAAATTTCGACTTTAAACCTTGCATGCATGATGAGAGTGGTATCATCAAGCTAGTTAGAGCATCTACAACCGGACCTCTCAAACCCGCCTCAAACGCCCGGGCGGGCCGCCCGATCACTGCCCGGTCACTTTTTTTGACCCAGACGGGCCTCTCAAACGGCCCTCAAACGCCCGGGCTGACCGGCACCCCCCATATCCAGCCCAAATATGAGGCGGGTATGGGGGCGCCCGGGCGCGCCCGGGCACGCCCGCCACGTCGGACTGACGGCGTGGCCCCACACGGACTCGCCGGGAAACCCGAAGGTCCGACGGGCGCCTCGACCGTCGTCGCGGTGTGAACGCCGTGTGGCGCCGCGTGGCGCCGCTCAGCCTCCCCGCCCAAGGTCGGGGACGACTATTTAAGCCGTCGGGCGCCCCCCAGCCCTAACACATCCGCCTCCTCCATCTCTCCGCCGCCAACCGTGCCCTTCCGCCTCCTCTCGCTGTTCCCTTTCCTTCAGGATGGCCCGCCGACTCATCACCACCTACGCGCAGCTGACACCGGAGCGGCGCCGACAAATCGAGGAGGAGTACCACGCTCGCCGCGCCGCCCACATCGTTGCGGGTCTCCCTTCGGACTCGCCGGAGACGGAGGAGGAAGTGGAGGAGGAGGAGCTGCCGGAGGAGGAGGAGACGGAGGCAATGGAGGAGGAGGAGACAGAGCAGGAGGCTCCCGGCTTGACCATGGCGGAGGCGGACGCGGAGTTCGTCATCGCCCAATCGGACGAGATGGCGGAGCAGCAGGCCATCCTGGATTCCATCCGGGATGAGGCCGAGGTGGAGGCCAACCGCCGGCTCATCCGGCAGAGGCGGGCGGAAGCCGACGCCCTCTTCGACGAGCTGGAGGCCGAGATCGAGGCCAAGGAAGCCGCAGCGGAGGGGGCAGCAGCGCCGGCGCCTGAGGGGACGGACCTGCGGCGCGCGCACATCTATCCGCCGGAGGGGACGGAGATCGTCCACATCTCCGACGAAGAGTAGATAACTTTTCACGTAGTACGTAGGTTCATTTTAGTTGCATGCTTTTGTATGGATTTGAGGAAGAAATATGAGATGTCCGGATGCAACGAGCTTTATTTGAGACGTGACCGGTCAGTGTCCGCGGACGCGCCCGGGCGCGTCCGCGGGCGTTTGAGGGACCGGATTAGCAAGGTCCCGCTGTAGATGCTCTTAGACCCATAAATTAATCCTCACAAAAAAGAGTTGGAATTATCTATAGTACTAAAACTGGGCTAAATTATCTCAAACCTTCTTGCATATGCGCATGTCTTGGGAGTAGCTTGTTGAGCCCATTTATTTTTGCTGATTTTGTCAAGGTAACACAACTACTACGACTGATCAAGAAATTACTGATTTTGTCAAGGTAACACAACTACTACGACTGATCAAGAAATTAGTTGCCGTTTATATAGAACAAGTACATGCCTGTAGGGCCGCAAACGAGTCAAGTTTGAGCGAGTTATATTAGGCTCAACTCAATCTATACTAAAGTTCAAACGAGTTTAAACTGAGCGAAGCTCGAGGCCGAGCTGTAGAAAGTGGCTCGTGCTCAGCTTGTAACGATCTCGAGTCGATCTCGAGCTAGTTTCGAGCTAAATAAGATGATTTTTAAAAATCTATAAGGAAAATTATTAAATGAGAAAGGCCAAAACACAACATAAGAAACCATTATATAATTCAACATATTTTCTTTCAACTAAAGACTAGTACTTAATAGCAAGATATCATGGATGAACATGCAAGAGAAGCAAATGCGTCTAATCTCAAACTTTGACCAAAATAACATGATATTTTGCACATGGCTGACCCTGTACCATATTGGTGCTAAAATTTCTCCACACTTAATTAAGCTTCCATATATGGTAATGTATTTTTGACTGTCTATATGGTAATATTTTTCCAATTTCTTATTAATATCATAATTATGTAATATAATTATATTATATTGGGCTATCGAGCTAAAATCGAGCGAGCCAGTGTTGGCTCAGGATCAGCTCATTTCTCGATCGAAATACAGAAGGTGTTCATACTGAGTTCATTTCTTTCCGAGTCGATTTTGAGTCAAGCCAAAATACGAGTCGATCTTTAGCGGCTCACGAGCTTCGAACTTTTCTTGCAGTCCTACATGCATGATTAGTGCGGCATCATCATGCTAGTTTGACAATGGGTTTGGAATTATGTATATACAATACTCTCTCCGTATGATATTACTTGTAGCAGAAATAAATGTATCTGGATGTCTATTTAATTCTACAGACATCCATTTCTGTGACAAGTAATTTGGGACCGAGGGAGTACTAATTAACCAAGCTTATCCATCTCAAAAAGCTAAAACTAATCAAGCTTATCTGGAACCGCCTTGCATATGCGCATATATTGGGAGTGGCTTGTTGCACCCATTTATTTTGCTATTTTCGTCACGATAACTCAAACAATGGAGCTAACAAAATCCCAACTGCCAGTTCATGTATGTGTAGAGCTTATCTGCAACTATGGGATAAAAGGTAAACTTTGTTGATAACATTGTCAACAACAAAATATCCCTACATATAGGTCGTTACCGCCTCCGTGGATGCACAACATACATACGGTTAAAAATAACATACGGTAAAGAACAAATTCACCTGCTGATAGCATGCACTGAGAGAGGGGCAGACGAATAAATGGTGGGCAACAGAGCTGCGTGAGCATCCAACTTGGCCAAAGATGGCATAGAAAAACATAGATCACGTACAATCAATTTATTTGTGTGCTTAATGAGCGATCGTCATCGATCTGCGGAGGTCGGAAAGAAAAGTGCCCGACCCATGTCCTTTGATCTTTAGACGAACATGTTACCCGTATTAAACATATCGATCATATCTATCTATCTATCGAACAAGAGCGGCCTGCTTTCCACAATCAAGCTAGGTAGTGCGTATGATGCAAAGTGCCACATCAGTTGGATAAACCCCCTTACACGTCGGATCGCCGAATCTCCAATTAAGTACGGGGTTAGTGGATGCTTGCGTACGCACCCACGTGCACATGTGAAATAACGTACCCAATGGATATATTCATACATATATATACCATATCTATTTACCTGATGACTTGTAACAACCCGTGGATGTGTAAGCAGGCACTCAAGTACGTAATCTCCACCTAAAAGCGAGCCCTTTCTGATGATGATACAATCAGCAGGTGATATATTCGATCATATGCATACATCCGTCCATGATAAATTATGCAAAGATCGATCAATGAGCATAAATAGGAACGTTGATTTAGTAGTTCGTTATAGAAGTGTGTGAGGTAAGCATGTTCGATTGAGTTGGAGGAATATATCGTGCACACAGATATTGATCGGAGACCGATCGATGATCGGTGCATGTTGGCATAAACTATTGAGAAGCCGCGAGAGAATCACGTGTAAAGGCGTGACCTGGACACGCATGCATCACGCACGCGAGATAAGGATGGCTCTCCTACAAGTATTTTATGTGACCGGCCACATGCGTGAGCATGAGCAACAGTCGGCGGCCTCTCTCTCTCTCTCTCCCCCTCCGTGTGTCTTTTGTAGATGATGAAAGGCATGCGCCTGAACGGCCGGGGCTTATGAGGTGACGACACATTGAAGCGCAACGCAGATGGATAGAAAGGAGGCAAGCTGCCGCAACCGTATCCATCGATCGCTTTGCACCTTTAGACGCCCACGCAAATTAGGAAGTTGCAGTCGTCACCCACGCGCGCCAAATATATAATCTATCTAGCGCATCATCGTATCTATCTTTTTTTTTTTTTTTGAGAATCATCATCGTATCTATCTGTCCGTCGACGACCAACCCACGCAGGCCACTTCGCATTGTGGAAAGCAAAAGCAAAGCTATGTAAGCGTGCATGTGCACGCTGCTCGATCCTACAAAGAAAATGCCCTTTCCAGATTTCAAAAACTATCCAGACATCTCCTGAGATCAACCAATCGAAATCGCCAGAAAAAATTGATAATGTCTATCTAGGCTATTTTTTAGGGGGAAATATCTGGCTAGGCTTTTGACAAGTAAATCTCGTCCATGGCGAGCACTTGGTTCTGCATCGACGAGGAAGAGAAATATTTTGCGTGGAAAACTAATATTTTTTTTCACTTTTTACGTATTAGAGCATCTACAACCACTGCTTGCTAATCCGGACCCTCAAACGCCCGCGGACGCATCCGGACGCGTCCGCGGGCACTGACCGGTCAGTCCTCAAATCTGCTCGTCCACATCCGAGTCTTTCATATTTGAACCCCTAGATTCGTACAAAGCATGTAAAAGAAAACCCTACGTACTACATACTACGTACCCATAGTTTTCGTTGTCGGAGATGTCCACGACGTCGGTGCCGAGTGGCGGGTAGACGGACGCGTAGGAGGGCTCCGGCTCCTCGTCCCCCTCCTCGAGCTCATCCAGGTAGGCAAGCATCTCCGCCTCCTCCGCGGCCTGCCCCGCCTCCATCTCCTGCCGCCGCCGCCGTCTGGCCTCTGCATCCGACTCCAAGCGGATGTAGTCGAGGATGGCCTACTGCTCCGTCTGTAGATCCGTGTCCCAAGTGTCCCTCACGTCCTCCTTCGGCTCCTCCTCCTCCTCCTCCTCCTCCTCCAACTCTTTCTTCGGATCCACTACATCCGGACGTAGCCCCGTGACGATCCAGGCTTCGCGCCTTGCCCGAACCTGCTCAAGGAGCTGCAGCCGGCTAGGAACGGCGGCGGCGGACAGGGTGTGGAAAGTGGCGGCGGCAGCAGATGGGAGGAGGAAATGATGGAGGGGTAGGGTTTAGGTGCCGGCGGTCGGCTTAAATAGTCAGGCTAGGGAGTACGGTTCCCGCTGGAGCGGCGCCACTCGGCGACATCGGTCCAACGGAGGAGACGAGCTTCGGACCGTCGGGTTTCCTGGTGATTCCGTGTGGGACCCAAGTGTCAGTCCGACGTGGCGGGCGTGCCCAGGCACCCCCATATCCGCCCCATATTAGGCTGGATATGAGGGATGCCGGTCAGCCCGATCGTTTGAGGCCCGTTTGGGTTAAAATTTCGTGACCGGTCAGTGACCGAGCGGCCCGTCCGGGCGTTTAAGGGGTTTTGGGGGTGTCCGGCTGTAGATGCTCCTTGGTGATCTTTTCACCCCCTAGTTAGCATCTCCCGGCGACATGTCTTTTCGCCAGAATAGTGTGTCAAGATGTATGGATGATGTGCAAGCTAATAAGGCGGGCAACTCAGACCCGTATTCGCTAGGATGTATCTAATTAATTTGATACATGAGCAGTATGATGTGGCTAACGGCACTAGTTTGAAAAAAATAACATCATTTCAATTTGATGAATTCCAGGGAATTTTTGACATAATTTGGTGTTGCCCCAAATGAATATATGTCCGAGTTGTACACAGTTAGCTGTCGTGTCCTCCTAAAAAGATCCATTTTTTAGTTTGTGGGGAAAAAATGAGGTAAAACCTGTCACACCTAAGTGGTGCAACACGTAAGGCATTTAAAAAAGAAGTGGTTAAAGTTGTTGATGTGGCACCCTAGGGGGTAGAAGATAAATTATACAATAGAAACAAAGTGGGGTGCGAACCAACCTGTGGTTGGATGGTTAGAGGGACGGTGGTATCCCCAGCCCACCAGGGTTCAAATCCTGGTGCTCGCATTTATTCCTGAATTTATTTCAAGATTTCCGGCGATGCGCATTCAGTGGGAGGAAACGTTCCAGTCGATGACGAGGTGCCTACGGTGACTTCGTAAATTTCAAGATGATATGCCGGCTCAGTCTCTCGGAGGTGCTCATAGGGGTAGGGTGTGCGTGCGTGCGTTCATAGGGGTGAGTGTATGCGCGTGTATATGAACGGTTGCGTCTGTACTGTGTTCAAAAAAATAAAACAAAGTGGGGTTTCCCCGGATATCATAGCGCCTACTCCCTCCGTTCCTAAATATTTGTCTTTTTAAAGATTCAACTACGGACTACATACCAAGCAAAATGGATGAATCTACACTTTAAATTATGTCTATATACATCCGTATGTAGTCTGTAGTGAAATCTCTACAAAGATAAATATTTAGAAACGGAGGGAGTACTATTGTACTGTGTTAAAAAAATGCGTTGCCCGCAAAAAAATGCAACACTCATGCGTCATCGACACGTGGGGCAGCGGCATTTTTAGCAAAGCAGATGCATACGACATATCTTATCAACCTTCAAAAAAATAAAATGTGAAGAAGAAGAAAACTAGAGTATTGTTAATCCAGCTAGAGGCTAATCTCGACCGAGGGGGTCTTTGATATCACTGTTCCAGTCGGGTCCGAGCAGTAGGCGTGCGACGTTCAAACAACCTTTATCTTCTTTTGAAAATGCATGTTTGAAAAAAGAGAGCAAGAGTAGCATGGCGCATGTAGCGCTGGCTAGAGGCAACAGTGCGTGTCAGGAAGATGATGGACGCCGCGAGCCGTTGCTAGGGAGCACTGTGGCACCATGTACGTATGGCGGCTGCATGCGCGGCTGGGTGAGGGTTACCATCGATCATTCGTTCCAGGGGGGGATGCACCTGATCGGCCACAGGATCGGCATGGCGAACGTGGCCCCCGCGCTTCATGTGAACACCACACCAGCTTGCTTTCTTTCACCACTAGTCGGCCTACACACACACGTCGCGCTCAGGCACGCTGTACCGGTGCAACTGAGATGGTTTTGCTGCATGCTGCTGGCCGGCCCTGACGTGCACAATCAATCATTGGCATGTGGTGTGGCACCTGTTGCCGCCTCATAGGGCTTCCCCCTGCCCGTGCCTGCCTGCCTCGTAACGGATCTGGGAAACATAGGGTTGGTTCTTACATAAAATTTTCCTGATCAACCATGCTAATCATCGCAGCGTAAATCTTGGAGCTACAGCAAATTATCATGATAGTACTACCATATTCTGGCGATGAAGCTTTTAGCACGTGGCGGTGTCCAAAAATGTCATGTCATGTTTTTTTTTACCGAAGAAGAATAAGCCTAATGGCAAACGATTTATCTATCTTCACGCCAGATTTTAACTCCAAATTCTGTCCATAGGTTCAGCAGTGAACACAGATACATCCATTAAGATATTGTACAAAATTCAGATCCTGTTGTCCATAAGGTATATCCGTTTCGTTTTGTTTTTTAACTGTGCTTAACCACTTTCTATTATATGAATAACGAAAATATAACCGACCCAACATATGTCCAGGAGACGGGAAAATCAAGAAGTGAGTCCAACACATCGCACGAGAAACCCACTGCATCTGCTCGCATTCGAAACACACGCTACGGGACGAAGAACCCGCGACACCTGATAAATCACTATCCTATCATAGAAGTTTTAACGCTCACAATGGAGCAGAGACGAACGAAACACAAAAGCACCATTCGAGATCTACGGAGAACAGATGCAAACGGGACAATAGGTGTGCATCATCTAAGCCTAGCGAAGCCACTCAGTTTGTGGATGTATCTTCACGTGCCGCCACACAGATCCTCATCATGCTAGAATTAATGTGATGGTCCTTGCCAAATTAAAATTCTTCTTATGGCGACTAGTAAAAGCCTCTTTACGTAGAGAGGATGTTAGAAAACACAGGAATATGTCTGTTATAGATAGTTGCCCCGTGTGTGGAATGCATTATTCATGAAGGCATGGTCTCATGCATTGAGTGTTCAATGGCGAGATGTATATGGGCAGTGGCGTTCCAAGATCTACTAGAGCATATGATGGCCACTAAGGAACCTCTAGCGCGTAACTATTATTTTCCATGATAGAGGTGCTGCTCACAAGGATCTAACTCGGCTGATTGTAACATTGTGGGCGGTGTGGAAGGCTGGAAGGGAACACATCCATGAAGGTATCAACCAGAGTCCTCTTTCAACCCAGCTGTTTGTGAGCAGATATATAGCAGAGTTGAATCAACTACAGACACCTTCCGATACACATGCGATCGAAACAGAGCCAGCAAACACGACCCAGCCAAGATAGCGAGCCCCGCTGGAAGGGCAGGTCAAATTTAATTGGGACGCAAGCATCTCACATGATCATAATGTTGGTGCAGCTGCTGCAGTTTGCCGTGATCGGAATGGTGTTTACATTGGTTCATCGGTGCTCGTTATACAGGGGCTTTTTGATCCAAGTTCGGTTGAAGCTATAGTGTGTCGGGAACCATGACTTTGGCGGAGGATTTGGGGATCCGTCAATTTTACATCACTTCAGATTGTAAGCTAGTGGTTAGTCATATCATCCATGGAGGGGGGAGTTACGAGGGAACCACGAAAGAGATTAGAGAACAAGCAAAAACCTTTGTTTCTTGTAATTTTGCTTTTGAACATAGAGCATCAAATGTTGATGCTCGTAGTTTGGCTAGGTATGGTGTCTCTCTCAATCCTGGGGACATGTTTGGTTAGGCAATCCCCACGACCAATTGGTTATTCCTGTACAATTTTTTTTTGAAAGAAATTCATGTACATATTTTAATTGATTAATAAAGCCCGGCCAAATTTCCTCAACAAAAAAAAATAATTTTTTTAATTTGTGCACCGATGATTCCCAGGGATAAATTCCCCCAACTCGTCAAATAAAATAATCTTAGTCCATCCCGCATTTCCTTCATCGTGTTCCTGAAGCAATATGTTTGTGTTGACCATGTATTGTATTACAAGGAGGTAAACTGCCAAGAGAAGAGATGTTATCCGCAAAAAAAAAAAAAAAAAAAAAAAAAAAAAAAAAAAAACTGCCAAGAGATGAGCTGATACTCGTTGCCAACTTCCAATTTTTCTAGAGACCGGAATTTAATGAGTATGCACTGCAGTCCCACTCGTTGTCCATTCATGCAAGAAAGTCTCCGGTCTGGGTTAATTAGCTAGGCCCTGGATCGACGCGTGATGTTTTTCTTATGATTTGTAATTCAAAGATCTTTCTTGCAAACTGGATATATATCACATCTTCTACACTCCACTCGACTAATTCCACGAGCCTTGAGGGTGGACTTTACATTGCCAAGTCTTGCACCAAGTCGTCGTCTGTGGCAATTACTCTGGTGTCTGCTCCCCGCACCAACTTGTCAACATGGTCACCACATAACAGCGCTAGCACAGGCACGGATACGTAGCAACCAGCCTGACCATGCATGCAGCTAGATGATTTATTTTCTTTCTTGTATTCGTAGTATATATATCAACCATAAATCTTGAGACTATGAAATGATTAAACTCTGTGGGCTCATGTATACTATCCACCTACATAGGTTGTACGTACCTCTCGACTTTATTATTGCACTAGTAATTTAAGTGTCAACTAGTTTTTTTTTTGCGAATAAAGTGTCAACTAGTTCCAAACTATATAAATACGCACACATACAAAGACATATATAATTGTCTGTTGAAACGTTTCGACGATTCCCTGCTAAAATCCAACGCTACCTGTCGACTTCATTGCAATGGAGTAATTGATTAACTATACTGTACATCATACGTGCAACTGGATTGGCCATTGACCTGCTTCTTTATGTTTGGTCACTGATAATTATCGTCACCAAGCTACTCGTAATGTTTTTTTTTACGGGACGTATTGTTTTGTCTATGTTGATGAAGAAATTCCATGTGCATACGGGGAATAGTCAAGTAAAAGATCAAACATATGGTTACCTAGTAGTGTTGTTTCGTATTTTTCGTGATGAAGAAATTCCATGCACGTACGGTGAATAGTCAATAAAAGACCAAAAATATCAAACAGGAATCTACAAATCGACCGACCGATGCGGACATGCATACCCATCGATCTAGAACTCCCAGAAAATTCTACAGCACCATCGGTCATCGTTTACTACGAGAGACCGGCACACAACAACGTATTACCTATTGCATAAGCGCCAAAAGAGAAGCGGGTCAGCAGCTAGCCCAGCTCACAAATTTTGTTCTTCCACTTGTAGGCGTTACTTGGCGTGATACTACTTTTCTTCCTCCCAAACAAAGTTAAAACTAGAAGGCAACAAAAGGAAATGCAAGGATGGCACTCTGAATTTCTCACGCAACCACACCATACCATACTGCGTGCGTAGCATATGGCCAACGGGTGTGTTCATCATCATCTTCATCGTCGTCGTCTTTGATCTTTTAATTTTTCCTTTCCATGAACGCCATAAAATATCTACTAGTTGACCCACACCAACACAAGCGCCCATGAGGCCTACATAAATATCTAATATTTGAATTGGAATCCGAAGCCCAAAACCAAAATTTGAAACAATACTAATATGTAATCCCTCCATTCCAAAATAAGTGTCCCTGCTTTAGTATAATTTTAGCTATACACAGATATGAAAGAACACTAGCATGTATAAATAAAAAGAAACAATAGTATATATGCATGTATATATCTATTATGTACTACACACATATGAAAGACGAAAACAAAACCAAATGTCCATGTGTAGAAATGGTATATCAAACAATATAATATGGTGTGGTTGATGTATGCACTGGCTAGCTAGCTTAGCCACACTCACACTCACCTCCTCGATCCTCTATATAACACACGCACTTGCCTCTGCTGCTCCTCTACCTACTGCCTCCATTTCCACACAGCCTTTAGCTAAGATACTTCTCTCCCTCCTAGCTAAGCATTTTCTTAATCTCTCAGTGATCGGATGGACAGTGCGAGGAGCAGCGTCGTGGACGACGTGAGTAACGGCCCGTTCACGGGCAAGAAGGCGTCTCCGTCGCCGGCCGCGCCGGCGACCAAGGCGCTGCAGCGCTTGGGCAGCGGGGCCAGCGCGGTAATGGACGCGTCGGAGCCCGGCGCCGAGGCGGACTCAGGCCGCGGCGGGCGGCTGCCGTCGTCCAAGTACAAGGGCGTGGTGCCGCAGCCCAACGGACGGTGGGGCGCGCAGATCTACGAGCGCCACCAGCGCGTCTGGCTCGGCACGTTCACCGGGGAGGCCGAGGCAGCCCGCGCCTACGACGCGGCGGTGCAGCGCTTCCGCGGCCGCGACGCCGTCACGAACTTCCGCCCGCTCGCCGAGTCCGACCCCGACGACGCCGCCGAGCTCCGCTTCCTCGCCTCCCGCTCCAAGGCCGAGGTCGTCGACATGCTGCGCAAGCACATCTACCCCGACGAGCTCGCGCAGCACAAGCGCGACTTCTTCGCCTCCGCGGCCTCGTCCCCTACGTCGTCGTCGTCACCTCCTGCCTCGTCGTCTCCTTCAGCCGCGGCGGCGCGGCGCGAGCACCTGTTCGACAAGACGGTCACGCCCAGCGACGTGGGGAAGCTGAACCGGCTGGTGATCCCCAAGCAGCACGCCGAGAAACACTTCCCACTGCAGGTCCCTTCTGCCAGCGCCGTCGTGCCAGGCGAGTGCAAGGGCATGCTGCTCAACTTCGACGACACAGCCGGCAAGGTGTGGAGGTTCCGGTACTCGTACTGGAACAGCAGCCAGAGCTACGTGCTCACCAAGGGGTGGAGCCGCTTCGTCAAGGAGAAGGGCCTGCACGCGGGCGACGCCGTCGGGTTCTACCGCTCTGCCTCCGTCAACAACCAGCTCTTCATCGACTGCAAGCTCCGGTCAAAGACCACGACGACGACGACGACCTTCGTACAGGCGGAGGAAGCCCCGTCGCCGGCACCCGTGTCGAGGACCGTGCGGCTCTTCGGCGTCGACCTTCTCACGACACCGGCGTCCGAGCACGAGGAGTACCGCATGGCCAAGACAAACAAGAGATCCATGGACGCCAGCGTAGCGGCGCCCACTCCGGCGCACGCGGTCTGGAAGAAGCGGTGCGTAGACTTCGCGCTCACCTACAGACTTGCCACCACCCCACAGTGCCCGAGGTCAAGAGATCAACTAGGAGTACAAGCAGCAGGGACTACATTTACTCTATAGATTTGTCACCACTCGCCACACATGAACGGGAATCAGCAGCGTAAATACTCTTGACCGACTCACATTCACGTAATAGTAGTATAGTATATGTAGCGGGATTTCTTTCCGGAAAAGAGTTTTGCTAAGTCTCGAAGTCTCGGTATATGCTATATCCGTTTGATCTTATGTGAAGATCTGTGCAAAGTTTTCTTTTTAGGTCTTTCTTTTTCTTCTTTTTATGTATTATGTCATTTGACTGACACTTGGATAAATCTTACTCGACTGAGACGTAGCCACACCCTACGAAAAAAGTATCGACCTGTTTTTTTCTTAGCAAAAGAAGGGGTTTTCCTTCTGATTTCTATTAAGAAACCATCGGTTCAAACTACAGGCAAACTTAGACTACTAAACCAACTCCAAACGATAGCAAAGCGCACCTAGGTATGAAAACCAAAGAATGTCAGGCATACCTAATTAACCATAAACCCAATGGCACATTAGTTTAACCAAGGTCATGGGATCATTATATTTTTCGTTATAAAAAATGACACCATTTCTACATTTTTAGATAGTCCAGAAAAGAGAAGAAATCCCAACTAGAACTAACTTTCATTCTTGCTAAATGTTTTGATCCATGCCCCAAAGCATTCTTCAATTGAAGAGGGAGTGGATGTCTAACCAAAAGCACATCAAAGCAGGCTCCAAATGAGTGAAGCAACAGAACAAGCAAATAGCAAGTGATCAGCAGTTTCATCCTTGCCACATAACACACAATTTTTCCTACTTTTCCATCCTCTTTTAATGAGAGAGTCTCTAGTAAGAATACTTTTTCTATTAACCAGCCACAAGAAAACCTAGATTTTAGGAGGTACCTTAACCTTCCAAGATTTTTTTGTGGGAAGTCACAATCTTCAGTGATCAGCTTCCTATATAGGGATTTCACTAATAATTTTTAGCAACACTCAAAGTCCACTCAACCCTATCTTTTCCAACACCCATCTCTATTTCCTTACATCTTTACTTTAAACATTTCCACAAATCCAGGGATTCCCCATGCAGGGTTCTCCTGAATTTGAATCCCCTCCAACCCATCTGAATAGCTTCAACCACCGTGATATTATGATCAAAGCACAAATCATATAGCCTAGGATATTCATCATTAAGTGCTTTTTCAACTACCCAAACATCTTCCCAGAACCTAGTATTTTTTCCATCACCAAGTTTCTTTTTAGCATATCTATAGAAAATATCTTTTATTTTTAACAAGCTAGACCAAAACTGTGAATCCTCAGTTTTTTTGAACTCTAGAAATACAACCATCGGGAACATATTTCCGAAGAAGCAGAGACTGCCACGGTCCATCTTCAGTTTCCAACCTCCAAAACCATTTAACCAACAAAACTTTGTTCATAATATCTAAATGGAGGATTCCCAGGCCCCCAAATTCTTTGGGACGACAATACGATTTCCAATTCACTACATGATATTTTTCCATTCTCATCCTCCTGCCGCACCAACCTGACCCTATAAAAATCCACCTTTTCACAGTACTAACAGGTACCGATCTGTTCTTCAAACATCATGTATAAAGAACAGCAGAAGTAACGGGAATTGCAACTAGCCCCGTAGACTTCTTAGCAACAACTAGAAGCACCGGAGCAAGCTGAAGACGCGTCGCCGTCATCTTCCCTCACTCACCATAGCCTGGCAATCCTTATTGTAGTAAACGGTCGGAAGGTTTTTGTGCTAAGGCCCCAAAGGACATCAATACAACAACAGATCGAAAGGATCTAACATGTAGACACATGAACACTATCCAAATGAATACTAAATCCAACACTACTCACACCCGGGCCGGCTTAGTAGTATCCTCGGGCACGTTCATTCGTTTCTTTCTTCTTTGCTTCTTTGTTCATTAGTTTTTTATTTTTGTTTTCTCTTTTATATATTTTGTGAAATTTTATAAATACATATATTTCAAAATAAAATAAATACATTTGCCGTGCATTAGAAAAATGTTAATGCATTGAAAAAGTTGCTCGCTTAATTTTGTTTGTACTCTTCAAACATTGTATGTGACATTTTAAAAATGTTCATACATTTCAACAAAACATTTGTGCCATTTTTTAAAAAGTTTATACAATGTAAATAAATGTTCGTGTAATTTCAAAAAATATATTTCATAACATTATAAAAATCTTTGTGACATGTCAAACTATGTTCATGCGTACAAAATTATTTAACATGTTATTAAAAATGGTCAACGTATATTTAAAATGTTTCACATGTATTAAAAATAATTAACATGTATTCCATAAAATGTTCAAACATGTATTTGAAATATGTAAATGTGATAAAATGTACAATGGTATATGCAAAATGTACAATGATCTTGTTCGGTATGTAGTAAGATTTCTTTAATTTTGGATTTAGTATTGTGGTGACGTTGCCCAGATGTTTTTGTTGAACAAAAGTCATCTGTCTTCAATCTCCTCTCGATACCCCTTGGTCTGGTATTGCCAAAGAGCTCGTGGGTGCTTGTTGTCATACTTTGGCATGGCTCTGTGCCATAGTCGGTGACAATGCCATCTTATTCAGCACCTCTTTCGTTCTAGCCTTTACGAGTATGATGTCGTGTTTGTGTAGCGATACTGCCATATTAGGTCATCTAGATCGGGACCCCCCCCCCCCCCCCCCCCCCCCCCCCACACACACACACACACACACGGATATGCTTGGATTGAATCCCTGTCCTACGCCATGGTCTACTACTGCGGTGGCCATTCAAGAAGGTTTCGTTCTCGACAGGCCTTTGATGGTACTTTCTGCAAGTTGTCCATAGTTCTGTGTGAGTTATTCACATTGTATCTAATGTTCTTTTCATGTAATAGCATAAACATAGATTTGGTTATGATAAACTTGTCATCATGTTTCAAAGACACAGCCTTACCACGTGTAACGGTCAAGGTTGTGGATCGACTAGCTCATATATTTTTTTACTTGAAACTCAGGGATCTTTATTGTTTAATGGAAATTCGGTTAGCATCAGTCACAAGGGTTGTAACAAGAAACCACGGACTTTGATCAATCCAGGAATCGGTACTGCCAAGGAGACTAGTAGCATATTTAGCACATAAATCAGCCGGAGTGTTAGCTTCCCTCATAACGATCGATCGACCAGCACAGTTTGACCACCAGAGATAAATGAGGAGAGCGCCATGGCGACTGCTGCAACTTGGCAACTTTTAATTACCACGTACCGGTGGAGTACGACCACGGCGATCTCGGACAAAGAAACCGGAGACTGAGCGAAGTTACCACGTGAGTTCGCCGGACAATCTGTCGGTGTTTGGCCCCGCGCCTCCGCCTCTGCTGTACACCACGACCTGCCAGAAGAATGAGCTTGCGATTCCTCACCATGCACACGTACTATTGCTCACGACCTGCCACGCGAGCATCCCATGCACGTGATGGATCGGCGGAGCGGATCGACGACGCGGTTCTTCCTGCAGAGCATGCGTATGTTTTCTCTCTGTTCAGACGGAAATTACTCCATCATCGCTCCAACATACACCTAACCTCTGACACTGCAACTTGTGTATATATTCTTACACTGCCTGCACGTTGCGGCGATCGGGTGAAGAATCAGCGGCACCTTGCCGGGGGGAGAATTGAAACGGTCGTGCCGCGCTGATATTTCTGATCTAACCTATATGTAGACTTGTCACCACCCCACAGTGCCCGAGGTCAAGAGATCAACTATACACGCAGCAGGGAGTACATTTGCTCTACAGACTTTGTCACCACTCGCCACACAGTGCCCGAGGTCAAGAGATCAACTGGAATCACGAAATAGGATTCCCCGCTTTATATATTATAAAGAAACGAACGTCGATTATAAGGTAACTGCTGGGGCGAACAGTATATCTAACCCAAAAGCAAAAAAGAAGAAGAAAAGCATGCCAACAACGGCAGCTCGGCAAACATGGATGATCCGCCACCGCTGCACCCTCCGTCTGGGTCCCACCTCGCGCCATGGCGTCAGACCGCCGCGTACCTAAGCAGCACCTCCAACAAGGAATGCGACGCCAACGACGCTGCTACCCGGACATGTCCTAGGGTTTCCCTGACACGCGACGGGGAGCGGGGGATGGGTAGCACCCACACCCTTCAAGAAGGAATGGCGGCACCCTAAGGCGTCGCCGCGTCGGGGCCGGATGAACCGGCGGGGATTTCTCCCGCACCCCAATCACCGCCACCCACTCGAACCGGAGACATTCAGCCAACTAGCCACCCGCAAGCATGCACCACCACGGTCTTGGACCCAACCACGCCGCCCCGCTACGAACACCACCACGAGGTCAAGAGAGCAACGACAAGGAGCGTCCAGAGGGACGGGCCGAAGCACCGGAACCGCACGGGAGGGAGCCACCTCCACCGCCGTCGCGCCGGAGGTCCGTGCCTCCAGCACCGATGCGGCCTGCCGTCCGAACGCGGCCACCGAGGCAAACCAGGCCACCCGGGCCCGGCCGGGCCCAGATCGGTCCCGCAAAGCTCCGGCAACCACGCTGCTGCACGCCGGCAACCGAGCCGCCATCCACCACCAGCCGAACGCACCGCCACCACCTGCCGAGGGCCACGCCGACGCCACGCCCTGCCGCCGACCCGCCCAGACCCGGATGGGACCCAAAGGGCCCAGATCTGGGCCTGGCAGGCGCCGCCAGCCCGCGCCGCCGCATCACCGCGTCACCAACGGCGCCGCCGCCGCCCAGAGCTCGCCCACGCCCGCGCCAGGAGTCGCCCACGCCCCGCCGCCGCGCAAGACCGCCGCCGCCCAGGTGCATCGCCCGGAGTCGCTCCGCCCCGCGTCAGAGGAGCCCCGGGAGGGGAAAGGCCAGGGGCCGCCGCCGCCAGCGTCGCCCGGGCCAGGCCCGTGGCGGGTGCCGGCGACGGCGGCGGGGACAGGGGAGGGAGGGGGGGGGGGGGGGCTCGCGGAGGGGAGCGCCGGGCGCCCGCTGGGGCGACGCGGTGGCGGTCGGGAGAGAGGGGGAGGTTTAGGTACGGGTTTCCCAAGGCTAGATAAATGTAAGTCGAGATCAACTGGAATCAGCAGCGCAAAATAGGAGCGCGAGTGGCCAAGTTGAACTTGCGAAGAGCCAAGAGCCAACCAAGTCTTGACCGACTCACACTCACGTACTGCACGGTACTAGAGTGTTTATCTAGCTGGGAGTTATGTGGTGCTTACTCAGACTATTGATTGCGGGTCAATGATGTGCCCAGCAGCCCGGCTGCAGGCACGCATACTAACATAACTTGCGTATACAGTTCCTGTCGGTGTCAAAGTTACGATACTGCAAACCAATTAAACTTTCTCCTCGATTGTCAAGGGAGTGTCAGGCCAGCAGCCAGCAGCCAGCAGCCAGGCAGGACAGAGCGCATGCCGTGGTCGAGTAGTTTCCGCCCAAATGCCCAGCCAAGTTGAGTGGGTGCTTGTTCAAAAAAAAAAAAGTTGAGTGGGTGCGTTGTGGCGCCGGGAGTTACACGCTAAAGTCAAACTGGCTAACCTCGACGAATGCCGAAGTTTATCACGTCCACATGCGCGGTGGGACAACAAATACAAGGCCTCCTCGGGTTTATAAAATAAGAACACATCATAGAAATTTTTAACCTATATGTTGAAACCAGTAAAGAAAATTAAGGCCTCCTTGGGCCCATAAGATAGGAACATTTAGCTATGTTGTAACAAAATAAGGCCTCCTTAGCTATGTTGAAACTTCTTCTCAAAAAAAAAAAAGCTATGTTGAAACCAGTAAAAAAAATGTAACCTATTTTTTCTTTACTAAAGTTAAACTATTTCCAAATCAAATTTATGCTAGCATGATGAGTGGATTTCGATAGTTCTATTCCCTACAATATATATCTGGAATTTCGATTTTCAACCTTGGATTCATGCATGATGAGTGCGGTATCATCAAGCTAGTAAGACCATCAGTTAATTATGACTACTAATTAACAGAGCTTATCTCAAACCTCCTTGCGTATGCACATGTCTAGGAGTAGCTTCTTGCGCCCTAGGATCTGGTTTTCCAGATCGGGCGATGACGGTATTGCGATGTCGTTTCTCTCCTGGGAGTATCGTATGTGGAGCAGCGCTGAAAGACAGAGGCAAGAGGTGGAGCGGCTTCATCTTGCACGGAGATTCGGTGGCGATGTCAATTCATGCCTGGCCGACAGTTGCTACGTTGTGGCATGCCTGTTCGACGGGTGCTTCGTACGGCAAATCTTTCAGAGTCTTCGCGTCGGGATGGATGAGCGCAGGGGGATAGCGCCGTGGTGGTGTCAACGGATGGCCGGACTGGCAACGATAATGCGGATCTATCTCCTGAAGATGGTTCAGCGTTCGATGATGATGGCGGCTTCTAAAATGTGTGCATGTGGTGTATGCTTTAGATCTGCTACACCGACGGTTGATTCCGATACATCATGTGGATGGATCGATGACGACACCGGTTTTATATATGGGGAGTGAGGGCACTCCACATTATCGAGTTAATAGGTGTGAGTAGTGGCTTCGAGTGGCTTGATGTATGCTCTTATCAAACATTTATTGAATAATTTATAAAGATGATTGTATGCATCGATTGATGTTGTGGCCAAGTGTTTTAACCTCCTTTAAAAACAAATCTACTGATTTCATTCGAAAAAAATATGATATTTCAGTAATTTCGTTGGATAACAGAACCATATACTAGAACTAAAGAAAATCCCTCCCACGGGACACCAGTATCATGCATGATGCATTCATGTGTGAATTTATCTGCTACTTATCCGCAACTATATCGGATAAAAAGTAAGGATATATAAATGATCAATAATAATAGCTCCACTTATCCGGTAAGTTTGGCGTTAAGATTTTCAACACCTAAAAAATCCATATATATTCATTGGTCCTTCCGCTCCCATTGATGCACCAAGACACGGTAAAAACAAATCACCTGCAGATCGATAGCATGCACTCAGAGAGAGATGAACGAACCATGCGTGGACAGCGGAGCTGCACGACACGAGCATCATCCCAAATTGGTCAAAGATGTCATAGAAAAACATAGATCACGTACAATCAAGTTAATTCTGTGCTTAATGTCTTTTGATCTTTAGACGAACATGTTACCCATATTAATCATATCGATTGTATCTATATCTATCTATCGAACAAGACCGGCCTTTCCACAATCAAGCTAGGTAGTGCGTATGATGCAAAGTGCCACATCAGTTGGATAAACCCCCGCGCACGTTGGATCGCCGAATCTCCAATTAAGTACCGGGTTAGTGCATGCTTGCGTACGCAACCACGTGCACATGTGTAATAAACGTACCCAATGAATATATTCATGTAGGAGTAGTATATTTATACACATATATCTATTTATCTGAATATCTGATGACTTGTAACAACCCATGGATGAGTAAGCAGGCACTCAAGGACGTAATCTCCACAGAAAAGCGTCCCCTTTCCGGCCATGATACGATCAGCAGGCGGTTGGGCTGCGCCTGCCGATGCGTGGTGATATATTCGATCATGTATGCATCGATCCATCCGTGATAATAAACTATGTAAAGATCGATCGATGAGCATAGTATAATATATAGTTATATAGAAGTGTGTGAGGTAAGCATGTTCGATTGAGTTGGAGGGATCGTGCACACAGATATTGATCGGAGATCGATAACAGGTGCATGTTGGCATAAATTATTGAGAAGCCGCGGAAGAATCACGTGTAAAGGCGTGACCTGGACACGCATGCATGCGCCACGCGGGATAAGGATGTATGGCTCTCTGGACCGCTCCTGCTGCATATATTTTATGTTACCGGCCACATGAATGAGCATGACCAACAGTCGGCAGTCTCTCTCTCTCCGTGTGTCTTTTGTATATAGAAAGCGTGAGCCTGAACGGCCGGAGCTTATGAGGTGACGACAGACATTTAGGCGCAACGCAGATGGATAGAAAGGAGGTAGCTGCCGCAACCATATCGATCGATCCATCGCTTCTCACCTTTAGACGCCCACGCAAATCAGGAAGCTGCGATCGTCACCCACGCGCGCCAAATATAATCTATCATCATATCTATCTGTCCGTCGACGACCAACCCACGCAAGCTACTTCGCTTTGTGGAAAGCAAAAGCAAAGCAATGTACCGTATATGTGTACACGCCGGTCGATCCTAATGTCATTTTGAGTTTTCGAAATTATCCAGGCATCTGTTGAGACCAATCAATCGAAATTTGTCAGATTTTTTTTTTTGTTAAATGTCTGGCTAGGCTTTGGTTGAGAAAATCTCGTCCGTGGTGAGCCATTGGATCTGCATGGCACGTGGGAAAAAAATGGATGAGAACTATTTAGGCCCGTGACTAGAAAATTACTGTGAAAAACGCTATTGTATAATAGGACAGAGGGAGTAGTGAATTTCATTATTTACTTAATTGTTTCCTTTATCTTGTGCCGACATTTTACCCCTTGGTTGATATCTTACGATAACATCTTTACGCCTGATTCATTTGTCAAGATGTATGGATGATGTGCAAGCAAATTAGGCGGACAACTCACGCACGTATTCGCTAGGGTGTACATAATTAAGATGATACATGAGTAGTGTGATATAGCTAGCAACACTTGTTTGACGAAATTGACATCATTTCCTAGAAGTTCATGAAACCCAGGGAATTTTTGACATAATTTGGTAATGTCACCAAGGGGAGAAGTAAAACTAGTAGGCCTCCTTCTCCGTGAGTTGCAAATCCCACTAGTGCAGCCCTTCCCCGCTCAAATCCACCTCCTCCATCGGCACCACCTATGTCTATCTATGCAAAACCTCCTATTCTTCCAATTGTTCCTGGCGCCCTCCCTCATTCAACATGGTGGTCGTATGTTCCTAATACCCGCAAGGTGGGGTCGCATCCCCAATTTCCATGCATGAGTTGGTGGGCCCAACAACCTTAGTATCCTTATCAGTTTTTGCCTCATCCTATTGATGCACCCATGCCTTATCAGCAAGGTTTCCAACAAACAATGGTTAGTGGAAACAGCTAGTTGGAGGAAGTGGTCAGTCAGGCAACAACAAGAGTAAGTATAAGAGGAAACAACCTGGGCTAAATCAAATCAACATAAATCTACTGCTGAGGTTGCCGAGTTTAGTCAAAAAGATGATTTTGTGAGAATTTTCTCAGTGGATCAGAAATACAAATCTACTATAATTGTGGCATGCCTGGACACTTTGTGGGCATGTGTCAAGTGTCCAAAGTGTGTTTCATCTGCAAAACTCCTGGGCTCCATATGGGTGTTTGTCCTTCTTGGTACAAGGCTTACCCAACTGCCAATACCGGGGAGTGTTAACAATAGTCTTGGATTCTTTTATACTGAAGCTGGAGATAACAATGAGAGTGATTCGTTAGATTTTACCAATGTTGGTCTTGTTGTTTTTGAGGAAGGAGAGATCTCTTCCCAAGATCTTGAGAAATACTTTGATGATATGTGAAAATCAAAATGGGCTCGACAAATTGGACCTTATGATGACAACCAGTTCCTTGTTAGGTTCCCTCCTATCAAGAAGTTCAGGAACTGGTTGAGTACCCTTCCATCAACCTCAAGAAGAATGGAGTGACTATTTACTTCAAAGATTGGCGTGCAGAGCTTCTTTTTTATGCTAGCCTGAATGAAACGTGGGAAGTCAATGGTGGCTTACCCCCTAAGTGGTTTCTACTTGGGTGTTCTGGTCAATGACCGACATGGTATTTTCATGAGTTTCTAAGAATTAGCGGGGTTCTAGGTGGCTGTCAGAGATCTTGATAAAATACCTGAATAAAGAATGGTCAGAATTCACCTTGCTGTGACAAAGATAACACTCATCCTTCTTCTCATAACCTTAGTGACACTAGAGATGATGACACCGCTAATGATGGCAAGGAGGATCTGGAGGATGATGAATATGATAATATACACGGAGATGAAATGGATTTAGGGAAAGGTAATAATGCCATTAAAAAGTGTTTTGTCTCTAGACCCGCCTCTAGTCCTAGAGGACCAAGACTTGCTATTCCGAATGCTACTCTAGTTCAAGTTCAAGGGCTTGAGAAGCATGTCTTTTCCAAACTTCAAGAAGCTCCCATTTCTAAGAGCTATCTATAGATTGTTAAGAGGATACCTGCTGATAATATTGGTGCCCATCTGCCATCCCAATTTGAAGATCTTGTTGTTTGCAATTCTTCCACTCCTGTGGTTGTAATACCCAAAACCAACTTGCCTAGGATCCCTAGGTCTGATACAGTCAAGTGGGGGCCTATGGTAGCATCTAGAATAAGAAGTAGAATCAATAGAGAGGGCATTCCAATGTTGTAGAGAAATCAGACCTTGAAGAAGGTCACTAACCCAGAGATCCTAGAGGTAACAAAGATCATGGTATTCATAACTCTTTTGCTTGCTTGAATAACGAGCTGATTAGTAAGAATCATCATAATGTTGAGATTAAACTTGGTGGCACTAGTAACTAGATATCCCAAAACATATCTATTGTTAAGCAACTAGAAGTTGCTTGATTAGCTAAATTCCATAAGGACAATCTTGATATGTGTCTCCCACCTCTCATTGATGTCTCTAGAGAGAAATTAATTCTTCTGTTCATGGGACAATTGCTAGCTTGATTCCTTCACGAGAAACACATGTGAATGTGAGTTTGGATGCTCACCCTTCTTGGATAGAAGTGACCAACAAAAAGTCTAGTAGTTGTAGAAGAAAAAAATAAATTCATGAAGGAATGATAGGCTTATTTTGGAATGCTATAGGCCTTAATGGGTCCAACAAAACCGTTAGAGTGTAAGAGCTCTTAAGATCCAATTGCCCTAATTTTATTTGTATTTTTAAAACTAAGAAATCTAATTTTTGTAATTTTTCAACTGGATTCCATTAACTAAGAATGTGGTTTCCTACGGAATTGGTTACCTCCTATTAATATTGCAGGTGGCATTCTTATTGGTGTCAAGGATGATTGTTTTGAAAATATTGCTTGCGACATTAATGTTTTCAGTATTTATTGTTTGTTAAGATGTATGAAAAGTGCCATCATATGGAGATTGATCTCTGTTTATAGTTTTGCATATGAAGAATGTAAGCTTAATTCCATTAATGAATGTCATTACCTTTTAGCCGGTTGGACTGCCCTACTTTAGTAGACGGTGATTTTAATCTTGTTAGAGTTTCCACAAATAAGTCCACTAGTGTGGTTAGCTAGCATTGGGTTGGCCTCTTTAATGTCTAGGTTAATAAATTCAGCTTAATTGAGCTGAATAACGCTAGGAGAAAATTAACATGGGCCAATAATTAGGATAACTTAATTATGGCGACCGGTGACAAAGTCTTTATGTCCACTTACTAGGAAGCCATATTCCCCTCTATTGAAGTCAAAGCCCTACCTAGGATTAGGAGTGATCACACTCCTTTAGTGGTTAACACTAGGGCTATTCATGAATTTAGAGACATAGTATATAAATCTTGGAATACCAAGTGTCATTTTACTAAAGCTATTGATATTTGGAAGTTTAAAATTAGCATACTAGGAAAGCAATTAAAGGTTGAAATGCTAATTTTGCGTCTGCTCAAAAGAAGCATAAGAAATCATTCATTAATAAATACAATTGGTTGGAAATTCTTGCTCAATCTCAATCATTGTCTCCTAATTCTATAAACAAAATGAAATCCATTTCAGATGAGCTGAATGACATTTGGAAGAAAAAAAGGAAATCAAGGCTAGAGAGAGATCCAACGAGAGGGACATCCGTGAAGGAGGGAGCTTAATACTGGTTATATTCATGCCATAGCTAGCCACAAAAGGATCAAGAAGCATATTATCATGTTGTAAAGTGAGGATGGCCTAGTGGAAGATCCAAAAGGTATTCTTGAGTTTGTTGTTATGTTTTACAAGTAGCTTTCAGTTATTCACCCAAGCATGTCATTAATCCCAAAAATGACTTTTGGGATGATTTTAGTTTGGTTTTTCGGACACATAACTCCATTTTATTAACCGCTTTTCTGAACAAGAAATCAAGGAGGGTTGTTTTTGGCTCATACGTTGAGGGGGGGGGGGGGGTTGCCCTGATGGGTTTTCTTTCTGGTGTTATCAGCAATTCCTGGCCCTTACTAAACCTGATTTGCTCGATTTATTTAATGATTGCGGGAAAGGTGAGCTAGACCTGTTTAGACTGAACTTTTCCCTTCTCACACTATTCCCTAAGGAACCTAATTATCTGAGAATGAAAATTTTTAGACCCCTAGTTATGATTAGTTATATATATATATATATATATATATATATATATATATATATATATATATATATATATATATATATATATATATATATATATATATTTGGTACCAATAAATTTGGTCCTGTTTGTGATGATATTATCTCTCATAATCAGTTTGCCGTTATTGAAGGTAGATTGATTGTGGTGAGTACTGTAGCTACTCAAGAGATCATCCACTTTGTTGCCTCTTGTAATCAGTCTGGTTTTATTTTAAAACCGGACTATGAGAAGACATATGACATTATTAGTACATATTTTGTTTTGGATATGATGAAGATTATATAATTTAGTCCTAGGTGGTTGTCTAAAATAGATTTTCTTCTTTCCAAATGATCTGTTCATGTGAAGATTAATGACACTAATAGTGATTTATTTATTACCGGTAGAGGTGTGAGGCAAGGGCGCCCATATCTCCTTGGCTTTTTAGTTTGGTGGCAGATGTTTTCAATAGAGTGCTTGTTCAAGCTGCTAGTAACAATTTGATTGTTGGTCTATTCCCAATTTTTAGTCATGATGGGCTCATTAGCATGGAATATGCTGATGACACCTTACTTAGAAACCTCAAATGGCTATTGTCCTGGTGTGAACATTTATTTGGCATGGTAATTAATTTTCAGAAGTGTAACCATGTCCCTACCTATATTGATACAGATAAACCTCGAGTTCTACTCAGACTGTAGGTTGTAAGTTGAGCTCTTTTCCTATTAAATAATTGGATGCCCCTCTTCATCATTGTAAACTTAGAAGAGCGGATCTTCAACCTATAGTGGATAGTATTATTAAGAAACATTTAGGATGGAGACGGGATTCCCTAAATGGGCTATGTCCCTCATTAATTCTCAACTAGCTCTCTGATTTTGGGATGATTATGAGGGCCATCATAAGTACCATTTATCTTCTTGGGGATCCTTAGCTCTAAAGAAGGGATGTGGTGGCTTAGGCATCACAAACGTCTCTGATATGAGCCTTTGTCTGCTTGCCACTTGGGTCAAGAGGTATTATCATGGTGATGGTAAGGTTTGGAAACAAAATATTGATTCCAAAATAGAACCCATCATCCTAATATTTTCTCTTGCTCTTATGTAAGTCCTCTCCTTGTTGGAAAGGTTTCCTCTGGGTAGCTAATGCTACTAAATAGATTATTCTTGGAAAATAGGTAATCGTAGGAGAGTTAAGTTGGGGTTCATATGTTGGAAATATGCCCTAGAGGCAATAATAAAATGGTTATTATTATATTTCCTTGTTCATGATAAATTTTTATTATCCATGATATAATTGTATTGATTGGAAACTCAAATACATGTGTGGGTATATAGACAACACTGTGTCCCTAGTGAGACTCTATAGGACTAGCTCGTTGATCAAAGATGGCTATGGTTTCCTGGCCATAGACATGAGCTGTCATTTGATAACAGGATCACATCATTAGGAGAATGATGTGATGGACATGACCCAAACTATGAACATAGCATATGATCGTGTCAGTTTATGGCTATTGTTTTCTGCATGTCAAAGTATATGTTCCTATGATCATGAGATCATGTAACTCACTGACACCGGAGGATTACCTTGTGTGTATCGAATGTCACAACATAACTGGGTGACTATAAAGATGCTCTACAGGTACCTCCGAGGGTGTCTGTTGAGTTGACATGGATCAAGACTGGGATTTGTTACTCCATGTGACAGAGAGGTATCTCAGGGCCCACTCGGTAATACAACATCACAATGAGCCTTGCAAGCAAAGTGACTAAAGTGTTAGCCACGGGATCTTGTATTACAGAACGAGTAAAGAGACTTGCCGGTAACGAGATTGAACTAGGTATGGAGATACCGACGATCGAATCTCGGGCAAGTAACATACCGATAAACAAAGGGAACAACGTACGGGATTAACTGAATCCTTGACATAGAGGTTCAACGGATAAAGATCTTCGTAGAATATGTAGGAACAAATATGGCCATCCAGGTCCCGCTATTGGTTATTGACCGCAGAGGTGTCTTGGTCATGTCTACATAGTTCTCGAACCCGCAGGGTCTGCACACTTAACGTTCGGTGACGTTTCGCTATTATTGAGTTATGTATGTTGGTGACCGAAGCTTGTTCGGAGTCCCGGATGAGATCCCGGACGTCACGAGGAGCTCCGGAATGGCCGGAGGTAAAGATTGATATATAGGAAGTCCCGTTTTGGTCACTAGAAAAGTTTTGGGTATTTCCGGTAGTGTACCGGGGGTGCCGGGAGGGTTCCGGGTGTCCACCGGGAGGGGCCCACCCACCCTAGGGGCCACATGGGCCTAGGAGGTGGCGCACCAGCCCCTGGTGGGCTGGGCAACCATCCCCTAAGGGCCCATGCGCAGGAGGTGGGAGGAGGCCAAGTGGGGAAAGAGTCCTCCCAAGATTCGACCTTCCTTGTGGGGGGAGGACTCTCCCCCTCTGGTTCGGCTGAACCCCTCCTTGGAGGAGGGGCTAGGGCTACCTTCCCCCTCTCCTTCCTCCTATATATAGTGGAGGTTTGAGGGCATCCCAACACCTGAAAAGCCACGTCCTGCCCTCTCCCCTCTAGATTGTCTTCCTCCTCTAGATTAGTTCGGTAGAGCTCGGCGAAGCCCTGCCGGATTAGTTCACCACAACCGCCACCACGCCGTTGTGTTGCCAGCGAACTCATCTACCTCTCCACCCTCGCTTGCTGGATCAAGGAGGCGGAGATCGTCATCGAGCTGTACGTGTGCTGAACGCGGAGGTGCCGTCCGTTCGGTGCTAGATCGTGATTAGATCGCGGGACGGCTTGCGATTTGGATCGCGAAGACGTTCGACTACATCAACCGAGTTTCTTAACACTTCCCGCTTAGCGATCTACAAGGGTATGTGGATCCGATCTCCCCTCTCATAGATGCTCATCTCCATGGATAGATCTTGTATGTGCGTAGGAAATTTTTTGTTTCCCATGCAACGTTCCCCAACAGTGGCATCATGAGCTAGGTCTATGCGTAGATGAGATCACAAGTAGAACACAAAGGAGTTTGTGGGCGTTGATATTCAGATTGCTTCCCTCCTTAGTATTTTCTTGATTCAGCGGTATTGTGGTATGAAGCGGCTCGGACCAACCTTACTCGTCCTACGAGAGACCGGTTCCATCGACTGACATGTAACTTTGTTGCATAAGATGGCTGGCGGGTGTCTGTCTCTGCCACTTTAGTTGAATCGGATTCGACAGAGGCGGTCCTTGTAGAAGGTGAAATAGCAACTTGTATATCACCGTTGTGGTTTTGCGTAGGTAAGAATCGTTCTTGCTAGATACCCATAGCAGCCACGTAAAACATGCAACAATAAATTAGAGGGCGTCTAACTTGTTTTTGCAGGGTATGATGTGATATGATATGGCCAGAAACATGATGAGATATATGTGATGTATGAGATGATCATATTTTGTATAGATTATCACGACTTGCATGTCAATGAGTACGGCAACCGGCAAGAGCCATAGGGTTGTCTTTAATTTATTTTCGCCTTTTTGCTTTACTTTATCGCTATGAGTTAGCAATAGTTGTAGAAGCAAAAGTTAGCGCGACAACCTCATGGCGACACATTGATGGAGATCAAGATGATGGATATCATGGTGTCATGCCGGTGACGATGGAGATCATGCCGGTGCTATGGAGATGGAGATTAAAAGCACAAGTTCATGACCATATCATGTCACTTATGATTTGCATGTGATGTTAATCCTTTTTTTTGCACCTTGTTTTGCTTAGGACGACGGTAGCATTATAAGGTGATCCCTCACTAAAATTTCAAGATAAAATTGTGTTCTCCCCGAGTGTGCACCTATGAAAGTTCGTCATTTCGAGACACCACATGATGATCGGGTGTGATAGACTCTACGTTCGCATACAACGGGTGCAAGCCAGTGTTGCACATGCGGAACACTCGGGTTAAACTTGACGAGCCTAGCATGTACAGACACGGCCTCGGAACACAAGAGACCGAAAGGTCGAACATGAGTCATATAGTAGATATGATCAACATGGAGATGTTCACCATTGAAACCACGTCATCTCACGTGATGACGGACTTGGGTTGGTGGATTTGGATCATGTAGCACTCGGATGACCGGAGGGATGTCAATTTGAGTGGGAGTTTTTCAGTAATATGATTAACTAAACTCATTATCTTGAACAATAGTCTAAGTTGTCTTTGCAAATTTTATGTTGTAGATCAATGGCTTGCGCAGTAGTTCCCCCGAATTTCAATGCGTTCCTAGAGAAAGTTAAGCTGAAAGATGATGGAAGTAACTTTGTAGACTGGGCCCGTAATCCGAGGATTATCCTCATGGCTTCCCAAAAGGCTTATGTCCTTGATGCACCGCTCGGTGAACCACCCGCTCCAGTGTCGTCTGCAGACGCTGTGAACGCCTGGCAGTCGCATTCAGATGATTACTCAATAGTTCAGTGTGCTTAGAGCCGGAACTTCAAAGGCGTTTTGAACGTCATGGAGAATATGAGATGTTCTAGGAATTGAAGTTTATCTTTGAGAAGAATGCCCAGATCGAGAGGTATGAGACCTTCGATAAGTTCTATGCTTCCAAGATGGAGGAGAACGGGTCTGTCGTTGAACACATACTCAGAATGTCTGGGTATTCCAGCCGTCTGGCTGAGTTGGGAATTGCCCTCCCGCCGGAGGTGATCACTGACAGAGTTCTTCAGTCACTGCCACCTAGCTACAAGAGCTTTGTGTTGAACTATAACATGCAAGGGATGAACAAGTCAGTCGCCGAGCTGTTTGCAATGCTGAAAGTTGCTGAGTCTGAAATCCAGAAGGAGCATCAAGTGTTGATGGTCAATAAAACCACTAGTTTCAAGAAGAATGGCAAGGGCAAGAAGGGTAACTCAAAGAAGGGTGGCAAGTCAGTTGCCCCTCCCATGAAGAAACCCAAGGCTGGACCTAAGCCAGAAACTGAGTGCTTTCATTGCAAGGGTACTAGCCACTGGAAGCGGAATTGCCCCAAGTATCTAGCCGACAAGAAGGCGGCCAACACCAAACAAGGTATATATGATATACATGTTATTGATGTGTACCTTACCAACTCTCGTTGTAGTACCTGGGTATTTGATACCGGTTCGGTTGCTCACATTTGCAACTCAAAACAGGAACTGCGGAATAGATGGAGACTGGCAAAGGACGAAGTGACGATGCGTGTGGGAATTGGTTCCAAGGTTGATGTGATTGCCGTCCGCACGCTCGCTCTTCGATTACCATCGGGATTAGTGATGAACCTGAATAATTGTTATTTAGTGCCTGCGTTAAGCATGAACATTATATCTGGATCTTGTTTATTGCGAGACGGTTACTCATTTAAATCAGAGAATAATGGTTGTTCTATTTATATGAGTAATATCTTTTATGGTCAAGCACCCAATGTGAGGGGTTTGTTCTTATTGAATCTCGATAGTGATGATACACATGTTCATAACATTGATGCCAAAAGATGTAGAGTTGATAATGATAGTACCACTTTCTTGTGGCACTGCCGCTTAGGTCATATTGGTGTAAAATGCATGAAGAAACTCCATGCTGATGGACTTTTGGAGTCACTTGATTTTGAATCACTTGACACATGTGAACCATGCCTCATGGGCAAGATGACTAAGACCCCGTTCTCTGGAACAATGGAACGGGCAAGTGACTTGTTGGAAATCATACATACTGATGTGTGCGGTCCGGTGAGCATTAAGGCACGCGGTGGATATCGTTATTTTCTCACCTTCATCGATGACTTAAGTAGATATGGGTATATTTACTTAATGAAACATAAGTCTGAAACGTTTGAAAAGTTCAAGCAATTTCAGAGTGAAGTTGAGAATCATCGTAACAAGAAGATTAAATTCCTACGATCTGATCGAGGAGGAGAATATCTGAGTTATGAGTTTGGCAATCACTTAAGACAATGTGGAATTGTTTCACAGTTGACGCCACCTGGAACGCCACAACGTATTGGTGTGTCCGAACGTCGTAATCGAACCTTATTGGATATGGTGCGGTCTATGATGTCTCTTGCCGATTTGCCACTATCGTTTTGGGCTTATGCCTTAGAGACAACTGCATTCACTTTAAATAGGGCACCATCTAAATCCGTTGAGACGACGCCGTATGAACTGTGGTTTGGCAAGAAACCAAAGTTGTCATTTCTTAAAGTTTGGGGATGCGATGCTTATGTCAAAAAGCTTCAGCCTGAAAAGCAGGAACCCAAAGCGGAGAAATGTGTCTTCATAGGATACCCAAAAGAGACGGTGGGGTACACCTTCTATCTCAGATCAGAAGGCAAAGTGTTTGTCGCAAAGAACGGGTCATTTCTGGAGAAAGAGTTTCTCTCGAAAGAATTGAGTGGGAGGAAGATGGAACTTGATGAGGTTGTTGAACCTTCACTTAAACCAGAGAGTAGCGCAGCGCGGAAAGATGTGTCTGTGGAGCCTACATCAGTTGAAGAGGAAGCTAATGATAGTGATCATGATGCTTCGGATCAAGTTACTGTCGAGCCTCGTAGGTCGACAAGGGCACGTTCTGCTCCTGAGTGGTACGGTAATCCTGTCTTGGAGGTCATGTTGTTGGACAACGATGAACCTACGAGCTATGGAGAAGCGATGGTGGGCCCGGATTCCGACAAATGGTTAGAGGCCATGAAATCCGAGATAGGATCCATGTATGAAGACAAAGTGTGGACTTTTGAAGTATTACCTGAAGGGCGAAAGGCCACTCAGAATAAATGGATCTTTAAGAGGAAGACGGACGCGGACGATAATGTCACCGTCTATAAAGCTCGACTTGTGGCAAAGGGTTTTTCACAAGTTCAAGGAATTGACTACGATGAGACTTTCTCTCCCATAGTGATGCTTAAGTCCGTCAGAATCATGTTAGCAATAGCTGCACATTTTGATTATGAAATTTGGCAGATGGATGTCAAAACAGCGTTCCTCAACGGTTTCCTTGAGGAAGAGTTGTATATGATACAACCAGAAGGTTTTGTCGATCCATAGAATGCTGACAAAGTTTGCAAGCTCCAGCGATCCATTTATGGACTGGTGCAGGCATCTCGGAGTTGGAATAAGCACTTTGATGAGGTGATCAAAGCGTTTGGGTTTATACAAGTTTACGGAGAAGCTTGTATTTTCAAGAAAGTGAGTGGGAGCTCTATAGTGTTTCTAATAATATATGTGGATGACATATTGCTGATTGGAAACAATATATAATTTTTGGAAAGCTTAAAGGAATATTTGAACAAGATTCTTTCAATGAAGGACCTAGGAGAAGCTGCTTTCATATTACGCATCAAGATCTATAGAGATAGATCAAGACAATTAATAGGACTTTCACAGAGCACATACCTTGATAAAGTTTTGAAGAAGTTCAAAATGGATCAGTCCAAGAAAGGGTTCTTGCCTGTGTTACAAGGTCTGAAGTTGAGTAAGAATCAATGCCCAGTGACTGCAGAGGATAGAGAAAAGATGAGTGTCATCCCCTATGCTTCTGCGATAGGCTCTATCATGTATGCAATGCTGTGCACAAGACCAGACGTCAGCCTTGCCATAAGTATGTCCGGAAGGTTTCAAAGTAATCCAGGAGTGGATCACTGGACGACGGTCAAGAATATCCTAAAGTACCTGAAAAGGACTAAGGAACTGTTTCTCGTTTATGGAGGTGATCAAGAGATCGTCGTAAAGGGTTACGTCGATGCAAGCTTTGACACTGATCCGGATGACTCTAAGTCTCAAACCGGATACATATATATTCTCAATGGGGGAGCGATAAGCTGGTGCAGTTCCAAGCAAAGCGTGGTAGCTGAATCTACATGCGAAGCGGAGTACATAGCTGCCTCGGAGGTGGCGAAGGAAGGTGTCTGGATGAAGCAGTTCATGACGTATCTTGGAGTTATGCCCAGTGCACTGAACCCAATGACTCTGTTCTGTGACAACACTGGTGCCATTGCTCTAGCCAAGGAACCAATGTTTCACAAGAGGACCAGACACATAAAGCGACGCTTCAATTCCATCCGCGATTACATCGAGGGAGGAGACATAAATATTTGCAAAGTACACACGGATCAGAATATTGCTGATCCGTTGACTAAGCCTCTGGTGTCTACTACGCAACTTTATTCCTGTAGACTTTGTTGGGCTTCCAAGCGCAGAGTTTTGTAGGACAGTAGCAATTTTCCCTCAAGTGGATGACCTAAGGTTTATCAATCCATGGGAGGTGTAGGATGAAGATGGTCTCTCTCAAACAACCCTGCAATCAAATACAAGAAATCTCTTGTGTCCCCAACACACCCAATACAATGGCAAATTGTATAGGTGCACTAGTTTGGCAAAGAGATGTTGATACAAGTGCAATATGGATGGTAGATATAGGTTTTTGTAATCTGAAAATATAAAAACAGCAAGGTAGAAAGTAACAAAAGTGAGCACAAACGGTATTGCAATGCTTGAAAACAAGGCCTAGGGTCCGTACTTTCGCTAGAGCAATCTCTCAACAATGCTAATATAATTGGATCACATAACCATCCCTCAACATGCAACGAAGAATTACTCCATAGTTCTTATCTAGCGGGGAACATAATATCCTTTCCGATCGATCTATCCAAGAGTTCGTACTAAAATAACACCATATGATACGCATCAACCAATTCTAATGTCACCTAGATACTCCAATGACACCACAAGTATCCATGAGTTAATTATACGATATGCGTCAAACAATTTCAGATTCATAATATTCAATCCAACACCAAGAACCTCAAAGAGTACCTCAAGATTTCTATCGGAGAAAGTAGGACAAGAACGTGTATCAGCCCCTATGCATAGATTACCCCAATGTCAACGCGGGAATCCGCAAGTTGAGTACCAAAACATATATCAAGTGAATCAAAAGAACACCCCATTGTCACCACGGGTATCCACATGCAAGACATATATCAAGTGTTCTCAAATCCAATATTCAATCCAACATAACGATATCTCAAAGGGAAAGATTCAATTCATCACAACGTGACAGCAAGGGATAACATCATGTTATCCGACTATATTAACAAAGCCCATGATACATCAAGATCGTGACATCTCAAGAACATGATAGAGAGAGATTGAACACATAGCTACTGGTACATACCCTCAGTCCCGAGGGTGGACTACTCCCTCCTCGTCATGGACTCCGCCAGCATGATGAAGATGGCCACCGGAGATGGATTCCCCTCTACGGAAGGGTACTGGAACGTCTCCAGATTGGTTTTTCGTCGATACAGAGAGTTGCGGCGGCGGAGCAGAGAGTCTAGGGTTATTTCTGATGGTTTCTATATTTATAGGATTTTTGAGCGTCGGTTTCACGCGAAGATGGGCCACGAGGTGGGCACGATACACCAGGCGCGTCGGGGGGGGGGGGGCTGGCGCGCCCTGGTGGGTTGTGCCCACCTCATGGCTTGTATGGCCCTCCCACGAAGCGTCTAGTGCCTCTTTTGTTCCAAAAAAATCATCAAAAAGTTTCGGGCGATTCCGAGAACTTTCATTTTCTGCACAAAAACAACACCACTGTAGTTCTGCCGAAAACAATATCAGTCCAGGTTAGTTCTAAATAAATCATATAAAGTGCATCAAAACCATATAAAAGGATTGTAAACATAGGTGAATATGGCATGAATACTTCATAAATTATCGATACGTTGGAGACGTATCAGCATCCCCAAGCTTAATTCCTGCTCATCCTCGAGTAGGTAAATGATAAAAGAACAAATTTATGAAGTGTGAATGCTAGCATAATATATAAGTTTGATCATTGATAATTTCAGTCAATTTTCTAGCATCATAACCAGCAACTTTTTCTCATAAAAATCATCGTGATAGAGTAACAACCAATTCACATGATATGGTTCAAACAACGAATTCTCTTGAAACTTAACAACCTATGTTCTTAGCCACCAAACAATTGCAATTCAACTTATTCTCAACAAAGTCATACAGTCTTCATATAGTCTTCTATGATTGCTAGTACTCAAAGCATATTTTTAGAACAAATGGCATCCATCGAACACAGAGAAAGATAGGGGCTTAATGTTTCGCCTCCCAACACATTTATCATAAAGATAATTGTCAACAATAGTGAATCACGATCAAATATATTTGACTGGCCATATGTGCCTAGATCTTTCCCCACCACATGATGCTTGCCAACTAATATATTGAGGTTGGAATAATAAGTTGACTCAACATGAAAGTAAATAGATTGTCCCTTCGCAGAGGGAAGCAGGGATTTGCATATGTGCCAGAGCTCATTGTTTAAAACAGAGATAAATATAATTTTGGGAGGTGCACCCTTCCTGTCAACGTTACGACCAAGAGTTATCAATATCTTCCATGTTAAACACATTAGTGGCGGTTCCCAAGCGGTAAAAGTAAAGGTTTACTCCCCCTCCACCAACAAACACACTCCACGGCTAGCCGAATCCACGGGTACCGTCCATACCAACAACATTCCTGGGGGAGTTTTGTTTAATTATTTGCATTTTTTTTGGGACTAGGAATCCCTATTACCGCCCTCTCGTGCAAGGACGAGTGAATAAACACTCATCATGAGAATAACCTGCTTAACATGGAAGATACTGACCGCCCCCCGTCGCTCCATGAGCGGTTCAGGCACACAAAACAGATGTTTATTTGAATGTTTAGAGGTGGCACATGCAAATTTAATTGGAATGGCAGTGAAATACCATATATAGGTAGGTATGGTGGACTCTTATGGAAGAAACTTGGCTCAAGGATTTGGATGCACAAGTAGTATCTCTACTTAGTACGAAGTGTTCGCTAGCAAAAGGTTCTAAACAAGCACCACATGTTGGAGGATCCATAACAATATAATTTCTGTGCAAATATACACAACCATAACTCATTACGTTGTCTTCCTTGTCCAACTTCAACTAATTTTCTCAAGTTTGAAAATAATTAATGGGTATTCACAATCATATAAGATGTCCAAGATAATATATTTGTATGTGAAAGTTCTCTTCCTTATACTAATTATTCACGAATTGCTTGTATGACCAATATTGTGGTTGTTAAACTTCAATAGATTTTACTTTCTAAACCAAATGTGAACTAGCTACTAAGAATATAGCACATTGATAATTTCAGATTTATGATATTTCATTCATTCACTATTTACTCTTAGGATATAAGTGAAGCACAAGAGTAAACATCAAACTACTCTCAAAAGATATAAGTGAAGATCAATGAGTAGTCAAACAATAAACTAGCTATGTGAGGACTCTCTCTCTTAATAAATATTTTCAGATCTGAGTATTTTATTCAAAAACCAAACTAAACAAAAATAGAACTCCAAGAATAGCACGCATCATGTGAACGAATAAAAATTTAGGCTCAACATAGGCTAACTGATAGTTGACGAAGTGAGGTGGGATGCGTAGCATCCCCAAGATTCGATGCTTGAGACTTCTTGAAATATTTACTTGGGGTGCCTTGGGCATCCCCAAGCTTGAGCTTTTGTATCTCGTTCAATCCTCTCACATCATGGTTTCACCTATTCTCAAAAACTTCATCCACACAAAACTCGAAAAGAACTCGTGAGATAGGTTAGTACACATAAGAATAAATCAACACTTCATGTACTGCCAAGACAAGTTGCAAAATAATTTTCAAACATCATCTACTGTTTACTATCATTTCCACAATTTATATCTACCAATATAGGCTATGGAAACTATAGGATAAGTATATAACAAAACTATGACAACAATCTGTCCAAACAGAATAATCTGTAGCAATTTATAAAACCAGCGCACTTCTGTAACTCAAAACATTATGAAAATTTAGGACAGGCTAAATAATTTATATGACAACACTGTGTAAAAATTTCAGATCATTATCACGATCCAGTAAAAAATGAAAATTCCTGTACTGGAGTCAAAAGTTTCTGTTTTGGTTCAGCATCAATTCTACTCATCTTGTGAGTCATGCCAAAGGCTTTACTTGGCACTTTATTGAAATAAAAGGCACAAAACATTATTACTACAGTAGCTTAATCATGTGAACACATCAAAACAGAAAGTATAAGTGTTGGGTAGTCTCCCAACAAGCGCTTTTGTCTAATGCCTTTTAGCTAGGCATGATGATTTCAATGATGCTCACATAGGAATAGTATTTGAAACATGTAAGAGAGCATCATGAATCTCATGACAAGAACATTTAAGTCTAACCCACTTCCTATGAATAGGGACTTTGTGAGCAAACAATTTATGGGAGCAAAAATCAACTAGCATGGGAAGGCAAAACAAGCACAACTTCAATGCTTTGAACACATAGAGAGGAAACTTGATGTTATTGCAATTCCTACAAACATATGTTCCTCCCTCATAATAAATTTCAGTAGCATCATGAAGGAATTCAACAATATAACTATCACCTAAAGCATTCTTTTCATCATCTACAAGCATAGAATTTTCACTACTCTCCACATAAGCAAATTCCTTTTCATCCATGGTAGTGGGAGCAAACTCAACAAAATAACTATCATGAGACACTTGATTGACATAACCACATTCAATATCAAAATCATGATGACAAGTTTCATGGTTTCTATCACTCTTTATAGCATACATGTCATCATCATAATCATCATAGATAGGAGGCATGCCATCATCATAATAAATTTGCTCATCAAAACTTGAGGGTCAAAAAAATATCATCTTCATCAAACATAGCATCCCCAAGCTTGTGGCTTTGCATATCATTAGCATCATGGATATTCAGAGAATTCATACTAGCAACATTACAATCATGCTCATCATTCAAGTAATTCTCATCAAGTATTTTCATAGTTTCTTCCTCTACCAATTGGGCACAATTTTCTGAATCCTTATTTTCACGAAAGACATTATAGAGACGAAACAAATGATGCAACCTAAACTCCATTTTTTGTAGTTTTTCTTTATAAACCAAACTAGTGATAAACAAGAAACTAAAAGATTTAATTGCAATATCTATAGATATACCTTCAAGCACTCACCTCCCCGGCAACGGTGCCAGAGAAGAGCTTGATGTCTACTACGCAACTTTATTCTTGTAGACTTTGTTGGGCCTCCAAGCGCAGAGTTTTGTAGGACAGTAGCAATTTTCCCTCAAGTGGATGACCTAAGGTTTATCAATCCGTGGGAGGTGTAGGATGAAGATGGTCTCTTGATGTCTACTACGCAAGTTTATTCTTGTAGACTTTGTTGGGCCTCCAAGCGCAGAGTTTTGTAGGACAGTAGCAATTTTCCCTCAAGTGGATGACCTAAGGTTTATCAATCCGTGGGAGGTGTAGGATGAAGATGGTCTCTCTCAAACAACCCTGCAATCAAATACAAGAAATCTCTTGTGTCCCCAACACACCCAATACAATGGCAAATTGTATAGGTGCACTAGTTCGGCGAAGAGATGGTGATACAAGTGCAATATGGATGGTAGATATAGGTTTTTGTAATCTGAAAATATAAAAACAGCAAGGTAGCAAGTAACAAAAGTGAGCACAAATGGTATTGAAATACTTGAAAACAAGGCCTAGGGTCCGTACTTTCGGTAGTGCAATCTCTCAACAATGCTAATATAATTGGATCACATAACCATCCCTCAACGTGCAACGAAGAATCACTCCAAACTTCTTATCTAGCGGAGAACATAAGAAGAAATTGTTTGTAGGGTACGAAACCACCTTAAAGTTATCCTTTCCGATCGATCTATCCAAGAGTTTGTACTAAAATAACACCAAGTTATCCTTTCCGATCAATCTATCTAGAGTTCGTACTAAAATAACACCATATGATACGCATCAACCAACTCTAATGTCACCTATATACTCCAATGTCAGCACAAGTATCCATGAGTTAATTATACGATATGCATCAAACAATTTCAGATTCATAATACTCAATCCAACACAAAGAACCTCAAAGAGTGCCCCAAGATTTCTATCGGGGAACGTAGGAAAAGAACGTGCATCAACCCCTATGCATAGATTACCCCAATGTCACCTCGGGAATCCGCAAGTTGAGGACCAAAACATACATCAAGTGAATCAATAGAACACCCCATTGTCACCACGGGTATCCATATGCAAGACATATATCAAGTGTTCTCAGATCCAATATTCAATCCAACATAACGATATCTCAAAGGGCAAGATTCAATTAATCACAACATGATAGCAAGGGAATAAAATCATATGATCCGACTATATTAACAAAGCCCGTGATACATCAAGATCGTGCCATCTCAAGAACACGAGAGAGAGAGAGATTGAACACATAACTACTGGTACATACGATCAGCCCAGAGGGTGGACTACTCCCTCCTCGTCACGGCCTCCGCCGGGATGATGAAGATGGCTACCGGATATGGATTCCCCTCTCCGGCAGGGTACTGGAACGCCTCCAGATTGGTTTTTCTGCTGAAAACAGTATCAGTCCGGGTTAGTTCTAAATAAATCATATAAATTGCATCAAAATCATATTAAAGTAATGTAAACATAGGTGAATATGGCATGAATACTTCATAAATTATCGATACGTTGGAGACGTATCAGCATCCCCAAGCTTAATTCCTACTCGTCCTCGAGTAGGTAAATGATAAAAGAACTAATTTATGAAGTGTGAATGCTAGCATAATATATAAGTTTGATCATTGATAATTTCAGTCAATTTTCTAGCATCATAACCAGCAACTTTTTCTCATGAAAATCATCATGATAAAGCAATCAATCCACATTTCATGGTTCAAACAATGAATTCTCTTGAAACTTAACAACCTATGTTCTTAGTCACCAAACAATTGCAATTAAACTTATTCTCAACAAGGTCTAAGTAAGAGCTCCACATACTCAATCATCATATAGTCTTCTATGATTGCTAGTATTCAAAGCATATTTTTAGAACAAATGGCATCCATCGAACACAGAGAAAGATAGGGGCTTAATGTTTCGCCTCCCAACTCATTTATCATAGAGATAATTGTCAACAATAATAAATCATGATCACATATATTTGACTGGATATATATGTTCGGATCTTTCCCCACCACATGATGCTTGCCAACTAATAGACTGAGGTTGGAATAAGAAGTTGACTCAACATGAATACTAAATAACAAGAAAGTAAATAGATTGTCCCTTCGCAGAGGGAAGCAGGGATTTGCAAAGGTGCCAGAGCTCATTGTTTAAAAACAGAGATGAATATAATTTTGGGAAGTGCACCCTTACTGTCAACGTTACGACCAATAGTTATCAATATCTTCCATGTTAAACACATTAGCGGCGGTTCCCAAGCGGTAAAAGTAAAGGTTTACTCCCCCTCCACCAACAAACACACTCTACGGCTAGCCGAATCCACGGGTACCGTCCATACCAACAACATTCCTGGGGGAGTTTTGTTTAATTATTTACATTTTTTTATTACGGGACTGGGAATCCCTATTACCGCCCCTCCCGTGCAAGGACGAGTGAATAAACACTCATCATGAGAATAACCCACTTAACATGGAAGATACCGAACGCGCCCCGTCGCTCCATGAGCGGTCCAGGCGCACAAAACAGATGTTTATTTGAATGTTTAGAGGTGGCACATGCAAATTTACTTGGAATGGCAGTGAAATACCATATATAGGTAGGTATGGTGGACTCTTATGGAAGAAACTTGGCTCAAGGATTTGGATGCATGATACGTCTCCGTCGTATCTATAATTTTTGATTGTTTCATGCCAATATTATACAACTTTCATATATTTTTGGCAACATTTTATATGATTTATTGGACTAACCTATTGATCCAGTGCCCAGTGCCAGTTCCTGTTTGTTGCATGTTTTTTGTTTCGCAGAATTACCATATCAAACGAAGTCCAAACGCGATAAAAATTTACGGAGATTTTTTTTTGGAATATTTGTGAATTTTGAGAAGTGGAATCAACGCAAACAGATGCCCACAGCCCCCACGATACACCGGGGCGCGCCACCAGGGCCCAGGCGCGCCCTGGTGGGTGCTACTCACCTCGTATGTCAGTTGGAGCTCTCCTTTGGCCGCAAGGAAGCTAATTTTTGGAAAAAATCCTCTCAAAATGATCGGAGTTACGGATCTCCGAGAATATAAGAAACGGTTTTCGTCCAGAAAACAGGAACGTGAAACAGAAGAGAACAGAGAAGGAGATCCAATCTAGGAGGGGCTCCTGCCCCTCCGCCGACATGGCGGCCATGGACCAGAGGGGGAACTCTCCTCCCATCTAGGGGGGAGGCCAAGGAAGAAGAAGAAGGAGGGGGCTCGCTCCCCCTCTCTCCCGGTGGCGCCGGAACGCCGCCGGGGCAAGCATCGTGACAGCGATCTACTCCAACAACTTCGCCGACGTCAACACCAACTCTCTCCCCCTCTATGCAGCGGTGTAACTCCCCTTCTCCCCGCTGTAATCTCTACATTAACATGGTGCTCAACTCCATATACTATTTCCCAATGATATATGGCTATCCTATGATGTTTGAGTAGATCCGCTTTGTCCTATGGGCTAATTGATGATCGTGGTTGGTATGATTGTATATTTTATTATGGTGCTGTCCTACGATGCCCTCCATCTCGCGCAAACGTGAGGGATCCTCGCTGTAGGGTGTTGCAATGTGTTCATGATTTGCCTATGGTGGGTGGCGTGAGTGACAGAATACATAGACCCGAGTAGGTGGGTTGTTGCATATGGGAGTAAAGAGGACTTGATACTTAATGCTATGGTTGGGTTTTACCTTAATGATCCTTGGTAGTTGCGGATGCTTGCTAGAGTTCCAATCATGTGTGCATATGATCCAAGTACGGAAATTATGTTAGCTCATGCCTCTCCCTCATATAAAATTGCAAGAATGATTACCGGTCTAGTTATCAATTGCCTAGGGACAAATAACCTTCTTGTTTGACAAAATATTTCTACTAAACAACTAACTTTTATTATCTTGCTTTTTACTCGTAGTTTTATTTCCCACAAAGTACTTCTAGTTTTATTCATGCAAACTATCCTATCACCTACAAAGTAGTTTCATACTTGTTCTAGGTAAAGCAACCATTAGCGTGCGTAGAGTTGTATCGGTGGTCGATAGAACTTCAGGGAATATTTTGTTCTACCTTTAGCTCCTCGTTGGGTTCGACACTCTTACTTATCGAAAAAGTCTACAAACGATCCCTACACTTGTGGGTTATCAATGCATAAGTAGTATCTCTACTTAGTATGAAGTGTTGGTTAGCAAGAGCTTCTAAACAAGCACCACATGTTGGAGGATCCATAAAAATATAATTTCTATGCAAATATACACAACCATAACTCATTACGTTGTCTTCCTTGTCCAACTTCAACTAATTTTCTCAAGTTTGAAAATAATTAATGGGTATTCACAATAATAGAAGATGTCCAAGATAATATATTTGTATGTGAAAGTTCTCTTCCTTATACTAATCATTCCCGAATTGCTTGTATGAACAATATTGTGATTGTCAAACTTCAATAGATTTTACTTTCTAAAACAGATGTGAAGCTACTACTAAGAATAAAGCACATTGATAATTTCATATTTATGATATTTCATTCATTCACAATTTACTCAACGGATATAAGTGAAGCACAAGAGTAAACATCAAACTACTCTCAAAAGATATAAGTGAAGATCAATGAGTAGTCATGCAATTAAGTAGCTATGTGAGGACTCTCTCTCAATAAAGATTTTCAGATCTGATTATTTTATTCAAACAGAAAACTAAATAAAAATAACACTCCAAGAATAACACATATCATGTGGACGAATAAAAATTTAGGCTCAACATAGGCTAACCGATAGTTGACGAAGAGAGGTGGGATGCGTAGCATCCCCAAGCTTAGATGGTTGAGGCTTCTTGAAATATTTACTTTGTGCCTTGGGCATCCCCAAGCTTGAGCTTTTGTATCTCATTCAATCCTCTCATATCATGGTTTCACCTATTCTCAAAAACTTCATCCACACAAAACTCGAAAAGAACTCGTGAAATGGGTTAGTACACATAAGAATAAATCAACACTTCATGTACTGCCAAGACAAGTTGCACAATAATTTTCAAACATCATCTACTCTTTACTATCGTTTCCACAATTTATATCTACCAATATTGGCTATGGAAATTATAGGATAAGTAGATAACAAAACTATGACAACAATCTGTCCAAACAGAACAGTCTGTAGAAATTTATTAAACCAGTGCACTTCTTTAACTCAAAAATTATGAAAATTTAGGACAGGCTAAATAATTTATATGAAAACACTGTGTAAAGATTTCAGAAACTTTCCACGTTGCAGTAAAATATGAAAATTCAAACACTACAGCAAAATTTTCTGTTTTTACACAGCACACATCAAAACATGCAATGCAAGCATCCTAAGACAATTCTTGGAACTTTTTATTGAAAAACAAGATTGTAAATAACACCTAACAGAAAATAACAAAATATAATGACGATCCAAGCAAAACTCATATTATGTGATGAATAAAAATATAGCTCTAAGTATTATATACCGATAATGTTGAAGAAGAAAGAGGGGATGCCTTCCGGGGCATCCCCAAGCTTAGACGCTTGAGTCTTCCTTGAATATTACCTTGGAGGTGCCTTGGGAATCCCCAAGCTTAGTTTCTTGTCACTCCTTATTCTCCTCATATCGGCATCTCACTCAAAACTTGAAAACTTCAATCACACAAAACTTAACGGAACTTCGTGAGATGGGTTAGTATAATAAAGATAGATCATTCACTTAGGTATTGTCAAGACAAGATTCATAATTGTTCCCACATGATACCTAATTTATTCTACCATTCACATAATTTACATCACTAAATATAAGTTATGGGAACACTAAAACAAGCAAACTATGCATGTAAAACAGAATCTGTCAAAAACAGAACAGTCTGTGAAGATCTGTAGTGTAGCCATACTTCCCTGTCTCTAAAAATTCTGAAAAATTAGGAAAACCTTAATAATTTATATATAAAGACCGTATAAAAATTTCAGATCATTATCACGCTCCAGTAAAAAATGAAAATTCCTGTACTGGAGTCAAAAGTTTCTGTTTTGGTTCAGCTTCAATTCTACTCATCTTGTGAGTCATCCCAAAGGCTTTACTTAGCACTTTATTGAAATAAAAGACACAAAATATGATCACTACAGTATCTTAATCATGTGAACACACAAAAACAGAAAGTATAAGTGTTGGGTTGTCTCCCAACAAGCGCTTTTCTTTAATACCTTTTAGCTAGGCATGATGATTTCAATGACGCTCACATAGGAATAGTATTTGAAACATGTAAAAGAGCATCATGAATCACATGGCAAGCACATTTAAGTCTAACACACTTCCTATGCATAGGGATTTTGTGAGCAAACAATTTATGGGAGCAAGAATAAACTAGCATAGGAAGGCAAAACAAGCATAACTTCAAAGCTTTGAACACATAGAGAGGAAACTTGATATTATTGCAATTCCTACAAGCATATGTTCCTCCCTCATAATAATTTTCAGTAGCATCATGAAGGAGTTTCACAATATAACTATCACATAAATCATTCTTTTCATGATGCACAAGCATAGAATTTTCATTACTCTCCACATAAGCAAATTCCTTCTCATTCATAATAGTGGGAGCATCAAATGAAACTCGAATACTATAAATTGTTTCCACATTAAAAGAGTAATGTTCATTAAAAGGATATTCAAAATTATGACATTAATTATCACTACTTTTTATAACATAAGTATCATCACAATAATCATCATAAGTAGCAACTTTGTTCTCATCATAGTCAAGTGAAACCTCTTCCGAAATAGTGGAATCATTACTAAATGAAGTCATGACCTCTCCAAATCCACTTTTATCATTATAATAAAATTCAACACCCTCCAAAATAGTGGGATAATAATTATCTAAAGTTGACACTCTTCCAAACCCACTTTCATAAATATCACAATCATCATAAATAGGGGGCATGCAATCATCATAACAAATTTGATCATTCAAAGTAGGGGAACTAAAAAGATCATCTTCATTAAGCATAACATCCCCAAGATTGGGACAAACATTAATTGCATCAAATAAATTCTCAAACATGTCATTCTCATCAAACATAGCATCCCCAAGCTTGTGGCTTGGCATATCATAAGAATAATCACTCTCATCATCAATAGTATTAATAGCACCAATAGCATAACAATTATTATCATCATAATTTACCAAGTTGGTGCCAAAAAGATTTTCAAGATTATAAGAATCATCATTATCTTCCCAATCATAGTCATCACAACAAGCAATAGGCATAACAAAATCATCATCAAGTGTATCATCTTCCACAATTATTTTTGATTCATCCTCGTGAGGCACTACAATAATAGGAGCAACATCATTTGGTAGAGATACCTTTTTACCTCTACTCTTTCTTGTTTTCTTCTTCACCACATCATGTGTGGGTTTAATTATCTTCGAGCTTCTTACTGATGAGATTGGTTGAATAGGGAGCTCCTCCTCATCACCTATTACATCATGAGAGACAATAGGAGGCAAAGTGGAATTCTTTACCCTTTCATTAGTATTCCTTTTATATTCTATTGGTTTCCCCATCTTTCTATAGTTGGCAATATAAGCATTCTCATTGCAATTTACCATGCAAAACATATAGATATTTTTTAGATTAGTTTCAATGTCGTCCGTGAGAATGAATACTTCAAACCAACTATTTTTATGTGTCAATTCTTCACTCCCCAAAAATAGAGAAAGCTCATCATAAAGTTCAAGGGTGATCAAGTCATTACAATATTTGGCCATGATTTGATCACGAAAAAGTTTGCATTGGAAATTAAGATGACCAACTTTATTGCAAAGTTCAAAAGTAATAGGACAAAGAGAACATAATTTTGTAGTAAATTCATCTATCACTTTGAGCAAAAGATTGGTTCTATCATGTTTATGCTTCTTACAAAATCCAACATCCCTATAAAGCACTCAGCAAAAATTGACATGCTTATAAGAAACATTTTTATCATGACTAGTGCAATCATCATTAGTATTTTGGATATTCATAGAATTCATACTAACAACATTGCAAGCATGCTCATCATTCAAGGAATTCTCATTGCGTATTTTCATAATTTCTTCCTCTACCAATTGAGCACAATTTTCGGAATCCTTATTTTCATGAAAGACATTATAAAGACGAAACAAATGATGCAACCTAAACTCCATTTTTTGTAGTTTTCTTTTATAAACCAAACTAGTGAAAAACAAGAAACTAAATGATTTAATTGCAAGATCTAAATATATACCTTCAAGCACTCACCTCCCCGGCAACGGCGCCAGAAAAGAGCTTGATGTCTACTACGCAAGTTTATTCTTGTAGACTTTGTTGGGCCTCCAAGCGCAGAGTTTTGTAGGACAGTAGCAGTTTTCCCTCAAGTGGATGACCTAAGGTTTATCAATCCAAGAGAGGTGTAGGATGAAGATGGTCCCTCTCAAACAACCCGGCAATCAAATACAAGAAATCTCTTGTGTCCCCAACACACCCAATACAATGGCAAATTGTATAGGTGCACTAGTTCGGCGAAGAGATGGTGATACAAGTGCAATATGGATGGTAGATATAGGTTTTTGTAATCTGAAAATATAAAAACAGCAAGGTAGCAAGTAACAAAAGTGAGCACAAACGTTATTGCAATGCTTGAAAACAAGGCCTAGGGTCCGTACTTTCGCTAGTGCAATCTCTCAACAATGCTAATATAATTGGATCACATAACCATCCCTCAACGTGCAACGAAGAATCACTCCAAAGTTCTCATCTAGCGGAGAACATAAGAAGAAATTGTTTGTAGGGTACGAAACCACCTTAAAGTTATCCTTTCCGATTGATCTATCCAAGAGTTCATACTAAAATAACACCAAGTTATCATTTCCGATCAATCTATCTAGAGTTCGTACTAAAATAACACCCTATGATACGCATCAACCAACTCTAATGTCACCTAGATACTCCAATGTCACCACAAGTATCCATGAGTTAATTATACGATACGCATCAAACAATTTCAGATTCATAATACTCAATCCAACACAAAGAACCTCAAAGAGTGCCCCAAGATTTCTATCGGAGAACGTAGGACAAGAACGTGCATCAACCCCTATGCATAGATTACCCCAATGTCACCTCGGGAATCCGCAAGTTGAGGACCAAAACATACATCAAGTATATCAATAGAACACCCCATTGTCACCACGGGTATCCATCTGCAAGACATATAACAAGTGTTCTCAAATCCAATATTCAATCCAACATAACGATATCTCAAAGGGCAAGATTCAATTCATCACAACATGATAGCAAGGGAATAACATCATATGATCCGACTATATTAACAACGCCCGTGATACATCAAGATCGTGCCATCTTAAGAACATGAGAGAGAGAGAGATTGAACACATAACTACTGGTACATACCCTCAGCTCAGAGGGTGGACTACTCCCTCCTCGTCATGGCCTCCGTCGGGATGATGAAGATGGCCACCGGAGATGGATTCCCCTCTCCGGAAGGGTACTGGAACGCTTCCAGATTGGTTTTTCGTCGATACAGAGAGTTGCGGCGGTGGAGCGGAGAGTCTAGGGTTATTTCTAATGGTTTCTATATTTATAGGATTTTTGGGCGTCGGTTTCACGCCAAGATGGGCCACGAGGAGGGCACGATACACCAGGGCGTGCCTGGGCCCTCTGGCACGCCCTGGTGGGTTGTGCCCACCTCGTGGCTCTTCTCCGGTGATTCTTCGCTCCAATATTTCTTATTTAGTCCAGAAAAAATCACCAAAAAGTTTCGGGCGATTCTGAGAACTTTCATTTTCTGCACAAAAACAACACCACGGTAGTTCTGCTGAAAACATCGTCTGTCCGGGTTAGTTCTAAATAAATCATATAAAGTGCACCAAAATCATATAAAAGTATTGTAAACATAGGTGAATATGGCATGAATACTTCATAAATTATCGATACGTTGGAGACGTATCATCTCTCTCAAACAACCCTGCAATCAAATACAAGAAATCTCTTGTGTCCCCAACACACCCAATACAATGGCAAATTGTATAGGTGCACTAGTTCGGCAAAGAGATGGTGATACAAGTGCAATATGGATGGTAGATATAGGTTTTTGTAATCTGAAAATATAAGAACAGCAAGGTAGCAAGTAACAAAAGTGAGCGCAAACGGTATTGCAATGCTTCAAAACAAGGCCTAGGGTCCGTACATTCGCTAGTGCAATATCTCAACAATGCTAATATAATTGGATCACATAACCATCCCTCAACGTGCAATGAAGAATCACTCCAAAGTTCTTATCTAGCGGAGAACATAATATCCTTTCCGATCGATCTATCCAAGAGTTCGTAATAAAATAACACCATATGATACGCATCAACCAATTCTAATGTCACCTAGATACTCCAATGTCACCACAAGTATCCATGAGTTAATTATACGATACGCGTCAAACAATTTCAGATTCATAATACTCAATCCAACACAAATAACCTCAAAGAGTTCCCCAAGATTTCTATCGTAGAAAGTAGGACAAGAACGTGCATCAACCCCTATGCATAGATTACCCCAATGTCACCTCGGGAATCCGCAAGTTGAGGACCAAAACATACATCAAGTATATCAATAGAACACCCCATTGTCACCACGGGTATCCATCTGCAAGACATATAACAAGTGTTCTCAAATCCAATATTCAATCCAACATAACGATATCTCAAAGGGCAAGATTCAATTCATCACAACATGATAGCAAGGGAATAACATCATATGATCCGACTATATTAACAAAGCCTGTGATACATCAAGATCGTGCCATCTTAAGAACACGAGAGAGAGAGAGAGAGATTGAACACATAACTACTGGTACATACCCTCAGCCCAGAGGGTGGACTACTCCCTCCTCGTCATGGCCTCCGTCGGGATGATGAAGATGGCCACCGGAGATGGATTCCCCTCTCCGGCAGGGTACTGGAACGCTTCCAGATTGGTTTTTCATCGATACAGAGAGTTGCGGCGGTGGAGCGGAGAGTCTAGGGTTATTTCTAATGGTTTCTATATTTATAGGATTTTTGGGCGTCGGTTTCACGCCAAGATGGGCCACGAGGAGGGCACGATACACCAGGGCGTGCCTGGGCCTCTGGCGCGCCTGGGTGGGTTGTGCCCACCTCGTGGCTCTTCTCCGGTGGTTATTCGCTCCAATATTTCTTATTTAGTCCAGAAAAAATCACCAAAAAGTTTCGGGCGATTCTGAGAACTTTCATTTTCTGCACAAAAACAACACCACGGTAGTTCTGCTGAAAACATCGTCGGTCCGGGTTAGTTCTAAATAAATCATATAAAGTGCACCAAAATCATATAAAAGTATTGTAAACATAGGTGAATATGGCATGAATACTTCATAAATTATCGATACGTTGGAGACCTATCATCTCTCTCAAACAACCCTGCAATCAAATACAAGAAATCTCTTGTGTCCCCAACACACCCAATACAATGGCAAATTGTATAGGTGCACTAGTTCGGCAAAGAGATGGTGATACAAGTGCAATATGGATGGTAGATATAGGTTTTTGTAATCTGAAAATATAAGAACAGCAAGGTAGCAAGTAACAAAAGTGAGCGCAAACGGTATTGCAATGCTTGAAAACAAGGCCTAGGGTCCGTACATTCGCTAGTGCAATCTCTCAACAATGCTAATATAATTGGATCACATAACCATCCCTCAACATGCAACGAAGAATCACTCCAAAGTTCTTATCTAGCGGAGAACATAATATCCTTTCCGATCGATCTATCCAAGAGTTCGTACTAAAATAACACCATATGATACGCATCAACCAATTCTAATGTCACCTAGATACTCCAATGTCACCACAAGTATCCATGAGTTAATTATACGATACGCGTCAAACAATTTCAGATTCATAATACTCAATCCAACACTACTAGGAAAAGGGCTGCTAGTGACGCACCTGTTTTCGCTACTAATGGCGCACTACAGGTGCGCCACTAGCACCACGCCATTAGAATTTTTTACTAATGGCGCACCACTGGTGCGCCATTAGTATCTGGTATACTAATGGCGCATCATGCAGTGCGCCATTAGTATAGCCCACGGTGCGCCATTAGTATGCCTCCCAGGGGCCATATTTACCCATGTGCTTTGGCATACTAATGGCGCACTGGTGGATGATGCGCCATTAGTGTGCTCTGGCTTACTAATGGCGCACTATGTGGTGGTGCGCCACTAGTATGAATATTAGGGATTTTTTTTTTGTTTCTGATATTTTCACAGGTTACAAAATATATTATTTGACAGAATATAGCTAGCACCACACAGCAACAGCAGATTCATCGAATACAATAGAAGATTAGTGTCCGAATACAATTCATCATATTAGTCTCCGAATTTAAAATACCGAACAAAGTTAGAACATTACAAGTCTCGAAACCGCGAGTAGCGAGTTTGTCTTCACATTACAAGTCGATATCGATCATCTAAACTACCATCACATAGAAGAGAGCTGCGGTCATCACGATGAGCATAATCGCGATGAAACTGGTCTTCATCCGGTTCCTCCAACGCTCCCTCCTCTCTCCCGCTAGATAGCGCGCGTATCTAGATTCCGCCTCCGCCCTAGTGGTGTACCCTTTGTAACTGTTACCGCTGAAACGGGTTTGTCGACACCGAGGCATCATAAAAGCTAAGCTTTTATCATTTAGGGTTTGTCGACACCGAGGCATCCTAAAAGCTAAGCTTTTATCATTTAGGGTTTGTCGACGCCGAGGCACCCTAAAAGCCTAAGCTTTCATCATTTAGGTTCTTATCGACACCGAGGCACCCTAAAAGCTACTTAATTAAGTACTAAGATACCCCGGCCCATGCATTAGTAGCAAGTACCCCATATGTCCGATTTTTAGCAAAGTCATGCTAAAATTCACGGAAAATTTCAGCATGACCTTTGCTGAAAATAGGACATATGGAGTACCCGAATTTGCCGGAACGGAAGTTAATCGACATTCCGGCAAACTCAAGGGCCTCTCCGGGTACCTGCAAAATCATCATGACACGATGGTCGGAGACAAAACCCAGCAAACTAGCACCACAATGTGCCTCTACTTTCATATGGATGAAAAGGCCACAGACCATATGGTCCTCTGCTTTCATATGGACAAAAATCAGCTCAACTTATGTGAGCTTCCATTCCAGAACTAATAGGTCACCCAACAAAAAATCATCAATAGTTTAGCAAGTGAAAGCTGAATCATCTCAGCATTATACAGAAATACACAAAGCTGAAGCAGCCCAGCGGTACTAGACAAAACTAACATTGCGAACGGAGATCCGCGATATCAAAACAATTAGTTTGTATTGCACACCTTCCAACCTATATAGTTAGACATGTTCTCAAAGTCCTTTTGCTACATAATTGCATATGATTGGAGTAGAAACTATAAGATCACTGACTCGCAAAAACAGCTTCCCAGATTGTAAGTCGGTCGAGGTTTAATTTGTGCATCAGCTCCATATAAGAGGATCGCAGAATACAAGCAGAAATATCTGGTGTGTGACTCCAGGCATGCTTTTTTGACAGTGTAAGAACTAGAGAGTTTACAAATTAATCAAGTTCATGCACTAGAAACTGAAAAATGATAGGTCTTGAATCATCTTAAAACTTGCATAACCAAGAAAAAAATAAAATACACAAAGCAAAAAGAAATATTTACCAAGGGACCAGTTATGAAACCGTTGTTAGCTTAATCAGCCTACGAACCAAGACCAACTTCAGCAAGTAGGAACCATGGATTGATTATAGTCCTGCACATTTTCTACAAGAGATTTCCATGACATGTACGAGTGTTTACCATGCCAAGCGGAATGAAGGACTGGAGATTTTTTTTTTCTAACCAAGCTTTCTAAATATCAAATAAAATTATTTTTAACCTGCATCATGTGCAAGCCCTTTTCTTTGCACCCAGTCCATTTTAATTCTGGGCTGTTCTGGCTGAGCATTGCTCATTTTAATTCTTGTATAGAGTTACTCAAAATTACAACAGAGAGTATCACAATCCATGAACCATGGTACGGGCAAATCATCAGACCGGTGCTCCATTTAAACAGACACGCATTACAGGAAGAGTCAATAATACTGAGTTCTCTACTCACCATGAAAAAGGAGAGAAAGAAATACAAGAACTTGCAGAGGAGGAGGGCAGAGGAAGGAGGAAGGAGGAGAGGTACCTGGGCGGGCGCGGCCGGTCGCCGGAGGGGTCGGGGTCGGGGTCGGCGGCGGCGGCGGCGTCGAAGGGATGGCTCGAGGGCGTCCGAGCTCGTCCGGGTCCTCGTAGTCGAAGAAGAAGACGGCGGCGGTCCTCCTGGGCGCCTCGGTTGGTCGTGGGGAGGCCGACGGCCACGTGCTTCGCGGGTCGGCGGCGTTCGTCGTCCTGCACCCCGTGCCCGGACTGAGGTAGAGGCGGCGCAGGGCAGGGGCCGACGCGGGGAGGCTGTCGGCGACGGCGAGGTCGCGGAGGCGTCGGCGATGGCGGAGCTGCAGTGGTGGGGGGCGCGGGGGCGCGGGGGCGGCGGCGCACGTAGGGGAGGCGGCGTCGTGGGTCGGGGCAGCGCGCGGGGGGGAAGTGGATCTGGCGAGAGGGAGGGACGAAGGGGTCGGGCGAGTTAGAGCTAGGGGGAAGCTTACTAATGGCGCACCCCCGAGCGGTGCGCCATTAGAAATCTTTTTTTTATAGCAATGGCGCACCCCTTAGAGGTGCGCCATTAGAAAGCTTTTTTTTTAGATAGCAATGGCGCACTACCCGAGCGGTGCGCCATTAGTATGTTTTTTATTATTATTTTTTGTTTCTATTTTTTAATATATTTTTATAAAAACAGTAATAATTTTTTATAAAAACAGTAATAATTTTTTTATTAATATGAAAAAATATCATCAAATTTGTTATTTGAAAATATCATCAAATGGGGGTGCTCGGCGGCGGCAGTGGAGCGGGGGAGGGTGTGGTGGGTCGTCGGCGGCGGTGGAGCTAGCGGGGGAGGGTGCGGGGGGGATCGAGCTCGAGATGGAGGGGGATAGCGATCGAGATGGAGGGGGATCGAGATCGAGTGTCCTCATGAATATTCAATATTTTTTCATATTGAATATGAAAAAATATCATCAAATTTGAAAAAATATTCATGAATTCAAAAAGTGCCCATGAAATTTAAAAATATTCATGAGTTCAAAAAGTGCCCATGAAATACAATCGAGAAATGAAGACTACGATTTAAATACAATCGATCTTAGCTAGCTATCTGTTCACAATCTTCTTGCCCTTCTTTTTCGCAAATGGAGTTCTTCTGTGGAACGGACGTCCTTTAGGTAGGGTGGTCCTGCTTCTTCTTGTGGTGTATGCTGCTACTTCGTCGTCGTCGTCATGTTCCATCTTCGGGTCGCCGTACTTGTCGAAGTCTTGCTCATTGGCGACTCCAGCTTGAGGTGCGCCATTAGTAGTTTTGCAAAAAAAAAAAAAAATAGTAGTGGCGCACTGTGTTGGAGGTGCGCCATTACTAGTTAAACTAGTAATGGCGCACTCTTCCCTGGTGCGCCATTAGTATTTTTGGAAAAATGAAAAAAACACATTTGTCACTAATAGCGCACCGTGGGTCTGGTGCGCCATTAGTGTCTACCACACTAATGGCGCACCAACTCATGGTGCGCCATTACTATATAGTAGTGGCGCACCACATGTCTGGTGCGCCATTAGTAGCCATATCATCTATAGCCCTTTTCCTAGTAGTGCAACACAAAGAACCTCAAAGAGTACCTCAAGATTTCTATCGGAGAAAGTAGGACAAGAACATGTATCAACCCCTATGCATAGATTACCCCAATGTCACCGCGGGAATCCGCAAGTTGAGTACCGAAACATACATCAAGTGAATCAATAGAACACCCCATTGTCACCACGGGTATCCACATGCAAGACATATATCAAGTGTTCTCAAATCCAATATTCAATCCAACATAACGATATCTCAAAGGGAAAGATTCAATTCATTACAACGTGACATCATGTGATCCGACTATATTAACAAAGCCCGTGATACATCAAGATCGTGACATCTGAAGTACACGAGAGAGAGAGATTGAACACATAGCTACTGGTACATACCCTCAGCCCCGAGGGTGGACTACTCCCTCCTCGTCATGGCCTCCGACGGGATGATGAAGATGGCCACTGGAGATGGATTCCCCTCTCCGGCAGGGTACTCGAACGTCTCCAGATTGTTTTTTCGTCGATACAGAGAGTTGTAGCGGCGGAGCAGAGAGTCTAGGGTTATTTCTGATGGTTTCTATATTTATAGGATTTTTGAGCGTCGGTTTCACGCGAAGATGGGCCACGAGGTGGGCACGATACACCAGGGCGCGCCGGGGGGGCCTGGCGCGCCCTGGTGGGTTGTGCCCACCACGTGGCTCGTCTGGCCCTCCCAAGAAGCGTCTAGTGCCTCTTTTGTTCCAAAAAAATCGTCAAAAAGTTTTGGGCGATTTTGAGAACTTTCATTTTCTGCACAAAAACAACACCACGGTAGTTCTGCTGAAAACAGCGTCTGTCCGGGTTAGTTCTAAATAAATCATATAAAGTGCATCAAAACCATATAAAAGTATTGTAAACATAGGTGAATATGGCATGAATACTTCATAAATTATCGATACGTTGGAGATGTATCAGCCTCTTCCACGAGGGAAACATCATCAACACAAGAACTGTATGGGTGTTAGATTCATTACAATGTAAATCACATAGTGATGTGAGCTAGATTATTGACTCTAGTGCAAGTGGGAGACTGTTGGAAATATGCCCTAGAGGCAATAATAAAATGGTTATTATAATATTTCCTTGTTCATGAGAAATGTTTATTATCCATGCTATAATTGTATTGATTGGAAACTCAAATACATGTGTGGGTATATAGACAACATTGTGTCCCTAGTGAGCCTCTACAGGACTAGCTCGTTGATCAAAGATGGCTATGGTTTCCTGACCATAGACATGAGCTGTCATTTGATAACGGGATCACATCATTAGGAGAATGATGTGATGGACAAGACCCAAACTATGAACGTAGCATATGATCGTGTCAGTTTATTGCTATTGTTTTCTGCATGTCAAAGTATGTGTTCCTATGACCATAAGATCATGTAACTCACTGACACCGGAGGAGTACCTTGTGTGTATGAAACGTCACAACGTAACTGGGTGACTATAAAGATGCTCTACAGGTATCTCCGAGGGTGTCTGTTGAGTTGCCATGGATCAAGACTGGGATTTGTTACTTCGTGTGACGGAGAGGTATCTCAGGGCCCACTCGGTAATACAACATCACAATGAGCCTTGCAAGCAAAGTGACTAAAGTGTTAGCCACGGGATTTTGTATTACGGAATGAGTAAAGAGACTTGCCAGTAACGAGATTGAACTAGGTATGGAGATACCGACGATCGAATCTCGGGTAAGTAACATACCGATAAACAAAGGGAACAACGTACGGCATTATCTGAATCCTTGACATAGAGGTTCAACCGATAAAGATCTTCATAGAATATGTAGGAACCAATATGGGCATCCAGGTCCCGCTATTGGTTATTGACCGCAGAGGTGTCTCGGTCATGTCTACATAGTTCTCGAACCCGTAGGGTCTGCACACTTAACGTTCGGTGACGTTTCAGTATTATTGAGTTATGTATGTTGGTGACCGAAGGTTGTTCGGAGTCCCGGATGAGATCCCGGACATCACGAGCAGCTCCGGAATGGTCCGGAGGTAAAGATTTATATATAGGAAGTCCCGTTTTGGTCACCGGAAAAGTTTCGGGTATTTCCGGTTGTGTACCGGGGGTGCCGGGAGGGTTCCGGGGGTCCACCGGGAGGGGCCCACTCACCCTAGGGGCCACATGGGCCTAGGAGGTGGCGCACCAGCCCCTGGTGGGCTGGGCAACCAGCCCCTAAGCGCCCATGCGCAGGAGGTGGGAGGAGGCCAAGTGGGGAAAGAGTCCTCCCAAGCTTCCACCTTCCTTGTGGGAGGAGGAATCCTTGTGGGGGGAGGACTCTCCCCCTCTGGTTCGGCCGAACCCCTCCTTGGAGGAGGGGCTAGGGCTGCCTCTCCCTCCCCTTCCTCCTATATATAGTGGAGGTTTGAGGGCAGCCCAACACCTGAAAAGCCATGTGCTGGCCTCTCCCCTCTAGATTGTCTTCCTCCTCTAGATTAGTTCGGTAGTGCTCGGCGAAGCCTTGCCGGATTAGTTCACCACCACCGCCACCACGCCGTTGTGCTGTCGGAGAACTCATCTACCTCTCCGCCCTCGCTTGCTGGATCAAGGAGGCGGATATCGTCATCGAGCTGTCCGTGTGCTGAACGCGGAGGTGCCGTCCGTTCGGCGCTAGATCGTGATTGGATCGCGGGACGGCTTGCGATTTGGATCGCGAAGACGTTCGACTACATCAACCGCGTTTCTTAACGCTTCCTGCTTAGCGATCTACAAGGGTATGTGAATACGATCTCCCCTCTCGTAGATGCTCATCTCCATGGATAGATCTTGTATGTGCGTAGGAATTTTTTTGTTTCCCATGCAACGTTCCCCAACATTATATTCTTTGGCTAATGGGCATAATATCACTATTAATAAAGCATGGGATGGATCTCACCTGAAAATCACCTTTAGAAGGAACTTTTTGTCTGGAAGAACTTAATGAGTGGTTTGAGCCGATTAATATGGTTAACTCTATCCTTCTTAATGATAGTGATGATGAACATATTTGGAATTACAGTTCCAATGGAGTTTATACTGCAAATATGTTTAGAATATCACTAATTTCATAAGTGCTCTCTCTCAACACTCCTGTAGTTGGGCAACTCAACATGACTCCCAGAGTGCTTATCTTTCTTTGGCACCTTTTTAGGGTATTTACTGGCTCCTTATTTCTCACTAGAGATAATCTGAACAAAAAGCAACATCTTCCTGGTATAACTTGTGACTTTTGTACTAAATTAGAATATTGAAAACATTTCTTTTTGAATGTGTTGTTGCAACTGAACTCCGGAGAGTTGTTACAAATCTAACTGGCTTACAGATATACCCAATATGGGTTCCATCTCTAACTCGTGCACTAGTAATAATTGCCACAAGATTACTAATTATGTACATGCAGCTGCTTTGTGGTCTCTTTGGAAAATAACAAAGGCTCCTCTTGGTCTGGTATGCATGCTCTATGGAGAAAAACAATTCTGCCTTTTTATTGTTGGAGATGCTTTCCTCAGATCCTACCAAAGAACAACTGGGGTGTGTGACCACAAAGCTAGAACATTTTGCAAGATATACCCCTCTAATACTTTGGCTCGAACCGGGTTAATCCTCTTTGGCTGCTCTACTCCTACTCGCTTCAACAATCTCAAAGCCACTTGTAGACGATTGTGATGTTGAAGAGTTTGTTATCCTAAGTAGATGTTGGAGTTTATGTTTCGTGTTCCTGCTGGACTCCCTTATATTTTTATAGTTTGCTTGAGAGTATGAGTTCACTTAGTAAACTTTCCTGTTTATGAATTTCCTTTTGCAGAGGCAGTGTCCTGCTAGCCTCCACATGCTTGTATGGAAGATTGTATAACTCTGGTTTCGTTGGCAATGCAATGGAGCTAGGGTTGGGCCCTTTTTCTCTACAAAATATTTTGGTAACGCCCCAAATGAGTATATGTCCGAGTTGTCTATGTGGTTGAGTGCCGTGTCCTACTAACAAGTTCTATTTTTCATTTTGTGGAAAAATGTGGTAAAACCGATTATTGCATTGTTAGAACTAAGTGGTACAACATGGAATACATATTAAAAGTAGGTGGTTAAAGTTCTCGATGTCACACACTAGAGGGTAAAATGTGAATTTTACCGAAGAAGCAAAGGGGAGTTTGGTAAGATACCATATTTTAGTTTATCTTGTCAAATGCAACACTCATTGCCTGCAATAATAAATGTACCACTCATGTGTCGCCGATGAGGGGTGAACTTCATGCAGTGATGGAGGTTGACTCGCTTGAATCTGCTAAGATGATCCAAGCTAGCGACACGGATAGATTTGTTTACTCTTTTCTGTTGAAGGAAATACAACCCTTATGAATCTTTGTAGAACTAGTATTACTCATATCAGGTGATCTCAAAACAAAGTCAGCAATTATTTAGCTAATTTTGCACACAACAGGTAAAACTATGACTTCGTTGGGTTCTTGGGGGCCCATTGCTGATTATAATTTGTTCATGGTTTACTCATACAAGTGTAAGGGCAGCTCCAACGCTGCCCTCAAATCGGACAAAATATAAATGCGGGAGGCGGCCATCCAATCGTTCCCGTGTCCATTTCAAAATAAATTTGAATCAACTGGATAAGTTTCATCAAACATGAAAGAATCCAGCAAAGTTTAGACATAATTTATAGGAAACAAATGATATTTCGTCCATTTAACTACAAACTTAAAACTAGTGGTTAACTTGTAGCGGACGATGACCTCGTACGCATGGCCGCCCTGGCCGGCCGCACCGCCATCGTCGTCCTTGCTACCATCGCCGCCGCCGTCGTTGTTGGAGTAATCCTTCCAGCGGCGGAAGGACGTGGGGCCATGACAGCCATGCCCATCCACTTCCTCCATCGCTCTGCGGAGGGCCTCCGCCGCGAATGTTGATCTTGACTGTGGTGCTCTGGCGGTCGAAGTAGGCTTCTCGGTCGCCATGTCTGCATTGAAGTGGCGGCACCTGCTAGTCCGATCATGTCAGCCTGACCTGCATCAATGTCATGGAGTCACGTCTGCTCTGGAGCAGCGCTAAATGGCAAGAATGCGCGACAACCGCTTGGCATAGTGGAGGGCGCGGGTGCGGGCAAGATTTTTGGGTGTGATCGGGGTGTCGGACGCGTGCGTGGCACCGATTCGGATGCCTAAAAAGCGCCCCTGCCGGTTTGTGGGCAAACAGATGTCCATACCGGTCCATGGACCGATGGGATACCGTGCTGGATAGGAATGCACGTCCAGACGCACGTAAAGCCCCCCACCCCCTGATTTACTGACAAATAGATGTCCAGACTGGTCCACAAACCGATCGGGTACCGAATTGAATGGCAATTCACGTGCGGACCGCCCAGTTTGGACAAATGAGGACAGTTTGAGAGTCAGCATTGAAGATGCCGTTATACTCGCCAAAAAAATGAGTCGCTGACATATGTGTCAGTGTGACTTTTAACAAAATAGATGCAAAATAGTGTGATCCTATGAACCTTTAAGAAACCAAAATCAAAAGGAAAGAAAAACTAAGATGTTAATCTATCTAGCTAGAGAGTAATCTTTTTTCGAGGAACCGGCATGAGTACTGCCTTTTCTTACAGAAGAAGATCAGAAACGCAATTTACAAATGGGGCGCACTTTTTCCGGGAACATGGCAAAACCCAAAGATCCAGAAAAACCTAGTACACACTCAGCCGATATTCACACGTGGCCAGGCCCCAAAAAAAGCAAGACTGATACGTCTCCAACGTATCTATAATATTTTCTTGTTCCATGCTGTTATATTATCATTCTTGGATGTTTTACAATCATTTTATAGCAACTTTATATCTTTTTTTGGGACTAACCTATTGACATAGTGCCAAAGTGCCAGTTACTGTTTTTTCTTGTTTTTTACTTCGCAGAATATCAGTACCAAACGGAGTCCAATCGCGACGAAACTTTTTGGAGATTTTTTTTGGGCCAGAAGACATCCAGTGGGCCAAAGAAGTGCCAGAGGGGAGAGTCGAGGAGACCACAACCCACCAGGTCACGCCAGAGGCCCCAGGCGCGCCCTGATGGGTTGTGCCCTCCTCGGGACCCCTCTCCACCGCCTCTGACGCCTATAAATTCATAAATATTCCAGAAACCCTAGAGGAGTCGACGAAAAACACATCCAGCCTCCGCAAGTTCCAGAACCTCGAGATCCAATCTAACACCATCACAGTGGGGTTCATCATCCTCATTGGTGCCTCTTAGATGATGCGTGAGTAGTCCACCATAGACCTACTGGTCCGTAGACAGTAGCTAGATGGCTTCCTCTCTCTCTTTTGATTCTCAATACAATGGTCTCTTGGAGATCTATTTGATGTAAACTTTTGCGGTGTGTTTGTTGGGATCCGATGAATTTTGAGTTCATGATCAGTTTTTATACATGAATATTATTTGAGTCTTCTTTGATCTCTTATATGCATGATTACTTATAGCCTCGTATTTCTTCTTCGAATCTTTGGTTTAGTTAGGCCAACTAGATTGATTTTTCTTGCCATGGGAAGAGGTGATTTGTGATGGGTTCGATCTTGCGGTGTCCTCCCAGTGACAGAAGGGGCAGCGAGGCACGCATGTATTGTTGCTATTAAGGATAACAAGATGGGGTCTATTCCTACATGAATAGATCTTGTCGACATCATGTCACCGTTCTTATTGCATTACTCCATTTTTCCATGAACTTAATACACTAGATGCATGCTGGATAGCGGTCGATGTGTGGAGTAATAGTAGTAGATGCAGAATCGTTTCGGTCTACTAATCTTGGACGTGATGCCTATATAGTGATCATCGCATTGGATATCGTCATGATTATTTGATCTTCTATCAATTGCCCAACAGTAATTTTTTCACCCACCATGTGCTATACTCATGAGAGAAGTCACTAGTGAAACCTACGGCCCCCGGGTCTACTTTTCCAACATATTGCTTTCCGATCTAGCTTTTGCCTCTTTTTTTTTTCAGATCTATTATTCCAAAAACCCAAAAATACCTTGCTGCACTTTTTATTTGCCCTTTTTATTTTTTGTTCTTGAGAGATCTATCTCTCCAATCTATCATTACCTACTCTATCTTTTTACCGTAGAGAGATTGACAACCTCTCTTTCGCGTCGGGTTGCAAGTATTTCTTCTTTGTGTGCAGGTGTTGTTTACGTAGTGGTGGTGATCCTCCTACTGGTTCGATACCTTGGTTTCATAACTGAGGGAAATACTTACCGTCGCTGTGCTGCATCTTCCCTTCCTCTTTGGGGAAATACCGACGCAGTGTCAAGCCACGTCAAAGGAATTTCTGGCGCCATTGCCGGGGAGGAAGCGGTCTCTTCTACGTGCCAATCTCTGGCGCCAAGGAGACACCATCATCATCTTCCAGGTTCCTAATCACAAATCTCATCGCCTTGCAATTACATTATTTGCCATTTGACTCTCGTTTTCCTCTCCCCCACTTCACCAAATTTGCCGTTTTATTCGCCCTCTTTTTGTTTGCCATTTTCTCGTCAGATCTCTTGCTTGCTTGCAATCTCGTTTGCGTAGTCACGATGACTCAAGAAAACACCAAGTTGTGTGATTTTTCGAATACCAATAATAATGATTTTATTAGTACTCCTATAGCTCCTCCCGCCACTAGTGTGGAGTCTTGTGATACTAATGCCGCTTTGTTGAATCTTGTCATGAAAGATCAATTTGCCGGTAATCCTAATGAGGATGTCGCGTCCCATCTAAACATGTTCGTAGAATTGTGTGATATGCAAAAGAAAAAAGATGTGGACAATGATATAGTGAAGTTGAAATTATTTCCTTTCTCCTTGCGGGATCGTGCAAAAATTTGGTTTTCTTCTTTGCCTCGCAATAGTATCGATTCTTGGAATAAGTGCAAAGATGCTTTTATTACTAAGTATTTTCCGCCAGCGAAAATTATTTCCCTTAGGAAACAAATCATGAATTTTAAGCACCTTGAGCATGAACATGTTGCACAATCTTGGGAAAGAATGAAATTGATGCTAAGAAATTGTCCTACTCATGGTTTAAATCTTTGGATGATCATTTAAATTTTTTATGCGGGGTTGAATTTTGTTTCTAGAAATCTTTTACATTCCGCCGCGGGTGGTACTTTTATGGAAATTACTTTGGGTGAAGCTACTAAATTGCTATATAATATTATGGCAAATTATTCACAATGGCATACCGAAAGAGCACCTACTAGTAAAAAAAGTTAATTCGGTTGAAGAAATTAGTACTTTGAGAGATAAGGTTGATGCTTTGATGAAGTCGGTTGCTAGTAAAAATGCTCCTATTGATATTAATGATGTGCGTTTGTCTACCTTGATTGAGCAAAATAGTGATTCCTTAGATGTGAACTTCGTCTCGCGAAACAATTTCAATAACAATGCTTATAGAGGTAATTTTAATCCTAGGCCTTTTCCTGGAAATTCCTCTAATAATTATGGTAATTCCTATGGTAATTCTCCTTACAATAATAATAGGAACACCTCTGATCTTGAGAGTAATATTAAAGAATTTATCAATGCGCAAAAAGTTTTCAATACGAAAAGTTGAATAAGATTGATGATATGTCTAGAAGCATTGATAGAATTTCTAATGATGTAGAAAATCTCAAGTTAAAGCTTTTGCACCTAAGATTGATGAATCAGTTAAAGCTTTATATGTCTCTATGGATGAAAGTAAGAAAAGAACCGCTATGCTTAGAGCTAGAAGAGAATTCTTAGAAAAATCGTTTTCTAGCGATTGCCTTTAGAAAAATGATGAAGATCTTAAAGTGATTGGTGTTTCTTCTATTGATTCCTTGTTTAGTAATATTAAAATTGATGATAAAGGGACTGAAGTAGAGTCAACTTTAGCTAGAAGGCGTCCCAATAATTTGGAGGGTGAAAATCTTGATGAAAAATTTGATGAAAGTGGGTTTGAAGAGGTCAAAACTTTAAGTAGTGATGTGCCCACTATTTTGGATTGCAAAGACTTTAGTTATGATAGTTTCTCTTTGGTTGAATGTATTTCTTTGCTTCAATCCATGTTGAATTCACCCTATGGTTATGAACAAAATAAAGCTTTTACTAAACATATCGTTGATGCCATGATGAAATCCTTTGAAGAAAAGTTGGAGTTGGAGATTTCTATTCCTAGAAAATTACATGATGAGTGGGAACCTACCATTAAAGTCAAGATTAAAAATTATGAGTGCTTTGCTTTATGTGATTTTGGTGCTAGTGTTTCCACGATTCCGAAATCTTTATGTGATGTGCTTGGTCTCACCAATATTGAAGAATGTTCTCTTAATTTGCACTCGACGGATTCTACTATTAAAAAGCCTTTGGGAAGAATTAATGATGTTCTTATTCTTGCAAATAGGAACTATGTGCCCATAGATTTTATTGTTCTTGATATTTATTGCAATCCGCCTTGTCCCATTATACTTGGTAGACCGTTCTTACGAACTATAGGTGCCGTGATTGATATGAAAGAAGGCAATATTAGATTTCAGTTTCCATTAAGAAAAGTTATGGAACACTTCCCTAGAACAAGAATTAAGCCGCCATATGAATCAATCATGAGAGCATCCTATGGAGCAAAAACAAAAGATGACAATACTTGAATCTATGCGTTATGCCTAGCTAGGGGCGTAAAACGATAGCACTTGTTGGGCGGCAACCCAATGAATAAATTTATTTTCACCTTTTCCTTTCTGTTTTTGAGTGTTGACACAATTATTCCTCTGTTATGAGTGTGTTTTTATGTTTTATTTAGTGTTTGTGCCAAGTAAAGCCTTTAGGATGATTCATAAGATGAGTAGAAACAATGCTGAACCTGAAACAGAAACTTTGCCTCAAGTGTTCGAATTTTCATTTTTTACTGGAACGTGATATTGAGCTGAAATTTTAACACAGTATTTCTATACAAATTATTTACGGTTTACTAATTTTTCAGAATTTTTAGAGTTACATAAGTATGGTTAGAGTACAGATTACTACAGACCGTTCTGTTTAAGACAGATTCTGTTTTCATTGCATTGTGTGCTTGTTTTGATGAATCTATGGGTTGTATTGAAGGGTATGAGCCATGGTAAAGTTAAAATACAGTAGGTATAATGCAATAATAAATTTTGAATGAGTTTTCAAAAGTACTTAAAGTAGTGATTTGCTTTATTATACTAACGAATCTCACGAAGATTTTGTTTAGTTTTGTGTGATTGAAGTTTTCAAGTTTTGGGTGAGATCGCGATGGATAAAGGAATAAGGAGTGAAAAGAGCCTAAGCTTGGGGATTCTACAGCACCCCCAAGATATATCCAAAGAGAAACAAGCAACTAAGCTTGGGGATGCCCCGAGTGGCATCCCCTCTTTCTTCTAACAACCATCAGTATGTTACTTGGAGCTATATTTTTATTCGTCACATATCATGAGTTTTGCTTGGAGCGTCTTGTATCAATTGAGTCTTTGCTTTCTTTGCTTTTTAGTTTGTCACTTGTATCCTTGATGGACACACCTATTTGAGAGAGCCAAAATTATGCTATGATTTGTTAGAATTGCTCTATATGCTTCACTTAAACTTTTTGATCTATAGAATTGCTCTAGTGCTTCGCTTATATCTTTTTTAGCACGGTGTGCTTGGAAATTTTTGAAGAAAACCTCTCATGCTTCACTTAGATTAATTTGAGAGTTAGTAAATTTTGAAGAAATCCTCTCATGCCTCACTTATACTATTTTGAGAGATGAAACTTTTATGCTCATGTGCCTCACTTAAATTTGATTGAGCTTGTCAAAAGCAATGGCAATATATATGAAACTAGTCCCAAGGTGATAGATATCCAAGGAGGATATAATTAAAACTTTCATGAAGATCATTGGACAAATTAAACTTGATTCCTTGTAATAGTTTTGAGGCATGATGATAGCAATATGTGAGTCATGTTAGTGAGTAATTATGCTTTAGTAAGAATATTGGTGTTAAGGTTTGTGATTCCCTATGCATGCACGAAAGTCAATAGTTATGCAATGAAATTACATCCTACTTATGGTGCATTATTCGGTCTTAGTTATGCTCAATGCTCGTTTATGTGAATTTTCGTTTCTTGGTTGGTTGCTTCTCAATCTATTTGCTAGCCTCCACTTGTACTAAGTAGAAATACTACTTGTGCATCCAAAATCCTTAAACCTAGTTTTGCCTTATGAGTCCACCATACCTACCTATATGCGGTATTTCCATGCCGTTCTAAGCAAATTTGTATGTGCCATCTCTACTTTTCAAAATAAATTCCCTTTTTGTGTGCTCGTACCGCTCATGAAACGGTAGGGGGTGTCCAATATTTTTCCATGCTAGATGTGCTATTCTCAGGATGAGTGTTTATTCAATTGTATTTGCACGAGAGTACGGCGGTAATAGGGATGCCCAGTCCCGAAATGAAAAAAGAAAAAAATTACTTTCTGTTGTCAAATAATAAATTCCTTGGAAAGTGTTGGTATGGAAGGCAACCGTGGATACGGCCAGCCATGGATTGTGAAAGAATGGTGGAAAAAGGAATAAACTTTATTTTTTGTTTGGGAACCGCCTATGATATATCTAGCATGGAAAGTATTGTCAACTACTTTGTCGTTTTCGTTGACAGGAAAGGCATGCCACTCAAAATATTTTTCTCTCATAATTTAAAATTTGACCTCTGGCACCTCTATAAATCCCTACTTCCCTCTGCGAAGGGCCTATCTATTTACATTATGCAATTTTTATTTTTACTTTGAGTCTCCATCTTCTCTTATAAAGCACCAACTAGGGGGCACTATGATCGTATTTGAGCATTGGGTGTAACTAATATTTGAATGTGTTTCATGAATGGATCAATGATTGAGCATGTGATGGGCTAGGGATAACTTTCTTTAGTGTTGATATTTCGAAAGACATGGTTGCTTGTTGGCATGCTTGAGCATGATGGCCTATCTATTTACTTTATGCAATTTTTATTTTTACTTTGAGTCTCCATCTTCTCTTATAAAGCACCAACTAGGGGGCACTATGATCGTATTTGAGCATTGGGTGTAACTAATATTTGAGTGTGTTTCATGAATGGATCAGTGATTGAGCATGATGGGCTAGGGATAACTTTCTTTAGTGTTGATATTTCGAAAGACATTGTTGCTTGTTGGCATGCTTGAGTATTGAAGTCATTATGTTAAAACTAGACTATTGCTTTGAACCATCTAAAAGTCCAAATGTCCATGCTACAAAAAAAGAGATTATGTGATGAACATGTTAGGCAGCATTCCACATCAAAACTTCTGTTCTTATCATTTACCTACTCGAGGACGAGTAGGAATTAAACTTGGGGATGCTGATACGTCTCCAACGTATCTATATTTTTTGCTTGTTCCATGCTGTTATATTATCATTCTTGGATGTTTTACAATCATTTTATAGCAACTTTATACCATTTTTTGGGACTAACCTATTGACATAGTGCCAAAGTGCCAGTTGCTGTTTTTGCTTGTTTTTTACTTAGCAGAATATCAGTACCAAACAGAGTCCAATCACGACAAAACTTTTTGGAGATTTTTTTTGGGCCAGAAGACATCGAGTGGGCCAAAGAAGTGCCAGAGGGGAGGGTCGAGGAGACCACAACCCACCAGGTCGCGCCAGAGGCCCCAGGCGCGCCCTGATGGGTTGTGCCCTCCTCGGGACCCCTCTCCACCGCCTCTGACGCCTATAAATTCCCAAATATTCCAGAAACCCTAGAGGAGTCGACAAAAAACACATCCAGTCGCCGCAAGTTCCAGAACCTCGAGATCCAATCTAACACCATCGCGGAGGGGTTCATCATCCTCATTGGTGCCTCTTCGATGATGCGTGAGTAGTCCACCATAGACCTATGGGTCCGTAGGCAGTAGCTAGATGGCTTCCTCTCTCTCTTTTGATTCTCAATACAATGGTCTCTTGGAGATCTATTTGATGTAAACTTTTGCGGTGTGTTTGTTGGGATCCGATGAATTTTGAGTTCATGATCAGTTTTTATCCATGAATATTATTTGAGTCTTCTTTGATCTCTTATATATATGATTACTTATAGCCTCGTATTTCTTCTTCGAATCTTTGGTTTAGTTAGGCCAACTAGATCGATTTTTCTTGCCATGGGAAGAGGTGCTTTGTGATGGGTTCGATCTTGCGGTGTCCTCTGCCAGTGACAGAAGGGGTAGCGAGGCACACATGTATCGTTGCTATTAAGGATAACAAGATGGGGTCTATTCCTACATGAATAGATCTTGTCTACATCATGTCACCGTTCTTATTGCATTACTCCGTTTTTTCATGAACTTAATACACTAGATGCATGCTGGATAGCGGTCGATGTGTGCAGGGGCGGATCCAGCGTGGCGTCATGTAGGGGCGGCCGCCCCGGGTAAAATTTTGGAACATAGGGTACCCCCATTAGTGCTTTGGACAGTCCTGACCACCATGGGAGCCGAGAGGAGCTTTCTGTTCGCATGCTACAGAGAAGAGGGAAGAAAACGCTTCGAGCAAGAAGAAGATTAGAGAAGAAAACGCTTCACTAATGGGCCAATGAGAAAGGCCCAATAGAATATGAGAGGAGCTTTCCTGTACGCAGCCCATTCTTTTTGTACTCAGTTTATTCTTTTGTTTGAAAAAGTGTCATATTATGTTATGGTTTACATTAATCTAATTTCTGTACATGTTTCAGATGCCCAATGGACTTGAAGATTAGGAATTTTGGAGTATAGAATGAAAGATTCAGCCAGCAGCAGGAGTCCAAGTTAAATTTTATATAATTTTTTGCACCGTATATATTTTGCACCATATATTTTATGCCTAGTTTTTGAGAATGAACCTACTTTGAATAATTCATTGTGTTCAACGTCTTGCCTGAATGCGTACTCTTGGGCAATTAGTTTTCTTGGTTGTCTTATTTGATTGTATTGGGCCTTTGAAATAGATTTTTTGCTATTTTAAAATTCTGCCCCGGGTAACTTCAAATCCTAGATCCGCCACTGGATGTGTGGAGTAATAGTAGTAGATGCAGAATCGTTTCGGTCTACTAATCTTGGACGTGATGCCTATATAATGATCATCGCCTTGGATATCGTCATGATTATTTGATCTTCTATCAATTGCCCAAGAGTAATTTGTTCACCCACCGTGTGCTATACTCATGAGAGAAGCCACTAGTGAAACCTACGGCCCCCGGGTCTACTTTTCCAACATATTGCTTTCCGATCTATCTTTTGCCTCTTTTGTTTTCAGATCTATTATTCCAAAAACCCAAAAATACCTTGCTGCACTTTTTATTTGCCCTTTTTATTTTTTGTTCTTGAGAGATCTATCTCTCCAATCTATCATTACCTAATCTATCTTTTTACCGTAGAGAGATTGACAACCTCTCCTTCGCGTCGGGTTGCAAATATTTGTTCTTTGTGTGAAGGTGATGTTTACGTAGTGGTGGTGATCCTCCTACTGGTTCGATACCTTGGTTTTATAACTGAGGGAAATATTTATTGTCGCTGTGCTGCATCATCCCTTCCTCTTTGGGGAAATACCGACGCAGTCTCAAGCCACGTCAAAGACCCTCTTACTTAATGGCCCCGAAAACCATTAAACGAACCTCGGGATTAGTCATCCATTGACCTGTGAAGACACGTATGTTTCTCTCTTTCCAGATAGCCCAAAGGGTGTAGATGATCCTTCTGCTCCATCGCCGCCGCACTTGGGATGGCTCGTTTACTAGCATCTTGTCCCACCAGTCAGAAACAATGCCTAGATCAGGCAAGAAAAATGACACCGCAACACCCTCATTTGTCCAGGTGATTACCTGGTCCCAAACAATGATCGTGAAGGCATAGTCCTTGCAAAGGTGGGTCTCCGTTTACGGCTGCTAAAGACATAGGTGACACCTTGGGTCATGTGGCCAGCCACGAATAGCGAGCATATCCGCGGTGAGAATTCTACCATGCAGAACTAGCCACGCGAAGAATTTGCACTTTGGCTCAGCATAAGCAGACCAGACCTTTGAAGAGTCAAATATCGGGTGTGAGCCATAGAACTATGCCGCATAGGCCAATGCGGAAGAGTAGGCTCCATTTGTGGTCAGGTTCCAGGAGATTTTGTCATCCTGATCTGGCAGCAGAGCTGTCTGATAGATCCATCCCCATAGTGACAAATTCCCCCAGCTGTTGCTGGGATCGGAGGCTAGCGACTGCTCTGATCCAGTTTTCATTTGTGAACTCATGGTGTACCGTCCTGTTTTTTCTTGTAGCGATTTTGTAAAGCTCCGGTGCAAGAAGCATTAGTGGGCCCCTTCTACTCCAGTTGTCACGCCAGAAAAGCGCCTTGCGGCCGTCTTCCATAGTTATGGTTTGGCATGCGCGAAAAAGGTTCATGTCAGCCTGGTCGTATGGCATCTCAGTGCCCACCCATGGCCTCTCCAGGTTCGTCCATTGTAACCATGGCTAACGAAGGCGAAGGGCGCGCCCAAACCTCTCAAGGTTTGCACATCCAAGGCCGCCCAAACGCCTTGGGCGATAGACGGTCTTCCAGTTAACCAGGGAGTGCCTTGTGGAAGTTTGCATTTGATCCTCTTTCTACCATTGAAACACCCCAATGATGTTTTCAACTTTCCACATGATCCATTTCGGCTGGCTGAGATCAGAAATCTGGAAAGTCGCCATGGCTGTTAGAACTGGTTGAGCCAAAGTGACTCTGCCTGGCATATTTTGCAGATTTCCTTTCGGACCTCGCAATTTACCCGTTGTCTTGTCGATGAAAGGTTGAAGGTCAACCCTCCGAAGCCGGCGGTAGTGCAGTGGGAGTCCGAGGTAGTCTCCCGGGAATCTAGCAATCTTGGCGGGGAAGACGGTGAGTATGTCTTGGAGATCAATGGCCCCACACCTTATTAGGAAAACCTCGGTCTTTGTCAGATTCAAGATTAGGCTGCTGGCCTCCCCAAAGGCCTTCAAGATGTCCGAGATCACCTGCAGCTCCTCCTTATCCGGATTTGCAAAGAGGCCCACATCATGCGCGAAGAGAGAGATCCTGCATCTGGCGGAAGAAGTGTCGGTGGGCTTGAGGATGCACTGCTCGAAGGCGAGACGAAGTATGTGCTGCAACGGGTCAATTGTCATGATGAAAAGCATCAGCGACAACGTGCCTCCCTGACGCAGGCCCTGCGCGCGCCTGAATGGTTTGCCCGTTTCCCATTGAGTAGGACGGGGACGTCTATTGCACATGCTAACGAAAATCTCCATCACCCTGCAGGTCCTGATATCACTGTTCCTCTCTACTCATATACCAAAATCAAATAGAGAAGTACATGCTCTTGCGACGTTCAAACAAACCTTTTACCTTGTTTTGAAAATGTTTGAAAAGAAGAAGAAGAAGCAAGAGTAGCATGGCGCATGCATTGCTGACAAACGGCAACAGTGCGCGCGTGTCAGGAGGACGATGGGCGCCGCGAGGTGTTGCTGGGGAGCACTGTGGCACTATGTACGTATGGCGGCCGCAACGCGCGGCTGGGTGAGGGTGACCATCATTCGTCTCAGGGGGGAATGCACCTGATCGGCAAGAGGATCGGCATGGGGTAGCCGGCTGGCGTCACTGCCGCGGCGGTGACCGTACGTGGCCCCCGCGCTTCATGTGAACGCCACGCGACTCCCTCGCGCGCCTGCTCCCTTCCAACACAGCTTTTCCTCCACCCACCATTGGCGGGCACACACACACGTCACGCTCAGGCACGCCGTACCGGTGCAACTCAGATGGATTTGCTGTATGCTGCTGGCCGGCCCTGACGCGCACAATCGTTGGCAGGAAAAAGTCCATTTTAAACCTTGAACTCGTAGAGGTTAGGTGGTTTGAACCCTGAACTCGAAATCCCTGTCGTTTACACCCTGAACTTGTGAATCCCGGTCTAAATCGAACCTTTGACATGTTTGGTGCACCGGGAATACGACGATCCCGGCCGGGATTGCAGGCTAGTCTCACCGCCATGTGGAGCCTGCGTGTCAGACCCTTCTTCCTCAATCAGGCAGATGCAAACAGGTGACGCTGGACGTGGAGGCGGCGGAGAGCAGCGGCTGTTGGCACAGGCCCCGATCACACGTGGTACGTCGCTCCGATGACGAGTACTTTCCGTCGAGGAACACGTATGTACGGTGGGTCGTGTACTACGGCTTGCCGATTGCTTTCTGGCGAGTCGTGCACGTACAAAGACCACAATTGATCGTTACTGCTTGGAGATGCGCACGTACAAGGAAGCAGGCAGCCTACTAGGTGGATTGATTCTCACCTACGTGAAGCTAGCACATGCACGAACGAAGACGCCGGGTTGATCGATCGATGGTAGAACTCGACGGAAACACGCACACACACGAACATGGCGACACACGATTTGATGGCCACAGGACCCTGTCAGTCCTGTTGATTTCTTTGTATTCATCTGGGTTAAGTTACAGGGTAGGTTACACGTATATAAATAGCAGCTAAGCTAGCCTATCCTATACGAGTCCTATACGTCCGTGACTGATTTGTGTCCTAGTCAGACTACAACAACGTGGTTTATTCCAACAGCGGCGAGGGGCGGCTGCTGGCCACGGCCTACCCCCGAGGGAGCGAAGAGAGCAGCTGAAGGGGCGGTGGCGGACGAAATTTCCGGCGGCCCGAGACTGGACAGAGAGAGGTGAGGTAGAAGATATATATGCCATGTGGGCCATTTTAGTCATGAGAGTAGCAAATTATTTAGTTTGAGTTTTTTTTTCTACTGCAGTGGAAAACTGGTTCAGGGTTCAGAATAGACCGGGATTCACAAGTTCAGGGTACAAACGACAGGGATTTCGACTTCAGGGTTCAAACCGCCTAACCTCTACGAGTTTAAGGTTTAAAATGGACTTTTCCCATCGTTGGCATGTGCCACCTGTTGCCGCCCCATAGGGCCTGCCTCGTAACGGATCTGCGAAATATTACGGCTCGTGCGCTTTTGCGGCCTAGTACGGTCCGGCGTCATCGAAAGGAATTTTATCATGCTAATCATCGCAGAGTAAATCTTGGAGCTACACCAAATTATCATGACGGTACCATATTCTAGCAATAGTGCCTAATGTTTACCACGTGGATGTGTCCAAATGTCATGTCATGTTTTCCCCCACCAAACAGTAAAGCGTGTACCGGCGAAAGATATATCAATGACCAATGATCACGCTCGGTTTTAACTCCAAATTTCTCCCACTCAGCAGCAAATATATATACAACGGATACGGTCATCTGCAACATGGATCATCAAACGGACCTTATCAAATGTCAAAAAAGAGAGTGTGTGGACACGTCATGGCCGTACGAGTTCGTCGATAGCCTAGCCATTCAACAATGTCCCTCAAACATGAACTGTGGGCTATGATTGACGGTGGACTAGACGGACTGAGATGAGAAAGAGAAGAGTAAGCGTTATTGAGACGTAGCTTCTCCAAATTTGGTTCTGGGCTAGGGGATTTTGGTGATCCACATTGGAGATGCCCTAATATTACTAAAGTCAGTCCAGTCGATAATGTTGTCGTTTCTATTAGTATTCACAACTAGGCATTTCTTAAAGTGTATGCTTAAATTCTTGAATTTAAGTTTGCTTAGCATTTTAGATGTCTAAAAAACGTGTGTCGATATTCTTATATTCTATGGTAAAATTCCATCACATTTATGCTCACCATTTTTTGACTTGGGAAACAGCAGCACTACAAGCGACGGTAGCAATGTGTATATGTGTTTCTCTTTCTTTTCAAATGGGGGAAGGGTCCCGGTGCTTCATTAAATATAAGGTGGTGACAAAAGACGTCTTACAACAGGACATACAAAATAATAAACACAAATTAGTCCTTGAATTTTGCAAAGAGAGCCAGAAAAGAGAATGATGATTACAACCAGATCCAAACCAGCTCTTGCAAGGATCTAGTCTTGCCATAGATGGGCACGAGACCATGAGCTCCACGACACCACGTCTGGCATGCCATGGACTCCAAACTGAAGCCGAGTTGCCTTCGACCAAAAGAACCATGGCTGGTGAATACAAGTAATTGGCCGTTGCCACGGGCGTTGTAGATCCTCCAAGAATACACCACTGCCGACACCCCTACCCAATCAGCGAAATCTAGGTCTCCACTTCTCACTTGCTCTTCATCGACAACCGTGGTGGCATCGAGAGGTCTACAAGCAGAGGGCTCTCCTCGAGATCAGGGTAACCCGCAAGCTTATTGAAGGAGTTGCTGACATTTGCCCCACTTGCTGCATATGGCTCCCCACAACCATAACCAACAAGGCCACCACCTTAAACACCACGTGGAGCTCACGTCCATCGATGGCACGCGCTAGACTAGCATCACGCCATATGCCTCTAGGGCAACATGAACCCCAGACATATTATAAACAATGAGAATTTGCACTCCTCACTGGTTCTACACAAGTCGACGATGTCATCGGAAATGAAAGGGGAGCGAGCCGAGCCGCAAAGGCTACTCCACATGGGAGGCAGTCGAGAGAGAAATGGAAGGGGACGAGGGGGGGGGGGGAGGGGGGGTTAGCTTCTCCGAGTCTGCCAATTGTATTGTGCATGTGTGTTTTCGGGTAGTGCACCGGTTTTGTAGATGTACATTTCCAAGAGCGAGCCAATATTATGGCCCCACTTGAAATATTTAATTGTTGCAGCTTCATTGTTCATGAATCGTTCCCCAAGGATAAACTTGCTCCAACACAAAAATCAAAATTAAAACCTGTGACCTCCCCGCATTTGCTTCATCGTATTTGTCAACCAAAATTCTAGTGTAGTTGTGTAGACCATGTGTGGTAGGACATACATAAGCAATGCTACATCTACGAAGAGGTTTTTCCATACCATACGTATGAGATGATTTGGAGGTCTTTAATTGGGCTTTAGTGGGGGCTGAGGCCCACCCTAGAACTCAGGGTGGGGTGGGGGGTGTTTGGTTAGAGGGAAAGGAAGTTTCCGTAGGTTACGTACCAATGTTACGTAAGTCTAGCATTTTTGTTACATACATGTTACTTTTTTTACGAATACGTATATGTTGCTTTATTATAAGGTGATAAACTTCTCATTGACAACTTCCAATTTTTCTAGAGACCGGAATTTAATGAGTATGCACTGCAGTCCCACTCGTTGTCCATCCATGCAAGAAAGTCTCTGGTCTGGATTAATTAGCTAGACCCTGGATCGACGCATGCTGTCTTTAGTATGTTTTTTATATCCTTGTAATTCAAAGATATTTTATAGTCCACTCGATTAATTCCACGAGCCTTGAGGTGGACTTTGCGATGCCAAGTCTTGCACCAAGTCGTTGTCTGTGGCAATTACTCGTCTGCTCCGGTGCTCCCCACACCAACTTGCAAGTATGTTCTCCACGTGACAGCGCAAGCACGCACGAATACGTAGCAACCAGTTTGACCATGCATGCAGCTAGATGATTTATTTATTTTCTCGTATTTGTATCAATTTTTCGTGGGGGTATAGTATATATTTTGACCATAGATCTTGAGACTATGAACTGATTAAACTCTGTGGGCTCATCTATACTATACAGCTACATAGGTTGTACGTATCTGTCAACTTTATTGTCCTTGTAATTTAGGAGTCAACTAGTTCCAAACTATATAAATACACACACATACAAATACATATAAAAATGTATGTTTTTTTAACACAGTACCAAGCGCTCATATATACGCGCATACACTCATCCTTATAAACACACACATGTACACCCCACTTCTATGATCACATCCAAGAGACTGAGCCGACATATCATCTTTTTAAATCTACGAAGTCATCGTAGGCTCCTAGTCGTTGACTGGAACATCTCCGCCCACTGAATGCACATCGCTGGAAATCCTGAAATATATCCAGGAGTAATGCGAGCACCAGGACTTGAATCCTGGTGGGCTGTATATACCACTGTCCCTCTAACCATCCAATCATAGGTTAGTTCGATATAAAATTGTGTGTTGAAACGTTCGTTCCGATGATAAACTGCTAAAATCCAACACTAGCTGCCGAATTCATCGCAAATACAATGTAATAACATCTTATATTATTGGATCAAGGGGACATCATATTATTGTTGTACTATTATTTACTAACTATGCATCATATGTGCAATTGGATCGGCCGTGTTGACTTTCTTTATGTTTGGTCCCTGATCCTTATCATCACTTAGCTAATATTGTTATGTATCTTCGGTAATCTTGGAATTCCATGGCATGGGGTGAATAGTCAAGTAAAAGATCGAAAAATATCAAATAGGGATCAACAAAGCGATGGGCGTGGATTCTCTACCTTGCCATGGGCAAGGCAGAGAGCTACAGTGCTCTACCTTTGTCCGAGAGCCGTTGGATGAAAAGCTAGTGGTTCAGATCGGGTGAAGTACTGTAGCGAATAAACTGTAGATTCAGGGACACTGTTCAGATCACTGTTTCGGGTACTGTTCAGATCACTGTTTGGTGGTGCTGTTGCATCAGATCTGGGCTGTCCGTTCTCGATCCAACGGACGAAAGAAGAGGAAAGGTAGAGGTACTGTAGCTCTCTGCCTTGCCCATGGCAAGGTAGAGAATCCACAGCCCAAAGCGATCGACCGATGCGGACATGCATACCCATGCATCTAGAACTTCCTGAAAAATCTACGGCACCAACGGCGTCACCGTTTACTATGAGAGACCGGCACACAACAACGTATTACCTGCTACCTTCATAAGCGCCAAAACAGAAATGGGTCAGCAGCTAGCTCAGCTCCCACACATTTGCTCCTCCACTTGTACGCGTTACCAGCAGGAGGAGATGCGTTACTTGGCGTGCTACTACTTTTCTTGCTCCCAAACAAAGTTAAAACTAGAAGGCAACAAAAGGAAATGCAGGGATGGCACTCTGAGTTTCCCACGCAACCGTACCATACCATACTGCGTGCGTCGCACCTTGAGTTCATCATCATCTTCATCGTTGTCTTCGATCTTTTTATTTTTCTTTTCCATGAATAATGCCATAAAATATCTACTAGTTGACCCACACCAAGGCCTATACAAATATCTAATACTCAGAAATGGAATCATCTCCAAAATATAAATTTAAAACAATACTAATATCTACTATGCAAATACTTATAAAACAACACAAGCATGTACATGCATATAAATAAAAAGAAACACCAGCATGAAGATTATCTACTACTACTACACACATATATGAAAGACAAAAACAAAACCATAAGCCCATGTGTAGAAATAGTATATGGAACAATAGAATATGGTATGGTGTGGTTGATGTATGCACTGGCTAGCTAGCTTAGCCACACTCACACTCACCTCCTCGATCCTCTATATAACACACGCACTTGCCTCTGCTGCTCCTCTACCTACTGCCTCCATTTCCACACAGCCTTTAGCGAAGATACTTCTCTCCCTCCTAGCTAAGCATTTTCTTAATCTCTCAGTGATCGGATGGACAGTGCGAGGAGCAGCGTCGTGGACGACGTGAGTAACGGCCCGTTCACGGACAAGAAGGCGTCTCCGTCGCCGGCCGCTCCGGCGACCATGCCGCTACAGCGCGTGGGCAGCGGGGCCAGCACGGTCATGGACGCGCCAGAGCCCGGCGCCGAGGCGGACTCCGGCCGCGGCGGGCGGCTGCCTTCGTCCAAGTACAAGGGCGTGGTGCCGCAGCCCAACGGCCGGTGGGGCGCGCAGATCTACGAGCGTCACCAGCGCGTCTGGCTCGGCACGTTCACGGGGGAGGCCGAGGCTGCGCGCGCCTACGACGCGGCGGCGCAGCGCTTCCGCGGCCGTGACGCCGTCACCAACTTCCGCCCGCTCGCCGAGTCCGACCCGAACGACGCCGCCGAGCTTCGCTTCCTCGCCGCCCGCTCCAAGGCCGAGGTCGTGGACATGCTGCGCAAGCACACCTACTCGGACGACCTCGCGCAGTACAAGCGCGCCTACTTCGCCTCCGCTGCGGCGTCCTCCCCTACATCGTCGTCGTTGCCTCCGGCCTCGTCACCTTCTTCAGCGCCCGCGCCCTCGCCGGCGCCGCGGCGCGAGCACCTGTTCGACAAAACGGTCACGCCCAGCGACGTGGGGAAGCTGAATCGGCTGGTGATCCCAAAGCAGCACGCCGAGAAGCACTTCCCACTCCAGCTCCCTTCCGCTGGCGCCGCCGTGTCCGGCGAGTGCAAGGGCATGCTGCTCAACTTTGACGACACGGCCGGCAAGGTGTGGAGGTTCCGGTACTCCTACTGGAACAGCAGCCAGAGCTACGTGCTCACCAAGGGCTGGAGCCGCTTTGTCAAGGAGAAGGGCCTGCACGCCGGCGACGCCGTCGAGTTCTACCGCGCCGCCTCCGGCAGCAACCAGCTCTTCATCGACTGCAAGCTCCGGTCCAAGACCACGACAACGACGACCTTCGTCAACGAGGCGATGGCCACCCCAACGCCGGCACCCGTGATGAGGACCGTGCGTCTCTTCGGTGTCGACCTTCTCACGGCGCCGGCGCCGAGGCACGCCCCCGAGCACGAGGACTATGGAACGGCCAAGACAAACAAGAGATCCATGGACGCCAGCGTAGCGCCCACTCCGGCGTACGCGGTCTGGAAGAAGCGGTGCATAGACTTCGCCTTGACCTAGCTAGCTAGCGTTTTTCCCCCATGGTTGCTTTGCTTGCTTCCAAATTTCCATGGTAGTAGCTTAGAGCTCTTGATCGATCCAAGTGTTTGCCCTTTTTTCCCTTTTCTTCTCAGACACAAGTTAGCTGTAAATCTAATCTTCTTTAGTTAATCTACTGTAAATTAAGCCTGTTCTCGAAATGGCAAGTTTACACTGAAGAAATGCTACCAATTATGCCCTAGATGGCTAGATATCTCTGAAGAGAGAGATCTGGATGACTACTCCATGCCGGAAGAGCTAGCAATATGTTATGCATATTTGGAGCTTTTCGTCTATATATCCCCCTTCACTCCTTCTCCCAAAGACCCAAACTGTGATGAAACGAGAGGTCAGTTTCGCGGCTACATGTTGCGATTTGAGCCTCTCGTTTTGGTGCTCTTCTCATGTCATGTGGGTTGAAAGGACTGCGACGCGTGCTACAGGCGACGGTCCAGGCCAGGTGCATGCATGTGGCAAGTGCAGAAACCAAAAAGGCTCTCGCCGGGAGTTATCTGATCCCCGGCCCATAATTGTATGCATGCAAATGCATGCACCTCACCTGGCCATGATAAGATATATGGCCAATGGCGATGGATGTGATACGGCCGATCTGTATATGCTATACTTACTTAGCAACAGCAGGAAACTAAAATGGGCACTGGTACTGTGTGTACGTGACAGGTGGGAAAGAGATGGATAGGGCTAGTAGCTCTAGCTAGCAACAGGGGAATAATGTTCGGGAAACATTATTGTGGTGTGGCTACGCGAGCTTGTCTATTCATCCGTTTGCTCGTATTTTTTCTAGATCAAAGTGTTCACATCATTTTTAAGTGATTGGATTGGCGTCAAATCATCATCGTCGTGAAGCTTAATTTGATAAAAACCTACAAACTAAGCTAATATTTTACAACACTATCGGAGAATGCATGTAATTTTCATGCTTAGAGATAAAGGAGGACAGCGAGATAATATACAATTGAAACTATGTGATAACATACCACTACGCAAGCCGTTGCGTTCCTTCATGTCAAAGTTCTAGTAGGCTTACCATTTGTTTCAAAGACGGAAGATTCTATGTTAATGAATTTGTTAGTTGAGAGCCACATTCTTGGCATGGTGATAAGAGTTGTGTAGATGACTCTACCCACTTAATGTCTGAATTTGGTGCTCGCATTCAACTATCTGAGTTTAGCATACGGTTTTAGTGGGACCCACAAATTTATCTATGTTCTGCATCTTACTATATGTGGTTTAGAGGCTGTTAATCTGTGTGTATCCTCATTTATTTCGATGAAGGCATCACCCCAACTTTATTTAGAATGAAACTGATAAAAGGATCGTTTACATCGGCCTGACACAAAGCCACCATGTACAATAACAAACTAACATTGACAAATTACATTATGAAGATGTTTCATGTATGAAAACACTATACCAGCATGGCTAAAATATTTGTTGAAAGTTTGCGTCAACAGACAAAAAATCGAAACTATCTAAGTATTCAAGGAAGAACAAAGATAAGCCGCATCAACTGGTGACCCTTCTCACCATCAGTCCCCCATCCCTCTCTCCGATAAAAAATCTCAATTGGTCATTTTGCTCCATAGGGTTGCACCTTTTCTGAGTTTTAGCACAACAATTAAGAAATCTGAGACAATATTCTAGTTTAGATAATCGATGCCTGTTAAAAATTAGCAGAATTCCTGGCCTTCTAAATCATGCTTGGGTCACGATTTGTTTTAAAAAAAATCCTTGTACCCGTGTTTTTTATACAAATATTACATGCTCTTTCCGATCCGGATTAATTGACGCAACCTCAACCTCTATACAATGTTGGAGTACATGATTTGTGTTCTCTAGATGCAGATGCAAATGTATTTGTTCGTTTGTTGTCAGACATGCGCACCAAATGCAAATGTGTTGCGGTAATCCATAAAGATGATTATTCCTTCCTTCAGAACAGGGGAATGTTCCCCGGTTTTGAGACTTTGACAAGAACGAAAATGTAGAAAAGGATAGACCAATAATTCTCCAGTTGGAAGGAATCTACGGCGCATGCACGCCGGTTTCTAGGATACAAGTGTACGACGTCCCACCTAGTTGACAACGATGATGATAGCCGCAATATAATGGTGTACTACTATATATATACACATACACACTAGTATAGTTTTGGCGTGAGTCAATTAAATTCCACGGAAGAAAGAGGATGGAGCGAGCAAACTATGCGTCCAAAATGTTCGGGCAGGATAAGTCTGGCGGAGGTTTGTGACCAGGTTCACCGGCCAACTCCAGCTATGTACTCTTATCTACTATCCATCTAGGCCGAAATAAACAGATAAACTACTGCTGTCATTTGTACAGGAGGAGGCGCCCACACGGCTCTTGTTTCAAAGAGGACAAGTATATGCGTCTCGATCGATCAGATCGATGCTCCTGTGGCTCCTGTATCGACCGGTCGAAGAGTACGCCTGTCTCCATCCATCGACCAGATATATACGCATTTCCTACTACCTTATTAGAGCATCTACAGTCGGACCCTCGTATTCGTCTCAAACGCCCGGGCAGATGGTCCGGTCATTGACCGGTTATAAAAAAGCGACTCAACCGGACCCCTCAAACGGGCCTCAAATGCCCGGGCTAACCGGCACCCCTCATATCCAGCCCAAATATGGGGCGCATATGGGGGAGTCCGGGCACGCCCGCCACGTCGGATCCGACATCCTGACCCCATCGTAAATTGCATCAAATCCACCCCGTAGAACTGTCGGATCCATTTGCTGTTTTCCTCCCTTCTTCCTCTTCACGTTGTCCGTCTCCCAGCTCCGCCGCCGCGCGCGCTCCGTCGCCTAGTAGCCTCTGCCCCCCCCCCCCCCCCTGACCGCTCCGTCAGAGGGATCATCTCTTTCGACCTTGCCGCGGAGGACGTCGTCACCGGCCCGGAAGACACCGCGGTACGTCCGGCAACTCTCTAGCTCTGCCCTGCGCTGGATGTGTTTGACACAATGTCTGACCGGATTTGTTGGTCAAATTTTTAGGGGAAACGATGGATTCCGATGCTTCGTCCGGCGAGGAGTAAGGACCGACGGAGCTTGATCAACTGATTCAAGATGAGTTCTCCGATTCATCGGATTCAGACGAAGAAGTGGACATGATCATGCTCATGAGCATGCAAGAGGAAATGGTCCGGGAAGTGGAGCATATTCTCAATTTCAAGGGCTCAATCAAAGGGAGAAGAGTCATCAATCGGGATAGGGTATGCGGAGCAAAGCTACTGTGGAAGGATTACTTTGCTCCGAACCCAACTTTCCCGGATAATCCACGATTTCGTCTTCGGTTTCGCATGCGAAAACCATTGTTTTTGCGCGTTGTGGAGGGAGTGGAGGCACAAGATGACTACCTCAAGCTCACAAGGAATTGTTGCACGGTCTACTCTCTTTCTCTGCCAAGCAGAAGTGCACGGCTACTCTGAGGATGCTTGCACTTGGTACTGCGGCAAATGCCGTTGGTGAGATGGTTAGGATGGGGGAGAGCACATGCCTGAAGAGTACTGTCAAGTTTGCCCGTGCTGTGGTCGAGGTGTTTGGAGCTGAGTATCGAAGAGAACCAAATGCACAGGAAACGGAGAAGTTGTTGGCTATTGGAGAGGCCAGAGGGTTTCCAGGAATGCTCGGATCAATCGACTGCATGCATTGGCAATGAAAGAACTGCTCCAAAGGTTTGCGAGGAATGTATCAAGGTCACACAAGAGATGCCACCATCATACTAGAAGCGGTGGCATCACATGACTTATGGATTTGGCATGCTTTCTTTGGAATGCCAGGTTCTCACAACGATATCAACATGCTTCAACGATATCCGTTGTTCAAGAGGCTTTGCAACGGGGAATCACCTCCGTGCAACTACACTGTCAACGGCCGAGAATACAACATGGGATACTATCTTGCCGATGGCATGTATCCTAAGTGGGCTGCATTTGTGAAGACCATATCCGAACCACATGGCAACAAACAAAAACACTTCGCAACAATGCAGGAAGCAGCTAGGAAGGATGTGGAGAGGGCATTTGGAGTGCTGCAAGCGCATTGGGGAATTGTTCGTGGGGCTGCAATGATGTGGGAATCAGATACTTTGGGGCACCTGATGACATGTTTTGTTATTTTGCAAAATATGATCGTCGAGGATGAGGGTGATGGTGTAGGCTAAACCAATGATTGTGAAGCACCTGGAGAACAAGTTCAAATCCCTGAAGATCAAGATGCAGTTCAGCTTATGAACTTTCCGCAGATGCATCAGAATCTCCGAGGTCATCTCGTGCACGCGCAACTACTCAATGATCTGGTGGAGCATATGTGGACCCACAATGGAAATCAAAGAGCAGATGATTGATTGTGCACTTCAAACAAATTTGCTGTAAACACTACTTATGTTCGGTGCCATCATTTGTTTTACGTGCGACATTTAGTTTCTATGATCGACATGCATGGTTTTGCATGGATTTGAGAGTCCGGATATGAGATACGGATATGAGATATGTGGATGCAAGGAGCGAAAAATGAGGGGCCGTCCGGATGCTTCCGCGGGCGTGCCCGGGCGCGTCCGCCACTAGTGCAGAAAAGCCTAGCTATGGCGTGGCAAAAAGGGACCTGCTAGCGTGGACATCTTACGGCACCAATATGGCGCCATTGTTAGAATTTAGTGGTGGCATTGGAGACGACGCCAGTAGTATTTTTAATACCTATGGCATTGGACAGAGTTGCACGCCGGCACTGTCATATTTAGCTAATAAAAAAATACGCCGAAATTCTCAAAAGATACCACTAGCTTTACAAAAGGCACTTCCAGCTTCACAAAGTAAACGTTTCAGTAATTCCCAAAAGATACTACAAATTTAATTCACAAATTAAACGTTTCACCTAATTCACAATAAAAGAAAAGTACCAACTAATAACTTCTCACAATGTATCGATCAGCCCCTCTCGACACTACCTAGTTTCGCGTCTAAGGACTAACTTAAGCTCACGAAGCTTATTCCTACTCGTCTGCCCCTCCATAATGTAATGGGCCTTCTCCGTCTTCAGCTGAGTCCTCTCAGACTTCAGGACTTGTATTTCCTTCTTGAACTCACTTATCTCGAGGTTCAACGACTCGATCTGACCTTCGAGACTGAAAATCTTATCATAGACAATAGCAATGACATCGATAATCTTATCCTTCTCATTCGTCAGGTAGTCATTCAACTCTTCCAGGGCCTTGATGGTACTCTGACGTGACGCGATCAACTCGTGATTGAGCACATCCACGTCACATGTCTGCTGCACAACGGGTGCTGGAGAAGGTGGACCTCGTACGTATGCCTGGCAAGGGTTTCATATCATCAACAATTAATAAATGGTTAGATATATAAATATGGAGATGTTTGCAATGCTCATGCGTGTTTTTTGTATCCTTAATTACCTGGTTGGTGCTCACATCGCCTTTATCTTCGGCATACCCCGGCCAGTGATCAGAGGAGCCTATCCAGATGCTAGATTCGGTCATGTTGTTTGGCTAAAGAATAAATGCCATGGGAGTGTAATTAACAGGAAGAAGCATCAAACAAAGGAAGTAGAAACATAAACGATTGTAATTCTTATCTTTTTGCTATATGAACTATCAGGTTTCCAAATGAGAAAATAATTATGAGTGTGCTGGCTGCATAAGAGGAAGAGGCACATCAATTGTGTAGATACCTGTTTTTTCTATACCACTTTGAAAGCTAGCTTGATCGATAAATAATCATGAAAACATAGAACAAAACACTAATCAATCATCTGCACACATATGCTACCAAACTCATGCAACGTAGTTACACAAAGATGACAATGTAGCTACACAAATATCACAATGTAGCTACCCAATGTAGCCACAGAATGTAACCCATCAATCGGATAAACTACAAAAAAGAACTAAGTTTCTACACATGTGCTAAAGAACTAAGTTTCTACACATGTGCTTCAGCATTACTAATTTTTTATAGGATAGGATTCTTATAGGATTTTTCATAGGAACACTATAGGATAGGATTCTTATAGGATATTTTATCATGTGAACACTATGGGATAGGGTTCTTATAGGATTTTTTTATGATGTGAACACTATAGGATTGGATTTTTATAGGATAGGATTCTTATAGGAACACTATAGGATAGGATTTTTCATAGGAACACTAAGTTCCTACATAAGATTATCCTCTACTAAGTTCCTACATAGGAACACTAACATTAATTAGCCTAGAATGGAAAATTTTCTATAATGTGAACCAAATGACAACTTTCTTATTCCTACTCAGAGGATTTGAGATACATGTCATCTCATTTCCTACAATTTTCCTATTCCTATGATAATCCTATCATATGAACCAAAGGAGGCCTAAATTTTAAAACAATTCCAAAAATCTCTTCGACCTAACCCTAACCCTAATTAGGAAAATGAGAGAGGGAGGGGCGCCAGACTTACCGCGGAGGTGCTCGGGGGCGAGGAGAGGTGTGCGCGCGGCGTCGGGCTGCGTCGGGTGATACGTCTCCGCCGTATCTATAATTTTTTATTGTTTCATGCCAATATTATACAACTTTCACATATTTTTGGCAACATTTTATATGATTTATTGGACTAACATATTGATCCAGTGCCCAGTGCTAGTTCCTGTTTGTTGCATGTTTTTTGTTTCACGGAATATCCATATCAAACGAAGTCCAAACGCAATAAAAATTTCCGGAGAATTATTTTGGAATATATTTGACTTTTGGGAGTTGGAATCAACACAAAAGGGGGCCCACAGCCACCACAAGACACCAAGGCATGCCCTAGGGCCCAGGCGTGTGGTGGTGTTGGGGAACGTTGCATGGGAAACAAAAAATTTCCTACGCACATACAAGATCTATCCATGGTGATGAGCATCTGCGAGAGGAGAGATTGGATCCACATACCCTTGTAGATCGCTAAGCGGGAAGCGTTAAGAAACGCGGTTGATGTAGTCGAACGTCTTCGCGATCCAAATCGCAAGCCGTCCCGCGGTCCAATCACGATCTAGTGCCGAACGGATGGCACCTCCGCGTTCAGCACACGTACAGCTCGATGACGATCTCCACCTCCTTGATCCAGCAAGCGAGCGCGGAGAGGTAGATGGATTCTCCGGCAGCACGACGACGTGGCGGCGGTGGTGGTGGAGTTGATCCGGCAGAGCTTCGCTAAGCAACGCGGAGTCAATCTACTAGAGGAGAAGCAATCTAGCGGAGAGGGAGGGCTGCGCCGTGGTTAATGGTATGGCAGCCCTCCCTCCCCTCTCATATATATAGGGGGAGAGGGAGAGGGGGTCGGCCCCCCTAGGGTTCCCACCCCTAGGGGCGGCGGCCGAGAGAGAGAGGGAGGGGGCGGTGGCCAAGGGGTGCCTTGGCCCCCAAGGCAAGGTGGTCGGCCCCCTCTACGGTTTCCCCCGTTTACCCTTCGACCGCATTGGCCTTGTGGGAGGGGCGGCCAGCCCACCAGGGGCTGGTGCGCCCCCTCTCACAGCCCATGTGGACCTCCGAGACAGGTGGACCCACCCGGTGGTCCTCCGGAACCATTCCGGCACTCCCGATGAAATCCGGACATTTCCCGAAACTATTCCGGTGCCCGAACATCAACTTCCTATATATCAATCTTTACCTTCGGACCATTCCGGAGCTCCTCGTGACATCCGGGATCTCATCTGGGACTCCGAACAACCTTCGGTCACCAACATACATAATCCAATAATACCGAAACATCACCGAACGTTAAGTGTGCAGACCCTACGGGTTCGAGAACTACGTAGACATGACCGAGACACCTCTACGGTCAATAACCAATAGCGGGACCTAGATGCCCATATTTGTTCCTACATATTCTACGAAGATCTTTATCGGTTGAACCTCTATGTCAAGGATTCAGTTAATCCCGTACGTTGTTCCCTTTGTTTATCGGTATGTTACTTGCCCGAGATTCGATTGTCGGTATCTCCATACCTAGTTCAATCTCGTTACTGGCAAGTCTCTTTACTCGTTCCGTAATACAAGATCCCATGGCTAACACATTAGTCACTTTGCTTGCAAGGCTCATTGTGATGTTGTATTACCGAGTGGGCCCTGAGATACCTCTCCGTCACACGGAGTAACAAATCCCAGTCTTGATTCATGTCAACTCAACAGACACCCTCGGAGATACCTGTAGATCATCTTTATAGTCACCCAGTTATGTTGTGACGTTTGATACACACAAGGTACTCCTCCGGTGTCAGTGAGTCACATGATCTCATGGTCATAGGAACACATACTGACATGCAGAAAACAATAGCAATAAACTGACACGAGCATATGCTACGTTCATGGTTTGGGTCTTCTCCATCACATCATTCTCCTAATGATGTGAACCCGTTATCAAATGACAACTCTTTGTCCATGGCTGGGAAACCACAGCCATCTTTGATCAACGAGCTAGTCCATTAGAGGCTTACTAGGGACACATTGTTGTCTATGTACACACACATGTATTTGCGTTTCCAGTCAATACAATTATAGCATGGATAATAAACATTTATCATGAACAAGGAAATATAATAATAACCATTTTATTATTGCCTCTAGGGCATATTTCCAACAGGTGGTGGGTTGTGCCCTCCTCGTAAGTCGGTTGGAGATCTACTTCGGGTGCAAGCAAGCTTATATCCGGAAAAAATCGTGTTAAAATCTCAGCGCAATCGGAGTTACGGATCTCCAGGAATATAAGAAACGGTTTTCGGCCAGAAAACAGGAACGTGAAATTGAAGAGAGCAGAGAGGGAGATCCAATCTCGGAGGGGCTCCTGCCCCTCCAAGGAGGGGAGCTCTCTCCCCCTCTCTCCCGGTGGCACCGGAACGCCGCCGGGGCAATCATCATGACGACGATCTACACCAACAACTTCGCCGCCGTCAATACCAACTCTCTTCCCCTCTATGCAGCGGTGTAACACCTCTTTTCCCCTCTGTAATATCTACTTAAACATGCTGCTCAACTCCATATATTATTTCCCAATGATATGTGGCTATCCTATGATGTTTGAGTAGATCCGTTTTGTCCTATGGACTAATTGATGATCGTGGTTGGTATGAGTTTATATTTTATTATGGTGCTGTCGTACAGTGCCCTCCGTCTCGCGTAGACGTGGGGGATGCCCGCTGTAGGGTGTTGCAATGTGTTCATGATTTGCCTATGGCGGGTGGCGTGAGTGACAGAATACACAGACCCGAGTAGGTGGGTTGTTGCATATGGGAGTAAAGAGGACTTGATACTTAATGCTATGGTTGGGTTTTACCTTAATGATCTTTGGTAGTTGCGGATGCTTGCTAGAGTTCCAATCATAAGTGCATATGATCCAAGTACGGAAAGTATGTTAGCTCATGCCTCTCCCTCATATAAAATTACAAGAATGATTACCGGTCTAGTTATCATTTGCCTAGGGACAAATAACATTCTTGTTTGACAAAAGCTTTCTACTAAACAACTAAATTTTATTATCTTGCATTTTACTCGTAGTTTTATTCCCGCTAAGTACTTCTAGTTTTATTCGTGCAAACTATCCTATCACCTACAAAATAGTTTCATACTTGTTCTAGGTAAAGCAAACGTTAAAGTTTGCGTAGAGTTGTATCGGTGGTCGATAGAACTTGAGGGAATATTAATTCTACCTTTAGCTCCTCGTTGGTTTCGACACTCTTACTTATCGAAAAAGGCTACAAACGATCCCCTACACTTGTGGGTTATCAAGACCTTTTTCTGGCGCCGTTGCCGGGGAGCAATAGCGTGCGGTGAATATTCTCGTGTGTGCTTGTTTGGTTTATCACTAAATAGTTTTTATTTTGTGGTCTTGTTTTCTATCTTTAGATATGTGTAGGAAACACAAAATACCAAAAAAATTAGATGTACTTGCTGCTCCAAAAGTTGAGGAACCACTAGTGTTGCGTACTACCGAAGAATATTACTTGGATCATCTTTGATCCCTATGTGCTCGTGCTGAAAACCCAACTAGCTTAGTTGAGGGAAAATCATTAAATGAGCATGCTCATTATGTGCGACACCGCATATCTCAAAAAGGGAAACTCTTGTGGCATCAAATTAATACTTTGTCTTGCTATGCTTGGAATTTATGTGAATTACATGATTTTACTTGTTGTTCTGAAGAAACTAAAAAACAACTTCCCTACCAATGTGTGTTTAATGATAATGAAATACTATCCTCTTATGCCGAGGAGGCCTATTGTTATTATGATGTTGAACAAATTGAAGAATTTGTTGCTTTTAAGGGTGCCTATGAAATTGCTGCTTTGATTGAAAAGTATGATGCTACTCTTTACAAATCTGAAAATTTTGCCATACTTAAATATTGCTATGAAAACTATGCTTCTAATGCTTATGTTAAAGAATTTATTGAAAGAATCACCGCTGCCTTGGAAGAGACTAATATTTTGCAGGAATCTATGGAAGAAGAAATTGCTGAAACTGTGAGCTCATTAGATGAAAAAGATGAGGAGGAGAGCGAAAAACAAAAAGAGGAAGAGCGGATTAGCTACCCGTGCCCACGTTCTAATGAGAGTAACTCTTCAACTCATACATTATTTAATTTCCCTTTGTGCTTACCGAAGGATGAATGCTATGATAATTGCTATGATCCCTTGGATTCATTTGAAAAATCCCTTTTTGATGAACTTGATGCTTGCTATGCTTGTGGCCATGATGCCAATATGAATTATGCTTATGAAGATAAACTTGCTATAGTTCCTTATGTTAAGCATGAAATTGTTGCTATTGCACCCACACATGATAGACCTATTATCTTTTTGAATTCTCCCAACTACACTATATCGGAAAAGTTTTCTCTTATTAAGGATTATATTGATGGGTTGCGTTTTGCTACTACACATGATGATTTTGATGAATATAATATGCATGTGCTTGCTGATCCTACTTGCAATTATTATGAGAGAGGAACTACATCTCCACCTCTTTATGTTTCCAATACGATAAAATTGCAAGAAACTGTTTATACTATGCATTGGCCTTTACTTGATGTGCATGAATTGTTCTTTTATGACATGCCGATGCATAGGAAGAGAGTTAGACTTCGTCATTGCATTATATATGTTGCTTTGTTGTCACTACTAAATTACAAATCATTGTTAATTAAAATTGGCTTTGATATACCTTGGGATCCGGGTGGATCCATTACTTGAGCACTTTATGCCTAGCTTAATGGCTTTAAAGAAAGCGCTGCCAGGGAGACAACCCGGAAGTTTTAGAGAGTCATTTTATTCTGTTGAGTGCTTTTATAAAGTTTAAAAACAAAAAAAATATAGAGGGGAACCTAAAACTTCACAAAAATAGGTAAAAGTGAGAGAGATGATGAGCATCGTTGAAGTGGGGGCTAGCCTTGAAATTTGTTCATGCCCATGAAAACTTTGTGAATCTTGAATCACAGAAACTTTTCAACAAAAATAATTATCCCCTTGTACAAATCCATTGTATTATAAAAATAATGTGCCAGGATTTGCCTTTAGGATGATTAGATTGCTTGTTAGTATGTGCGGTGTAAAAACATAAACTTTGGCTATAGTGCGTGAATTTACATTTTTTTACTGGAACGTCAACAGTTTCTGAAAATTTTACACAGTATTGCTATACAAAATTTTTATTTGTTCCTAAGTTTTCAGAATTTTTGGAGTTACAGAGATATGGTGAAAGTTCATATTACTACAGACTGTCCTGTTTAAGACAGATTCTGTTTTTGATGCATTGTTTTGCTTGTTTTGATGAAACTATCTATTTTATCGGTGGTATAAGCCATGGAGAAGTTATAATACAGCAGGTATAATGCAAATATAAAAGATGAATGGGTTTGCAACAGCACTTAAAGTAGTAATTTGCTTTATTATATTAATGGATGTCACTAGTTTTCTGTTAAGTTTTGTGTGGATGAAGTGTTCAAAGATCGAGGAGGTCTCGATATGAGGAGAAGGAGGAGAGGCAAGAGTTCCATCTTGGGGATGCCCAAGGCACCCCAAGTAAATATCCAAGGAGATTCAAGCGTCTAAGCTTGGGGATGCCCCGGAAGGCATCCCATCTTTCTTCAACAAGTATCGGTATGTTTTCGTTTTCGTTTCGTTCATGTGATACGTGTAAATGTTGGAGCGTCTTTTGTGCTTAGTTTTCACTTTTCTTTTATGCACCATGCTGGTATGAGATAGTCCATGGTTGATTTATAGAATGCTCATTGCACTTCACTTATATCTTTTGAGTATGGCTTTATAGAATGCTTCATGTGCTTCACTTATATCATTTGAAGTTTGGATTGCATGTTTCTCTTCACATAGAAAACCGTTATTTGTAGAATGCTCTTTTGCTTCACTTATATTTATTAGAGCATGGTCTTCTGTAGAAAGAATTAAACTCTCTTGCTTCACTTATATCTATTTAGAGAGTCAACAGGAATTGGTCATTTGCATGGTTAGTCATAAAATCCTACATAAAACTTATGGATCACTGAATATGATATGTTTGATTCCTTGCAATAGTTTTGCGGTATAGAGATGATAATATGTGGGAGGTACTAGTGGATGATCATTTTTAGTAAGATATTAGTGGTAAGGTTTGTGATTCCCGAAACATGCACCTATAGTCTCCCGTTATGCCAGGAAGTTGGAGCACAATTTATCCTTGATTGTCTATCTTTGTGTGAAGGTCGGGGGCGCGCGATGGTTAACTCCTACCAATCTCCTCCCTGGGAGCATGCATAGTAATACTTTGCTTCGAGGGCTAATAAACTTTTGCAATAAGTATGTGAGTTCTTTATGACTAATGTGAGTCCATGGATTATACGCACTCTTACCTTTCCGCAATTCGCTAGCCTCTACGGTACCGTGCATTGCCCTTTCTCACCTCGAGAGTCGGTGCAAACTTCGACGGTGCATCCAAACCCCATGATATGATACGCTCTACACAAATAAGCCTTATTATATCTTCCTCAAAACAGCCACCATACCTACCTATTATGGCATTTCCATAGCCATTCCGAGATATATTGCCATACAACTTCCACCGCTTCCATTTTGATGACTTGAGCATTCATTGTCATATTGCTTTACATGATCGTAAGATAGCTAGCATGATGTTTCCATGGCTTGTCCGTTTTTTTATATCTTTGCTACGCTAGATCATTGCATTCATATAGAGTCATACTTTGTTCTACTATCGATTTGTAATATTGAGTTGTAAGTAAATAGAAGTGTGATGATCATCATTATTCATTATTAGAGCATGTCCCAGTGAGGAAAGGATGATGGAAACTATGATTCTCCCATAAATCGGGATGAGGTTCCGGACATATATAAAAAAAGGGAGAAGAAAAAAAAAGAAAAAAAGAAAAAAAAGAAAAAAAGGAGAGACAAAGAGAGAAGGGGCATGCTAATTCCACACTTGTGCTCCAAAGTAGCACCATGTTTTTCATATAGAGAGTCTCCGATGTTGTCACTTTCATATACTAGTGGGAATTTTTCATTATAGAGTTAGATGCACACCCACTTAGTTTTCATATTGAGCTTTCACACACTTATAGCTCTTAGTGCATCCGTTGCATGGCAATCCCTACTCCTCGCATTGATATCAATTGATGGGCATCTCCATAGCGTGTTGATTAGCCGCTTCGATGTGAGTCTATCTTCCTTTTTGTCTTCTCTATATTAATGTCTACCACCACATTCTATTCCACCCATAGTTCTATATCCATGGCTTGCGCTCATGTATTGCGTGAGAGTTGAAAATGCTGAAGCGCGTTAAAAAGTATGAACCAATTGCTTGGCTGACACCGGGGAAGTACATGATTTATACTTTGTGTTAAGAAGACAGAGCATGACAACGCTATATGACTTTGGAATATATGTGATTTTTGGCAGTTGGAATCAACGCAAAAGGGGGCCCACATCCACCACAAGACACCAAGGCGCGCCCTAGGGCCCAGGCGCGTGGTGGTGGGTTGTGCCCTCCTTGTAAGTTGGTTGGAGCTCTACATCAGGCGCAAGGAAGCTTATATCCGGAAAAAATCGTGTTAAAATATCAGCGCAATCAGAGTTACGGATCTCCGGCAATATAAGAAATGGTTTTCGGCCAGAAAACAGGAACGTGAAACAGAAGAGAACAGAGAGGGGGATCCAATCTCGGAGGGGCTCCTGCCCCTCCGTCGCCATGGAGGCCATGGACCAGAGGGGAACTCTCCTCCCATCTAGGGGGGAGGCCAAGGAAGAAGAAGAAGGAGGGGGACTCTCTCCCCCTCTCTCCCGGTGGCGCCGGAACGCCGCCGGGGCAATCATCAAGATGGCGATCTACACCAACAACTTCGCCGCCGTCAACACCAACTCTCTCCCCCTCTATGCAGCGGTGTAACACCTCTTTTCCCCGCTGTAATCTCTACTTAAACATGGTGCTCAACTCCATATATTATTTCCCAATGATATGTGGCTATCCTATGATGTTTGAGTCGATCCGTTTTGTCCTATGGACTAATTGATGATCGTGGTTGGTATGAGTGTATATTTCATTATGGTGTTGTCGTACAGTGCCCTCCGTCTCGCGTGGACGTGGGGGATCCCCGCTGTAGGGTGTTGCAATGTGTTCATGATTTGCCTATGGCGGGTGGCGTGAGTGACAGAATACACAGACCCGAGTAGGTGGGTTGTTGCATATGGGAGTAAAGAGGACTTGATACTTAATGCTATGGTTGGGTTTTACCTTAATGATCTTTGGTAGTTGCGGATGCTTGCTAGAGTTCCAATCATAAGTGCATATGATCCAAGTACGGAAAGTATGTTAGCTCATGCCTCTCCCTCATATAAAATTACAAGAATGATTACCGGTCTAGTTATCATTTGCCTAGGGACAAATAACATTCTTGTTTGACAAAAGCTTTCTACTAAACAACTAACTTTTATTATCTTGCATTTTACTCATAGTTTTATTCCGCTAAGTACTTCTAGTTTTATTCATGCAAACTATCCTATCACCTACAAAATAGTTTCATACTTGTTCTAGGTAAAGAAAATGTTAAAGTGTGCGTAGAGTTGTATCGGTGGTCGATAGAACTTGAGGGAATATTAATTCTACCTTTAGCTCCTCGTTGGTTTCGACACTCTGACTTATCAAAAAAAGGCTACAAACGATCCCCTACACTTGTGGGTTATCATCGGGCAGAGATGGCGGCGGCGTCGGCGAGCGGCGGCGGCGTCGGTGGCATCGACGTCGGGCGGGGCGGCGGCGGGGATCCAGAGGAGGAGTTGGGGATCGAGAGGAGGATGATAGGATAAGTTCTTTTTTTACTGTGCTGGGAGCTGTTAAAACCGACTAGTGCTGGCGTGGGCCAATTGGGCCTAATGTGCAACGCCAGCACTAAGGGAATACCTATGGCATTCGAATTCAGCCAATGCCAGCACTATTAAAAAAAATTAGTGCTAGCGTTGGTCAGAAATGGCGTGCCACGAACAAGAGTTGTGGTTAGCCATTTCTCCACTAGTGCGCGGAGTCCGACTGTAGATGCTCTTAGACTACCCACAATAGAAAGTAACATAGAGTAGTAATATGCATATGTGACTAGTCTAACTTACTACCTTCACAAAGGTAGTAACACAGGGGTAGTAACATTGAGCCTTTCATTTATTAGCTTATAAACTCATCTTGTCTTGGTATGTGTTATGTTACTCATAGAATGAGTAACTAGCTATGTTACTCAATTTCTCTCTCTTCTCATTAATTAGCTGCCACATCATATCTTTTGCTTAGGTGGCATCTATGTTACTACCTATGTTACTCCCACTGTGGGTAGTCTTACGTCACTAATTACATCTCCCTAGTTTAGAAACATGCATGAACTGAGTGCAACTCAGATGATTAGTTCCTTTTGATGGAGCTAGCCCACCAAGGTTTAAGTCTTAAATTTGACGTTGATGCTCGCATTTTTATATATTTATTTATTTCAACGATCTTCGTTCAGTGAAAGTAGACGTTGCCGTCGGTGACTTCATCAATCTCAGTGAAAGTAGACGTTCTTGTTCAGTGAAAGTAGACGTTTCCGTCGGTGACTTTTCTTGCCATTTCGTCATAAGGCACACAAATATACTCAATATCCTAAATGTGGGTTTAAAAAATATTTGTGTGCACTATTTAATCTACTCATAGTTTAATTTCAATTATATCTAGGAAATGCTTAGAAATGCAGTTAATGACATAAAGATAACAAATGAATGCAAAAAAGTAGAAAAAATATTAAAATGAATGATGATATGGTGTATGTTGAGTGTAGTAAAAAAATCATGGCCAAATGTAAAGAACACGTCAACTCCCCTTCAAAGCTAGCGCAATCTCTCTGAAAACTACGATTCACCCTCGGAGATGTTTTGGTTTATAAAGAGTGTACACCAAAACTTCTGTAAAATCTTCTGAAATTTTTGTCACATCATATTGAGGTCCTATCATAACATGTTGCCATGTTTCATATTTTTCAGACTTCCTTTATATTTTAGAGTTAACACACCATTAAACTTCATGTTTATGGTTGACTATTGCCATAGAGATGTTTGAGATTTCTTGTCATTTTTTGTATAAGGCATACAAATATACTTGATACCCTAAATATGATTCTTCAAACCATTTATGTGTTCTGTTTAAACTACTCATAGGTCAAAATTGAATTATAATCAATAAATAACTACAATTACACTTAATGACTTAAATATGGCAAATAAACCCAAAAATCTTCCAAATTTAAACACGAATGATGATATGTATGTTGAGTGTTGTAAACAGTTCAAGGTCAAAAGATGAAGAAAATGTCAACTCCCCATCAAAGCCGACATAATCCCACACAAAACGGTGGTTCTTCCTTGGAGATGATTCGATTTCTAAAGAGTGGACGTTAACACTTTTGTGAAACATTCTCAAATTTTCATCACGTTGTATGGAGTTTATATCATAACACCATCCCATGTTTTATGTTTCTCTGACTTCATTTATACTTTTTATAATTCAAAACTAATAAACTCCATGTTTGTGTTTGACTCTAGCCACAAAGATCTTTGAGGATTTTGCCATTTCTTGTACAAGGCACAAATATACTCAAGACCTAAATATGATTTTCCAAAATATTTTTATGCATTGTTTAATTTACTCATAGTTCAAATTTCAACTATATCCATTAAATGCCTACAAATGCACTTAGTGACTTAGATCTAAACAATGAACCCGAAAAGTGTGAATTGTGAACATTAATGATGATATAGTGTGTGCTGAGTGTGAAGAAGAATTCACGGTCAAACGATGAGGCATGTGTCAACCCCCCTTCAAAACTGGGGCAATCACTCTCGAAACCAGTGTTCTTCCTCGAAGATAATTCATTTTCTAAGAAGTTTACATCAAAACGCTTGTGAAACCTTCTCAATTTTTGCCGACGTCATTCTGGGATCATATCATGGACCATGTCAATTTTCCTGTTTTTGTACTTTATTTACATTCTTGTTAAAAATATTAAAACTCCATGTTTGTGGTTGACTCTTACAAAAAAGATCTTGATATTTCTTCTTATTTCATGTATAAGCTATATGAATATACTCAAGTCCCTAAATATGCTTTTTCAAACCATTTTTATACAATTTTTGACGTACTCATAGTTCAAAATTGAATTATATTCATTAGATGGTGAAAAATGAGTTTAATGACTTAAATATTGGGCATAAAATATTGGGCATTAGATGGTGCATAATTTGAACAATACTGGCGATATGGTCATTTTGGGCATAAAATAAATTCAAGATCAAATGATGAAGCAAATGTCAACCGCCTTCAAACCTATCGCAAAAACTAATTTTATTGGCAAAAAGTTATGCAATGCATCACATACGGTTGCTATTTTAAAAAAAATGCGATGTAGGCAATATCGCACACATATTTTTTCACAAAAAATGTGTGTGAGGCATCACACGTGGTTGCTGGCACACAGGTTGAGCCGGCGGCATTGCCGACACACGTATGGTTGGGGTGCGGTATTGTAGCGGTGTCATGGGGAGGAGCGCCCATAGTCAGGCGCCAGGATGTAGCCATGTTAATGAACCTTGTTAACAAATCTCAGTATCGTGTCTCGTGTGATTGCTTGGTCCTCGGATGATCAACTATGTGCCTCGAATTATTCTAACAAGTCGTATCATGAGCAAGGTTCGATTTGAGGTTGCGGTTGTTAATCTAAAGGTAGAACAGGATTCGTCGAATCGGTCAATAGTTGAGACCTGCGACTGGAAAAGATCGATGGAGCGGAGGATTTCAGGTTACGTTATAAGTAATCACAAGTCAATAGGACATGCAGCAAATCATGTGCAAGTGACTTCACCAGCGTAGGCAAGCGTCTCGTCGAGATCGATCTAAAAGTGACGGCGGTGTGTTCTAGAGTACTCTAAGAGATCGGATCGAGATTGGATCATCTCCAGGTGGTGGCTGATACGTCTTCAACGTATCTATAATTTTTAATTGTTTCATTCTATTATATTATCAATCTTGGATACTTTATATGCAATTATATGCTATTTTATATCATTTTTGGGACTAACCTATTAACCGAGTGCCCAGTGCCAGTTCCTGTTTTTTTGCGTGTTTTTGACTTTTCAGAAAATCAATAGCAAACGAAGTCCAAACACGATGAAACTTTACGGTGATTTTTTTGGACCTTAAGAGACCCTGGAAGCTTTGGGGGGGGGGGGGCAGAAGAGCTACGAGAGAGCCACTTGCTAACAAGACATGCGCTAGGGGGTAGGGTGCCCCCCTGAGCTCATGGGCCCCATGCAACTTCATTTGACCTAAATCCACTTCTATATATTCTAAAATATACCCAAACAAATAGAGACATACCTGAAACACTTTTTCCGCCACTGATACTTGCGATATGCGTTGGGTTTTCCGTGAAGAGTAACGGGTAATTGCAGCACAAAGCGGATAAGTATTTCTCTCAGTTATGAAACCAAGGTTTATCGAACCAATAGGAATATCAATCCTCAACCGTCTTCAGCGGCTGCACACAAATGAACAAACAACTTGCACCCAACGCGGGCAAGAGGGTTGTCAATCCCCTTGATCTCGTTATTTGCAAGCAAATGAGTTGTGTAGATAATTGTTGATAAATATAAATTGCAAAATAAATAAAAAGTAAATAAAGGCACCAAGGTAATTGTAGCATTTGTAAATATATAAGTGAATAGACCCGGGGACAATAGTTTTCCCTAGCGGCATCTCTCACGTAGGCAACATACGGTGGGTAACAAATTACTGTTGGGCAATTGATAGAAAAGCGGATAGTTATGCGATGTTCACGTCAATGATCATGTGTATATAGGCATCACGTCCATAAGCAAATAGGACGACTCCTGCCTGCACCTATTACTATTACTCCACTCATCGACCACTATCCAGCATGCATCTAGAGTATTAAGTAAAACAGAGTAATGCTTGGAGAACGATGACATGACGTAGACAAAGTAAACTCAAACGATATGACTGAACCCCATCGTTTTATCCTTAATTAGTAGCAACAACACAAAGACGCATCTTGTACCCTACTCTGTCACTGGGATATAGAAACTCGCCAGGTTGAATCTACCACAACGCACCACTCCCACCGATGAAATATCAATCTACTAGGCCAAAGCATATCAATAGATCGGAGAGCATTACGAAGCTATAATGATCATGCACTTAAGAGATAATATAATTCAGAGGCATCTCAAATACTTTTCATGAATAATCTGAACATAAACCCACAATTCATCGGATCCTGACAAACACACCGCACAATAGGATTACATCGGATAGATCAAAGCGAAGATGCGATGATCATTGTATTGAAGATCATAAGAGAGAGAGAGATCGCCATCTAGGTACTAGCTATGGACCCATAGGTGTGTGGTGAACTACTCACACATCATCATGAGAGCAGCAAGGTTGATGAAGAGGCCCTCCGTGATCGATCCCCCCTCCGGCAGGGTGCTGGAACGGACCTCCAGATGGCCTCACGACGGAACAGAGACTTTTGGCGGCGGAAAAAGGATTTCGGGACTGCCTCTAGGTTTTTTTAGGATATTAGAGAATTTATAGGCCGAAGAGGGACGTCGGGAGGCGCCTGAGGGGGGCACCACATATCAGGGCGCACCCCTAGGGCGCGCCCTAATGTGTGGTGGGGCCCTCGTGCACCTCCTGGCTTCCTTCCGAAGCTTCTAGGTCTTCCTATAGTCCAGAAAAATCATCAAAAAGTTTCATGGAATTGGACTTCGTTTGGTACAGTAAACCTGAAAAGGCAAAAACACGCAGAAAACAGTACCTAGCACTGGGCACTAGGTCAATAGATTAGTGCTTAAAAATATTATAAATTGGTAAATAAAGACCCAAAAAGTATCCTAGAATGATAATATATCAGCATGGAACAATCAAAAATTATAGATACGTTGGAGACGTATCAAGCATCCCCAAGCTTAATTCCTGCTCATCCTCGAGCAGGTAAATGATAAAAACAGAATTTTTGATGTGACATTCTATCCACTATGTAATCTCTTGCATGTATGCTCATTGAGAAAATATGAATCAACAAATATTAACGTAGCAATAATTGAAATGTAAGAAACATAATTGTTCATTCTTAAAAGTATACGATCCTTAAGAAATGTTTACCCCCATTCATCTTATTGTATTAGCAAGCATGGCTCCATCTTCACCACATTAATACAAATGTTAAGCACCACGGTGTCCAAGTCAGGCAATTGGTTCAAACTTTTTCGATATGCATCAACTTTTTATTCTTCACGCAATACATGAGCGTGAGCCATTGGACATAGCATTTAAGTGGAATAGAGTATGGTGCTAGATATCAAAGGGCTAGGAAGTGGAGAAGATAGTCTCACATCAACTAGGCGTACCAACTGGCTATGGAGATGACCATCGATAGATGTCAATGCAAGGAGTAGGGATTGCCATCCAAATGATGCACTAGAGCTATAAGTGTATAAAAGCTCAAATGAAGCTAAGTGGGGTGTGCATCCAACTTGCTTGCTCATGAAGACCTCGGGCATTTGAGGACTCCCATCATAGGAATATACAAGCCAAGTTTGTAATAATGAATAGGTAATTCCCACTAGCATATTAAAGTGATATATCATGAGACTCTCTACATGAGGAACATGGTGCCACTTTGAGGCACAAGTGTGGTACATGATAGTAGCAAAGTCCCTTCTCTCATTTTCTCTCATTTTGTTGAATGGATGGTGGGCTCATTTGGCGTCCCCCATCTTTATTTTCATCTGGAGTCGCATCTCGACTTATGGGAGAATCATCGTCTCCATCATTCTTTCCTCACTAGGACAATGCTCTAATAATGATGATCATCACACTTTTATTTACTTACAACTCAACATGGAGAACTGAAATGAAGATATGACTCTGTATGAATGCCTCTGGCAGTGTACCAGGATGTGCAATGATCTAGCATGACATGTATCAAAAACGTGATGAAAGGTGGCTTTCTCACAAATACTATGTCAGCTCTATATGATCATGCAAAGCAATATGACGATGAACGAACTAGTCATGTGAACTGACGACGGAATTTGCATGGCAATATATCTCGGAATGGCTATGGAAATGCCATGATAGGTAGGTATGGTGGCTGTTTTGAGGAAGATATAATAAGGCTTATGTGCAACAGAGCGTATCATGTCACGGGGCTTGGATGCACCGACGAAAGTTGCACCGATCCTCGAGGTGAGAATGGGCTATGCACGGTACCGAAGAGGCTAGCAAATTATGAAAAAAGTGAGATTGCGTATGTCCATGGTTTCACATTAGTCATAAAGAACTCATATACTTATTGCAAAGTTTTATTAGTTTATCATAAATCAAAGTACTAATCGCATGCCCCGAGGGAAGAGGATGGTATGAGCTAACCATCACGCTCTTCCGACCCGAAACAACACTAGGATTTCAACGAGGAATAGAAATGCTCACACATCATCACGATGCCTCTTTAATTTTTAGATGAACAAAAAGGTCAACCCTTCTTAATATCGACACTTCTATGGTTTAACAATTATGAACTCACACCTATTTCATATTACTACATCAATATCATTGACCCACAATTTCTTTATATGTGCTACATGATGGTTTTGATTACCATTCATTGAATACCTAATATTTTTGGACTAGTCTTATGGCCCATGCAAATTACCGTCACTATTTATTAACTCTCAAACAAATATAAGTGAAGAACGAGAGTGAAATCATTTCTATAAAATCTACACGCCACCGTGCTCAAAAAGATATAAGTGAAGTACTAGAGCAACTGCTAAGCTCAAAAGATATAAGTGAAGCACATAGAGTATTCTAACAAATTATGATGAATGTGTGTCTCTCTTAAATAGGTGTGTCCAACAAACAATGATTGTGGCAAACTTAAAGTAAAAGCAAACGACGCTCCAAGCAAAACTCATATCATGTGACGAATAAAAATATTGCTTCAAGTGACATACAGATGGATTTGAGGCGAAAGAGGGGATGCCTTTCGGGGCATCCCCAAGCTTAGACGCTTGTGTCTCCTTTAAAATATTACCTTGGGGTGCCCTGCGCATCCCCAAGCTTAGGCTCTTTCTACTCCTTGTTCCTTTGTCCATCAAGATAACACCCAAAACTTGAAAACTTCAATCACACAAAACTCAACAAAACCTCGTGAGATCCGTTAGTGTAAGAAACATATTGTATACTTTCAGTACTGTTATAAATTGATTCAGATTTCATAAATGCATAATAGGTACTGTATTCTAACTTCTCCATGGCTTATACCCCCGGATAAAATCCATAGCATAACCAAAACAAGCAACTATGCAAGCAAAAAAACAGAATCTGTTTAAAACAGAACAGTCTGTAGCAATCTGTAGACAGCCTATACTTCTGTAACTCTAAAAATTCTGAAAAATTAGCAAAACCTCGAAAATGTGTATAGCAACACTTTGTAAAAATTTCAGATCATTATCACGCTCCAGAAAAAAATTGAAAATTCCTCTACTGGAGTCAAAAGTTTATGTTTTATTTCAGCATCGATTCTACTCATCTTGTGAGTCATCCCAAAGGCTTTACTTGGAACAAACACTAATTTAAACACAAAAACTAATAATTACAGAGGAAATAATCATGCTATTAAAAATAAACAGAAATTTTAAAGCAAAAATTAAGATAACTATTGGGTTGCCTCCCAACAAGCGCAATTGTTTTATGCCCCTAGCTAGGCATAATGGATAGTTTCTAGTATTGTCATCTTTGACACTCCACCCATAAGTGGCTCTCTGATGTCTACTACGCAACTTTATTCTTGTAGACTCTTGCTGGACCTCCAAGCGCAGAGTTTCTTAGGACAGTAGCAATTTTCCCTCAAGTGGATGACCTAAGGTTTATCAATCCGTGGGAGGTGTAGGATGAAGATGGTCTCTCTCAAGCAACCCTGCAATCAAATACAAGAAATCTCTTGTGTCCCCAACACACCCAATACAATTGTAAATTTTATACACTACTAGAAAAAGGACTGTTAGTGGCGCACCTATTTTTGCCATTAATTGCGCACTATAGGTGCGCCACTATTACCACGCCATTAGTATTGCAGGTAACAGTGGCGCACCTTGTAGTGCGCCATTACTATTGCTACAGGTGCGCCACTGGTAACTTTTTTTTTGAAATTTATTGATTTTTTTTGAATTTTGAAGGCGAGAAAATAGTAGTGGCGCACCGTCTAACCCCCACCGTGCGCCATTGCTATTTTTGAATTTTGAATTTGGAACCGGATCTAGATCTGGCTCATTTTTTTGGCTCGTTTTTTTGGTTAATTTTTTTTCAAATTTCGTTCTCGACCTGGATCTTTTACGTTCTTTGTGCCGGGGGAGCTCCACATGTGGCCGGAAGTAGAGGAGGAGGGAGGAGAGACCGTGAGGAGGAGAGGAGGGAGGAGGAGGTCGCCGGAGAGGAGGAGGAGGACCGTGAGCAGGAGAGGAAGGAGCACCGTGAGGAGGAGAGGAGGGAGGAGGAGGTCGCCGGAGGAGGAGCACCGTGAGGAGGAGGTCCCCGGAGGAGGAGCACCATGAGGAGGAGGAGGTCACCGGAGGAGGAGCACCGTGAGGAGGAGGAGGTTGCCGGAGAGGAGGAGATGGAGTGGAGGAGAGGAGGAGAGGAGGAGATGGAGTGGAGGAGAGGAGGAGAAGAATGAAGGGGAAGGGAGGAAGAAGGGGAAGGGGAAGGGGAGGCGCGATGGGCGGCGGCGCTCCTGTGGCTCGGTCACCGGCGAGATGAAGGCGCCGGTCTCGGGATAGAGGAAGCCTGCGGGCGGCAGCCATGTCGGGGAAGGAGAAGTGAGGAGGAGGAGGGGGAAGGGGATAAGGAGAGAGGAAGGAGAGGGGTGGGTGGGTGCGTACGTGGTGGGGCTTGTGACATAGTAATGGCGCACCATGGGGTGGTGCGCCATTGCTATTGGTACATAGTAATGGCGCACCTAGGTGTGGTGTGCCATTACTATGTCGAATAGCAGTGGCGCACCTAGGTGTGGTGCGCCATTACTATTTTTAAATTTTTTTTAATTTTGAAGGCGGGAAAATAGTAGTGGCGCACTATGCACTGGTGCGCCATTGCTAACTTTTTTTAATTTTTTTATTTTTTTGCCTCCAGATCTTAAAAGCATCGTAACTTTTTTTCTGTGGGGTTTTTGAGGATTCTAAAAAATCGATAACGGGCGTAGCCCGTTGAATTCGGATGTAACTTTTCGAGTAAATGCTTTTTCATCGGAGGTCGTATCCAAAAGTTATGGCCATTTTCCCGAAACACGGCGGCCTTTTGCAAAAAAATTCGAAATTCATGTTTGTTAATTTTCCTAACAACTAGAACACATAACACATGGGCATCTCGAAGGATTTTTAAATTTGAATCTTTTATCATTTTCTTTTATTTTATTTTAAACTGAAAAGGCAATCCATGGGGGGGGGGGTTGTGTGTGTGTGTTTGGTGGGGTGTGTGTTTGTGTGTGTGAGACGTTAGTAATGGCGCACCCTCCCTGGTGCGCCATTGCTAACCTTAGCAATGGCGCACCAGGGAGGGTGCGCGATTACTAACCTCACACACACGCAGGCACACACCCCCACCAGACATAGCAATGGTGCACCACACCAATGTGCGCCATTACTTTGTAGCATAGCAGTGGCGCACCTAGGTGTGGTGCGCCATTGCTATGTCTGGTGGGGTGGGGGGATGGACAAAAAAAATAGCAATGGCGCACTGCTAAGGTGGTGCGCCACTACTAAAAAAAGAACAATGGCGCACCTGCTTTTGGTGCGCCATTGCTATATAGCAGTGGCGCACCACCACCATGGTGCGCCACTAATAGGGATATTGGCTATAGCCATTTTTCTAGTAGTGATAGGTGCACTAGTTCGGCGAAGAGATGGTGACACAAGAGCAATATGGATGGTAGATATAGTTTTTTGTAATCTGAAAATATAAAAATAGCAAGGTAGCAAGTGACAAAAGTGAGCACAAACGGTATTGCAAAGCTTGGAAACAAGTCCTAGGGTCCGTACTTTCGCTAGTGCAATCTCTCAACAATGCTAATATAATTGGATCACATAACCATCCCTCAACGTGCAACGAAGAATCACTCCAAAGTTCTTATCTAGCGGAGAACATAAGAAGAATTTTTTTGTAGGGTACGAAACAACCTTAAAGTTATTCTTTCCGATCGATCTATTCAAGAGTTCGTACTAAGATAAAATCAAGTTATCCTTTCTGTTCGATCTATCTAAGAGTTCGTACTAGAATAACACCATATAATACGCATCAACCAACTCTAATGTCACCTAGATACTCCAATGTCACCACAAGTATCCATGAGCTAATTATACGATACGCATCAAACAATTTCAGATTCATAATACTCAATCCACACAAAGAACCTCAAAGAGTGCCCCAAGATTTCTACCGGAGAAAGTAGGACAAGAACGTGTATCAACCCCTATGCATAGATTACCCCAATGTCAATGCGGTAATCCGCAAGTTGAGTACCAAAACATATATCAAGTGAATCAATAGAACACCCCATTGTCACCACGGGTATCCACATGCAATACATATATCAAGTGTTCTCAAATCCAATATTCAATCCAACATAACGATATCTCAAAGGGAAAGATTCAATTCTTCACAACGTGATAGCAAGGGAATAACATCATGTGATCCGACTATATTGACAAAGCCCGTGATACATCAAGATCGTGACATCTCAAGAACACGAGAGAGAGAGAGATTGAACACATAGCTACTGGTACATACCCTCAGCCCCGAGGGTGGACTACTCCCTCCTCGTCATGGCATCCGCCGGGATGATGAAGATGGCCACCGGAGATGATCTACCCTCTCCGGCAGGGTACTGTAACTCCTCCAGATTGGGTTTTCCTCGATACAGAGAGTTGCAGTGGCGGAGCAGAGAGTCTAGGGTTATTTCTGATGGTTTCTATATTTATAGGATTTTTGGGCATCGGTTTCACGCCAAGATGGGCCACGAGGAGGGCACGATACACCAGGGCGCGCCTGGGCCCTCTGGCGCGCCCTGGTGGGTTGTGCCCACCTCGTGGATCTTCTCCGGTGGTTCTTCGCTCCAATATTGCTTATTTGTTCCAGAAAAAATCACCAAAAAGTTTCGGGCAATTCCGAGAACTTTCATTTTCTGCACAAAAACAACACCACGGTAATTCTGCTGAAAACAGCGTCAGTCCGGGTTAGTTCTAAATAAATCATATAAAGTGCATCAAAACCATATAAAAATATTGTAAACATAGGTGAATATGGCATGAATAGTTCATAAATTATCGATACGTTGGAGACGTATCAGCATCCCAAACTTAATTCCTGCTCGTCCTCGAGTAGGTAAATGATAAAAGAACTAATTTATGAAGTGTGAATGCTAGCATAATATATAAGTTTGATCATTGATAGTTTCAATCAATTTTCTAGTATCATAACCAGCAACTTTTTCTCATAAAAATGATCATGATAGAGTAGCAACCAATTCAAATGATATGATTCAAACAATGAATTCTCTTGAAACTTAACAACCTATGTTCTTAGTCACCAAACAATTGCAATTCAACTTATTCTCAACAAAGTCTAAGTAAGAGCTCCACATACTCAATCATCATATAGTCTTCTATGATTGCTACTACTCAAAGCATATTCTTAGAACAAATGGCATCCATCGAACACAGAGAAAGATAGGGGCTTAATGTTTCACCTCCCAACTCATTTATCATAGAGATAATTGTCAACAATAATAAGTCATGATCAAATATATTCGACTGGCCATATGTGTTTGGATCTTTCCCCACCACATGATGCTTGCCAACTAATAGATTGAGGTTGGAATAAGAAGTTGACTCAACATGAATAGTAAATAACATGAAAGTAAATAGATTGTCCCTTCGCAGAGGGAAGCAGGGATTTGCAAAGGTGCCAGAGCTCAAAGCTTAAATCAGAGATAAATATAATTTTGGGAGGTGCACCCTTCCTGTCAACGTTACTACCAAGAGTTATCAATACCTTCCATGCAAAACACATTAGCGGCTGTTCCCAAGCGGTAAAAGTAAAGGTTTACCCCCCCTCCACCAACAAACACACTCCACGGCTAGCCGAATCCACGGTTACCGTCCATACCAACAACATTCCTGGGGGAGTTTTGTTTAATTATTTGCATTTTTTTATTTCGGGACTGGGAATCCCTATTAGCGCCCCTCTCATGCAAGGACGAGTGAATAAACACTCATCATGAGAATAACCCGCTTAACATGGAAGATACTGACCGCCCCCTGTCGCTCCATGAGCGGTCCAGGCACACAAAACAGATGCTCATTTGAAATTTTAGAGGTGGCACATGCAAATTTACTTGGAACGGTAGGGTAATACCATATATAGGTAGGTATGGTGGACTCTTATGGAAGAAACTTGGCTCAAGGATTTGGATGCACAAGTAGTATCTCTACTTAGTACGAAGTGTTGGCTAGCAAAAGGTTCTAAACAAGCACCACATCTTGGAGGATCCATAACAATATAACTTCTATGCAAATATACACAACCATAACTCATTACGTTGTCTTCCTTGTCCAACTTAAACTAATTTGCTCAAGTTTGAAAATAATTAATGGTTATTCACAATCATAGAAGATGTCCAAGATAATATATTTGTATGTGAAAGTTCTCTTCCTTATACTAATCATTCAAGAATTGCTTGTATGACCAATATTGTGATTGTCAAACTTCAATAGTTTTACTTTCTAAACCAAATGTGAAGCTACTACTAAGCATAAAGCACATTGATAATTTCGGATTTATGATATTTCATTCATTCACAATTTACTCATAGGATATAAGTGAAGGACAAGAGTAAATGTCAAACTACTCTTCAAAAGATATAAGTGAAGATCAATGAGTAGGTAAACAATCACGTAGCTATGTGAGGGCTTGCTCTCTCAATAAATATTTTCATATCTAGGTAATTTATTCAAACAGCAAACTAAATAAAATAGCACTCCAAGAATAGCACGTATCATGTGAACGAATAAAAATTTAGGCTCAACAAAGGCTAACCGATAATTGTTGATGAAGAGAGGTGGGATGCTACTTGGGGTGCCTTGGGCATCCTCAAGCTTGAGCTTTTTTATCTTGTTCAATCCTCTCATATCATGGTTTCACCTATTGTCAAAAACTTCATCCACACAAAACTCGAAAAGAACTCGTGAGATAGGTTAGTACACATAATAATAAATCAACTCTTTATGTACTGCCAAGACAAGTTGCATAATAATTTCAAACATCATCTACTTTTTACTATCATTTCCACAATTTATATCTACCAATATAGACTATGGAAACTATAGGATAAGCAGATAACAAAACTATGACAGCAATCTGTCCAAACAGAACAGTCTGTAGCAATTTATGAAAACAGTGTACTTCTGTAACTCAAAAAATTATGAAAATTTATGACATGATAAATAATTTATATCAAAACACTGTTTAAATTTTTTAGAAACTTTCCACGCTCCAGTAAAATATGAAAATTCAAACACTACAGCAAAAGTTTCTGTTTTTACACAGCACACATCAAAACATCCAATGCAAGCATCCTAAGACAATTATTGGAACTTTTTATTGAAAAACAAGATTATAAATAACACCTAACAGAAAATAAAAAAATAAAAAAATATAATGACGATCCAAGCAAAGCACATATTATGTGATGAATAAAAATATAGCTCTAAGTAAGATATACCGATAGTGTTGAAGACGAAAGAGGGGATGCCTTCCGGGGCATCCCCAAGCTTAGGCGCTTGAGTCTTCCTTGGATATTACCTTGAGGGTGCCTTGCGCATCCCCAATCTTAGGTTCTTGTCACTCCTTATTCTCCTCATATCGGTGTCTCACCCAAAACTTGAAAACTTCAATCACACAAAACTTAACGGAACTTTGTGAGAAGGGTTAGTGTAATAAAGATAAATCATTCACTTAGGTACTGTCAAGACAAGATTCATAATTGTTCCCACATGATACCTACTGTATTCTATCATTCCCATAATTTATATCCCTGAATATAAGCTATGGGAACACTAAAACAAGCAAACTATGCATGCAAAACAGAATCTGTCAAAAACAGAACAGTCTGTGAAGATCTGTAGTATATCCATACTTCCCTGTCTCCAAAAATTCTGAAAAAATAGGAAAACCTGAATAATTTGTATATGAAGACTGTGTAAAAATTTCAGATCATTATCACGCTCCAGTAGAAAATTAAAATTCCTGTTCTGGAGTTAAAACTTTCTGTTTTGGTTCAGCATCAATTATACTCATCTTGTGAGTCATCCCAAAGGCTTTACTTGGCACTTTATTGAAATAAAAGGCACAAAACATTATTAATAATGTAGCTTAATCATGTGAACACATCAAAACAGAAAGTATAAGTGTTGGGTTGTCTCCCAACAAGCGCTTTTCTCCAATGCCTTTTAGCTAGGCATGATGATTTCAATGATGCTCACAAAGGAATAGTATTTTAAACATGTAAGAGAGCATCATGAATCTCATGACGAGCACATTTAAGTCTAACCCACTTCCTATTCATAGGGATTTTGTGATCAAACAATTTATAGGAACAAGAATCAACTAGCATAGGAAGGCAAAACAAGCATAACTTCAAAACTTTGAACACATAGAGAGGAAACTTGATATTATTGCAATTCCTACAAGCATATGTTCCTCCCTCATAATAATTTTCAGTAGCATCATGAAGGAATTTCAAAATATAAATATCTCATAAATCATTCTTTTTAGGATGCACAAGTATAGAATTTTCATTACTCTCCTCAAATGCAAATTTCTTCTCATTCATAATAGTGGCAGCATCAAATGAAACTCGAATACTATAAATTGTTTCCACATTAAAATAGTAATGTTCAGTAAAAGGATATTCAAAATTATGACAATAATTAACACTAATTTTTATAACATAAGTATCATCACAATAATCATCATAAGTAGCAACTTTGTCCTCATCATAGTCAAGTGAAACCTCTTCCGAAATAGTGGAATCATTACTAAATAAAGTCATGACCTCTCCGAATCCACTTTTATCTTTATAATAAAATTCAACACCCTCCAAAATAATGTGATAATAATTATCTAAAGTTGACACTCCTCCAAACCCACTTTCATAAATATCGCAATCATCATAAATAGGAGGCATGAAATCATCATAACAAATTTGATCATTGAAAGTAAGGGAACTAAAAAGACCATATTCATTAAGCATAGCATCCCCAAGCTTGGGACTAACATTAATTGCAGCAAATAAATTCTCAAACATGACATTCTCATCAAACATAGCATCCCCAAGCTTGTGGCTTGGCATATCATAAGCATAATCACTCTCATCATTAATAGTATGAATAACACCAATAGTATAACAATTATTATCATCATAATTTACCAAGTTGGTGCCAAAAAGATTTTCAAGATTATAAGGAGTATCACTATCTTCCCAATCATAGTCATCACAACAAGAAATAGGCATAACAAAATCATCATCAAGTGTATCATCTTCCGCAATTATTTTTGATTCATCCTCGTGAGAACAACAATAATAGGAGCAACATAATTTGGGAGAGATACTTTTTTACCTCTACTCTTTCTTCTTTTCTTCTTCTTCACCACATCATGTGTGCGTTTAATTAATTTTTCCGAGCTTCTTATTGATGAGATTGGTTGAATAGGGAGCTCCTCCTCGTCACCTATTACATCATGAGAGACAATAGGAGGGAAAGTGGAAATCTTTACCATTTCATTAGTATTCCATTTATATTCTATTGGTTTTCCCATCTTTCTATAGTTGGCAATATAAGCATTCTCATTGCAATTTACCATGCAAAACATATAGATATTTTTTAGATTAGTTTCAATGTCGTCCATGAGAATGAATACTTCAAACCTACTATTTTTATGTGTCAATTCTTCACTCCCCAAAAATAGAGAAAGCTCATCATAAAATTCAAGGGTGATCAAGTCATTACAATATTTGGCCATGATTTGATCATGAAAAAGTTTGCATTGGAAATTAAGATGACCAACTTTATTGCAAAGTTCACAAGTAATAGGACAAAGAGAACATAATTTTGTAGCAAATTCATCTATCACTTTGAGCAAAAGATTGGTCCTATCATGTTTATGCTTCTTACAAAATCCATCATCCCTATAAGGCATGTCTTCACAAACTTTATGCACTCCACAAAAATTGACATGCTTATAAGAAACATTTTTATCATGACTAGTGCAATCATCATTAGTATTTTGGATATTCATAGAATTCATACTAGCAACATTGCATGCATGCTCATCATTCAAGGAATTCTCATTGCGTATTTTCATAATTTCTTCCTTTACCAATTGAGCACAATTTTCGGAATCCTTATTTTCATGAAAGACATTATAAAGACGATACAAATGATGCAACCTAAACTTCATTTTTTTGTAGTTTTCTTTTATGAAACCAAACTAGTGAAAAACAAGAAACTAAAAGATTTAATTGCAAGATCTAAAGATATACCTTCAAGCACTCACCTCCCCGGCAACGACGCCAGAAAAGAGCTTGATGTCTACTACGCAACTTTATTCTTGTAGACTCTTGTTGGGCCTCCAAGCGCAGAGTTTTGTAGGACATTAGCAATTTTCCCTCAAGTGGATGACCTAAGGTTTATCAATCCGTGGGAGGTGTAGGATGAAGATGGTCTCTCTAAAGCAACCCTGCAATCAAATACAAGAAATCTCTTGTGTCCCCAACACACCCAATACAATGGTAAATTATATAGGTGCACTAGTTCGGCGAAGAGATGGTGATACAAGTGCAATATGGATGGTAGATATAGTTTTTTGTAATATGAAAATATAAAAACAGCAAGGTAGCAAGTGACAAAAGTGAGCACAAACGGTATTGCAATGCTTGGAAACAAGGCATAGGGTCCGTACTTTCGCTAGTGCAATCTCTCAACAATGCTAATATAATTGGATCACATAACCATCCCTCAACGTGCAACGAAGAATCACTCCAAAGTTCTTATCTAGCGGAGAACATAAGAAGAAATTGTTTGTAGGGTACGAAACCACCTTAAAGTTATTCTTTCCGATCGATCTATTCAAGAGTTCGTACTAAGATAACATCAAGTTATCCTTTCCATTCGATCTATCTAAGAGTTCGTACTAGAATAACACCATATGATACGCATCAACCAACTCTAATGTCACCTAGATACTCCAATGTCACCACAAGTATCCATGAGCTAATTATACGATACGCATCAAACAATTTCAGATTCATAATACTCAATCCACACAAAGAACCTCAAAGAGTGCCCCCAGATTTCTACCGGAGAAAGTAGGACAAGAACGTGTATCAACCCCTATGCATAGATTACCCCAATGTCACCGCGTGAATCCGCAAGTTGAGTACCAAAACATATATCAAGTGAATCGATAGAACACCCCATTGTCACCACGGGTATCCATATGCAAGACATATATCAAGTGTTCTCAAATCCAATATTCAATCCAACATAACGATATCTCAAAGGGAAAGATTCAATTCATCACAACGTGATAGCAAGGGAATAACATCATGTGATCCGACTATATTAACAAAGCCCGTGATACATCAAGATCGTGACATCTTAAGAACATGAGAGAGAGAGAGAGAGAGAGATTGAACACATAGCTACTGATACATACCCTCAGCCCCGAGGGTGGACTACTCCCTCCTCGTCATGGCCTCCGCCGGGATGATGAAGATGGCCACCGGAGATGATCTACCCTCTCCGGCAGGGTACTGTAACGCCTCCAGATTGGGTTTTCCTCGATACAGAGAGTTGCGGCGGCGGAGCGGAGAGTCTAGGGTTATTTCTTATGGTTTCTATATTTATACGATTTTTGGGCGTCGGTTTCACGCCAAGATGGGCCACGAGGAGGGCACGATACACCAGGGCGCGCCTGGGCCCTCTGGCGTGCCCTGGTGGGTTGTGCCCACCTCGTGGCTCTTCTCCGGTGCTTCTTCGCTCCAATATTGCTTATTTGGTCCAGAAAAAATCACCAAACAGTTTCGGGCGATTCCGAGAACTTTCATTTTCTGCACAAAAACAACACCACGGTAATTCTGCTAAAAACAGCGTCTGTCCGGGTTAGTTCTAAATAAATCATATAAAGTGCATCAAAACCATATAAAAATATTGTAAACATAGGTGAATATGGCATGAATAGTTCATAAATTATCGATACGTTGGAGACGTATCACTCTCATTATTGATTCGTAAGGTGGTTTCATTCTCTTCCTAGGGAAGTGTTCCATCCCTTTCTTTAATGGGAATTGGAATCTTATGTTTCCCTCTTTCATGTCAATGATTGCACCTATAGTTCGTAAGAAAGGCCTTCCAAGTATTATGGGACAAGAAGGATTGCAATCAATATCAAGCACAATGAAATCTACAGGCACATAATTTTTATTTGCAATAATAAGCACATCATTAATTCTACCTAAAGGTTTCTTGATGGTAGAATCCGAAAGATGCAAGTTGAGGGAACAATCTTCAATATTAGTGAGACTAAACACATCACAAAGAGTTTGAGGAATAGTTGAAACACAAAGCATTGCATTCATATTTATTGATCTTTATTTTGATAGTAGGTTCCCACTCATTATGCAATTTTCTAGGAATAGAAACTTCAAGCTCAAGTTTTTCATCATAAGCTTTTATCATAGCTTCTACTATATGTTCGGTAAAAGCTTTGTTTTGTTCATAAGCATTGGGTGAGCTAATAACGGATTGCAACAAGGAAATACATTCTACTAAAGAGAAATTATCATAATTAAAGTCCTTGTAATCCAAAATAGTGGGTGCATCACTAGTTAAAGCTTTGACCTCTCCAAACCCAAATTTTTCAGTTTTAGCATCAAAATCTTCACCCTCCAAGCAAACGGGGTGCTTCTCTACTAAAGTTGACTCATCTCCAGTCCCTTTATCATTTATATTCAGAGAAGTAAATAAAGATTCAATAGGAGAAATACCAATCATTTTAAGATGTTCATCATGATTCCGGTAAAAACCGGGTGGAAGAGCTTTTTCTAAGAATTTCCGCCTAGCTCTCAACTTAGCGGTCCTCTCCTTACTTTCATTAATAGATATTTGGATAGATTAAATAGCATCATTGAAATCATGCTTGGGTGGGAAAGTTTTATTTTTAGGAGTTTCCACCTCAAGGGCAATTCTATCCATGTTTTTAGCCAAAGTGTCAACTACATGCAATTTTTCTTCTACCATAGTGTTGAAAACCTATTGAGAATTAATAAATTCTTTAATTGTGTTCTCAAGATCTGAGGGCATCCTATTAGAATTTGTAGAAGAATTTCCATAAGAATTACAATAAAAATTTCCACAGTTGTTAGAGGAATTACCGGGATAAGGTCTAGAATTGAAATTTCCTCTATAAGCATTATTATTGAAATTATTTCGCGAGACAAAGTTCACATCAATAGCATCATGATTTTGCTCAATCAAAGTAGATAAGGGAACATCATTGGGATCAACATGATCATTTTTACTATCAACCATATTCACAAGAGCATCCACTTTTTCACTCAAAGTAGCGATTTCTTCAACAGAATTTACCTTCTTACCGGTAGGAGCCCTTTCGGTATACCATTGACAATAATTTGTCATAACGTTGTCCAGAAGTTTTGTTGCCTCTCCTAAGGTCACATCCATAAAGGTACCACCTGCAGCAGAATCTAGAAGATATCTTGACACAAAGTTTAGTCCAGCATAGAAGTTTTGGATAATCATCCACATATTTAAACCATGAGTTGGACAATTTCTTATCATTAATTTCATTCTCTCCCAAACTTGTGCAAAATGCTCTTGATCTTGTTGTTTAAAATTCATTATTTGATTTCTAAGGGAGATGATCTTAGCAGGAGGAAAATACTTGGCAATAAAAGCAACTTTACACTTATCCGATGTTCCAATGCTATTACGAGGTAAAGATGAAAACCAAGCCTTAGCTTTATCTCTTAGTATCGTTTTTCATTCGCATGTCACATAATTCAACAAAGCTATTAAGATTTGATGCGGGATCCTCATTAGGACTTCCCAAAAATTGATCTTTCATGACAACATTTAGAAATGCTGCATTAATATCAAAAGCCTCCGCCCTAGTGGCGGGTGGTATATGTGTACTAATAAAATCATTATTATTAGTATTTGAGAAGTCGCACAACTTAGTAGTATCTTGAGACATGGTGACCGAACAAGCAAAGTAACAAACAAGCCAAGTAAACTAGCAAGCGAAGAAGTAAACTAGTAACAAGCAAAGGTAAATACTTTTGTATTTTTGATTTTTACAAGACAAGATAAATATAATAGCAAATAAAAAGAAGAACTAGTGAATGAAAATTTGTGTGAAGTTACTTGGTAGTTGATGATGATATTCCCCGGCAAGGACACCAGAAATCCTTCCTGATACTTGTGATCTGCGTTGGGTTTTCCGTGAAGAGGAACGGGTAATTGCAGCACAGAGCGGATAAGTATTTCCCTCAGTTATGAAACCAAGGTTTATCGAACCAATAGGAATATCAATCCTCAACCGTCTTCAGCGGCTGCACACAAATGAACAAACAACTTGCAGCCAACGCGGGTAAGAGGGTTGTCAATCCCCTTGATCTCTTTATTTGCAAGCAAATGAGTTGTGTAGATAATTGTTGATAAATATAAATTGCAAAATAAATAAAAATTAAATAAAAAGTAAATAAAGGCAGCGAGGTAATTGTAGCATTTGTAAATATATAAGTGAATAGACCCGGGGGCCATAGTTTTCCCTAGCGGCATCTCTCATGTATGCAACATACGATGGCTAACAAATTACTGTTGGGCAATTGATAGAAAAGCGGATAGTTATGCGATGTTCACGGCAATGATCATGTATATATATGCATCACATCCATAAGCAAATAGGCCGACTCCTCCCAACACCTATTACTATTACTCCACTTATCGACCGCTATCCAGCATGCATCTAGAGTATTAAGTAAAACAGAGTAATGCTTGGAGAACAATGACATGATGTAGACAAAGTAAACTCAAACAATATGAATGAACCCCATCGTTTTATCCTTAGTAGCAACAACACAAAGACGCATCTTGTCCCCAACTTTGTCACTGGGATATAGAAACTCGCCAGGTTGAACCTACCACAACGCACCACTCCCACCGATGAAATATCAATTTACTTAGCCAAAGCATATCAATATATCGGAGAGCATTACGAAGCTATAATGATCATGCACTTAAGAGATAATATAATTCAGGGGCATGTCAAATACTTTTCATGAATAATCTGAAAATAAAACCACAATTCATCGGATCCCCACAAAGACACCGCACAATAGGATTACATCGGATAGATCAAAGCGAAGATGCGATGATCATTGTATTGAAGATCATAAGAGAGAGAGATTGCCATCTAGGTACTAGCTATGGACCCGTAGGTCTGTGGTGAACTACTCACACATCATCATGAGGGCAACAAGGTTGATGAAGAGGCCCTCCGTGATCGATCCCCCCTCCAGCAAGGTGCCAGAACGGAGCTCTAGATGGCCTCGCGATGGAACAGACACTTGTGGCGGCGGAAAAAGGGTTTCGGGACTGCCTCCAGGGTTTTTAGGATATTAGAGAATTTATAGGCCAAAGAGGGACGTCGGGAGGCGCCCGAGGGGGCCACCACATATCAGGGCGCCCCCCCAGGGCGGGCCCTGATGTATGGTGGGGCCCTCGTGCACCTCCTGGCTTCCTTCTAAAGCTTCTAGGTCTTCATATAGTCCAGAAAAAATCATCAAAAAGTTTCGTGGCAATTGGACTTCGTTTGATACAGTAAACCTGAAAAGGCAAAAACACGCAGAAAACAGCAACTGGCACTGGGCACTGGGGAGGTAGTCCGGGACTAAGGGGTCCTCGGGATGCCGACCTATCTCGAGTGGGCCGGACTAATGAGGTATTCGGTGGCGGTTGTGGGGAGACCGAACTATAAGGTGCTCTGTGGTTAGGAAGGAAACCTCAGGTGCCGTGGGGCGTCCGTCAAGTAACGGATGGGTGTGTTTAAACCCTCGGTAGCAACCGACTACATGTAACCCTAGGTATCCCTAGTGTTTATATAAACCAGGGGGCTTAGTTTGTAGAGGGTAAGTCAACTCTTCAAGGGTTTTAGCTCATTTGATCTCGAGGTAGATCGACTCTGTAACCATCATACTCATCAATATAATTAAGCATGACGTAGGGTTTTACCTCCACACGAGGGCCCGAACCTGGGTAAACATCGTCTCCTTCGTCCCATGTTAACCATCGATCCCAGATCCATAGCTCGGGACCCCCTACCCCAAGATCCACCGGTTTTGACACCGACATTGGTGCTTTCTTTGAGAGTTCCGCTGTGAATCACCGAAAGATCGATGGCTCGCGTAATCCTAAGCGATGAAATCCACAATGGGAACACCTTCGTCCCTGGTCAGATCTTCGCTTTCGGTAGCATCGTGCTGCATGCCAATCCCGCCAGCCGCCTCGGCCAGGTCAGAAGTTTTACCCCCGATCAAGAGGTGAGGTTTGGGAACCTAGAGTTCATCGCCGACTCCCGGGGAGATCTAGAGCCCACAACCCCCGATGCCTTGACCTCGGGAGTAGGAGACCCCGCCACTAAGGCATCCTATGTCTCTATCCCGGCCTTAAAGCCTAGCCTGGCCGACGTGCCTGAATCGGTCCCGGCAACACATACCCCGGAGGCGTCCTCGAACGACCCCGGAGCGATGGCGCCGCAAACCGACCCCAGGCGGGCCGGTAGCACGGACTCCGCTGAAGCCTCATCGCTGAATGAGTTGCTCGACCGGATCCAAGCCCTAGGCATGACCGACGACCAACCCTCGGTCTACGACCAGATTGGGCTTAGGCCCGACGACAGGGAAATTCATGTCCCACCGGTGACACACTTGGTCGCCACCGTCGAGTGCCCGGCCGGAAGTATGTCCCCTCAACCTCCGACGTTAAGAACGGTTTACATCCCGGACTCCGATCAACTGGATCCTCTTCGCGGTTCGGAATCCGGACTTCCCCCGGGTAACGATTCGAAACCAGTGGTCGGTCTAACGCACGACCTGGAGTCCGGGGTGCATGGCCTTGCCAATGCTACGTACTCCAAACCTGCCGAGCCAAACCCCACAATCGCACAAGAAACGGCCTTCGGGATTTCGGACTCGCACCCTACTGGGGCACGAAATTTTTTCCCACCCACCACCCAAATCGAGCATTTTCCAAGCGCAGGAGAGCCCGGCACAATGGGCTTACGGGAGGTCAAACAACAGCCAGGGGAATCGTTCCATCATTATTGGGCCAGATTCCTCCTACACAAAGACAGGATAAGGGACATAGCGGCCACGAGATAATTACAACCTTCCGGCGTAATTGTCATAATGAAGGAATTCTCAACGCCCTCGCCCGTCGCCGCATCCAAAATTTCTCCGAGTTGTCGGACCTGGTGCGAAAGTATTGCGCCATGGAAAGCACGTGGAAAGCGCAACAATTGTACACAGAAATAGTCCACACCAAACAACCTAGAGGAGTTCGGAAAAGGCTCGTACCCCCGCAACGGATGGCCAAACACGAGCCCGCCGAGAAAAGGAACAAATATCCTATGAAAGAAGGAACCGTCCTTGATGGACTACTGGACAAGTCATGCCCCATACACTCCGCTTCGCTAAACGCAAGCCCGACTCATAGCTTTCGAGCTTGCTGGGTCGTTAGGCAAGTCACGAAGAGCGGAGATGCCATCCTCGTGGCCTCACCTCCAGGCAGACGTTCATCAACGCCACCCGAAAACAACGCCGAGGTCCTAACGATCTACGAGACGTTTTCCTCCAAAGGTCAGAGGAAGAGAGCTCTTCGAGAACTCGATCAGATACACCAGGTGGCAGCAAGGAAATCATGGACAGATACACCGATAACTTTCGGCGAGGATGACCAACCGATAACCCGCACAGAGAGAGCACCTGCCGCCCTGGTCCTCAACCCAATAGTAGATGGCTTCAGGTTCCACAAGGTTCTAATGGACCGTGGCAGTGGTCTAAACCTCATCAACGAGGATACATTAGACAAAATGCAGTTTGATAGATCTCGAATCGAACGAAGCAGCACAACCTTTCGAGGAATCATCCCTGGAAAAGAGGCACGCTCTACAGGACGAGTCTCCCTCGATGTAGTATTTGGTACTCCCGATAACTACAGATCCGACGAACTTCTTTTTCATATCGTTCCCTTTCACAGTGGCTATCATGCCCTCTTAGGGTGAGACGCCTTCACAAGATTTCAGGCCATACCACATTATGGTTATATGAAGCTCAAAATGCCGGGACCCAACGGTGTGATCACAGTTATAAGTGACCCGGATAGAGCCCTTCGAGCCAAAAATAAAACAACATCGCTTCCCCTCGAGGCACTAGCTGAGACCCTCACCGCAGATGAACTGACCACACTTCGTTCTATTGTGGATAAGGACGACGTGATCCTCGGCAAAAGGCCAAAATCCACATCGTTCAAACCTGCAGATGAAATCATAAAATTTCAGGTACACCCAACGGACCCCAATAAAACATCGTCCATTGGAGATCAGCTGGACGCCACGATTGCTGAAGCACTGAGCACATTTTTGCGCAAAAATTGGGACATATTCGCCTGGCACCCATCAGATATGCCAGGAATCCCGCGAAGGCTGGCGGAACACAGTCTGAACATAATCGTAGGCTTCAAGCCGGTCAAACAGGCCTGACGCCGATTCTCCGAACCCAAGCGTCAAGCTATGGGCGAAGAACTCGCCAAACTACTTGAAGCCGGATTCATCAAAGAAATTAAACACCCCGAGTGGTTGGCAAATCTGGTCATGGTGCCGAAGAAAGACAAATCCTAGGGACTTTGTGTCGATTTCAAAGACCTTAACAAAGCCCGCCCTAAAGATCCTTTCCCCTTACCCCGCATCGACCAGATCATCGACGCCACTGCCGGACACGACTCACTTTGCTTCCTTGATGCCTATTCCGGATACCATCAGATCAAGATGAAGGAGTCCGATCAAGCCGCAACCGCCTTCATCACCCCCTACGGGCCATTCTGCTTTAACACAATGTCTTTCGGGTTAAAAAACGTAGGCGCCACATACCAGCGCATGATTTAGAAATGTCTGGAGAAACAAATCGGGAAGACAGTCGAGGCATACGTAGACGACGTGGTCATCAAGACTAAACATGTCAGCCAGTTGGTGGATTACCTCGGTCAAACCTTCGCTAGTCTGTGGGAGTACGATATATGGCTCAACCCGGAAAATTGTGTCTTCAGAGTCCCCGCAGGTAAACTACTCGGATTCATTGTCTCCCAAAGGGGAATAGAGGCCAATCCGGCCAAGATCCAAGCCCTAGCCCAACTAGCGATCCCCATGGAGCTAAAGCATGTTCAAAGGCTAGCAAGTTGTGTGGCGGCGTTAAGCCCCTTTATCTCCCGCCTTGGTGAAACGGCTCTGCCACTCTACAGGCTGCTGAAACGAACCAAAAACTTCGAGTGGACCGACGAAGCAGCAGCCGCACTGGAGGAAATCAAGACACTTCTGGGCAGTAACCCCATACTAACAGCCCCTGGCATGGGTGAACCGATGCTGCTATACATCTCAGCCACCAACCAGGTCGTCAGTGCGGTCCTCGTGGTAGAACGGGAGGCCGAGGGCCACAAATTTTGGGTACAGAAGCCAGTCTACTAAGTATCAGAAGTACTTACTCCATGCAAGTCCAGGTACCCACATTATCAGAAGATAGCCTACACAGTGTTTATGGCATCACGCAAGCTCAGACAATATTTTCAAGAGTGTTCGGTCACGGTGGCCTCCGAGGCACCCCTGAATGACATAATCAACAACAGGGATGCTAACGGCCGCATAGCCAAATGGGCCATCGAACTCCTTCCATTCGAAATCAACTACAAGCCATGCCGAGCTATTGAATCTCAAGTGTTGGCCCATTTTCTTGCCGAATGGACGGAGGCCGAGCTCCCCAGAGAATACAGCACATACTCACACTGGACAATGTACTTCGACGAATACAAGACACTTGCCGGCCTGGGGGCTGGAGTTATCCTGACATCCCCCACCGGAGACAATATCCGATATGTACTATAGATCATGTACGCCAACTCAAACAATGCGGCCGAATACGAGGCACTGTAGCACGGACTTCGGATGGCAACATCCATGGGTGTACAATGGCTCGAAGTACGGGGAGACTCTAATCTCGCCATCTCGCAAATCAATGGCGAATTCGATGCTAAAAACCCAAAAATGGCAGCTTACAGAAATGTTGTCCTCAAGATATCCACACGGTTCGAAGGACTAGAGTTCCACCATGTCTCCAGAGACAGCAATCAAGCTGCTGACGTCCTCGCCCCCATGGGTGCCAAACGCGACCCCGTCCCTAAGAACACCTTCCTAGAGAAGCTCTTCAAGACATCCGTGGTATGGCAGGACGACGGCAAGGACGCTATAGCTAATGGAGCAGAACAGATCATCCCCCCTATAATCGAACCAGATGAGCAAATCATCGGCGGTTCCGCAATTGACGAAACACCTTCGGCTCACGAGGACATGGCAGTAATCGCACCATGGACCGAGCCCTTCCTTGCCAACCTTCTATGCAAAGAACTCCCCGACGACGAGATGGAGGCGAGACACATAATCCGGCGATCAAAAGCCTACAAGGTCCATGAAGGAGAATGGTACAAAAAAAGCACTACTGGGGTCCTCCAACGGTGCATATCCGAAGAAGAAGGAAGGCAGCTCTAGGCAGAGATACATGCAGGCATGGGCGGCCATCATGCAGCAGCGCGGGCCCTGGTAAGAAAGGCCTTTCGAGCCGGGTTCTTCTGGCTCACCACTCGAGCGGACGCCCACACACTCGTCCAACATTGTGTCGGCTGTCAGCTCTTTGCAAATCAAAGCCACATGCCTCCTACGACTCTTCGGACGATACTCATTACATGGCCTTTCACGGTCTGGGGTTTAGATATGGTCGGACCACTTAAAGGGGGCACCAAGAAAAAGAAATACCTACTGGTCATGGTTGACAAGTTCACTAAATGGATCAGCCAAATCGGGGCCGGTCATCGACTTCATATCCGGCGTGGTGCACCGTTACGGTGTCCCACACAGTATAATAACGGACAATGGATCCAACTTCACCGCCCAGGAGGTAAAGGACTGGTGCGCTAACTTGGGCATCAAACTCGATTATGCCTCGGTGTATCATCCGCAGACCAATGGATAAGTCGAACAAGCCAACGACCTCATTATGAGTGGTATTAAACCTCGCCTGGTTCGATCCCTTCAAGAATCTGACTGTCATTGGGTGGAGGAACTTGATTCCGTCCTGTGGGGTTTGCGTACCACCCCGAATCGATCAACAGGATACACACCGTTCTTTATGGTCTACGGGGACGAAGCGGTCCTCCCCTGTGATATCATCCACGACGCACCTAGGGTGCGCATGTACGAAGAAAAAGAGGCCAAGCTAGATCGGCAAGCCGACCTAGACGCCTTGGAAGGAGAGCGCGATATAGCTCGGGCTCGATCTACTTTCAACCAACAGCAGACTCGGCGCTACCAAAGCAGGGAGGTTCCAGAAAAAGCATATAATGTGGGGGAGTTGGTCTTACGCCTCCGAGAGAAACAGAAGCATAAACTCAACCCCAAGTGGGAGGGCCCTTTCATAATTGATGAAGTACTGACAGGAGGAGCTTATCGCCTTCGCAACCCGCAGGACAATCGCCTCGAACCGAACCCTTGGAACGCAGCTCGCCTTCGGCGCTTCTACGGCTAGACCGGTGTCATCGCCTTCTCTAAAAACCCTTGTATTTTCCTCCCCTTCCTTGTTTACTTCTACATGATTGGTTAGATTTTCTCAGGCTATGTTCGGTTAACCGAAATATGTTAGAGTTTCATCGGCATACATTCTCAAAAGTTTTACCCGGTAACGCCTGGGGGCTTCTTCATGAAGCAAAGCTATATTGTTTTCTGCTGCTATTTGTCTTGTATGCACCCTTCCAGCATCGTTTTGCGCCATTTTATGCACCAATTGGACTTAAGATTTAGCCAAGCCGGGTTGCCTCGCTCCTGTGATTACCCCCTACGTTCCCGATTGTTCGGCTAGGGGGTAAAGGGAGCACCTCTGCGATTGTTACGATCGGATTGCCCGGATACGTACCTCAGACGGACGAAGCCGAAGGCTAGCGTTCTTAAGAAACAAATTGGTCGGCCACAGAGGAAGAAAATGTAGTTGGCGCTCTTCGCCACAAACAGGGATCATTCTCCCAAATTAGCAAACTATCCGCATACTACGGGTACATGGCTATGACGCCTACGATCTACGTAGTAACCTGAAGAAAGGAACCCATAGAGGAACTATTTTCTTCGCAAGATGTTTCTTACGTTAAACAGTAATATAACATACCTCCCTATGCGCGTTTCGTCTGTTCGCACCAGAGGGCCGGATTGCCTAGTTCCCCGAAATGGTTCCCTGTTATCGCGGGATGCATAGTACGGGACACTCCCTAGCTATTAGCGACGGAGGCAGAAGCCTATGGCCGGTTAAGACAACGTTTACAGCATGGATGGAGTCGGTTTGATATAAAGTACATAGTTACATAGAATCAAACACTAGGCTGTCAGTCGAGATGATCTATTATGGCATCCAAGGCGCAATCTTCTTGTGACATACGAGCGGTGGGCATCACTTGGTCATAAACCAAGTGCAGAGGTACCTCTCGACCATCTGGCCCTACCGGCCCAACCCGAGCCAAATGCTCTGGGTTGAGTTTGGTAAAGTGGGTCTTCACCATGGCCCACGCCTCTCGCGCTCCCTCTCGACAATCCAAGGTCTTCCATAGCTCAAAACGACTTCAAGCTCCTCTAAATTGATTGACCAGCTCAGCCATCCCTTCCGGAGGCGTTTGAGCTGGCCAGAGTGCCTTGATCATGCTCTTCATAGCTTTCCGAGCCCACTCGTGCACAATGGACAGTTCCTTTAGCAGGTCCCCTCTGAATGAGCTGATTTCTTCCTCGTGACGCCCGGTCAGGAGACCTAGGCAGGAAATAAAAGATGCTCCTTACACTCGACACGATAAAAGTGCTTTACGGAGTTCTAGGTTAGAATTTCGCTTACAGAACATGCCGCCCTTTAAACTCTGGTTCTCTTCGTGGGCTTGCGTCAATTGAGCTTTTAAACTCTCAATTTCTTCGGCTTGTCGCCGATTTTCCGCCTGGAGCTGGTTCTTATCCTCCAGACTTTGAGTCAATACACGATGTCCAGCCTCCAGCTGGGACTCAGCATACCTTTGAGACTTTCGGGAAGCATCCAAATCCTTCTGCAACTGCCATATAGACTCGGCTGCTATGAAACAATCTTTCGTCAGAAAAGATGTCCTAACAACTTCCGCATATAAACAATACCTTTTACTCACCGTGCGCCTCTCTGGTGAAATTTTTCACCTGCTCAAGCTCGGCCTTAATGTCTCGTAGCTCCGCTTGACTCGACTCGAGGTCTGCCGACAACCTGTCGTTTTGTTGCTTTGAAGCCTACACATACACGAAAACAATATTTAGACCCTTAAATTTGACCGTCCCGTCCTAATTAAGGCTCGAGGGCTACTGGGTTAGGAATTGTGTTCGGTTGTCAAAGCCGACCACTCACCTGCTGGCTGGTGGACATTAGTCTAGCGGCTCCATCGAGTCCCGCTCGAGCGGCTCCGAGGTATGAGTCCACTGAATTAAGAGCATTAAACTCTTGGTCAGAAAATATTGGGTGACGCAACGCCTCCTTTCGCCGCCGATGATTCATTGCGCTTTCAACCTCGTAATTAGTAACCGAGACATCCCCCAAGTCCTCGGGAGGTTGGCCAGTAACAGGGACCCCCGCATCCACTTAGGCGCGTGCCGAAGACCTCGGTTCATGAGGACTTTCTGACGCCTTCTCAACATCTATGGATGGAGGTGGCTGTACTCGCCTCCTCAGTATGTCGGTCAGAAACCATGAGTGTTTAAAACGGATAAAACAAGGATCAGATTGCAAGGTTAATATTAAACACCTCTTGGTGGGGGGAGTGGTCGATGTGACTCCCGCCGTCGTCCCTCGCTCGGGAGTCTTGCCGCTATTTAACACGGACCTTGCCGGGGTAGCCCTCAAGGGTGTCCGGCGCATAGTTCGGCGACCCTTGGGGGTTGAAAGTCGGTACGAACGGAATGACTGGAGGCGCGCGACCTTTCCGAGAAGAGGCCTTCTTTTTACTTATTACGGAGGAAGGGAGTGATCCGGGGTGATCGGCCTGAAGGGCCACCTTACATTCATCAATACTCCTCTAGTAAAAGGTCCCGTCCTCAAAATCAATCGAAATATCCGGATCGTCGTGAAATCCGGGATCGTCGCTACGGGAATAATCCTCCGGTTGCGGGGCAGGGCAGTTAACTGTCTCGATCCAACGCCTCCATTGCTGTTCAGAAAGACGCAAGAGTTCTGATCAGTAAAATCAAAAATTAGTGGTCTGAGCTAGGGATGTGTGAATGAACTTACCCATTCGATGGGGTTATGAGTTGAGTAGCCTTCTCTGATCTTCAGGCGAGCAAAATCTTCTTTTTCTCCTTTAAAGAGATCGGCTAATATGGCCACCAACGCTGCCTGATCGGCGGGCTCTTGCCGTCGGGAACCGGTTGTGTCACTTGTCCCGTTGTAGCGCTACAAGGGGTGAATCCTTTGTTGCAGAGGTTGAACACAACGGGTAATGGCAGCGGCCATCACGTCGATGATAGTTAGCTTGCTATGAGCTAGCAGCTTCACCTGGGCGGCTAGACACTTTACTTCAGCGCTCTCCTCTTGGGAAGAGCTCTTTGGACGCCAATTGAATCGTTTCTTTAAAGGAGCGTCAGAGTATTCGGGCAAACCCCTTCGAGCTAGGTCGAATAAGGGGACGTCCTCAATATAAAACCACTCTGAAGTCAACTCTTCGGATTCCTTCTTTGGGGTCCGATGGGATACACCGTCCTGGCTATACGCCACACTTCGGCTCTGCCCACTTCCCGGATTGACCCTCCCCGAGTACGGGGGACAACGCAAAAATACTTTCTCCATAGATCAAAGTGGGGCTCGCAGCCTAGAAACATCTCGCAGAGGGTAACGAAGCCCGAGATGTGCAGGATAGACCCGGGGGTGAGGTTGTGGAGTTGGATCCCGTAGAACTCTAGTAAACCCCTCAAGAAGGGGTGAATGGGGAAACCTACGCCTCATAAGAGGAAGGAGGTGTAGCATACCCTCTCGTCCTGGCGGGGAGCAGGGAAGTTCTCCGGAAAGCCCTCGCCGTTCATGGAACTCAATCCAGCGTGAGTGGGTGCCAGATCCGAAGGAGGGAAATATCCCTGTACCTCAAGACTGCTCAGCTGAAGGAGGGAAACAGAACAGCTTGCCCAGTCACCTGGAAGGGGGCCTTGAGGGAACGAGGAAGAACCTGGAGCGATTGCCATGTCTCCAAGTTCGTTGATTCTAGGGCCTCTTGGTGACGAGGGAGGAGGAAGTGTTGCCTGCGGCAAGTTTAACTTGCTTAAAATAGGCGTCTTTTCCCTCAGCCTGTTAAGGGAAATTCTATAAAAGACTGTTGGGATGCCTGCCCTCTATTGGCGCGCAAGAATCGAGGGGTTTCATCGAACCTCAGACAGAGAAATTAATACTGTGGGCTTGTGATGTTTCCGGCAGATGAAGGTTTTTCCGTGGCCAGGTTATCGTCCAACGAACCAGAGAAGAAAAGAACTCGCCTTGCAAGCCGGAGGCCTTGGGCGAGCGAAGCTGCATAAGATGGAATGCCTCAGCGTTGGAGGCAAGTTCGGGGACTACCGAGGGAGTCCGGGACTAAGGGGTCCTCTGGATGCCGACCTATCTCGAGTGGGCCGAACTAATGAGGTATTCGGTGGCCGCTGTGGGGAGACCGAACTATAAGGTGCTCTGTGGTTAGGAAGGAAACCTCAGGTGTTGTGGGGCGTCCGTCTAGTAACGGATGGGTGTGTTTAAACCCTCAGTAGCAACCAACTACATGTAACCCTAGCTATCCCTGGTGTCTATATTGTTGGGGAACGGAGCATGAATTTCAAAAAAATTCCTACGCTCACGCAAGATCTATCCCTGGAGATGCATCGCTACAAGAGGGGAGAGTGTGTCTACGTACCCTCGTAGACCGTTAGCGGAAGCGTCTCACAACGCGGTTGATGTAGTCGAACAATCCTTCGAGCTCCACCGATCGAGTACCGAACGTACGGCACCTCCGAGTTCTACACACGTGCAGCTCGGTGACGATCCTCGCCTTCTTGATCCAGCAAGACGTCGAGGAAGTAGATGAGTTCCGTCAGCACGACGGCGTGGCGACGGTGACGGTGAAGTGATTCCGGCAGGGCTTCGCCTAAGCTCTCCGAAAATATGACCGAGGTGGAAAACGGAGATCGGGGCACCGCACACGGCTATGGGACAATTGTGTGTCTCCAAGGGGTGCCCCTCCTCCGTATATAAAGGAGGGAGAGGGGAGGAGGCTGGCCCTAGGGGCTGCACCAAGTGTGGGGAGTCCTACTAGGACTCCTTAGTCCTCGTAGGATTCCACCTCCCATACGGAGTAGGAAAGGGGGAAGGGAGAGGGAAAGGAAAGAGGGGGCTGCGCCCCCTCCCCTAGTCCAATTCGGTTTGGGCAAGGGGGGGTGCGCGCCTCCTCACGTGGCCTGCCTCTCCTTTTCCCGTATGGCCCAATAAGGCCCATTACTTCTCCCGGTGAATTCCCGTAACTCCCCGATACTCCGAAAAATACCCGAATCACTCGGAACCTTTCCGACGTCCTAATATAGCCTTCCAATATATGAATATTTACCTCTCGGACATTCCGAGACTCCTCGTCATGTCCGTGATCTCATCCGGGACTCCGAACAACATTCGGTCACCAATCACATAACTCATATAATACTATTTCGTCATCGAACCTTAAGTGTGCGGACCCTACGGGTTCGGGAATGATGTAGACATGACCGAGACAACTCTCTGGTCAATAACCAACAGCGGGACCTGGATGCTCATATTGGTTCCTACATATTCCACGAAGATCTTTATCGGTGAACCTCATATGACAACATACGTTGTTCCCTTTGTCCGGCGGTATGTTACTTGCCCGAGATTCGATCGTCGGTATCCAATACCTAGTTCAGTCTCGCTACCGGCAAGTCTCTTTACTCGTTCCGTAATACGTCATCTTGCAACTAACTCTTTAGTCACGGTGCTTGCAAGGCTTCTGTGATGCTGTATTACCGAGAGGGCCCAGAGATACCTCTCCGATAGTCGGAGTGACAAATCCCAATCTCGATCCATGCCAACTCAACAAACACTTTCGGAGATACCTGTAGTGCACCTTTATAATCACCCAGTTACGTTGTGATGTTTGATACACCCAAAGTATTCCTACGGTATCCGGAAGTTGCATGATCTCATGGTTAGAGGAACGTGTATTTGACATAGTGAAAGCAATAGCAATAAACTGAACGATCATTTGCTATGCTAATGGTTGGGTCATATCCATCACATCATTCTCCTAATGATGTGATCCCGTTATCAAATGACAACTCATGTCCATGGTCAGGAAATCTTGACCATCTTTTGATCAACGAGCTAGTCTAGTAGAGGCTTACTAGGGACTCAGTATTTGTCTATTATCCACACATGTATTAAGTTTCCGGTCAATACAATTCTAGCATGAATAATAAACCATTATCATGAATGGAGAAATATGATAATAAACACTTTATTAATTGCCTCTAGGGCATATTTCCAACATATATAAACCAGGGGGCTTAGTTCATAGAGGGTAAGTCAACTCATCTAGGGTTTTAGCTCATTTGATCTCGAGGTAGATCGACTCTGTAACCATCATACTCATCAATATAATCAAGCAGGACGTAGGGTTTTACCTACTCACGAGGGCCCGAACCTAGGTAAACATCGTCTCCTTCGTCCCATGTTAACCATCGATCCCAGATCCATAGCACGGGACCCCCTACCCGAGATCCGCCGGTTTTGACATCGACAACTAAGTCAATAGGTTAGTGCTCAAAAATATTATAAATTGGTAAATAAAGACCCAAAAAGTATCCTAGAATGATAATATATCAGCATGGAACAATCAAAAATTATAGATACGTTGGAGACGTATCAGCCGCCACAAGCCTCTGTTCTCCCGCGATCGCATCTGGAGACCTTTTTCGGTACTCTGCCGTAGGGGCAACTACATCAACCTTGTTACCTCCATGATGATGTGTGAGTAGTTCACCATAGACCTAAGGGTCCATAGCTAGTAGTTAGATGGCTTCTTCTCTCTCTTTGATCTTCAATACAATGTTCTCCTCGATCTTCTTAGAGTTCTATCCGATGTAATCTTCCTTTGCGGGGTGTTTGTTGGGATCCGATGAATTGCGGGTTTCTGATCAGATTAGTCATTGAAAGTAATTGATTCTTTTCTATACTTTATTATGCATGATTGTTGTAGCTTTGTATTTCTCTCTGATCTATCCGTTTGGTTTGGCCAACTAGATTGATTTATCTTCAGTGGGAGAGGTGCTTTGTAGTGGGTTCAATCTTGCGGTGCTCTATATCCGAGTGACAGAAGGGGACAAGACACGTATTTGTATTGTTGCCACTAAGCATAAAATGATGGGGTCTGAATATATTGCTTGTCTTACTTTGTCTACATCATGTCATCTTGCTTAATGCGTTACTCTGTTTCTCATGAACTTAATACCATAGATGCAGGCAGGAGTCGGTCGATTGGTGGAGTAACAGTAGTAGATGCAGGATCGTTTCGGTCTATTTGTCACGGAAGTGATGCCTATATACTTGATCATTGTCATGAATAACATCATAACTATGCGCTTTTCGATCAATTGCCCAATAGTAATTTGTCTACCCACCGTATGCTATGTGTTCGAGAGAGAAGCCTCTAGTGAAAACTATGGCCCTCGGTGAGGGTGTCCTGGACTAGGGGGTCCCAGCCGAGCTGGTCTAGACCATGGGCCGGACTGGAAACCCAACAAGGAGGAGGGATTTCGAAGGCCCTTGGGACGTGGGTGGGCACGTCGGACTCTACCGAAGACCTGGCGTGTACTCCAAGAAGGGATGATTTGTTCGGCATGTAATCTGTAGATGGTAACCGACATTCATCTAACCCTAGTTACCCCCAGTGCCTATATAAGCCAGAGGGTTTAGCCCGTAGAGGATACCAATTCACATTCATCATCACCCCTACGGTTTAGACCACAAACATACGATCTCGAGGTAGATCAACTATGTACTTCCTGGAGTGTGCCGGGGCTACTGGCATTGATCCAAGATAAGCATCCAGGCACGCAGGAAACTACAGACGCACGTGTACAAAATGTGAACGAGAAATAAGACAACTGTGAATTTGACTTAGGGTGACATAGGGCAGTGCTAAAATTCCTTCAAGTTTCAGACATCAGTCAAGAATAAGGTAGGATGTTGAGTTATGATAATTCTAATATGTTCACTTCACGCAGATCGGTTATTTTTTTGTGATGACGTTGAACGGATACGGCAGAAGTTAGAAGCACAAAGTAAAGTAATGAGGAACTTATTTTTATAGTGTTGATTGTGAAGAAGATAAGAGAGGACTACAGTTGCAGCTGGAGTCACATGGACCCTCAGAGTAGGAGTGTTGCTCATGGTATAATATAAGTCCAATGTACATGAAGATTCGACGCATCGATTAATCCAAGGTGTTGGAGATTATTCGTCAAGGTGGAGTTTGTTGGAATTGTGTCGAATATTTATACAATTTAGATTACAGTTGGACTTCGATTTAAACAATGTCACTACTGGGAAAAGACTTATAGGTGAACCCGAACAAGTGGCGGGCCAGGCGAGGCACCCGCCACTTCTAATTCTGAAATCCTACAGTGGTGGGTAAGAGTTCGTGCTGGCCACAGCTGCACGCATAGCATCGCCACAGCTGAACCATTCCAAATCTTATCCCGTGATGAAACACAGTAGCGGCGGGTTGCGAGTCTTGCCCGCCACTGCTAATTCTATCAGTTGTGGCGGGCTCGCCTCTGCACCTTCCACAGCTAAATAGCCGTAAATTTTGGGAGGGTGTCCCAGGAGGTCATTTAAGCAGTGGCAGGCTCCTGTTAGGGACCGCCACAGCTTGTTGCCATTCGTGTGGCGGGCCGTATAAAAAGCCCGCCACTCGTAACTCCACTACGCGGGTGGTTCAATTATCACACAAAATCCGTTCTCCCCACGCCATCTCTTAGCCCCCTCACATCTCGTCTGAGTCGCTGTCGCTCCCCTCGGTGCCATCGCTCATCGCCTCCGCGAGCGCCCCTCGTCACCGTGTCGCCCCTCGCCGCCGCGCGCACCCTCGTAGCCCCCGCGCCCCTCGTCGCCGCCGCGCCCTTCCTCGCGCTGCCGCGGGCGTGCATGGCTTCCTCCTCCAACACCGTAGGAGGCATCTCATCGTCGCCGCCACCGCCACCGCCGAGCTCCACCCTGATGGCTAGCGGTGCGGGCATGTCCCCCTCCCCCACCAACATTGAAGACCTCGGGCTGCATTCGAACTCCAAGCATTTCACCTCTCCGGTATGCATTGTCAGATTTGTGCCTAGTGTAAATATTAGTAGCTTAGAAATACATGACAATGTTTCTTACTGTTATTTTGTATGATGGTCAGATCTGTGTTTAGGGTAAATATATACTAGTAGTTTAGAAATATTTGGTAAGTTTATGTGTACGTACCCTTCTAGTGTGGTTGAGTTATAGTTGTATGTCATGACATGAGTGCCTATGTTTTGGCGAAACGTCGATTCATTTCCGTTTCGCCGAATTTCTGGCACTTGTTATGTCCTCTTATTAGCAGAGATCATGTCAAAATTTTCTTTCATTTTTTAACTAGGATACATTGTAGTATCGTTGGCTTATGTTTGCAGGTATCGACATGAGTGCCAATGTTTTGGCGAAACATCGGTTCATTTCCGTTTTGTCAAATTTCTAGCACTCGTTATGTCATCTCTTTTAGCAAAGGTCATGTCAAAAATTTCTTTCATTTTTTTATGCATCATGACTCATAATTGCACACTAAATTTTAGCAAACCCAACAAATGCATTCCGGAGAACCATCTTCTACGAATCCCTCAGCTCAACGTTGTAAAAAGGGCAGAAAGCGAAAGAAGAAATCAGCCAATGAACCTACCGCTAGTAAGGCAGCAGGAGAAGATGTGGTGAATGTTTCTGTCAGTCGGTGCTTCATGAGAATATTTAAGCCCGGTGAACTGAAGTTGCCACAACACAAGTTGAGTGCACTAAGCGTTGAAATTCAGCTTCTACACAAAGACATAATAGCTAGGTCAGGAAAGGGTGAGATGTATTACACCACCAATGCTATAGAGGGTCTTGGATTTGTCGATGAGTACCGTGCTGATAAAATATATCTTGGTATTGATAGTGTGGTCAATGACAATATTTTCTATATGGACGTAATCAAGCCGTCTTTAATGAGGCTTTGCTACAAATCCATTACTCCATATTGAGGAAGTTCGCTTCCTTGATCTGTATCTCATGCATTGGGCCAATGTGGATTCTGATAAAGGCCAATGTCTTATGGCGAATTACCTCCACAAGGCCATTCTTCATAGTCCGCGGCACAAGCACAACTTTATCGTGCCTTACTTAGAAACGTAAGTACATTTCTTTTTGCTTGCACATATACACCTGGGTACTTCGATGTCAATCTAATTCATGTTGCATTGTTCAATTGTTTTGCGCAGCAATGAACACTGGATCGTCATCGCACTGATGCCCCAGGACGGCCGAGCTTATTTCTTTGATTCCAGGAGTGACCCTAAGAAGCCGTGGACCGATCTGAAGAAAGTCCGACCGTAAGAACATGCCGCATTCGCAGTGCAAATTTAACACTAGTTTATGTTGCCGGCAACAACCGAAAGGCGAAACCATGCACATGTCCGGCTACTATGCCATGGTCTTGATGGATGCCTACGTGCGCGTTGGACCACTATTAAGAAGTGATTCAATGTTGCAGAAATGGTCCGAAGACAATGAGAAGGAAGTTAAGCTAGCTCACTTTTGGACAGAGCATGAGAGCCTTCAGAGAGTGTTCACGAGTATCATCAATCGCCATGTAGTGAGGGATGTGGGGATGTTCTACTCCTTTCAGAGAGTGTTCACGAGTATCATCAATCGCCATGTAGTGAGGAATGTGGGGATGTTCTACTCCTGTCGAGTATCATCAATCGCCATGTAGAGAGTCAAGAGGAATGAGACATGAGAATGAAACATCAACATGGCAATATACATGCTCCTTTCTAGTCTAGTAAACCATGAAAAACATAAAACTATGTCATGACACAATGATTGTTACCTTGTGATCTCTACTTTATGTGTACAGGTGTCATATGTTTATATATTAACCTTGTGATATTTTCTGTATGTATATATTTTGAATGTTATTGTCTGCTAAAAATAGCAGATGGCACCGCCAAAAGATTTGTGGGAGGGTGTCTCTGCGGCGGACATGGAGAAACACTCTCTAAGGACATGGGAAAAGTATCGGGCAGAGCACCTCAAGGAGGCGATGTTAGCTTGGGTCAAAAGTGTTCCAATGTCCCATTGTTCTCTCCCAGTGATTGAGAATATTGCAGAGAGGCAGTTCACTAACCTCGCAGTGTGCATCCTTGTGGAGGCGACCCCTGATGAGAGGTTCAGGATCTGGACGGGTATGAGTCCAACCACCATACCCACGCCCGCTGAGGTTGTGCAATGGGCTCTTTGTCACATCCCTAAGTTATTGCTTGTATTAGTTGCATTGGCATCAATGCATAATGTTAAAATTCAAATGAATTTGAAATGGGGATGATCAAACCCTAGCACCTCACTTGAATTAAACCAATTCCAATAGTTGTGTTGTTCAATGAATCCAAAATGCCCTTGAAAAATGTCCACCATGTCTGATAAATGTTGGCAACAACATACCAAAGGTGAACTTTATTTTCACAACCATTTTGGCATTTTAAACAATCCAGCAAAGTTGCTACAGATGACGAATAAAAGCACTATAAATATTTTAGTTTCTTCAAAAGTTCTGAAACTTTTGGTGGAGCTTGGAAATATTCCAACTATATCCCAAAAATAATTTTAGGATTTTTTTGCTAAGTACTTTTGCCCAAATAAATAAAACAAAAGGCATTTAATAGAAAACAGAAATGAAATAGGAAAAGAGATAGAGTGCTTACCTGGCCCAGCACTGTCCCTGGCCCAGCCCAGGGGCAGGGGCGTCTTCTTCCCCGTGCCAGTGGGCACGACGGCGTGTGCCCGTGGCGCGCCCAGAGACCTCCTGATTCCCAGATTGCCTGGAGATGGCTAAGAGTGCCACGCAGCCCCCCAGAGACGTCCAGATCGAGCCGACTCCTCGCTCGCCCTCTCCCTCGCTTTCCTCGCTCCTCTGCCCTCACCGAGAACCCCCATGGCCGTGCCGTCGCCGCTCGCCGTGGCCACCGGCCTCCTGCATCCCTCTAGTGAGTCCAGCCGCTCCGCCTCGACGACCTATTCCTCTCCGACGAAGCAAGCCAGCCGGAGATGCCCCACAGAGCCGCCCTGACATCGTCCTCTTCCTCAGACCTGCCGGACGCCGGCGTTAAATTCGCCGTCATCGCGAGTCGTCTCCGAGCTAGCTGACCACCTCTACGTGATCTCCGTGAGCCTCTGATCCTTTCCCCTTAGTCTCGTTAGCCGCGCGATTTCCCTAGCCCCTGTCCTCGCCATGTCCGAAAGCTCCCGCTGCCGCGGATGTCACCACCGTCGTTGTGGTTGGCCAACGTCGCATTGATAACCCACAAGTATAGGGGATCGCAACAGTTTTCGAGGGTAGAGTATTCAACCCAAATTTATTGATTCGACACAAGGGGAGCCAAAGAATATTCTCGAGTATTAGCAGCTGAGTTGTCAATTCAACCACACCTGAAAGACTTAATATCTGCAGCAAAGTATTCAGTAGCAACGTAATATGGAAGTAGCGGTAACGGTGGCAAAAGTGACAGTAGCAGTTTTGTAGTGGTTGTAACAGTAGCAACGGAAAAGTAACTTAGCAAAGATAAATATATGAAAAGCTCGTAGGCAATGGATCAGTGATGGATAATTATGTCGTATGGCATTCATCATGCAACAGTTATAACATAGGGTGACACAGAACTAGCTCCAATTCATCAATATAATGTAGGCATGTATTCCGTATATAGTCATACGTGCTTATGGAAAAGAACTTGCATGACATCTTTTGTCCTACCCTCCCGTGGCAGCGAGGTCCTAATGGAAACTAAGGGATATTAAGGCCTCCTTTTAATAGAGAACAGGACCAAAGCATTAGCACTTAGTGAATACATGAACTCCTCAAACTACGGTAATCACCGGAAAGAATCCCAGTTATTGTCATCCTGGGGGATGCCGATCATAACTCGTAATAGGTGTCTATAACTTGCAAGATAGGATCAAAAACACATATATATTCATGAAAACATAATAGGTTCAGATCTGAAATCATGGCACTCGGGCCCTAGTGACAAGCATTAAGCATAGCAAAGTCATAGCAACATCAATCTCAGAACATAGTGGATACTAGGGATCAAACCCTAACAAAACTAACTCGATTACATGGTAAATCTCATCCAACCCATCACCGTCCAGCAAGCCCACGATGGAATTACTCATGAACGGCGGAGAGCATCATGAAATTGGTGATGAAGGATGGTTGGTGATGACGACGGCGTCGATTTCCCCTCTTCGGAGCCCAAAGCGGACCCCAGATCTGCCCTCCCGAGGAAGAAAAGGAGGTGGCGGCGGCTCCGTATCGTGAAACGCGATGAACACATCTCCTTAATTTTTTTCTCCCCGAATAGGAATATATAGAGTTGGAGTTGAGGTCGGAGGAGCTTCTGGGGGCCCACAAGACAGGGGGACGCACCCTAGGGGGGGGCCCTGGCTTGTGGCCAGGTGGTGGACCCCCTCCGGTTGATTCTTTCGCCAGTATTTTTTATTAATTTCAAAAATATTCTCCGTAAATTTTCAGGTCAATCCGAGAACTTTTATTTCGGCACAAAAATAACACGAAGGCAATTCTGCTGAAAACAGCGTCAGTCCGGGTTAGTTTCATTCAAATCATGCAAATTAGGGTCCAAAACAAGGGCAAAAGAGTTTGGAAAAGTAGATACGATGGAGACGTATCAACTCCCCCAAGCTTAACCCATTGCTTGTCCTCAAGCAATTCAGTTGACAAACTGAAAGTGACAAAGAAAAACTTTTACAAACTCTGTTTGATCTTGTTGTTGTAAATATGCCTAACTGATGTTCAGGTTTCAGCAAAGATTATAGACTAACCACATTCACAAAAACATTTAGGTCCCATATTTACTCATATCAATGGCATAATCAACTAGCGAGGAATAATAATAAATCTCGGATGACAACAGTTTAATCAAAACAATCATGATACAATATGATATAATGGTATCTCGCTAGCCCTTTCTGAGACCGCAAAACATAAATGCAGAGCACCTCTGAAGAACAAGGGCTCACTGGACATTGTAATTCATGGTAAAAGAGATCCAGTCACAATCATACTCAATATCAATTAATAGCAAAGCATACAAATGACGGTGGTGCTCTCTAACTGGTGCTTTTTATAAGAGGAGGATGACTCAACAGTAAAGTAAAATAGATAGGCCCTTCGCAGAGGGAAGCATTGATTTGCAGAGGTGCCAGCGCTCGAGCTTTTAAAACAGAGAAGAATAATAATTTTGAGCGGTATGCTTTCATTTTCAACATGACGACCAAGAGATTTCACCATCTTCCATGCTAGATACATTATAGGCGGTTCCCAAACAGAATGGTAAAGTTTTTACTCCCCCTCCACCAATCAATCACACTCCACGGCGGGCCAAATCCACGGGTACCATCCATACAAACAACAATCCTGGGGGAGTTTTGTTTCATTATATTTTGATTTGATTTTTGAGCATGGAACTGGGCATCCCGATTACCAGCCACTTTCTCGTGAATGATAGTGAATCAACACATATCGTGAGAATAACCCACCTAGCATGGAAGATACTGACCGCCCCCAGTCGCTACATGAGCGATTCGGGCTTACAAAGCAGAATATTATTTGAAGGTTTAGAGTTTGGCACGTGCAAATTTACTTGGAACGGCGGGTAAATACCGCATATAGGTAGGTATGGTGGACTCATATGAAACAACTTTGGGTTTATGGAAGTGGATGCACAAGCAGTATTCCCGCTTAGTACAAGTGAAGGCTAGCAAAAGACTGGGAAGCGACCAACTAAAGAGCGACAACAGTCATAAACATGCATTGAGATTAACCAACATTGAATGCAAGCATGAGTAGGATATAAAGCACCATGAATATAAAGCATGTTGATTTTGTTTCAACTACATGCGTGAACACGTGCCAAGTCAAGCCACTAGAATCATTCAGAGGAGGATACCATCCTATCATACTACATCACAACCATTTTAAAATGCATGTTGGCACTCAAGACAAACCATTATACACTCTTAGCTAATTAAGCATGGCATGAGCAACTATAATATCTAATTGTCATTGCAAACATGTTTTATCCATAATGAGCTGAATTCAGAACGATGAGCTAATCATATTTACAAAAACAAAATAGGTCGAGTTCATACCAGCTTTTCTCCATCTCAATCTTTTCATCATATATCGTCATTATTGCCTTTCACTTGCACGACCGAACGGTGTAAATAATAATAAGAGTGCATGTGCATTGGACTAAGCTGGAATCTGCAAACAATAACTCAAAGGAGAAGACAAGGTAATATGGGCTCTCTGATAGATAAACAGTAATGCATATGAGAGCCACTCAACATTTTCATCGTGGTCTTCTCCTTACAACCCAAAGAAAGAAATTTCAAAACAAGAACGAGAAAAACTATTTACGCGGGAAAGCTCCCAACAAGCAAAAGAAGAACGAAAAATCTTTTTGGGTTTTCTTTTAATACTACAACTAAACATACAAGAAGGTAAAGCTAGACTAATTTTTTTGGATTTTCTCAAGGTTTTTCTGACACACGAGAAGAAAGCGAGAAAAATAAATAAACTAACATGGATAATACAATGAAAAAGTATAAGCACTGACTATTAAGATGAGTGTGTGAACATGAATGTAATATCGGTGAGAAATACGTACTCCCCCAAGCTTAGGCTTTTGGCCTAAGTTGGTCTAGTGCCATGGCTGGAAATAACCATCTCCTGGATACTCCGGAGGGTCCTGAGGGTTCCACTGGTTGGGGAGCTACTGGTGCTCCCACTGAAAAACTGGATCCTCATACGAATCAAGGGCTGGTGCCGGCTCAGGTGCTGGGATAAGTGAGGGGCGCCTACGTGGGACCCGCAAGCCAAGGGGGCGCGCCCAGGGGGGTGGGCGCGCCCTGCAGGCTTGTGGCCCACTGGTGCAACCCCCTGATGTGTTCTCAGTGCCAAAAATTCTTAAATATTCCAGAAAATATCATACTACATTTTCAGGGCATTTGGAGAACTTTTATTTTCAGGTCATTTTTTATTGCACGGATAATTCAGAAAACCGAAAAATAATAGCATTTTTACTTTATTTAATCTAAATAACAGAGAGTAAATGTTGGGTACAGAAGGTTGTGCCTCCTAAATTCATCCATCTCATGCTCATTAAAAAGAATCCATCAATAAGGTTGATCAAGTCTTATTGATAAACTTTTTTCGAATGACACGGAACCGGAGAATTTTCGAATAACACTAGGTTACCTCAACGGGGATAGGCATGTCCCCTATCATGATTATTTCATATTTCTTCTTGACAGTAGGGAGAGGGAATTTAAAACCTCCAATAGCAATTGTTGCAATTTCTCCAATAGAGTTGATACTATGAACTTGAGGTTGTTTCTTCGGAAAGTGTACCGTATGCTCATTACCATTAACATGAAAAGTGACATTGCCCTTGTTGCAATCAATAACAGCCCCTGCAGTATTCAAAAAAGGTCTACCAAGGATGATCGACATACTGTCGTCCTCGGGAATATCAAGAATAACAAAGTCCGTTAGAATAGTAACATTTGCAACTACGACAGGCACATCCTCACAAATACCGATGGGTAAAGTAGTTGATTTATCAGCCATTTGCAAAGAGATTTCAGTAGGTGTCAACTTATTCAAATCAAGTCTATGGTACAAAGAGAAAGGCATAACACTAACACCAGCTCCAAGGTCACATAAAGCAGTTTTAACATAATTTCTTTTAATAGAGCATGGTATAGTAGGTATTCCTGGATCTCCTAATTTCTTTGGTATTCCACCCTTAAAAGTATAATTAGCAAGCATGGTGGAAATTTCAACTTCCGGTATCTTTCTTTTATTAGTAACAATATCCTTCATATACTTAGCACAAGGAGACATTTTCAGAATATCAGTCAAACGCATACGCAAAAAGACAGGTCTAAGCATTTCAACAAAGCCCTCAAAATCCTCATCATCCTTTTCTTGGATGGTTTAGGAGGAAAGGGCATGGGTTTCTGAACCCATGGTTCTCTTTCTTTACCATGCTTCCTAGCAACAAAGTCTCTCTTATCATATCTTTTATTCTTAGGTTGTGGGTTATCAAGATCAACAGCAGGTTCAATCTCCACATCATTATCATTACTAGGTTGAGCATCAACATGAACATCATCATTAATATTATCACTAGGCTCATGTTCATTACCAGATTGTGTCTCAGCATCAGAAATAGAAATATCATTTGGGTTTTCATGTGTATCTATAACAGGTTCACTAGCAGCATGCAAAGTCCTATCATCATTCTTTTTCCTTTTATTACTAGAATGACTAGGTGCATCAGTATTAACTCTCTGAGAATCTTGCTCAATTCTCTTAGGATGGCCCTCAGGATACAAAGGTTCCTGAGTCATTTTACCACCTCTAGTCACAACTCTAACAGAATGATCATTGTTCTTACCATTCATCTCATTAAGCAAATCATTCTGTGCCTTAAGTACTTGTTCTACTTGAGTAGTTACCATGGAAGCTTGTTTACTAATAAGCTTAAGATCATTGATAGTTCTACTCATATAATCTCCTAAGCGATCAAGCATGTAAGCATTATGTTTGAGTTGTCTACTAACATAAGCATTGAAATTTTCTTGCTTAACAACAAAGTTATCAAACTCATACAAGCATTGGCTAGCAAACTTATTATAAGGAATATCACCTTCATCAAATCTACGGAGAAAATTTACCTCTACTACCTGTGTCGGGGTATCAAGACCATGTATTTCTTCAATAGGTGGTAGATTCTTAACATCTTCAGCTTTAATACCTTTTTCTTTCATAGATATCTTTCCCTCTTGCATATCTTCAGGACTGAGAAATAGAATACCTCTTTTCTTCGGAGTTGGCTTTGGAGGTGGTTCGGGAATAGTCCAATCATTATCATTGCTCAATATATTATTCAATAGTAGTTCAGCTTGTTCAACAGTTCGTTCCCTGAAAACACAACCAGCACAACTATCTAGGTGGTCCCTAGAAGCATCGGTTAGTCCATTATAAAAGATATCAAGTATTTCGTTTTTCTTGAGAGGATGATCAGGCAAAGAATTAAGTAACTGGAGAAGCCTCCCCCAAGCTTGTGGGAGACTCTCTTCTTTAATTTGCACAAAATTAAATATTTCCTGCAAGGCAGCTTGTTTCTTATGGGCAGGAAAATATTTTTCAGAGAAGTAATATATCATATCCTGGGGACTACGCACACAACCAGGAGCAAGAGAATTAAACCATATCTTAGCATCACCCTTTAATGAGAAAGGAAACAACTTAAGAATACAGTAATAACGAATTTTTTCCTCATGAGTAAATAGGGTGGCTATATCATTCAATTTAGTAAGATGTGCCACAATCGTTTCAGATTCATAACCATGGAAAGGATCAGATTCAACCAAAGTGATTAACTCGGGATCGACAGAGAATTCATAGTCCTTATCAGTAACAAAGATAGGTGAGGTAGCAAACTTAGGATCATATTGCATTCTAGCATTCAAAGATTTTTCCTTCCACTTGCATAGTAATTTCTTAAGATCATCTCTATCCTTACAAGCAAGAAAGTCCCTAGCTACCTCTCCATCCATAACATAACCCTTAGGTATATTAGGCAATTCATATCTAGGAGAGCTAGGTCTAACAGGTGTCTCATAGTGTTCAGTTTCAATAATTTCATCAGTTTCAGAAATATCATCAGTTTCAGCATTGACTCTAGCAATTTGTTCATCAAGAAATTCACCCAGTGGCACAGTATTATCAAGCAAAGTATCATCATAAGCATCATGCATAGCAGAAGTGGCATCATCAACTACTTGCGACATATCAGAATCAATAGCAGGTGGTGGTGTCGCAAATTTACTCATAACAGAAGGTGAATCAAGTGCAGAGCTAGATGGCAGTTCCTTACCTCCCCTCGTAGTAGAGGGATAGATCTTGGTCTTTGGATCTTTCAGATTCTTCATAGTGATCAACAGATATAAATCCCAAGTGACTCAGAGAATAGAGCTATGCTCCCCGGCAACAGCGCCCGAAAAGGGTCTTGATAACCCACAAGTATAGGGGATCGTAACAGTTTTCGAGGGTAGAGTATTCAACCCAAATTTATTGATTCGACACAAGGGGAGCCAAAGAATATTCTTGAGTATTAGCAGCTGAGTTGTCAATTCAACCACACCTGAAAGACTTAATATCTGCAGCAAAGTATTCAGTAGCAAAGTAATATGGAAGTAGCGGTAACGGTGGCAAAAGTGACAGTAGCAGTTTTGTAGTGGTTGTAACAGTAGCAACGGAAAAGTAACTTAGCAAAGATCAATATATGAAAAGCTCATAGGAAATGGATCAGTGATAATTATGTCGTATGGCATTCATCATGCAACAGTTATAACATAGGGTGACACAGAACTAGCTCCAATTCATCAATATAATGTAGGCATGTATTCCGTATATAGTCATACGTGCTTATGGAAAAGAACTTGCATGACATCTTTTGCCCTACCCTCCCGTGGCAGCGGGGTCCTAATGGAAACTAAGGGATATTAAGGCCTCCTTTTAATAGAGAAACGGACCAAAGCATTAGCACTTAGTGAATACATGAACTCCTCAAACTACGGTAATCACCGGAAAGAATCCCAGTTATTGTCACCCTGGGGGATGCGGATCATAACTCGTAATAGGTGTCTATAACTTGCAAGATAGGATCAAGAACACATATATATTCATGAAAAGATAATAGGTTCAGATCTGAAATCATGGCACTCGGGCCCTAGTGACAAGCATTAAGCATAGCAAAGTCATAGCAACATCAATCTCAGAACATAGTGGATACTAGGGATCAAACCCTAACAAAACTAACTCGATTACATGGTAAATCTCATCCAACCCATCACCGTCCAGCAAGCCCACGATGGACTTACTCATGAACAGCGGAGAGCATCATGAAATTGGTGATGAAGGATGGTTGGTGATGACGACGACGTCCATTTCCCCTCTCCGGAGCCCAAAACGGACCCCAGATCTGCCCTCCCGGGGAAGAACATGAGGTGGCAGCGGCTTCGTATCGTGAAACACGATGAACTATTCTCCTTGATTTTTTCTCCCCGGATAGGAATATATAGAGTTGGAGTTGAGGTCGGAGGAGCTTCTGGGGGCCCACAAGACAGGGGGCGCGCCCCCTGGCTTGTGGCCAGGTGGTGGACCCCCTCCGGTTGATTCTTTCGCCAGTATTTTTTATTAATTCCAAAAATATTCTCCGTAAATTTTCAGGTCAATCCGAGAACTTTTATTTCTGCACAAAAATAACACCAAGGCAATTCTGCTGAAAACAGCGTCAGTCCGGGTTAGTTTCATTCAAATCATGCAAATTAGGGTCCAAAACAAGGGGAAAAGAGTTTGGAAAAGTAGTTACGATGGAGACGTATCACGCATCCGAGCGCATGATGGAGTTTCTGCCGACGCGTAGATGCCCCAAGCACCTTACTCCGCTAGATTTCGAGCTGCAACCCTGCGTCTGACCATGTCCGGGCCGCCACCGTCGCACAGTTCGTCGCCGGCCATGATTCCGGCGACCCATGACCTCCCGTGTGACCCATCAGATGCGTGCGAGCAATGGCTCCTCCCCAGTGCCAACCGCGTGCCAAAACATCACCGGACGGCGATTTTCGATGACCTCCGCTATTGCGGATGGTCGCCGGCGAGATGGCGTGGCACCATCATTAACTACTAATCACGCCGCTAACCAAGCCCATGACCCACTGACACTGGGACCTACCGTCTAACTAATCCATGGGTTAAAACTAAATCATTTTTATTTAAGCTCAGCCACTCACATACGGGACCCACTGGTCAGGTGTGACCCTGACCAGCCCGGTTGACCTGATGAGGTCATTCTTACGTCAGGCTGACGCGGTAAAGCTTTCTGGATATTTAAATAAATCTAAATGATTTATTTATTTTCAGAAAATGTTTAAAACTTCTAAAAATCATAGAAATTAATCTATAAGTCAGATGAAAATAAGTTATATATGAAAAATGATCAAAAAAATCCAATGAATTTGTTTATGTCGTGTTCATGCATGTTTGAGCAAGATAACATCACCAACTAGGAAATTTCATGATTAGGACAAATTTGATAAATAGTTTGGAGTTGGAATTTGATGTCTATTTGAATTCCACTTCAAATAATATGACCAAATATTGTACTAGGTGAATTCAGTACCTTAACATGCCATATCATACATCATGTTTGTTGCATTACATTGAATGTGTTCCTTTCTTGTTTTGTCGGTGTTGTCCCTTCTCGATAGACGATGGTTCCGACGTTATGATCATTGACACTGATGAAGAGAAGTACTATCTTCAGAACTATCAGGCAAGCAACCCCCCTTGAGCATTTCGACATAATCCCACTCTCTCGCTCTTGCTCTCATTTCAATGCATTAGGACAAACGATTCAACTGTTACTTGTGTTCCGGTACCTGAACCCACTCCTTTGCATGACCTGCCATTGTCACAGTAAATAGCAAAACCAAGCATCCTAGCATACCTGGTAGATACTTGAGCCATGTTGTGCCATAACCCTGTTATGCTTGCTATGCTTAGAGTTGTGTCAGGTCTGATTCATCTGGGTGATGAACCGGAGTGAAATGGATGTGTCCTGATGATGAGGGTTAAGTGTTGAACCTGTTTTGGTGAAGGTAGCGATGAGAGGCCATGTAGGAGTACATGGTGGGTTGTCTCATTGAAACCGCTCATAGGAACTGAGTTCCGTGTTTGTGTTCCAAGACTAGTTACTACCGCACATTGGGCCCAAAACCAATGGACCCTCTCGGCCTATTAACTTCCCTGTTCTCAGTCTAGGAGTCGCAGTAGTTCGAAATGTATATAGGTGGTGGCCAGGCCTGTGAAGGGAATGAACGGCCCAGTCAGGACCGGCTTGGGGCCCTGCACACAATGTTTGAGGCCATGTTGGAAACCTCGGCCGGACTTCCATTATGGGTTCCAACTCAGGTAGGCGACTGCCTTGGACGTGAGTCGTTGTAAGTTAACGTCCGTGGCCGACTCCCTTGCTGGGCTTCCGCTTAAAGGTTGCCGAGGTGCCTTTTTACGTGCACATGGCGGTAAGTAGCGAGAGCATGTGTGACGAAGTACACCCCTACAGGGTAAACTATCTAGTCGAATAGCCGCGTCCGCGGATATGGACTACTTGGAGACTTGCATTGTTCATAGATAACTTTAAATGGATACTCTAAAATGCTCCAGATAAGTGTGAGTGCTATAGATGGCTTCTCGTAGGAAGACGAGAGAGGATCCATAGTGGTGTATTGATGTGGTGAATATGTGGACTCATGTGCGATATGCCACCTCAAGGAAAGTATTCATAATCGTAGTACAGGTTAGCCAAGAGTCAAAGCTGGCTTGCTGCAATAAACTCCACAACCCCTAGTTGACAATGATGCATATGTAGATAGTTCTGATGTAAGTCTTGCTAAGTACCTTTGTACGCACGTTTGCTTATTTATGTTTTTGCAGATGAGACTTCGGTCTCATTAGTGATTCTTATGCCGTGAAGTTCGATGTTGACCGGATTAGCTTGGGAATCCCAGACAGAGGTCTGGCTCCTTTGGGAGGGTCGTTGTAGATTTTCAGGATCCTCTAGCCACTTTTAGTAGATGTCTGTACTCAAACATGTGATGCTTCCACTTGTTGCTTGTATGACTTGAGTGTTGGGTCATGTGACCCTGTTTGTAATATCATACTATGTTGGCTCTTATGAGTCATTAATAAATACTTGAGTCGTAGAGTTATGTTGTGATGCCATGTTGTATCTACGCATATCGTGCATATTGCGTGTATGTTTGCAATGCATTGGTATGTGTGGGATTCGACACCTAGTCGTATGCCTATGGTAGCTGATGACCCACAAGTATAGGGGATCAATCATAGTCCTTTTGATAAGTAAGAGTGTCGAACCCAACGAGGAGCAGAAGGAAATGACAAGCGGTTTTCAGCAAGGTAATTTCTTCAAGCACTGAAATTATAGGTAACAGATAGTTTGATAGCAAGGTAATTGGTAACGAGCAAGTAACGGTAATGGTAAACAAGGTGCAGCAAGGTAGCCCAATCCTTTTGTGGCAAAAGACAGGCCAGAACAATCTCTAGTAATAGGCAAAGTGTTCTTGAGGGTACACGGGAATTTATCTAGTCACTTTTACCATGTTGGTTTGATTCGTGTTCGCTACTTTGATAATTTGATATGTGGGTGGACCGGTGCTTGGGTGCTGCTCTTACTTGAACAACCTCCCACTTATGATTAACCCCTTCGCAAGCATCGGCAACTACGGGAAAAGTATTAAGATAAAATGTAACCATAGCATTAAACGTTTGGATCCAAATCTGCCCCTTACTAAGTAGCGCATAAACTAGGGTTTAAGCTTCTGTCACTCTAGCAACCCATCATCTAATAACTACTCCACAATGCATTCCCTTAGGCCCATGAATGGTGAAGTGTCATGTAGTCGACGTTCACATGACACCACTAAGGGAATCACAACATACATATCATCAAAATATCGAACACATATCAAATTCACATGATTACTTGCAACATGACTTCTCCCATGACCTCAAGAACAAAGGTAACTACTCACAAATAATAATCATGCTCAAGATCAGAGGGGTATTGAATAGCATAATGGATCTGAACATATAATCTTCCACCAAATAAACCATATAGTAATCAACTACGCAAGGTAATCAACACTACTAGTCACCCACAGGTACCAATCTGAGGTTCCGGTACAAAGATTGAACACAAGAGATCAACTAGGGTTTGAGAGGAGATGGTGCTGTTCAAGATGTTGATGGAGATTGGCCTCCCAAAGATGAGAGAGGTGTTGGTGATGACGATGGCTTCGATTTCCCCCTCCGGGATGGAAGTTCCCTCGGCGGAATCGCTCCGCCGGAGGGAAAAAGTGCTCCTGCCCAAGTTCTGCCTCGAGGCGGCGGCGCTTCATCACGAAAGTCCTCCTCTGATTTTTTTTCTAGGTCAAAAGTGACTATATACCAGAAGATGGGCACCGGAGGTGGGCCGAGGAGGCCACAACCCATCAGGGCGCGCCCAGGGGGGTCTGGCGCGCCCTGGTGGGTTGTGCCCACCAGGTTGGGCCCCTCCGGTAGTTTTCTGCTCCAGTATTTTTTATTTATTCCAAAAATAATCTCCGTAAAATTTCATCTTCATTGGAGCTGTGCAGAATAGGTATCTCTGATGTGCTTTTCTTGGTCCAGAATTCCTGCTGCCGGTATTCACCCTCTTTGTGTAAACCTTGCATATTATGAGAGAAAAGGCATTAGAATCACTCCCCAAAGCATAATTATTCAACAAAACATAATAAATAACAGTTGGAAATCATGATGCAAAATGGACGTATCGGTAACCTTCTTTACAGGGAAATGCCTCTTTGTGCATCCGTTGAGCCCTGGTAGCTTGCTACTGCTCTGGACACATTGATTGACCGGCGTGTATCCTTCTTTGCTGCTGTGTCTGTCCCTTCGGGGAAATGTCACGCGGTGTAATGGAGTCCATGTAGCTTGCTACGACTCGTCTACACACGCTGATGACCGACACCTGCATTGCTGGGTTACGTATGCCTGTCCATGTACGGTTGTGCCACTTGGGTCTATAACTAGCCATGTCGACCCGGGTTCTTTGACATATGATTGCTAGCGACATATTCATATACATGAGCCAAAGGGCGCAAATGGTCCCGGCCAAGGTAAGGTGGAAGCCGTCGGGATCACCATGCGTGAGGCCGCAAAGTGATATGATGTGTTACATGCTAGACTTGTATGGATTAGGATCGGGGTCCTGACAGCGTTGGTATCAGAGCTTGACTGCCTGTAGGATTATCAAGCCAAACTGGTCTATGTTTGAGTCTAGAACTACTTTAGTTATATAAGGGAATTGATTGTGGAAGGGAACGTAAGATTCTTTTTAATCCTTTACCCGTATCGTCCTAATTCTGAGCCACCCTCTTCTTTATTCTAGGGGGTTTAAGAATTAGGCTTCTTACCTATCTATCAGGATGACGAGTTACTATGCTGGAGACTTATAGGAAAGTTGTTGTGTTTCTGGATCATTGTCTCCGTAAGAATTCAGTGTTAGGTTGTCAGTTTCATGAAGGTTGCCTCATATTTCATGCCCGTACAGCCGTTATGCTGTCCGAGTTATCCAAGGTTTCTAAATGATCGGATGCGTTTGCAAATCATTTCTTCCAGAGTTAATGTCTTTTGGCCAAACAAAGCACACCCATTATCGTGTTGAGGTACTTCATTACCTTGACGTATTTGGTGAAGTGTTAGAAAACCAGGTTATTCTAGTGAACCACCCAACAGTCCAGTTGTGATTTGTGCCCCCAGTGTGATAATTCTGGCCATCGTTATCGAAAGCATCCTGTGATGCTACTTAGTCAGTAGGTATTCTATTTCTGGATTCTTGAACCCAAGGATCATTCTGCTCACTCCTGTGGATAGTGTTGTTCGTTCCTTCAGGATGAATAATGACCTTGTTCTAGTCCTCGAGGTCCGTGGTATGTCATTCTTCCAATACCATGAACCAGTTATGGCAGAAGTTCTTCGTGAACTGAAAATCACAACATGAGTGCTCGTGATGAGTTCTCCATCCCATAATTGTGACTCTGCCGATCCTACCTTCCTTCATGGGTTATCCGGAAGAATTATGTTGAGCTTGTTTGACATGCCAACCTATGTGTCTACAACTTAGAAAAATAATGTGCTCTTGAGTTGTCCCTCTTTAATTGTATTATGACCATCGGCTATCCGAGGATAGTCCAGAGTATTTATGCATTTGTATTCATTGATGCATATTATTCTTGTGGTCTGTCAAGCCATTCTATTTCAGAATGACTAGGAGAAACAAACTCCAGTACCTCATCCATTTTTTGGATTGCGTCGAAGTAGCTGTATTCCGCAGATAAAAATGTAAATCCAGCTTTTGCTCTGTTATACCTTGAAGTATTACCCTCTTTATGTCAAGAGTATCGTGAGAATTGCACCACATCTCATGAATTCCTGATACAGTGGTACTTCTCGCCATCATCATTCATTCCTCGGTCTCCGTGTTGGTTGTAACCGGAATACCGACAGGTGAACCGTGATGCGTGAAATCAATACCTCTAGCAACCCTATTGCTTGGAAGTTAATGGATAATTATATCATTCTTAATGCGTTGGTTATTGAACCATCATTACAAAGGTTGATCGTGCTACCTAGTCCATCTCTCCTGGTGCACTCTTCGATCAATGAGTTAGGTTTGTGCCAAGCTCCTTTGATCATATCGTCTTGACCTGAAAAACAAGATTGTTCCCGAGCTTGATAACATATCGGTGGTCCGTGATTTTTTGAATATCTTCTCGGAAGTATCACCAGGTTGTCCTCTGACCGTTATGTTGAGTTCGTGATCAAGTTTGTCGTGGGAGTAATCCTGACAATAGTACGGGGTACGAATGAGCAGGGGGAAGCCTAGCTACGGAATAAGTGTTGCACTCGGAATTTATGAGTTCGGACCCCACTCGGAAGTGGTCACAGTCCTACGTCTCGAGCCCTGGGGATGTGTGTTTTCCTTGTATGGATATCTGATTACAAAGTGTTCGTAACCCTTGTTCTGGCGCCAATGGATGGCTTATATAGAGTGCGCTACCACCGGCTGAACGCCATCACTAGGGTCATTAATGATAGTAACTGCGGGGGTTACTAGAAACTGCTAAGTTAACTACAGCCGTTACAGGTAACGTGAACTTTACAATACTTAAGGAGCATTAAGTCCCTCGAACGTTGCCGCTCCCACGACGGTCCTGCTCCTTTCTATCCGAGTGCTATGAAAGGCGCCGAGTGGTCGGTAACATCCGAGTGACGTTCAAGGAGCCGAGTGCAGCTTGAGCAATCCTTCGAGTGTCGAGGTGAACCAAGGACTCCCATGAACTTGTAGGACCCCAAGGGTGTCCTAGAATAGAGGTATGTGACCCTACCTAGGGTAGGTAACCTCATCAGTAGCCCCCGAATCGATTGAGTCTTAGGGGAACGAGTGGCATGCGTGTCGTGACGCTGAAACCGCCTCGGGGACGTTCTGAAACAGATCGGGTCATTTCCCACTCGGTGTTCGAGCCGCAATCGATTCAAGGTTTATCGTCTTCCGAGTGGCCCGCACAGCTTGGACTGCCCGAGCCATTTGGTTCAATGTTGATCAGCTCTCCGGAGAAATGATCCTTAGGCCTGGTATCGCCATTAGAACTTTCGCCTGGTCTTCATTCGGAGGTTTCAGGAGTGTTTGGAGATCTATCCGAGTGTCCAATGAGATTTTGTCCACTCGGTGGAAGTTTGACCAGTCATTAGTCACTCGGTAAATTGTGGTATGTCTGAACGCGTGGGCGGACGCGGAGTCCACTCGAAATGCCACGTCGCAAAATCTCCGGCGATTTCGAAATCGCGGGGAAGCGCGCACACGCGATTGTGACGGTTGTGTCAGAGGCGTGGGAGAGGTGGCCGCGGCGCCTCGATTTTCGCGCTGCCAATTTCGCCACGCGTCCCCACTACTCTACCCCCAAAGATTTGGCGGATCAGGGCTCGCCCATTGATTGCGCGGCCTTTCCAAATCCAACGACTGGAAATCAGCCGAGATGGGGTATAAAAAGGGAGCCGGGGGGAGGTAAGGAGTAGGCATCCTCTCTTCTCCCTCTCGATCTCCACTGCCGCTCCACCGTGAACTCCGCGAGTGCCGCTGGACCGCCGATTGGCCATCAGCTCTCGCCGGAGATGTCGAGGAATACCACCGCCAAGGCCGAGAAGGCGAAGAGGACTTCGCGCGACTCCTCCTCGAGCGCGGGCGGCTCGCCTGGCTTCGTCCAGGGTGAATGGCTGGCACCCCGACCAACCGCCAGCCGATTGAAGGAGTATGAGAACCAAGGCCTCCTCGCCCCAGGTAGCCGGAGGCTGCCGAAGAAGGGAGAAGTCGAGCCAGCGCCGCGCGGAGGTGAACGGGTACTCCATACCACTCATCTCGACCGAGGGTTTTCGCTCCCGCCTCATCCTTTCTTCCGGGCTTTCCTGGATTTCTTTGGGGCTCAACTGCATCATCTCCCTCCCAACTCCATCAGGTACTTAGCTGCTTTCGTCTCCCTATGTGAGAACTTCCATGGCTGTCACCCGCACTGGGGCCTTTTCAAACACTTGTTCACTTGCCGAATGATGACGGTAAAGAAAACCACTCTCTCGGAAGAGAAAACGAATGTAGCTCAACTGTGCGGGGGTTTGGGAATCCAGTGGAGGGGCAAAGGTAGCTTTCCCACACTGAACTTTCCCGACACGGTCAAGGGTTGGCAATCCACATGGTTCTACTGTGACGATGTCTCAGTCGGTGAGGGTCAGTCGGGCCTTCCTCCATATTCCGCGGAACGCATTCGACGGCTTCCAAAGCTGACTGTGTCCAAGGAGGAGAAGGTCGACGTAGATTTGCTCGTGATCGCACTGGTAGCTCTGGTGAACCAGGGCGTCAATGGGCTAGATTTGCTGGAGGTCTTTTTCCAGAGGAGGATCCAGCCGCTTCAGGCCAGAGCCCATCCCATGTGGCGGTATTCGGGTCCGAGTGATGTCACTCGCACGCATCCAGAGGAGCTCAGTGCTGAAGCAGTGGCGAGCAAACTGAAGGCCATAAGTCCAGCTCGGGACAACCCCAGGGGGTCAAGACTCGTGCCGCCGTACTCGGCCGATCACCTGTCGAGTGAGGTAAACTCCAAACGATGTGATTTTCCGAGTGATGTGATTTTCCTTTGACGAATTTTGACTATTGCAACCTCCATTTCCACAGGGTTACACGAACATGGTGAGCTTGATACCCGCTGGTGCCAACACGGCTGCAGACGTGGCCAGCGACAACGACCGCCGTGGCGACTTGGACGACGGAGACGAGTCTGAGGATGTAAGTAACGGCGAAGAGGACGAGGAGGGGTCGGACCCGGGAGACGAGACGGAATCTTCCCCTTCAGAAGAGGTGCTTCTCGAGCCCCGCTCTAAGGCCCGCCAGGTACCTGGGGTCCGTGGAGGCCGTACGGGTGGTCCGAGTGCTGCCAAGCCTCCCGCGAGCATCCCTCTCACTCGGACTTCGAAGCGAGGGCATAGCGATCCCGTCATATCTCCAGAGAAGACTGCGAAGCAAGCGAAGATCACTACCAGCAAACCCAGGAAGGCGGCCCTGCCCAAGACCAAGATGAACGTGCCGGTGGACTCCATGTAAGTATCTTCATGCCGATTGAAGTTTCGAGTGGTTAACCGATTAAGATAAACAACCCAAATGACTTTGATGCAGGGCTGACACTTCATCTGCCTCGCTAGGGAAGGACAAGGCTGAAACTGATCCAGCAACTTCGAAAGGTATCACTCGGCTTTGCCTTTTTGCGAATTCTGGGTCCTTAGTTTCTCCTCTCGGCTCATTTCCGAATGACTGTCGCCTATTTACAGAGCCGCATGAGGTGATCCAGATTGACGTGGATGAACAAGTTGACCCGCCGAATCCTGCTGTTGATGCAGACATCGTGATGCGAGATGTCTCGCCTGTCCAGGAGCTGCCTCAAGCCCGAGGAACTTCTTCAAGGACAAGATCAGCACTCGGAACTCCTCCTCCAACTCCCCATGCGACCAGCATCGTCGGTCTGCAACGTGTCCCGGAGGACCAGGTGGGAGCGAGCAAGGAGGCACTAATCCAGCTGAAGTTGATGAACGACAAGCTGAAAGAGGTCCGCGATGCCGGCGCGGCTTTGGAGGAGACCGTCCGAGTAAGTACTCTCGTAAGTACCTCCTTTAGACATAATATTTGTGTTGAAGATGTTTTCAGAATCCTGTAAAATCCTGAGTGAGTTTATGTAGAGTCCCGAATGGGTTTACGTCAGCAGTGGGTGTACACCCACTGGGTGTTTTAGGTAGTAGAATCCGAATGAGGAGAAACTTGTTGAAGAGGATGCGGTGATGTTCCATGGACTAGAGCCTCTCGACGTTGACCGTCGGGGTGTAGAACCAGTAGTTCTCCAGTGGGGGCGCACTAAGCGAACCCACTGGGTGTAGTCCCCGAGGCTGCCGTCGACTGAAGCAGTCCGCGACAGTCTTAAAATCCGAATGCTGACGTAGTAGGATCCGAATGATGAGATACTTGTCGAAGAGGATGCGGTGATGTTCCATGGACCAGAGCCTCTCGACATTGACCGTCGGGGTGTAGACCGTTCTCCAGTGGGGGCGCGCTGAGCGAACCCACTGGGTGTAGTCCCCAAGGCTGCCGCCGACTGAAGCAGTCGGCAACAGTCTTAAAATCTGAATGCTGACGTAGTAGGATCCGAATGATGAGATACTTGTCGAAGAGTATGCGGTGATGGTCCATGGACCAGAGCCTCTCGACGTTGACCGTCGGGGTGTAGAACCGGAAGTTCTCCAGTGGGGGCACGCTGAGCGAACCCACTGGGTGTAGTCCCCGAGGCTGCCGTCGACTGAAGCAGTTAGTGACAGTCTTAGAATCCGAATGCTGGCGTAGTAGGATCCGAATGATGAGATACTTGTTGAAGAGGATGCGGTGATGGTCCATGGACCAGAGCCTCTCGACTGGGTGTAGTCCCCGAGGCTGCCGTCGGCTGAAGCAGTCGGCGACAGTCTCAAAATCCGAATGTTGTTGTACCTCTACACTGTATCCGATTGTCAGCTCTGATATTCTTTGCTATCGTTGTCGTCATATGTAGGGTGTGTGCGAGATCGGATCTTGAAGAGGAGGTGCAGGAGCTGCGTCGCAACCTCGAAGCTGAGAAAATCAAGTGCATGCGTCTGGAGCAGGAGAAACTGACACTCAGAGGTAACCAGATTTTGACCGACTACTTTGAGTTCGATCTTTTCCCTGTCCGACTGAAAGTACTTCGCCAGATGTACGTAGTGAAAATCTTCAGCTTGCTAAGAGACTGCGGGTTTCCATTTCCATAGAAACCATGAAGGAAGCCTTGGATAAGAAGGACAGTGATCTAGCACTTGCCAAGAAGGAAGCCAGTCGGAAGGCTAAGGAGGCGGAGGGCAAACTGAAGGCATTCGAGAAGTGGGAGGAGGAGAAGAAGATGTTGGAGGACGTCGCCAAGAGGAGCACTCTGGAGGCTGTTGAAGCCGAAGCAAAGTTGAAGGGCGTCACAGCCAAGAAGGCTGAGCTTGAGAAGCTTGTGGAGAATTATTTTGGTGAAATGAACAAGAGGCTCAAAGGTACACACTCGGCCCGACCAAACCTCAAACCTTTCCAACTTATCTTGCTCCCCCTCTTACTTTTTCCTTCCAAATGTATATCAGATCTGTGCACGGATGAAGAAGAAGAAACTTCCAAGATTGAGAAAGAATTGGATCCGAGTGCTGGGCTCCTCAACGACAGTGCAGCACTTGCGTTGCTTCGCCTAGACGAGAGCACCACGGAGGTAGCCCATTTCCTCAACCGTCTGCGCGAAGCCGCCAAGGAGATCAACAAGGAGACCGGCCCCGAGGAAGAGCTCCCGAGTGACTGGGATGTCCTCGTCAACCGCCTGAAGGATGTGCCCCGCCGAGTCCAGTTATGGAAGAAGTCCGCAGCTCGGGCTGGGGCAAACATCGCTCTCTCCCTTGTTCGTGTGCACTGCAGAGGCATGGATGAGGAAAAACTAAAGTTGCTGAAGGTCGTCAACAAAAAGAATGCCAAGATCGACGACTTTATGGAGACTTTCTTATCAGCGGCCACTCGGATTGCAGACGTCATCGACTTGGACACCTTTACTAACGCAGCTTCTAAATCATCATCCGATTGATCGTCGGGAAAAGACTTTAAATTACATTCGCCTCGGTATGCCGAGTGGTTCTGTACCGATACTTTCACCGTGACTTTGCGGCTCTGGTTATCTGCACTTTTGCTTTGAACTTCATGACATTTGAATGCCTTTATTCGATCATTTTGAATGCTTGTTCGTGTTTATACCGAATGCGGACGGGGTCTCTATTCGGCATAATCTCCTACTTAGGTGATACAGGATCGCAGCTAAGTCCCCGAGTGTGCACGAAGTCCTCACTCGGAGTAGTTTCTAACGCAGGCGATACAGGATCGCAGCTAAGCCCCCGAGTGTGGATGAAGTCCCCACTCGGAGCAGTTTTTAACTTAGGCGATACAGGATCGCAGCCAAGTCCCCGAGTGTGGATGAAGTCCTCACTCGGAGTAGTTTCTAACTTAGGCGATACAGGATTGCAGCTAAGCTCCCGAGTGTGGATGAAGTCCTCACTCGGAGTAGTTTCTAACTTAGGCGATACAGGATCGCAGCTAGGCCCCCGAGTGTGGATGAAGTCCTCACTCGGAGTAGTTTCTAACTTAGGCGATACAGGATCGCAGCTAAGCCCCCCGAGTGTGGATGAAGTCCTCACTCGGAGTAGTTTCTAACTTAGGCGATAGAGGATCGCAGCTAAGTCCCCGAGTGTGGATGAAGTCCTCACTCGGAGTAGTTTCTAACTTAGGCGATACAGGATCGCAGCTAAGCCCCCGAGTGAGGATGAAGTCCTCACTCGGAGTAGTTTCTAACTTAGGCGATACAGGATCGCAACTAAGCCCCCGAGTGTGGATGAAGTCCTCACTCGGAGTAGTTTCTAACTTTGGCGATACAGGATCGCAGCTAAGCCCCTGAGTGTGGATGAAGTCCCCACTCGGAGCAGTTTTTAACTTAGGCGATACAGGATCGCAGCCAAGCCCCCGATTGTGGATGAAGTCCTCACTCAGAGCAGTTTCTAACTTAGGCGATACAGGATCGCAGCCAAGTCCCCGAGTGTGGGTGAAGTCCTCACTCGGAGTAGTTTCTAACTTAGGCAATACAGGATCGCAGCTAAGCTCCCGAGTGTGGGTGAAGTCCTCACTTGGAGTAGTTCCTAACTTAGGCGATACAGGATCGCAGCTAAGCCCCCGAGTGTGGATGAAGTCCTCACTCGGAGTAGTTTCCAACTTAGGCGATATGGGATCGCAGCTAAGCGACTCCACACACCCACTGGGGGTGGCGAAAACGAACAAGTAATGAAAAGTTTCAACAAAGAACTGAGAAAACAGATACTTTATTCATCGGGTTCACTCGGAAGTGCATTACAAGGATGGTAGAGTGTCTTAACACTAGGTGTAGAACTTGCGGAGCAGATCCGCATTCCACGCTCGGGGCCCTTCCTTATCGTCATCAATGTTGTACAACCGATAAGCTCCATTGTTGAGAACTTTGGAGATGACAAAGGGCCCCTGCCACGAAGGCGCTAGCTTGTGTGGCTTTTGCCGATCCAGTCGGAGAACAAGGTCGCCTTCCTGGAAAGCACGTCTTCTGACTTGTCTGTCATAAACACGCCTCAGGTCTTGCAGGTAAATCGTCGACCTGATCAGGGCTTGCTCTCTTTCCTCTTCCAAAAGGGCAAAGCCGTCCTGGCGCGCCACTTCAGCTTCGTCTTCGTTATAGAGCTCCACTCGGGGAGCGTTGTGGCGAATGTCACTCGGTAAAACAGCTTCGGATCCGTATACCATAAAGAAAGGAGTGCGCTTGGTGGAACGATTTGGGGTCGTCCGAATGCCCAACAAGACAGAAGGTAATTCCTCGACCCACGCACCAGCAGCAACCTCCAGATATCTCATCAGTTGGGGTTTCAATCCTTGAAGAATCATCTCGTTTGCTCGTTCTGCCTGTCCGTTCGACTGCGGGTGAGCTACGGAAGCATAATTGACCCGAGTACCTTGAGAATAACAGAACTCACGGAATTCATCCGAATCAAAATTCTTCCCATTATCTGTGATGATGTCATGAGGGACTCCGAATCTGAATATGATCTGCAGAATGAAACTGACAGCGGTAGATGAATCCAAACTTTAGATGGGCTTCGCCTCAACCCACTTGGTGAACTTATCCACAGCGACGAGCAGATGGGTAAAACCACTCGACCCTGTGCGTAGAGGTCCGACCATGTCAAGACCCCAGACAGCGAAAGGCCAGGTGAGTGGAATTGTCTTCAGAGCGGATGCTGGCTTGTGTGTCTGATTCTTGTAGAACTCGCATCCAACACAAAGATCTACCATGTCCTTCGCTGCTGCATTGGCTCGGAGCCAATAAAAACCTGCACGGAAAGCCTTTGCGACCAACGTCCGAGAGGACGCATGATAACCACAATTTCCCGAGTGAATATCATGTAGGATCTGTAATCCTTCTTCTGGGGATATGCATCTCTGAGCCACGCCAGTAGTGCTTTTTTTGTACAGCTGATCTCCCATCACTTCAAAGGATTTGGATCGTCGGACGATCCTTCAGGCTTCTTCTTCGTTGTCAGGGAGCTCTTGCCAGAGCAAGTACGCTAAATACGGTTGGGTCCACTCGGGAGTGATCACCAACATTTCTTGGACGAGATCCACTACAGCTGGGATGTCGACTTCAGTCGGATTTGAGGGACCGACTCCTTGTGGGGGATCTTCGGTAAAAGGATCTTCTTTGACCGAAGGGTAATGAAGGTGTTCAAGGAATACATCCTTCGGCATGACTTTCCGAGTGGAACCGATTTTAGCCAGGTCATCAGCTGCCTGATTTTTCGCTCGGGGATATGATGCAGCTCTAAACCTTCAAAGTTCTTCTCTAGTTTTTGAACTGCATTGCAATATCCTGTCATGGCAGGACTCCTTATGTCCCATTCCTTCATGACCTGATTGACAACAAGATCCGAGTCGCCGAATACCATTAAGTGCCGAATGCCAAGTGCGATTGCCATTCGGAGTCCATAGAGGAGTGCTTCGTACTCGGCCTCATTATTGGATGAGTCGAAATGAATCTGTAGGACGTAGCTCAGTCGGTCTCCCCTGGGGGAAATGAGAACTACTCCAGCGCCGGACCCTTGGAGCATCTTAGATCCATCAAAGAACATGGTCCAGTGTTCGGGGATACTCGGTGCTGGTTGTTCCTATTCTATCCATTCGGCCAGAAAATCAACTAGGGCTTGCAACTTGATTGCCTTCTTAGCTTCAAAATTGATCTCCAACGGGAGGAGTTCAATCGCCCACTTTGCCACTCGGCCAGTGGTGTCTCTGTTATTTAGGATTTCTGAAAGAGGAGCGTCGCTAATAACTGTAACCGAATGCTCTTGAAAGTAACGAGCTACCTTCTTGACAGTGAGGTAGATGCCATAAACCAACTTCTAGTAATGCGGATATCTTTGCTTGGAGGGAGTCAAGACTTCTGAAATATAATACACAGGCCTTTGCACCTTGAAAGTTTTTTCCGATTCTTCACGCTCCACAGTGAGGACTGTGCTGACCACTTGGCTAGTAGCGGCGATGTACAAGAGCAAAGGCTCTCGGCTGCCCGGAGCAGCTAACACCGGCTTGGTGGAAAGCAAAGCCTTGAGCTGATCGAATGCTTCTTGTGCTTCAGAGGTCCACATGAACGTGTCAGACTTCTTCATCAATTAGTATAGAGGCAAAGCCTTCTCACCGAGACGAGAGATGAATCTACTCAGGGCAGCGAGGCAACCCGTGAGTTTCTCGACATCGTGCAAGCGGACGGGATTCTTCATTCGGATGATTGCCCCAATTTTATCAGGATTAGCATCGATCCCTCGTTCGGAAACAAGGAAACCGAGAAGCTTACCCAAAGGGACTCCGAATGTGCACTTTGCAGGGTTGAGTTTTATTTGGTAGCATCGGAGGTTTGTGAAGGTCTCGGCGAGGTCAGCTAGGAGGTCAGAACCTTTCCTAGACTTAACTACGATGTCATCCATGTACGCTTTGATGTTCCGACTGATTTGTTCCTACAGGCATTTCTGAATCATGCGCATAAATGTTGCCGCAGCATTCTTCAGACCAAATGATGTAGCAGAAACACCCGAATGGGGTGATGAAAGCTATTTTTATTTCATCTGGTCCATACATTCGGATTTGATGGTACCCGGAGTACGCATCTAAGAACAACAGGCGTTCGCATCCGGCGGTGGAATCTACTATCTGATCTATGCGGGGAAGGGGAAAGTGACCTTTCGGGCAGGCCCGATTGAGGTGTTTGAAATCGATACACATTCGGAGAGACTTGTCCTTCTTGGGTACCAACACTGGGTTGGCCAACCACTCGGAATGAAAAACTTCCCGAATGAATTCGGCAGCTAAGAGCCGAGCGATCTCCTCGCCAATCGCCTTACGCTTCTTGACGGAGGATCGATGCAAGTGTTCTTTGACTGGCTTGATCTTTGGATCCACTCGGAGTCGATGCTCAGCCAGTCCCCTGGGTACCCCTGGCATGTTAGACGGCTTCCATGCGAAGATATCCCAGTTCTCACGGAGGAACTGGATGAGCTCGGCTTCCTATTTGTCGTCCAACGATGTCGAGATGTTGGTCGGAGCCGCACTCGGATCGTTGGGATGAATGTGAACCTACTTGGTTTCGTCGGCCGACTGAAATGCTGATTCTGTTGCCGGGCGTTTAGACTGGAGCAGGTCTGCAGCATCCACCGCTTTCTTGTAGCCATCAAGCTCGGCCGCGAGAACTTGTTCATTGGCTATTTTAGAGCCATGCTGAAGGCACTCCTCGACAATTATCCGATCATCGGTTATCGTGATCACACCATTTGGTCCAGGCATCTTAAGTTTAAGATACACGTAACATGGTCGGGCCATGAAACGGACGTAGGCGGGCCAACCCAGGATGGCGTGATAAGCACTCCGAAAATCCACCACTTCAAATGTTAGGCGCTCCTTCCGGAAGTTCTTCTCTCCTCCGAATACAACGTCCAGAGCGATCTGACCGAGTGACTTGGCCTTCTTCCCAGGAATGACTCCATGGAAATGCATGTTACTCTTACTCAGGCGAGACATCGGAATGCCCATTGCACTGAGTGTATCCACGTAGATTATGTTGAGTCCACTGCCACCGTCCATCAAGACCTTGCGCAGTCGGACCCCATTCACAACTGGATCAACAACCAGCGCCTGCCTCCCAGGGGTGGCTATGTGGGCTAGGTGATCAGACTGATAAAAAGTGACAGGAGTCTTCATCCAATTAAGGTGCTTCACGGCAGTCGGAGCTACCATGTTCACCTCCCGATTGATGACCTTCAATCGGCTCTTACTCTCGACATCTGCAAAGATCATGTTAAGGACCTTGTCGACGTGTGGGTATTCCGGATTGCCCTCTTCTTCTTCGTCGGCGTCTTTCTCTGCAGAAGTCACTTTTCCTATCTCATGTTTGAGCAATCGGCACTCCCGAGTGGTGTCCTTCGGGTAAATGACGTTGCCCTCTTCATCCTTCTTCGTGTGGATCGCGCAAGACTGATCCATCACCTCGGAATTGTACTCGGGTTTCTTCTTGTTAACCCAGTCTTTTTTCTTATTTTTCTTAGCCTTCGACTTCCCTTGGCCAGGAACGGCTGCCACTTCGGCTTTTCCCGGAGGATCAGCTTTCCACTTCTACTTTTTGTCAGCGTTCCTAGCCGACTGCCAGGTGTTGCCTGCTCGACCCTTGCCGCTACGGAGGCGGTCTTCTTCTTCGCCGTTGGCATACTTGTTGGCGATTTTCATGGCGCGGCTGAGAGACAGATCTCCCGATCGGCCAAACTTCAAAACGAGCTCTCGGTACAATGTACCAGCCTTGAAGGCGCAAACGGCCTGATGCTCAGTGACATTCTCTACCGTGTTATGCAGTGTAGTCCATCGCTGAATATACTCTCGGAGAGTCTCATTGTTCTTCTGGACACGGTGTTACAATTCAGTCAAACCACCCGGACGCTTGTACGTGCCTTCAAACGTCTTGATGAACACTCGGGCCAGATCCTCCCAGCAATAGATACTACTGGAAGGTAACTGGTTCAACCATGCCCGAGCGGATCCTTCCAGCATGGGGGGGAGGTGTTTCATAGCCACAAAATCGTCGCCACCCCCAATCTGGACTGCCACTCGGTAATCTTCGAGCCAGGTCTCAGTCTTGGATTCGCCGTTGAACTTTCTGATCCCGGTCGCTAAACGGTAATTGGGGGGTATCTCGGCTTCTCGGATATACCTACAGAAGCACTCGAGACCCGATGTTCCCCAACCGCTCAGTCGGTCTCTAATCACTCGGTTCCTATCCACCATCTTTTGTGTGATAGTAGACCTGGCGTTGGGCAGCGGAGGCCGCCGGCCAGCTTCCTCGTAGCCGCGGGGTCGAGGGGGAGTCCGATTGCGATCTTCTCCATAGTGGCGGCCATCATCGAATGGACGCTTGCCATACGAACCACCTCTCGAAGGAGGGGTCCGACTGACATCGCGCTCATCTCGCCAACACCCCCCGTAAGGGCCTCTCGAAGGAGGAGGAGAGCGTACGCGTTTCCCGTACGCATGCGGGCTATGAGCAGACTGCACTGTGTCTGCCTGCACGGACCGGCCGTGAATCCGCAGCGACTAGTGTGAAACTTCTGAATTCTGCTTCAGTGCGGTCTTCAGCAGTGCTTGGATCTGCCGAATGCCCTCGCTAGCTGTCGACCCAGACGGCTGAATAGATTCAGCAATCCAGGTGGCAGCTGCCAGGTTCTCTATCGACGTGCGCATCACTGGAACTTTGGGGGGGTCGGCTGTTCTGGAACAACAGACGCCTCAGATTGCTGGAACTCGGTCTATCCCGTGCTGCTCGCTCGTCGAGTGATTGCTGGAGACGCTCGAGTCGCTCGTGGTCAGCCAAAGTGGCTAAGCGCGTAGCCTCCAAAGACAATTCCTCCGGAGTGGTTCCCGTGATCGGAGCGAGGAGGACTTCTTCGTCCCTCCTCCTCCTATCTTCCCGCTGCTCCCGAGTGAGAGGCCGGGGAACATAGCCACTCGTGTCACCAGCGTGACGATCGCCGTCGCGACTATGAGGACCACCCCCAGCGTACCCGGGAGGTCCGTTGTTGGTGGTGTTGGCCATCATAACTTCTGCAGCATTGCCGCTGTCTCCGAATTCCGACTCATCGGACAATTCATCCCCCGAGGAGGGGAACAAATCGACGGTGGGCTCGTCAGAGTCGAGCACAGCCACTTGGGCAACCGACGACTGGCGAGCCATGGCGTGCTCAACCCACCGCTGCCACCGAGGGCGCCCGGAGCGCCTGCGGTGACTTCCAGAGCAGGGAATGGACGAGGAACCATAAGGCTCAGACGGCTGCCGCAGGAGGACGCCGTGAGCCGCAGCGCCAAAGTGCGCCTCTCCCCGCGCGGGGAACGAGTCAGGATCCAGCGGTGCCTCGTGCAACCAAGCAGAACCGTCGGCGACGAAACGCAAGGTGCCGAAGAGAATCTCACCGCCGAGTGCCAACATGGTGAATGAAAAAGGTTTGAATCCACTTACGCCGGAATTCGCTAGACCCTCCGCCCCACGGTGGGCGCCAACTTTCGTGGGAGTAATCCTGACAATAGTACGGGGGGTACGAATGAGTAGGGGGGAGCCTAGCTACGGAATAAGTGTTGCACTCGGAATTTACGAGTTCGGACCCCACTCGGAAGTGGTAACAGTCCTACGTCTCGAGCCCTGGGGTTGTGTGTTTTCCTTGTATGGATATCTGATTACAAAGTGTTCGTAACCCTTGTTCTGGCGCCCGGGGATGACTTATATAGAGTGCGCTACCATCGGTTGAATGCCATCACTAGGGTCATTAAATGATAGTAACTGCGGGGGTTACTAGAAACTGCTAAGTTAACTACAGCCGTTACAGGTAACGTGATCTTTACAATACTTCAGGCGTATTAAGTCCCTCAAACGTTGCCGCTCCCACGACGGTCCTGCTCCTCTCTATCCGAGTACTATGAAAGGCGCCCAGTGGTCAGTAACATCTGAGTGACGTTCAAGTAGCCGAGTGCAGCTTGAGCAATCCTCCGAATGTTGAGGTGAACCAAGGACTCCCATGAACTTGTAGGACCCCAAGGGTGTCCTAGAATAGAGGTATGTGACCCTACCTAGGGTAGGTAACCTCGTCAAAGTTGGTTTCCTGTAAGCCACTCCTTCTCCAAGACTCTGTGTTAGACCCCCCTGAACTAGTTGGTTAAGCTAAACAACAACTTGGAGAGTTGGAAGATAAATGCTTCGCCAGACATAGTTCATTCCAAAGGGATTTCTTTGTATGTGTTTGTGTGTGTAGAATAAAGATGATATCTTGATCGGTTGATCCTTGTGATCAATTGTTGCATCTATTGTCTTGTCCAATCTTTGATTTGAGTGTGGGCTATCATCAAATCAAAATCAGAACCAACGGTTATTGTAATGTTGCTTTACTCGTGGATGTTTCCTCGAGCATACACCATTACATTCTTTGGTCTGATCAATGCTACTATCTTGCTCACATAGTTGTGGAATTCCATCTTCATGGATATTCTGATGAATTTTTGTTGAGCCCATCGACAGCATCCTTATCTCCTCCATATCTCATGATGAACATTAAGCTAGTATTGGAAACTTTTGTGGGCATTATCTTCAGGTCTCCTACCAGAAGTATATGTATGATGTAAGAAGTGACTTACTCAAAGTTCATGTGCATTTGATGCAAGTTGCCGCCGTCAATTCGAGAAAAGTTGTTTTGCTTCCTCCGGAATCATCTCAAGTCAGTCATGCACGTGCGAAGTATTATGTGGGTTGATAGATTGATCATCTCCAATCCATATGTAATTCCGAGCACACCAAGCCACTGATTGATTTGTTTAAGGAAAAGAAGTTCCTTCTTAAGAGCTAATCCGGACTTATGTAAGGACTTCGCTATCCTCAATGATGGTTCCAAACCAGAACTCGGGAGTGTTTTGTTGTAAGGTTTCCATGTGATCACATTTGTCTTGGGTGTTGTGTTCACGTGGGTCTTGGAATCCAGCTCATGTTTTGGAGTTGCCTCTTGTAGTTCATTTCCCGAGAGTCTCGCAATGCCATCTCTTCGATTTGTGTTGCAACCTTTCACTTCCAGACATGCTGAGTCTGGAATATCCTGACACCAACCATATCTGAATCTCAGGCAGATATAATGGTTGGAACGTTACCCAAGAATTATAATATTGGTCTCTCTGTAACCCGATAAAGTGAATGTTGTGGCCAACACACCTAGCCAACAGACCTATTGTTATAGTTTCTTCATTCAGCAACTTGGCCACTTCCCCATGAGGACTTCGTGTTACTTATGTTAGAAGTTGTTCCTCATGGACTCTTCCATGCTCCCGAAGTCCGACCTTTACTTGATGTTCTAGATACCAAATGTTATCTATAATTGGTTATGCTATTTCATCAAGGGGAATATTAGAAGCGGAGTGCTAAATGTCTCTCGGTCGATCATCCAGATTTCGTTTCCTTGGCATAGCTAAGCTGAAATCTGAGAAAGTGTTGTCTTTCGTTGTATATGCATCCTCCATCATTATTCATCATGGTAGTATGATGTGTTGCCAAGATCCTTGGAATGGATGTTGGCAAAACCCTGATGAATATGGGAATGCTCGAGTTCTTGAGAGCACGCTCAGACACTGGGTTATATCCTCGGTATCAATTGGATTGTGCCTTCCGTTTGCCGAGTTGTCATATAACTCTAGTTTCCTTTTCAAACTGAGTATGCCATTCTTCGAATTCTTTCAAGCGATCGCTTGTGAATTGCCTTAACCTGGTATGAAGAGTTTCCATGATCTCTGTATCAAAAGTAATTCTTTTTGCCACTTAAGGGAATAACTCTACGAGTCACCTCCCCTAAGGTGCACCGTAATGGTATTATGGCTACTAACTCCTCGCTACTCTGAAACCCATTCACCATCTTATTTAAGTGTGGAATTGTTGCCTACCAAATTGAACCTTCGTCTTCTGCTCTTTCCGTCCCCCTGATGTGTGTTTTGTGTCTCAGCTCGAGAGATGTTATCACATCTCATTCCGTGAGTTGTTGTTGATCATGAGTTGTTCGATCTTCGAGAAGATCGATTTCTGTAGAGTTTCAGTTCCTTTGAAGTTGTGCTTCGGTGAAGCTCCCAAAGGAAAAGATGCCTAGATCATCATGATGCAGTGAATCAACATCTTCCAGAAGGGCAATTGGACCGTGAAGATTGGGATAGCTAGTGTACCCTCTGTCCTCTTACCCTACGCCTGAATCTCGGGACGAGATTCTTGTTTAGTGGGGGTGACTTGTCACATCCCTAAGTTATTGCTTGTATTAGTTGCATTGGCATCCATGCATCATGTTAAAATTCAAATGAATTTGAAATGGGGATGATCAAACCCTAGCACCTCACTTGAATTAAACCAATTCCAATAGTTGTGTTGTTCAATGTATCCAAAATGCCCTTCAAAAATGTCCACCATGTCTGATAAATGATGGCAACAACATATCAAGGGTGAACTTTATTTTCACAACCATTTTGGCATTTTAAACAATCCAGCAAAGTTGCTGCAGATGACAAATAAAAGCACTATGAATATTTTAGTTTCTTCAGAAGTTCTAAAACTTTTTGTGGAGCTTGGAAATATTCCAACTATATCCCAGAAATAATTTTAGGATTTTTGTGCTAAGTACTTTTGCCCAAATAAATAAAACAAAAGGCATTTAATAGAAAACAGAAATGAAATAGGAAAAGAGAGAGAGTGCTTACCTGGCCCAGCACTGTTCCTGGCCCAGCCCAAGGACAGGGGCGTCTTCTTCCTCGTGCCAGTGGGCACCAGGGCATGTGCCCGTGGCGCGCTCGGCCACCTCCTGCTTCCTCGATTGCCTAGAGATGGCTAGGAGTGCCACCCAGCCCCCCAGAGACGTCCAGATCGAGCCGACTCCCTCGCTCGCCCTCTCCCTCGCTTTCCTCGCTCCTCTGCCCTCACCGAGAACCCCCATGGCTGCGCCGTCGCCGCTCGTAATGGCTACCGGCCTCCTGCATCCCTCTAGTGATTCCAGCCGCTCCGCCTCGATGACATGTTCCTCTCCGACGAAGCAAGCTAGGCGGAGACGCCCCACAGAGCCGCCCCGACATCGTCCTCTTCCTCAGACCCGCCGGACGTCGGCGTTAAATTCGCCGTCTTCGAGTCATCTCCAAGCTAGCTGACCACCTCTACATGATCTCCGTGAGCCTCTGATCCTTTTCCCCTTAATCTCGTTAGCCGCGCGAATTCCCTAGTTGTTGTCCTCGTCATGGCCGAAAGCTCCCGCCGCCGCGGATGTCGCCGCCATCGTTGTGGTTGGCCAACGCCGCATCCGAGCGCATGATGGAGTTTCTACCGACGCGTAGATGCCCAAGCACCTTACTTCATTAGATTTCGAGCTGCAGCCCCGCGTTTGACCATGTCCGAGCCGCCGCCTCCACACAGTTCGTCGCCGGCCATGATTTCGGCGACCCCATGACCTCCCGTGTGACCCATCAGATGCGCGAGAGCAATGGCTCCTCCCCGGTGCCAGCCGTGTGCCAAAACATCGCCGGACGGCGATTTCTGATGACCTCCGCCGTTGCGGATGGTCGCCGGCGTTCAGCCGCCGGTGAGATGACGTGGTACCATCATTAACTTTTAACCACGCCGCTAACCAAGCCCATGACCCACTGACACTGGGACCCACCGTCTAACTAATCCACAGGTTAAAACTAAATCATTTTTATTTAAGCTCAGCCACTGACATACGGGACCCACTGGCCAGGTTTGACCCTGACCAGCCCGGTTGACCTGATGAGGTCATCCTTACATCAGGCTGACGCAGTAAAGCTTTCTGGATATTTAAATAAATCTAAATGACTTATTTATTTTCAGAAAATATTTAAAACTTCTAAAAAATCATAGAAATTCATGTATAAGTCAGATGAAAATAAGTTATATATGAAAAATGATCAGAAAAATCCAATGAATCTGTTTATGCCATGTTCATGAATGTTTGAGCAAGCTAACATCACCAACTAGGAAATTTCATGATTAGGAAAAATTTGATAAATAGTCTGGAGTTGGAATTTCATGTCTATTTGAATTCCACTTCAATTAATATGACTAAATATTGTACTAGGTGAATTTAGTACCTTAACATGCCATATCATGAATCATGTTTGTTGCATTGCATTGAATGTGTTCCTTTCTTGTTTTGTCGGTGTTGTTCCTTCTCGATAGACGATGGTTCCGACGTTATGATCATTGACACTTATGAAGAGAAGTACTATCTTCAGAATTGTCAGGCAAGCAACCCCCCCTTGAGCATTTCGATATAATCCCACTCTCTCGCTCTTGCTCTCATTTCAATGCATTAGGACAAACGATTCAACTGTTACTTGTGTTCCGGTACCTGAACCCACTTCTTTGCATGACCTGCCATTGTCACAATAAATAGCTAAACCAAGCAACCTAGCATACCTGGTAGATGCTTGAGCCATGTTGTGCCATAACCCTAATATGCTTGCTACGCTTAGAGTTGTGTCAAGTCTGATTCATCTGGGTGATGAACCGGAGTGAAATGGATGTGTCCTGATGATGAGGGTTAAGTGTTGAACCTGTTTTGGTAAAGGTAGAGATGAGAGGCCATGTAGGCGTACATGGTGGGTTGTCTCATTGAAACTGCTCATAGGAACTGAGTTCCGTGTTTGTGTTCCAAGACTAGTTACTTACCACACATTGGGCCCGAAACCAATGGACCCTCTCGTCCTATTAACTTCCCTGTTCTCAGTCCAGGAGTCGCAGTAGTTCGAAACGTTTATAGGTGGTGGCTGGGCCTACGAATTGAATGAACGGCCCAGTCGGGACCGGCTTGGGGCCCTGCACACAACGTTTGAGGCCATGTTGGAAACCACGGCCGGACTTCCATTATGGGTTCCAACTCAGATAGGCGACTGCCTTGGACGTGAGTCATTGTAAGTTAACGTCCGTGGCCGACTCCCTCGCTGGGCTTCCGCTTGAAGGTTGCCAAGGTGCCTTTTTACGTGCACAAGGCGGTAAGTGGCGGGAGCATGTGTGACGAAGTACACCCCTGCAGGGTAAACTATCTATTCGAATAGCCGCGTCCACGGATATGGACTACTTGGAGACTTGCATTGTTCATAGATAACTTCAAATGGATACTCTAAAATGCTCCAGATAAGTGTGAGTGCTATGGATGGCTTCTCGTAGGAAGACGAGAGAGGATCCATAGTGGTGTATTGATGTGGTGAATATGTGGACTCGTGTGCGATATGCCACCTCAAGGGAAGTATTCATAATCGTAGTACAGGTTAGCCAGGAGTCAAAGCTGGCTTGCTGCAATAAACTCCACAACCCCCTTGTTGACAATGATGCATAAGTAGATAGTTCTGATGTAAGTCTTGCTGAGTACCTTTGTACTCACGTTTGCTTATTTATGTTTTTGCAGATGAGATTTCAGTCTCATTAGTGATTCTTACGACGTGAAGTTCAATGTTGACCGGATTAGCTTGGGAATCCCAGACAGAGGTCTGGCTCCTTTGGGAGGGTCATTGTAGATTTTCAGGCTCCTCTAGCCACTTTTAGTAGATGTCTGTACTCAGACATGTGATGCTTCCGCTTGTTGCTTGTATGACTTGAGTGTTGGGTCATGTGACCCTGTTTGTAATATCATACTATGTTGGCTCTTATGAGTCATTAATAAATGCTTGAGTCGTAGAGTTATGTTGTGATGCCATGTTGTATCTACGCATATCGTGCATATTGCGTGTATATTTGAAATGCATTGGTATGTGTGGGATTCGACACCTAGTCGTATGCCTATGGTAGCCTTCTTTACAGGGAAATGCCTCTTTGTGCATCCGTTGAGCCCTGGTAGCTTGCTACTGCTCTGGACACATTGATTGACCGGCGTGTATCCTTCTTTGCTGCTGTGTCTGTCCCTTCGGGGAAATATCACGCGGTGTAATGGAGTCCATGTAGCTTGCTACGACTCGTCTACACACGCTGATGACCGACACCTGCATTGCTGGGTTACGTATACCTGTCCCTGTACGGTTGTGCCACTTGGGTCTATAACTAGCCATGTCGACCCGGGTTCTTTGACATATGATTGCTAGCGACATATTCATATATGTGAGCCAAAAGGTGCAAACAGTCCCGGCCAAGGTAAGGTGGCAGCCGTGGGGATTACCGTGCGTGAGGCCGCAAAGTGATATGATGTGTTACATGCTAGACTTGTATGGCTTAGGATCGTGGTCCCGACACTCTTCGAGAGGCCAAATCTCCAATTGCAGAGCAAGCGGCCCGTTGGTCCCCGTTCTTTCAATCAAGTATTAATTCATGTCGTATATGCGGCTTGTACTAACGGTCTGCATGTTGAACATCGGCCGACACTCATTTCACTCATATAAATTCTTATTAATTATTGTAGTGCACTTGTTGTATTTTAGAACTACTACTTTTCATTAATCTGAAATCATTGTAATGTGGTGCGTGTATGTGGATCAAGGTTCAAATCAGAATTTATGTATCAAATGGAATATGATAATATTATCCAAGTGCAATATGTTGTAATCAAACATGTCGGCTTGCAACAATAGCAGTGGCGAGCGGCTAAGAATGACCGCCATAGCAGCGTGCAAATCCTGTGGCGGGCAACACCGAGTGCTGTGGCGGGCAAGAACTGTGGCCCACCATTGCTCCTGGCCTAACAATGGCGGGCGGGCGCCCGCCACTGATGGTGTTCTAGCAGTGGCGGGAGGTCAGTGGTGGGCGGCCCTGAGAGCCTTGCCCACCACTGCTGGGCTTTTCCCACCCGCCACTGCTAGTCATTCCTGCAGTAGTGTGTGTAGAGGGTAGGAGTCGTGTCCTACTAGAACACTTGTATCCCTAGACCTCTTATATAATTGTAGCGTCCCGACTCAAAACGAGTCAAGCCTCTGTGTGTCAGTGCCATCCCTGGATCAGTATGCTGGCACACACAGTACATCAATGTATATATCAAAGTGCAATCACATGTAAATACCGTAAAATTGATATATACCTCTTAAATCTCAGCGGAAACAGTCAACGGGAGTGGAGTCCCAATAAACACCAACGGCAGGTTGAGTGTAGACCGTAACCCTGAATCGTACTCTTACTCGTCGTAGAAAAGTATCTGCAACATAAGACGTTGCAGCCGTGTAGGTCGGTACATTGAATGTACCGGCAAGATCACCATAGGATAAAATGATAAGACTATTCTATATGCAAATGGCTTTGTGGCTCTGTGTCTGAGTTTTTTTGCAGAAAAGCTGGTTTTATTTTCCCTACAACAAAGGAGTCAAACGGAAATATCACTACAAAAGTTGGTTGTTAATGAGATGGTTCCACCAACCAATTCTCATGTCCCAAAATTATTAATAGACCCACTCATCATAAAATTTTATTAATTGTGTTGAGACTGGCTGATAGTATCATCTCCGGTGCTCATGTTGTCCGTAACCGGGGACACGGCTAATCGATTAGTTTAACACTCTGCAGAGGTTTGTACACTTTACCCGCAAGATTCGATCCCTCTCGTTGTGTCCTCGCACTGCCTGGTGTTTGAGAACGAGACGATCGAAACATGGCCTTCCAAAGCGATCCTCCGGTAGAAAGTCAGTGCCCATCCAATCCTACCGTTCTTCTACATCTCGTAGCAATCTGACCTACCAGAGTCACCACTAAGGTTAACCAAGCCAGAGCCCATATTGACTTGCGGTTGCACACGTAAGCTTTCCGGCCTTGAAGTATCCATCCATCTCTTTGAGCCTGGGTGGCATTCCGTTGGGATGATCACAGGTAGATACCAGGATTCCCGGCATAACCATGATAGATATCAGGCTGCCAAAAATGCATGTCCAATCCACCCAGAGGTATATTGAGTCCTTGAAGTCTTGAAGTCTTGATCATCATGTAGGTCTTGAAATAATTAATTAACCTCACAACACTCCTGAATCTCACAACCAAACCCCGTCTACTAAAGCGTAGCAATTGTGAAGTAACGTCCCTTCCCGGGCAATGGTAACAGGGTGTTGGGTTTCTCCTACCTCATGATACTACAACAAGTTCAAGCTCAATATCCTACTGGATGTATGATGGAGAGATTGATTCTAATGCAGATAAAACATAGGTAATGTAAGATGATCAAAGTGAACTTGCCTGTACAGTTGATGAAGCTAAATATCGCTCTCAGAAATAACTTGATAGAACTATTCGTCACTCTCCGATGAAAATCTATATAATCAAACATTGCACTCATATAAGCAATCATACTAGCAATCAATACTAACAATCAAAAGGCACCACAAAAACCAAACACAAAAGTGTTGTGATGAAGGAAATACTTAAGACAAAAGTTAAAATCAACAAAACTTCATCACAACAACCAAAGGTAGTTTTCCCTACAAATAACCTATTTTCAAATGCAACAAAACAATAACAAAGCAAAATCTAACAAAGGCATTTATCAAATATTTTTACTAGCAAAAGAATTACTTTTGAAGAACAACTAAGAACCATGAAAACAACACACTAAACAATATGAGTTTTCTAACTAATAGAACATAACAGCAAAGAAAACACTAAGATAATAAAAATAACAGAAATAAAAATATAAAACAACTAAGCTAACAGAAAGTAAAACCTAAAAAACACTTTCTAAAAATATTTTCAAATAGGAAATCAATCTAGCAATAAAATCAATTGCAAGTTATAACTGAACTAGAATTGATTTCATGCAAACAAAAAGAATAAACAACATAGAAATAAACTTGGTTGAAATACTACTGCTAACTAACATAAAACAAGGTAAAACTTGTCAACTAATATAAAAGAAAATAAATTTAAAACTATAAAAACAAAAGAAATAGAAATGAACCTAAAAAGAATTAAAACAGAATCTGTTTTGCTTGAAACCCTAATTTAAGTATGCTAAAAATTCCCACATTGTTCCTACTGATAAACAAAGTCACTAGTGACCAGTAGCAAAAAGATTCACTCAAAAAAATATTTTTAAACTCAAGTTATAAGCAAAACAAGTTTGAATTCAAATCTGTTTGAATCTGAATTTAAAATATTCAAATATGGTCAAATTTTATATATACAGAAACTAGATAAAATTTGTGACACAATGCAAAAAGAATCACTCAAAAATAATTAAAAACATAAAAGATAGAGCAAAAACAAATCAGAATATATTCCGGAATTGAAATTAAAACAGAAAAAAAACAAAAACAGAACTAACGGACAGGGGCTACGTGGCGTCTCCTGATTGGCTACGGCACGTGCGTGCGAGGGCTAAACGAGAGGACGGCCGAACGTTTAAAGAAAACGTTTCGCTGCTTAAGTGATCTATTACGGTACGTTGGATCTAAATCGGACGGTGGATGGCGTCGCCGGTGACTTACAGTGGGCGGAGGGATTCTCCGGCGATGTCCGACGGCGGCGGCTGCTCGGGGTTGATGCTGGTGAGCTCCCCGGCTTTTATAGGCGGCGGCTCGGAGTGCTCAGAAAGAAAGGGATCGACGGGATCCGGAGGGGATTTGGTCGCCGGCGTCGGGAAGGAAAGGGGAAGGGAGAAAGGAAAGAGATGACCGGGGTGGGATGCGGTCGGACGGTGGGGCCAGCGTGTCAGGGAGAGAGAAAGGAGACGAGGGCGATCGGGCACCGATTAAGAAGGGATTCGTACCCTGTTCAAAACAGTTCGGGCCGGATCTGGTTCCTGGGCCGGCTCGGTTTACTTCCTATTAAAGGATTTTTCCTTTTATAAAACAAAACAGAAAAGAAAACTAAATAAAAGTAAAACTAAAATACTTTTATATAGACATATTATATACCAAAACGACCAGAAAAATATTTCCTACAACATGCACATATTTTCTTGTTCAAAATAAATTCTCACAAAATGAGGAAATTCAAACAGTGCTACTGTTGCATATAAAATCCAAAGAAAACATTTTGAAAATACCAAAATGACTCCAAATTCATTTCTCTCCATTTTTATATTGAAGGGAATCATTTTACCCTATTTTTCATATATTTTATTTTTTTGGAGAAAAATAAAATTAGAAAATCACTTCAAAAATGACTTTGTATTTGAATATTCAAATATTTTCCAAATAGTTTTCTGAGTTTTATGAATCCAAATATAATTCCAATTGCCCCTGGTTTGGAGTGTCATATTGCTCCTCTCAAGATTTTAAATTTGGGCAAATGGATTTGAAGTCATTCAAACTCTGATATAGAACCAAATATGAAATGGATTCCAATAGAATATTTCAGAGATTTTCAAATCCTTTTTATTTGAAGAAGTCATGTCATCTTCTCTCATTGATTTGAATTGAATGAATTTGAATTTCACAAGCAAGGGGAAAGTCATGTTATTCCCTCTCATTCAAAAGCTTTCAAAAAGTTTTAAATCTCACTCAATTTTCAATCACTTAATCAAACAATCAATCATTCTATTGATTAATATAACATTCCAATTTTTGGGATGTTACAATAATGAGGGGTACACACACGATGCAATATATGGCAACATAATAGCACATGCACGCGGGGGGAGCCGGCGGCGTGTGTCGGCACCCGGGTGGCCGGGGTGCGGCATTATTGCGGTGTTATGATTGAAACGCACATAATCAGGCCTCGAAAATGTAGTCATGTTGATGAAACTCGTTAACAAATTTCAGTGTCGTGTCGTGATTGCTTTGTCCTCGTATAATTGACCATGCATCTCGTATTTACTACCTAATAATAAAGCACTGATTGCTTCTTCCCGCTCACCGTCATAATACACTTCTTCCCCTGAATTTACGCTTTCCTTGCTTTTTTTTTGTCCTGCCGAACATGTAAAAAATATATTTATCCCCGTTGTGATAGAACCTCTATGTGTGCTAATGAAGATCAGAGTTCAGAAATGTATGCGTTGATTGATTTATGGACTACTATATCCTTTCTTCGTTTTTCGGCCGGTCAAAATTGCACTAATGCAAGAAGATACATCAACATGGCCAATCATCATAAGTCTAATGATGACGGCCATGTTTGTTGACCAGGGATGCAAATTTAGTAGGGTTGTATGATATTTTGATGCATATTTTTTTTAAGGGGCCTCAAACATTAAGTTGCCCTGATGCATTGGGTGTATACAATAAGGATAGGATAGCTGCTGAAATTAACATTGTTTTCCACACAGTGATTACTCAATGGTGATCATCATTTTGTCTATGATTTTGATAATTTCAATTTACAAACTTGTGACCGCCGAATTATAGCACTTTTACCTATAGTTTTCAAACAAAAATTCTATGGCCTAAACTGTGAACAGATTAATGTTTAATGCAAATCTGTTATCTACAATTCAGCACTCACAAGTCGATTTGAAGGTGAACAAATGGCTTAGAGCCATGTTATTTTTTATCCCGTTGCAACGTACGGGCATGTTTGCTAGTTATTCTAACATGTTGTATACCTGAACAACCACGACCTGCATGCCAACACTAACATGCATGCATGCACGCATGCATACATACATACATCGAAAGGCGAAGCACGTGATATGGTCCACACGTATGTACCTCTTGCACATGTCGACGCGTCCCAAGTGTTCCCTTTTTGTTAGTTAGTCACCGCCAGTGTGAGATCGAGAACGACTATAATGTGCTAGGGGTAGTATAGTAAGTACGACGGTGAAAGTGGAGCAGGATCTATCGATGCCATCGCTATCCAACTTCACAGGCTAGGTGATCAGTACCGTTCATTCTTGGAAGCTTCTGCCGGCGACGACGACCGCGTCATGCATACACACGGCAGCGACGCACTCGACTCGACCGCGAGGGTCCCCGCTCCGATCCGACACACGCAGCACGTCGATCCAGAGGCGCGGGGGCAGCTAGCTCGCCCGACTTCGGCGACCGTTGACAAATTAAAGCATACACTTCTCCTAGTCCTAGCTTTCGATCTCTGCACGTTGAAAGCCGGAACATACGAGTAGATGAGGATTCAGAGATCAGAGTCAGGGGACCTATCTCAGTTATGACGACGACGGAGATCGTAATACCGCGATACCACGAGAAAGAACCCAGGATACTGCTGCATGCTGCCTTCCTAGCCCCTCCAAGGTCTCCAATTATGACGAGTCAACCTTCCATCCGTTGCAGGTCCGGCCCGGCTCCGTGGGTGGCTCACATCCACCGATCTTCAGTCACGGGGTCTTCTCCACAATGCATTTCCTGTAGCTATCAGAGACGCTGATAGCTTCACGGTTTTGTGAGTGACAGCGAGCTAGGACTGAGGACTGGTATTCGAGCCAGATGATTTAACTGTGGCTCAAGTACAAATGCTTTTTATTTTATTTCTATTATATAACCTAGCTAATTACCTCTACACGGTTTCTACTAGCCGGATCAACAAGCAACCTAGCTGGTAGTACGTATGCAGCAAGTTGGAGTAAATTTTGCTGGTTCTTGGGGCGCACGAAGTAAACAATTGACATAAGAAAATCGGAGGGATAACGTCAGAGGATAAGCACGTAGACATGTGGTGTGGTGGGTGTATACATGTTGGGAGGACATGGAGCGCCATTGGGTGTAGCGGACACTCGTCAAACTTGACAGCTAGGCCATGCCCAAGCATGTTACTACCACATCATAGCAGATCAGTTCCGAACCTGGTCAAATGCTTAATTAATTTAGTACACCCCCACTAGGCCACCACCATTCAGCCATCGAATCGATTATACTTGTTGTACTTTCTATTACATGATTTGGTCGGAAGAAAACGCACATGATCAACCCTATGGCATTCCATACTTTCTCTAAATTACGAAAAAATATATACTAATTACTGGAAGCAGTAAGAAACAATTTCAGGCGTAAATAAGTCCAGTGTCAACGAGCTTAACTTGTCAAACAATTTAATCACGGTCAGCTTTTTTTTCTTCTCGAGAAAAGGAGCACCAGGCGCTCAGCAAAGCTCGCACACGAAACATCTCAGTTTTCCGGCCGCGGCCACACCAGCTACAGAACCGCGGAGAAACCTTACCTTCCTCCAGCAAAAACAACAGATTGCTCCCAGCCTGAGAACTGTTGGCGCCCATCTTCTGCTTCCATGCCGTCCTAAACAGATGACGGAATCGATCCGTTTCTTCAAAGCTGGTTTGACAGTGACCCTCTCACCTCATGTGCTTTCGGCACATAATCATTAGATAGCGCTCCAGATTAACATCTAGCGATCGAGCACAAACGTACGTTGCTGACGGACATCCACGGAATGGAATCATGTATACCTACCGCCCATCAGCACGCAGCAGCATTCAGAAAACCAAAGGCTACTCTGCTCCATCCTTATTTGATGTTACAAACTTAAAACCAAGTGGCATCGACCGCTTATTTTTCTGCAGATACGTCTACACCTAGCTGTCGATCAGGGAAGCAAGCCGTGTGCCAGCCAAATTCTGAAGAATTTTCCGTCCACTCCCGTAGCCATCCAGAGATATTCCTACCGACCTAACAAAGTCCAACCCTTTTGTCCGTCTCGGTGTTCTATTCCTGCAAGCTAGCATCAGGTGCCAAGCAGGGAGTTCAGGCTTCTGAGAAAGCAACACGAACAGTGACCGCCTAGTTGGGACATTGCCACTGGCAACCGGGGCCATGCATGGTGAACAGTAGTTTTTGCCTTGTCATGAATGCCAAGGATAATCATAATGTACTACTACTACTATTGAAGAAAAGATAACACATTTCAGCTACGACAGACAAATATTTGCTGGCTGTGAGTGCTAGTACTATTCAGCTTAGCCTTCGGGGCAAGGAAAGTTAGAAGTCTAAAGTCTAAGTCGCCGTGTCAGGCTAAGCACGCGTTTTTTTCTGCGTCCATGTGGGCGATGTCTCCAACACCGGTGCACACAACTCCCTTCTAGTCAACTCTGCAGGTCGTTGATAGAAGCATGATGATGGTTCCGTTGAGCCTTCGGGTTTCTAAAATGAACAAATAGGAAAAACGCAAGAATGAAATGTCATGCCATCTTCAAAACTCTAGGATTCCATAAATGTTTGATTGTACACCAGAAAAACGTAGCATTCAAAACAAGAGGTTGGTGTGCAGTGGCGGAGCTTGACATGAATCTCAGGGGGGGCCAAAGCGAAAATATGGACAACTAGGAGGGCAAAGAACTGACTTTTTACCTTACCTAAGCCATGTACAGTAGTTTTTCTTCATTGTTTTGCCTAGGGCTGGGGGGGGGGGGCCACGCCCCCCTCAGACTTGCACTAAGCTCCGCCAGTGTTGGTGTGGATGTAAATTTTCCTATCGAATGTAGGCAAATGAATCCTTAGGAAAAAAAAAACCTACTGAGATTTATCCTAGGAATCAAACAACCCACGTAGATAAAAATTCTGTGGACTAGATTCCTCCAAAGTTTCTTTACAAATCCTTTGAATCAAAGAGGCTCTAATCCGTCCGATATGTAGTCAAGCAACGTTGATTTCAAGAGCTTACAACCACTTAACCAAACAGCGGGCCACAAAGAGAAAACTATTATTAGGGTGTCTATTGAATGCATGATGTGTAAAAAACATGGAGATAGGAGGGGAGGGAGTACATATTGCATGCTGTGGTATAGTTGAATTTTATAAGAATTGAGAACACCGGAACATGTAATTAGATGTTGGTTGATTGGTTGCGCCGGAGGAAGAACGTTGAGATTAGTCTGACAGATTAGATATATGCCATATTTATTATTGAAGCAAAAAACAAATCCATGACACTGGTCTCAATGAATTTTTTTTGCTTCCATACTTTTGCGGGGGTTGAAAATTTTCTGTTAGAGTTGCATGTAAATACACTGGTCTCCAATACTTCGGGGCAAGAAAAGAAATACTATGGTCTCCAATCCTACAAAGCAAACAAGCATGAAAGATTTGAATCCTCCAGAATTCCCATGTAATTTATTGGAAAAAAGGCTTTTTGCAATGCCGATATTAATCTGTACAATAAATCAAATACCTTGCTATTTTCCTCATTATATGAGAGACACAAAACTCTTCTGCTAACTTGGACTAATAAAGATGAAGTCATTGTTCGATAGAACATGATAGGCTGGTCGGGACAGATTGTACGGCAGCCACAACTTTTCATTGGGCTCAATTTACTACTACGAGCGTAGTTAATAATATAGCCGGCTGATGGCTATATGGAAATATCATGTCATCTATAGCCATCATCTATAGATACTCATACAATAATGTGGGCTATAACGTTGGCTATTACATTAGTATTTTTTATTTTCTCTTTATCTCTTTCTTCATATTTATCGTATTTGTTTAGAAATGGGTATATAGCGAGACTGTTGCATGAGAGTCCACTACCCTTACTTTTTCACATCTCTCTCCTCCACATAGGCAAAAGTGTCATGTAAGTGGGCTATAAACCCACTATTGTACTTGCTTTACTAGTCTCCCACGGTTCTTGTGTGTGTACCAGTCAAAGCATAGCAGTTGGAGCCAGAATTGTCATGCATGATTCCAAGACAAAAGAGTAAAGACCAAGATAACTTCACTCGGTCTAAACCAACGCTAGGATGCCAAAATCTCCCATTACATTTGCAACTTGCAAAAATGTGCCTTTTTAGATCCTCATCTCCATCTGATCGGTTCAACACCTGAACTATCCGAAGCCATGAGAGAATTGTTGTATTCCATCCCACAATCATACCTGCTGTCTAGACCCATGGGGACTCAAAACTTTTCTCATGATTCCGTCGAGCTAATCATGCAAAAGGCGCTGCCGTGTACCGCCATCAAAGCCAGTCATGCCAACTATGAACGAAATCATGCAGTTTTTTTACAAGATTTTAGGTACAACATATGCATGAAAGACTCCTACAGTTTCTCTCACGGATACGGTTTACATCTACATTGATTACATGGTACATTGTAAAATTACCATTTCTCATTATTTTTCCGAAAAGGAGATTACCACCCCTGGCCTCTGCATCAAGTGATGCACATAACTATTTATTAAAGTGAATCAAGTATCAAAGTGCAAAACATGTCTCCGGTACAATACACAGAAACATAACGAAATGCCACACCTGTCAAAAATAGGACACCTTCTCTACACACATATCATATTATTGGACAGATCACACAAATCATCCCCTTCCATATAACATTCAAACTAAAATCGCACAAATATAAAACTAATGCTGCACAACACTAATGGAGAGTTCAATTTTTTTGATGTGCAAGCTTAGATGAAAGAGATTTTGAATACAGTTCACACAACTATGAATTAGCAAAAGTGTTATTGCGATGTTGGTAGAGCATGGCATCGAGAAAATTCGATGGAAACTATGTGATTAAATTACCACCTTAATTAGAAGGTTGTAGTAGATTGACCATTGGTTTATAAAATGGAAGTTTTAATGTTAATGAAATTATTAGTTGAGAATTACCTCTTGTTAGGGTGATGGTCATAGCGTTTTGTACGCGACTCCGCCCAGTGGTGGAGCCACGTGGTGTGGATTTCGTGACTGACTCATATACTTCAGTCCAAAGAGAAGTACAACCCAGCTCCCTGAGATTCTTTGTACGATGTTCCATGTTCTATGACATTCCCTGAGATTCTTTGTACGATGGTATAATCTGACTCGAATTTGGCTCGAAAAATAGTATGTTCCATGTTCACTGAGATTCTTTGTACGATGGTATAATCTGACTCGAACAAAGGTGTAACGCTTCTGACATTGTCGATTCCTCCTGAACCATAGCCGACAGAGCTCGACAACACGACAGACGATCAGTGGAGTGTGGCAAGCAAAGGTGGGCGGTGGCGCCCAGCGATGTTTGTCGGGTGGAGGTAGGCCTCCAAGGGCACAAATGCTTTTAATCTCCTTTGAAGTATGCATTTGCCTTTCCTTTATGCAAATTCTAGTCTTCTGATCACGAGTTTTGGTAAATTCTAAACTATTTTGTTGGCCTTTCTCTATTTGTAAAACAAAATTGTGTCGATTGGACCATATTGTTTCAAAATTATAGCTACGCCACTGACTCCACCCACTAAGGTTTAAATCCGGCACTCACATTTACACACACCCTTGGGGGATTGAACATGGGAATCCATTGAGATTCACAAATTTACCCATTGTCGGTGTCTTGGTAGCTATGGTTTGGTGTTATCAGAAGAAAAAAAACTATGGTTTGGTGGCACACTCTGTGTGGGTTTTATGTGTTTGTTCTCTGTAATCGCAAAAAGAAAAAACTTTACCGTGTGTCCTTTTTTGGTTCAACATCATGCATGCATGCATGCATGATTTGTGTTCTCTAAACTCACCTTGTGAAGGCAGTGGCGGAGCCAGGAATTTTCTTCTTGGTATTCATTGGTATTCATCTGTGTAATACAATAGCAATATGACAACAAATATACATCAAGCTAGCAATAATATACCAATGAATCAGCCATTTTTGGGTATTCCATGGAAGTCCAGGGAAGACCCCTGGCTCCGCCACTGTGTGAAGGGTTGTTCGTTTGTTCTTAGACGTGTGCATCAAATACAAACATGTGTTGCAATGATAATCGATAAAGGTGATTCGTTCGTTGCGAATCTTGGTGCCTGACCAGAACAGCTAGCGGAATGTTCACCGTTTTTTGAGACTTTGACAAGATGGAAAATGTAGAAAAGGACGGGCCAATAATATCCCAGTTGGATGGAATCTACGGCGCACGCACGCCGGTTTCTAGAGTACAAGTGTAGGACGTCCTACCTAGTTGATGATGATGATAGCCTCAATATATATATGCACTGGTTGCAGTTTTTGCGTGAGATATTTAATTCCTAGGAAGGAATGAAGAGACAGGAGCGAGCAAACTATGCATGGTTCCGAAAATGTTCGGGCAAGATAAGCTCGACCGGTAGCAATAGCGTGCGCAGGCCGTGGTTTGCGGCCAGGTTCATCGGCCGACTCCATATGTATTTCTATCCATCCTATCACGCCGAAATTAAGAGATAAAGTACGGCCGCCATTTGTACATGAGAAGGCGCCCACACGGCTCTCCAAGAGGACAAGAGGAAGAGTATATCCATCCGTCTCGTCTCGGTCGACCAGATGCCTCTGTGGCTCCGTTTCAGCCGGAAGAAGAGTATGCCCGTCTCCATCCATCCATGATCCATCAAATAGTATTTGTTCAGACTACCTTTTGCCACTAGTCATATCTTCTCCTCGAGCAGATAATGCATGCGGCTCGATCGGCATCTGATAATTAACGGACGTGCCCCCGCAAAAAAAAAAAAACATAATTAGAGCATCTACCGCCGGACCTTGTAAATCCGGGTCCTCAAACGTCCACGGACACTGACCGGTCACGCCTCAAATAATGCATTCCACATCCAGATATCTCAAATTAGAAACCTCAAATCCATACTATTACATGCAACGTAAACCTAATACTAAGCGGAGGTCGTCCGGCTCCGCCGTGCCCATGTCCGGCGGCTGCCGTCGTGCGGCCGCCTCCCGGGAGCGGCGGAGCGCAACACGGTCGGCCATCTCCTCCTCGGGGTCGCGTGGGATGAGCTCGTCGTCGACGGATCTGGAGGTGAAGGACTCAGATCCACTGCCCGCCATGTCGGAGAATGTCGGAGATCACCGGAGGTGAGCTTGGGTGACGGATGAGAGTGGAATGAAGTGGCTAGGATTTGGTCCGGCGAGCGGATGGGGACGAATATATATGGGGTCAATGCGGGCCAGTGTGGGCCAGGCGGGCGTGCCCGGGCTCCCCTATGCCCATCCCATATTTTGGCTAGAAATGAGGGATGCCGGTCAGCCCGGACGTTTGAGGCCGGTTTAAGGGGTCTGTCTGAATCGATTTTTTGTGACCGGATGGCTGTCCGAATCGTTTGAGGAGGGTATAAGATGTCCGGCTGTAGATGCTCGTGCCCTTTTTTCATTCAAAATGCAAAGGAGGCGGATGCATGCGCATGCACATCGGAACAACCACGGCCTGCATGGGACCAGTCACGCATACATGGTGACACGAAGCACGTGATCGAGCGATGTCCATACGGTCCCCACATGCACGTACCTTCCACGTCTCGACGCGTCCCAAGTCTTTCTCTTTCCTTTTAGTTTGTCACGGCCTGTGTCAGAGATAATGAATAATGATGTCGTGGTACCACTTGATACGACGGTGAAAATGGACCAGGATCGATGCATTCATGTGCTAGCTAACTTCACAGGCCAGTTAGTACGTATGTGTACCGGATCGATGTCGGTTCGCTGTTCATTCTTGGAAGTTTCCGCCGGCGACGACGACCACGGGACGTATACACACGGCAGCGACGGCTCGATTCATCCAGCAGATCTAGGGCCCCCGATTCGACCCGACACACTGATCCATGGGCGTGGGGACAGCTAAGCCAGCCCAACTTCGTAGACCGTTGACAAATCATGGCACTCGACCGATCTCTGCACGTTGAAAAGTTGATACAGTACATACGAGTAGGTCAGCATTCAGAGATCAGACATCAGAGTCAGGGGACCGACTAGCTAGCTACCTATCTCGGTTAGAGCATCTTCAACAGCCGCCCCAAAAACGGCCCGCGTTGTAAGCAGCGAAACCGCGCTTTCCAGCGGCCGCTCAAAAACCGCGTGCGCGGCATAAGTGCTTCCGCGCGCGGAGCGAAACGGCATCGCGCACGGCTTATTTGATGCGCCCGCTCCCGCGTGCGGAACCACTCGAGCGCTCGCGCATCTTCTCCCAACTCCTTCCCCACCAGCGCCCGCGCCGCCGCCGCGCCATCCCTTTTCTCCGGCGACCCATCGGTGTTTCCCGGACCTATCCCCGTGCCTCTGCAGCTTCCTCCCCCTCCCACTAGTCGCCGCCGGCCCTTGCGCGCGCCATTCCTCCGGCGAAAAGCGCTCGGCCGCCCACCGCCGCTCGGCGCCCACAAGGTGTTCGACAAAACGCCCACAAGGTATATATTGCTCAAACTACACATTTTTTACATTAATTTGATTCTTGTTGTTCGTAGTTTTTATAGACTAATTTAAATTCAATATTGTAGATGGGTTCATCATATAATTCTTCTGAAGAAGAATTTGATATGGAAGAGGAAGAGGACCTTGCAATCATCATAGCTATGCACATCAATAAAAAACCGAAGCACGGTGGTTCGGTTATGGGTCGGCAGAAAATTCGGAGGGACAAGATCGATGCCGACAACAGATTGATGAGGCACTATTTTGTGGAGAATCCCACATACCCCGAGTCGTATTTCCGGCGCCGTTTTAGGATGAGCACCGGGTTGTTCAGGCGCATTGCAGAGAAACTAGCGAGCCATGATCGTTTTTTTCAGCAAAGGAGGAACGCCGCCGGAGAACTCGGGCATAGCACCTTTCAAAAGGTGACAACCGCTTTGCGTATGTTAGCATACGGTATTCCGGCTGATCTAGTTGATGACCACTTGGCAATGGGTGAGAGTCAAGCCATCATGTGTGTCAAGCGCTTTGCAGTCGGAATTGTGCAAGTGTTTGGCCCGGAGTATCTGAGATCTCCCAATGCTGAAGACGTCGCAAGGCTTTTGAAGATAAACAAAGCTCGCGGGTTCCCAGGTATGCTTGGCTCAATAGATTGCCTGCATTGGAATTGGAAGAACTGTCCTAAGGCATGGCATGGACAATTCCACGGCCAGAAAAAGGGTTCCACTATAATCCTTGAAGCGGTGGCCGATCAAGAGACTTGGATTTGGCATGCTTTTTTTGGCATGCCAGGATCTTTGAATGACATCAACGTGGTTAATCGGTCACCACTCATCAATAAGATTGCAAATGGTGAACTGCCACCGATACAGTTCGTAGCAAATGGCCATACATACAACTATGGCTACTATCTTGCGGATGGCATCTATCCAAAGTGGCAAACATTTGTGAAGCCGTTGAAAAAACCACAAGGTAAGAAAAATCTAGATTTTCACAATGCTCAGGCGACGGCTAGGAAAGATGTTGAGAGAGGATTTGGTATTTTGCAAGCCCAATTTGCTATTGTGAGAGGACTGGCTAGATTTTGGCCAAGATTTAGGATACTCTCAGTACGAGCTCTTGGTACATCCCGTACGAGTGCGGCGGAGTGCTGCGAGGGTGGCCCGATTTGTTGCTTCGTATCATGCTATTCGGCGTGCCGAAACGCATGACGATCTTCAGAACGATCTCGTCGAGGAGTGGTGGGAATGGAATGGCCGACAGAACGCATGATGATTTGGTTATTTGATGTTGTAAGTTTGATGTTGTATTGTTAAACTATTTGTTGTATTGGATGATAAACTATTTGTTTGAGTTGTAATAATAAAATTAAACTATTTATTGATGATTGTTTGATCTTTTGGTTTATTTTTGGAGTGCATATGTTGTTTGTGTAGGGCGCGCGCCGTGTATTTGTAGCGCCTGCTGGAGCGCCGCGCGCACGCTAAAATTTGCGGCGGTCGTTGGAGCCAACGCTGGGCTGCGCGCTAAAAAACTTTTGTTGCGCGCTGCAAAACAGTTTTTTGCGCGCTCCGCGAAGCGCGCCTGTTGGAGATGCTCTTAAGTTGGCAACGGTGGGCGCGGTTGGAACGCCGGAGGTTCATCGCCGAGCTCCTCCAAAATTTCCAATAATGACGGACGGCTTCCATAAGCGTTGCAGGTCCCGGCCGACTCCATGGGTGGCTCAGATCCACGCGCCGGTCGTCGTTCTTCAGTCGCAGGGTCTTCAGTCAAGTGTAAGTAGAATGTTTGGTTACCACTCCTCCTCTTCTCTCTCAGGTCGTCCCGTTGAGAGTCCACCGTAGATCTCGTCGCCCGGCTACTCGATCCCCCTCCTCCGGCGGCTCTGCTGTCGTGAGTGAGCATGGGCGAGCTAGCCAGGTTCCCCTGTATTTACTAGCTGTAGTTTTAGGTCTTTGTTTTCGATGCAGTAGCTTGTCCTTCGTGGCGAATGGCGTTATGCCTCTGCCGCTTTGCTCCCCGACGTCTCCGAGCGGCGCTGGGCGAGCCCTCCTCCTGTTGCCCTCTCCCTGTCCATGGTGGACGGTGATGGGTTGCAGCGGGTCTGGAGGAAGCGGATCAAATAAGCTCGTTGGTGCTCTTGGTGGTGAGTTCTTGGATGCTGAGGCAGCTCCGCAAGCTTTGTTCTCTCGCCATGGTGGCGATGGGAGGAAGAAGCGGGGCGATTCTCAGTACCTCGGGGACGAGCTGCTCCGGAGTTGGGGAACCGCGAAGCCCAGAAGAACACTCTCGGCGGCCGTTGATTGCCAGCCGACCCAGATGGCCAGCAGGTGGCTTTCTCTTACGCCGGCGTCTGATTCCGGCGTTCTTACAACCTCCATGGAGAGGCCCTCGATGGAGCTTGATGTGGCGCTCCACGCTGAGTCAGAAACAAGTGGTTTTGTCCCCGTTTCTGACGCCGGCGGCTGCACTCGAAGCTCCAGTATCACCGGCGGTGGCAGAGGAGGATCCGATTGCTTTTTTCAATTTCCTTGCAGGGTCTTCTGTGCAAATGCTTGGGACTGTTCTGTAATTTTTATATTTCTTGAGGTCCCTTATGTAAGCTGTATCTCCACTGCTTTAATATAAGATGGTTTCCAGGCCCTTCGGGGCCGCTCTGGTTCAAAAAAAAAGAAGTCAAGTGTAAGTATTGCTTAGTTTTTTTTTTTTGAACATAGTACAGACGCAAGCGCTCATATACACGTGCATACACTTACCCCTATGAACGCACACACGCACACCCTACCTCTATGAGCACCTCCGAGAGACTGAGCCGGCATATCATCTTGAAATTTACGAAGGAATAAATGCGAGCACAAGGATTTGAACCCTGGTGGGCTGGGAATACCACAGTCCCTCTAACCATCCAACCACAGGTAACAGGTTGGTTCGCAAGTATTGCTTAGTTGATATGTAAATTGTAGTATAACCCAATTACCTCCACACGGTTTGTACTGGCCGGATCAAGCCAGCTGGTTTTACTCTGCCTTCTCCACATTCGTACGTATGCAGCAAGTTGGAGTATACTTATTTTGTTGGTTCTGGGAGGCACAATATAAATAAATCTGATAGAAAAATCGCGGGGATAACGTCAGAGGATAAGCACGATGGATGTATGTTGGGAGGGCATGGGATGCCATTGGGTGGAGTGGACAGTCGTCAAACTTAGACACCCCATGCCCATGTTATCACATCACAGGCACAGCAGATCAGGCAAACATGGTCAAATGCTTAATTAATTTAGTACAGCCCCACTAGGCCACCACCATTCACCCATCGAATCGATTTCCCTTTGTCTGACTGACAGAGCAGCGTTGAATTTTCCACTTGAAGAACATGGTGCGTGCCATCCCATGTTTTCTTCAAGGAGAAATTGTATACGAATTACTACTAAGAAACAATTTCAGCCGTAATTAAATATCTCCATTTTCGACGAGCTTAATTTGTCAAACAATTCAATCGCGGTCAACTGATCTTCTGTATCCACACCATCCTAGACAGATGACATGACAGTGATCCTGTATATCGCCCATCAGCAAGCAGCAGCAGCATTCAGAAAACAACAGGCTGATCTGCTCCAGCGGTCCAGCCTAATTTGGTGTTAAAAAGACACGAGTGGCATCGACCGCTTCTTTTTCTCCGCAGAAGAATAAAATTATAAAATGGCGCTATCCGTCTGCAGCAGCTTCACGCATCTTGGGTACAACAAGAGAAGCTAGCTGTCGATCGAGGAAGCGATGGATGCGTGAGCCAGGTTCTCAAGAATTTTCGGTGCCATCCGGAGATATTCCCACTTAACAACACGTTCGTGCAAAGCAACCATGCATGCATGCGCTCCCCATTATGCCTGTCTCTGTGTTCTGTTTCTGCAAGCTAGCATCAGGTGCCGGGCAGAGAGTTCAGACTTTAGATAGGAGAGTAACTCTCAAGCAACACGAACAGCGACAGCCTAGTTGTGGCATTGTTAGTTTTATTATTTATATGCTTACCGAATCGCATACGTACCTGGTCGTCAACAATTCTTCAAACAAGCAGGAGATTGCAGACAAAGTTAATCATAATCTATTTCTAGTATTTTTGAAGTAAATTTGACACAATTCAACCACGGCAGAGAAACATTTCGTGGCAGTGAGTGCTACTACTACTATTCAGCTTAGCCTTCGGGGCAAAGAAACTTAGAGCATCTACAGCCGGACTTGGCAAATCTGGCCCCTCAAACGCCCGAGAACGCGCCCGGACGCGTCCGCGGGCATTGACCAGGCACGTCTCAAATTAAGCACTCCACATCCGAACACCTCAATTAGCATATCTCAAATCCATACAAACTCATGCAACTACGTCGACGCACACGGATCGTCCGGCTACTCCATCACAGTACACTAAACATGCCATCGGACTACCAAAATTTGGCATGTTTGGCTATGGTGGACTTCATCCACGGCTGCCCTTGCCCTTCCCTGCGTCCTTGCCGTCCTTCTCGCGGAAGTACCGCTCGAAGACGCAGTACGGATCCAGCCGGATCTGCTCGTCGCCGGAGCTGTCCTCGCCGTCGCTGTCCTTCTCCTCTTTCGGTGGCAGTCCGGCCATGGCCCGGACCGCCTGACTCTGCTCTCAGGCGAGGGCGCGCGTGTTCCTCCGCTGCCGTTTCTTCACAATGCGGGCACGGATGGCTTCCTCCTCTGCGGCCGCCCGCGCCGCCGCAGCAGCCGCCTCCGTCTCCGCCATATCCGCCGCGAGACGGGCCTCGATGGCCCTTGCCCTCTCCTTCTCACGGCGTGCCACCCGGACCCGGTACGACTCATAGTCTGCCAGACCGGTGATGGGGAAGGAGCGGTGTTCCGGCTGCCGGGAACGCGAGGATCCAGCACCGTCGGACCCAAGCGCCCGGTGAGCCAACGCAAGGGCCTCGCGGCGGATGGATCCGTCCCTCGGTCGGCTGCTCTCCTCCCGGGACCGGCGGAGTGCAATGCGAACTGCCATTGCCTCCTCCAACCCACACGGAATCACACCCCAGTCGACGGATCCGGAAAGGTCGGACTCCGATCCGCTATCTGACATGGCGGAGGTGGCCGGAATCCGCCGGAGGAGAGCTCGGGTGGCGGAGGGGAGTGGAGGGGAGGGGAGTGAAGTGGCTAGGGTTTGGTCCGGCGAGCGGATGGGGACGAATATAAGTGGGGTAGGGGTGGGCCAGCATGGGCCGGCTCCGACGTGGCGGGCGTGCCCGGGCGCGACCGGGCGCCCCCATATCCGCCCCATATTTGGGCTGGATATGGGGGGTGCCGGTCAGCCCGGACGTTTGAGGGCCATTTGAGGGGTCCGTCTAGGTCAAAAAAAAGTGACCGGACAGTGACCGGGCGGCCCGCCCGGGCGTTTGAGGCGGGTTTGAAAGGTCCGGTTGTAAATGCTCTTACAAGTCTAAAGTCCAAGTGGTCGTGTCAGACTGTCAGGCTAAGCTCGTGGTTTTTCTCCGCCTCCATGTGGGCGATGTCTCCAGCAGAGGTGCACAAATGTACGTTCTAGTCAAGCTTTGCAGGTCATATATAGAAGCCTGATAGATCCATTCAAACGACGTTGAACTGAAGAGTTTAGAACCACACCATGCTGTGTATTCATTTTTGCTTTTTTTTTAAAAAAAAGGAGGATTACCCCAACCTTTACATCAACATGATGCACACAACCATCTTTATTAATTATTCATCAGAGTCTGCTAAAATGAATATAATAATCAACCCGAAGCCTCCTTCCGAGCGAACAAAGTCGCTACACCTACAAGTATACAGATGTCCCATGTCCGCATAACAGACACAATCTAATCCGGTGGTCTGAAGACCATCCGGTCTAGGCATCCCATAACGTGCACAACCTGCGCACGCTCTACCATCCGTCGCTGCAAGCTTCCGTCATCCCGTCTTCCGGAGGAATCACTGCATAGATCTTGCCAGTCCCATCTACCGTCGACGTCACCACGACACTTGATAGCGCCACCAGCCTGCGTGCGTCGATCAATCCGCATCCAACTCTGAGACTCCACTGCTCCACGCCGTTGAGACCCACCATCATCAATGCGGCCGATGTAACACCGATCCACCTGTTGGCTCTGCAGTGAACCAGTGCTCCAAGACGGTGCTACCAGGAGGGAGAACGACACCAAAGTCTTCGTCGTCATCCGATCCAGGGGGACCCAAGTCTAAGGTTTCCCTCGGAACAGCTACCACCTGGAGGAAGAGGGGCACGACATCTGCAACTGTCGACGCACCCAAGCGGTTTCCCACCGCACCGTAGCTCTCACGACAAAGCCTTCAAGAAGGACACGACGCCAAGAGCGCCGTCACCGCCCAGGGTTTTCACCCGAGAGAGCGTGAGGTGGGAAAAGGTAGGGCGGACCCGAACGACATCTCGAGGAAGGAAAACGGCACCCGCGGGTGTCATTGCCGTTGCGGCCGGTAGGAGCCGACCTGGGAATTATCCCAATCTAGATGTCCACCTCCCGCTTCGTCCAAACCCGGTAACCGGCTAGCAGCACAACCATGTCCGGTTAGACGGAGTGCATGCAACATGGGTTGGAGGAAGGAGCAGCACGGTGCCGTTGGTCACCGGGGCGGCAAGTCGCGACACCAACCCGCCGGTGAATCGCCGGCCACCCGGTCCAATCCCCGGCAGCCCAGCCGCGCCACCGGACGGGAAAGTCTCACCAAAGGGACCGCCGTCCCTGAACCATAGATCGCAGCCGCCGTACCATCGCCAAGCAGTCGGAGAAGGGGCCCGCCGTCGTCTTTCTCGGAGCCATCCGAACTTTGTCGGAGGCGCCTCAGGCGACGGCGAGGGGGCGGAAGATGTGGCGGGGAAGGAAGAGGCGTCGGGGTGAGGTGGCGGCGAATGAGGGATCCGGCGGCCACGCTAGATCACGATCACGAGTCCCTTCTGGCCGGGCGCTAGATTTGTTTTTGTTGCAACATCATGCATGCATGCATGCATGCATGATTTGTTTTTTCTCTAAATACAGGTGGTTTCATACATGGGTTGTTCGGTCATTATCAGACGTGTGCATCAAATACAAAAGGTGCTGCAATGATAATCAATAAAGGTTATTCGTTCGTTGCGAATTTTGGCACCTGACGAGAACAGCGGAATGTTCACCTGATTTGAGACTTTGACAAGAACGAAAATGTAGAAAACTGATAGACCAATAATACTCCAGTTGGTTGGAATCTACGGCGCCCGCACGCCGCCGGTTTCTAGATTACCAGTGTACGACGTCCTCCTAGTTGACAACGTAGATGATATCCGCATATATACTCCAGTAGTTTTGGCGTGAGATATCTAAATTCCGAAGGAAGGAATAGACAGGGAGCGAGCAAGCAAAGTATGGTTCCAGAAATTTTCGGGCAGGATAAGCCCGGCACGGTGGCTGCCATTTGTACGGGAGAAGGCGCCTTTCCCCACACGGCTCTCCAAGAGGGAACGTATGTCCGTCTCGTGTCGATCGACCAGATGCTCCTGTGGCTATTCAACAGGAAGTTGAGTTTGTCCGTCTCCATCCATCCATCATATATATTTCGTATCGGTTTTGCTAGATCACATCTAGATGTGACTTAAGTATTGCACATCTAAATTCTATGTCATTGATTTTACGCGGAGATTCGTGTGACTTTTTCTTTTTTAATTTTAGTTTTATCTTTTCATACTTGATTGAGTCACTTAGTGTGCAATAACTATGTCATATCTAGATGTGTCCTAGACACACCCATTTCGTATACGTACAACATTATGGCATCAATTATAGAGATAGATAGGTTCTCCTTCACTAGGTACCGCATATCATATCGGCACCGATATTCTTCTGATCTACCACCTGTGGCAAACCAGCTACAAGGATTGATTAGCGGACGCGCCTATTTCCTTCAAAACGCAAGATGATGCTGATACATGCACATGCACATCTGATGTACCGTACGATACATTGGTACAATCACGACCTCTGCATGCAACCTGCATCCATGAAGACGCGAAGCACGTGATCGAGCGATGTCCGTATAGTCCACACGTATGTACCTTGCACATGTCGACGCGTCCCAAGTCTTTCGTTAGTTAGTCACCGCCGGTGTCAGAGAGGTAGCATTTTTGTTGACGGTGAAAGTGGACACTAGTACAAAACAGGCCATCGGTCCACCCCTGAGAAACCCATTAGTTCCGGTTCACTCACGAACCGGGACTCATGGGGGCATCGGTCCCGGTTCGTGAGGCCAGGGCGCCGGCCGGGCCTCGTGGGCCATTGGTCCCGGTTCGTCGGACCCCTTTTGTCCCGGTTCTAGACACGAACCGGGACCAATGCACCTCGCTCCTGGCCCACAACCATTGGTCCCGGTTCGGGGCTGGAATCGGGACTAAAGGTGACCCCTTTAGTCCCGGTTCCAGCCACGAACCGGGACCAATGCGCCTCGCTCCTGGCCCATAACCATTGGTCCCGGTTTGTAGCTGGAACCGGGACCAATGGTTGGCCTATATACAGCCCCCGCATTGCTCTGTTTTTTTGCCCGGCCGTGGGAGAGCTTTTGTGATGCTCTAGCTCACCTCCTATGCACATGAGGTGTTCGATGAAATGCCCGAGCCACACTTAAGCTTTCTCCTCTCGAAGCTCCTTGTCCAAGCTTCATTTTCCTCAAGATTTGTCTAGGTTTGGCGGTCCGTCCTGTCCCGTCCCCGTCCTCACCGCCGTCGATTGCCCGCGCCCATCTCGGCGCCGGCAACACCGTGGTTAGCCTCTTCTTCTTATCTTCTTTCTAAAAGAAAAAAGTTCTTAATTGTGTGTTTTAATTAGATGCTCTAGAGAGTTATATGTTGTTCAATAATAAGAACTATATAACGCACGCAGATGAACCGGCAATGGATGTACGGCGACCGACGCACCTCCGAGTATATTAAGGGCCTGCATAATTTTCTCGAAGCGGCTGAGGCAAACAAGCAGAATGGTTTTATGCATTGTCCATGTACTGTTTGTGAGAATACGAAGGCTTTCTCCAACTCTAAAACCCTTCACTTCCACCTGCTTGAGAAGGGTTTTATGCCACACTATAATGTTTGGACCAAGCACGGAGAAAGAGGGGTTATGATGGAAGACAACGAAGAAGAAGAGGATGATGACAACTACCCGCCCCCTGAATACGGTGATGCTGCAATGGGGGAAGCTGAAGATCAAGAGGAACCAGACGATGTGCCCGATGATGATCTTCGCCGGGTCATTGTTGATGCACAGAGAGAATGCGAAAGTGAAAGGGAGAAGTTGAAGTTCGATCGCATGTTAGAGGATCACAAAAAAGGGTTGTACCCAAATTGCGAAGATGACAACAGAAAGCTCGGTACCACACTGGAATTGCTGCAATGGAAGGCAGACAATGGTGTATCTGACAAGGGATTTAGTTCGCTGCTGAAAATAATGAAGAAGAAGCTTCCAAAGGATAACGAATTGCCCGGCAGTACGTACGAAGCAAACAAGGTTCTATGCCCTCTAGGATTGGAGGTGCAGAAGATACATGCATGCCTTAATGACTGCATCCTCTACCGCGGTGAGTACGAGGATTTGAACGCATGCCCGGTATGCGGTGCATTGCGGTATAAGATCAGACGAGATGACCCTGGTGATGTTGAGGGCGAGCGCCCCAGGAAGAGGGTTCCTGCCAAGGTGATGTGGTATGCTCCTATAATACCACGGCTGAAACGTCTGTTCAGAAACAAAGAGCATGCCAAGTTGATGCGATGGCACAAAAAAGACCGTAAGAAAGACGGGAAGTTGAGAGCATCCGCTGACGGGTCGCAGTGGAGAAAAATCGAGAGAAGGTGGGGGGGACTTTGTAGGTGACGCAAGGAACGTATGGTTTGGTTTAAGTGCAGATGGCATTAATCCTTTTGGGGAGCAGAGCAGCAATCATAGCACCTGGCCCGTGACTCTATGTATCTATAACCTTCCTCCTTGGTTGTGCATGAAGCGGAAGTTCATTATGATGCCAGTGCTCATCCAAGGCCCTAAGCAACCCGGCAATGACATTGATGTGTACCTAAGGCCATTAGTTGAAGAACTTTTATAGCTGTGGAATGGAGAAGGTGTACGTGTGTGGGATGAGCACAAACAGGAGGAATTTGACCTACATGCGTTGCTGTTTGTAACCATCAACGATTGGCCTGCTCTCAGTAACCTTTCAGGACAGACAAACAAGGGATACCACGCATGCACACACTGTTTAGATGACACCGACAGTATATATTTGGACAAATGCAGGAAGAATGTGTACCTGGGGCATCGTCGATTTCTTCCGACCAACCATCAATGTCGAAAGAAAGGAAAGCATTTCAAAGGTGAGGCAGATCACCGGAAGAAGCCCGCCCTCCGTACTGGTGATCACATACTTGATATGGTCAATGATTTACAAGTAATCTTTGGAAAGGGTCCTGGCGGACTATCTGTTCCGACTGATGATGCGGGACGCGCACCCATGTGGAAGAAGAAATCTATATTTTGGGACCTACCCTATTGGAAAGACCTAGAGGTCCGCTCTGCAATCGACGTGATGCACGTGACGAAGAATCTTTGCGTGAACCTGCTAGGCTTCTTGGGAGTGTATGGGAAGACAAAAGATACACCGGAGGCACGGGAGGAACAACAACGTGTGCATGAAAAAGACGGCATGCATGCAAAGCAGTATGAAGGTCCTGCCAGCTACGCTCTTACCAAAGAAGAGAAGGAAATCTTCTTTGAATGCCTGCTCAGTATGAAGGTCCCGTCTGGCTTCTCGTCGAATATAAAGGGAATAATAAATATGGCAGAGAAAAAGTTCCAGAACCTAAAGTCTCATGACTGCCACGTGATTATGACGCAACTGCTTCCGGTTGCATTGAGGGGGCTTCTACCGGAAAACGTTCGATTAACCATTGTGAAGCTATGTGCATTCCTCAATGCAATCTCTTAGAAGGTGATCGATCCAGAAATCCTGTCAAGGTTAAGGAGTGATTTGGTGCAATGTCTTGTTAGTTTCGAGCTGGTGTTCCCACCATCTTTCTTCAATATCATGACGCACGTCCTAGTTCATCTAGTCGACGAGATTGTCGTTCTGGGCCCTGTATTTCTACACAATATGTTCCCCTTTGAGAGGTTCATGGGAGTCTTAAAGAAATATGTTCGTAACCGCGCTAGGCCAGAAGCAAGCATCTCCATGGGCCATCAAACAGAGGATGTCATTGGGTTTTGTGTTGATTTCATTCCTGACCTTAAGAAGATTGGTCTCCCTCAATCGCGGCATGAGGGGAGACTGACTGGAAAAGGCACGCTAGGAGCGGACTCAATAATATGTAGGGACGGGCATTCTTGGTCTCAAGCACACTACACAGTTCTACAGAATTCTACCTTGGTAACCCCGTATGTCGATGAACACAAGAATATTCTGCGCTCCAAACACCCGGAGCAGTGTGACGACTGGATTACATATGAACACATCAGGACTTTCGGCAGTTGGTTGCAAACATGTCTCATGGGTGACAACACTGTTTCTGATGAGCTGTACTCGTTGGCCAGGGGACCATCTTCGACTGTATTGACTTACAAAGGGTACGAGATAAATGGGAATACATTTTACACGATCACCCAAGATCAAAAGAGCACCAACCAAAACAGCGGTGTCCGCTTTGATGCAGCAACCAAGAGGGGAAAGGACACATATTATGGTTACATAGTGGACATATGGGAACTTGACTATGGACATGATTTCAAGGTCCCTTTGTTTCAGTGCAAATGGGTCAATCTGTCAGGAGGCGGGGTACAGGTAGACCCACAGTACGGAATGACAACAGTGGATCTCAACAATCTTGGGTACACAGACAAACCATTCGTCCTAGCCAATGATGTGGCGCAGGTTTTCTATGTGAAGGACATGTCTACCAAACCGAAAAAAAGAAAAGATAAGGAAGCGAATACATCATACGATGAGCCAAAGCGCCACATAGTTCTTTCAGGAAAAAGAGACATCGTGGGATTGGAGGGCCAGACAGACATGTCTGAAGATTATGAAAAGTTTCATGAAATTCCTCCCTTCAAAGTCAAGGCTGACCCAAGCACCCTGTTAAACGATGAAGATTATCCATGGTTACGGCGCAATAAGCAAAGGACACAAGCGAAGAAAAAGTGAAGACTTTCTCTCCACAACTATATCATTGCAGTTACATGTGAAGAAATTAAATGCCTTTTGTAACAGATGAGTTTTCATCCGAAACCCTGATACTTCGAAAGAGATTGTCCGTTTTGTACACGAAGTGCATCCAGTTTTTGCCGTAACCCTCTCAACTTTTTAGCACATGCTATGTGGGTGAAATGATGATACCATGCCAACTTTCAACCTGTTCAGAGTTCATTTGTAGTGCTTTTCAATTTCAGGGTCATTTAGCTTAAAAAAATCAGTAAATGCATGAAAAATAGGAAATGAAGTCAGAAAGGGTTGAAAATTGATGATGTGGCTTTGAATGGTGCATTTTGAACACACAAAAAGTCTGGAGTTCAAATAAGTTCAAAAAAATGAAATCCCTTTGTAACAGATGAGTTTTCGTCCGAAACCCTGATACTTCGAAAGAGATTGTCCATTTTGTACATGAAGTGCATCCAGTTTTTGCCGTAACCCTCTCAACTTTTTAGAACATGCTATGTGGGTGTAATGATGATACCATGCCAACTTTCAACCTTTTCAGAGTTCATTTGAAGTGCTTTTCAATTTCAGGGTCATTTAGCTCAACGAATGAACTCATAGCAAAAAGAATGAACTAGAAAACCTTTATGAAAACCTAATAGCAAAAATAATGAACTAAAAATAATTAATTAAAAAATTCTGTTATGATCAACTAAAATAAAACTATAATATTCTTCAATAGCAAAAAGAATCAACTAAAAAGCTTTTATAAAACTCTAATAGCAAAAGGAATCAACTAAAAATATTTTATAAACCTCTAGTATTTATGAAACTAAAATTATATAAAATTTATGCAACTAAAGTTATCAAAGTATTTTTTGTTCAAAACATTAATAGCAAAAAGAATTTTCATAAAGAATTTTTTTAGAAACTTTAATAGCAAACTAAAATAACAAAATCTGTTTTTGGTTAAAACAGACATTTAAAATTACCTAAAAATTACCAAATTGAATATAATGATAAAACACAGTAATATTAAATAGCAGGAAAAAGAATCACTCAAAAATCTATTTTTATAGTAAAGTTATTCACAAACTAGTGATTTACACCAATTTAAAAGAATTCAAATTTAAACTATTCAAATTTGGAAACTAATGGCACTAACAGAAAGTTTATAATTTTTGTGACCTAAAAGCAAAAAGAATCACTGAAAAACTGTAAGTAGAAACAAAAGAAAATAAATAAAGCAAAAAAGAAAACAAAAAAAGTAGAAATTTTTTTAAAAAAATGCCGCCTAGTGGGCCACCACGGCCTGAATACGACTTGAAACCCAACCATCTAGTTGGGCCAGGATTCAGGCCCGCAGAAGGCCTAGAAGGTCCACAGGCAGATGTGTGTGAGATTAGGCCCGTAAGCCTGCTGTTGAGAGGAGCTCGAGAGGGCTGGCGCAGCAGCGCTTATAAACCACTCTCGAGCCCTCTCAGCTAGCGAGGTGGGACTAAACTTTTGGCCCCGGGCAACACCACCCTTTAGTCCCGGTTGGTGGCACCAACCGGGACCAATGCCCACCTTTGGTCCCGGTTGGTGCCACCAACCGGGACCAATGCCTACCTTTGGTCCCGGTTGGTGCCACCAACCGGGACCAAAGGTCTCTGCTTCCCGCCCTTTGGGCTGACGAAAAGAGACCTTTGGTCCCGATTGGTGGCACCAACCGGGACTAAAGGGTGGCATTGGTCCCGGTTGGTGCCACCAACCGGGACCAATGCTGAGTGTATATAACCAGCACTTGTGAAATTTCACAGTTTTCATCGCCACTTCGCCCGACGACGCCGACCTCCTCGACGCCGCCAAGCTGCCCCGACGCCGTCCACCGCCCACGCCGTCGCCATCGCCAGGCCCCTGCCCCGTCGTCGCCGTCGCCGTCGCCGTCGTCGTCCCCGAGCCCGTGGCCCTGCCCCGCCCCGGAGCCCACGCCCCTGCCCCGTCGTCGCCGTCGTCGTCCCCGAGCCCGCGGCCCTGCCCCGCCCCCGAGCCCACGCCCCTGCCCCGTCGTCGCCGTCGCCGTCGTCGTCCCCGAGCCCGCGGCCCTGCCCCGCCCCCGAGCCCACGCCCCTGCCCCCCCCCCCCCGAGCGCCCCCGGCCGCGCCCCTGCCCCGGCCCGCCCCCGCCGTCGCCGGCGCCGGCGCCCTCGCCGCCCCCGCCGTCGCCGTCACCTTCGCCGGCCGCCCCCGCTGTGAGCCGCCGCCGCCCCTGCTCTGTGCAATTTTTTTATATATATATGTTGATTTTTTTATATGATGAATGTTTTTGTTCATATATAATGTATATATGTATGTGGCTATATGTATGTATGGATGGATGTATATATGATTTTTTTTGTTCATAGCATGTTTTTGTTCATATATAATGTATATATGTATGTGGCTATATGTATGTATGGATGGATGTATATATGGTGTTTTTTTGTTCATAGCATTTTTTTGTTCATAGCATTTTTTTCCATGTATGTATGTGGCTATATGTATGTATGTCGCCGTCGCCCTCGATCTCCTACCCCCTCCCGCCCCTACCCGACAAACTCTCGAGGCCACCCAAACCCCTAGAAGAAAACTTCGGTAAATTCGACATGAGGGGGGACGTCAGACATATCGGGCGGCCAACTCTCGAGGCCACGCAAACCCTAGAAAAAATGCGTTGTCGATCTCCTACCCCCCCTCCCCTACCTGACAAACTCTCGAGGTCATCCAAACCCCTAGAAGAAAACTCCGGTAACTTCGACATGAGGGGGGACGTCCGACATGACATGAGGGGGGACGTCCGACATGACATGAGGGGGGACGTCGGACGTCGGACATGAGGGGTGAGCGTCGTTGTCGTCTACCCCCTCCCCGATAACTTCGACATGAGGGGGGACGTCGGACATGACATGAGGGGTGAGCGTCGTTGTCGTCTACCCCCTCCGGTAACATAGATAACTCCGGTAACATAGATTTATCAAGAATGCCCCCATTATGGATGTGCACAAGTTGATCCAATTTTTTTTTGATCTCATCTATATATATTCTTTATATGTCACGTTGTCTGTCAAAGTATTGAAGAAATCCATGGCTTCATCATTAGCCGGAAGTAACATGCGTATGATGCTATGAAGCTCTTCAAAGTTGTTTTGGAACGGAGTTCCGGATAGAATAATTTGCTTTTTGGTACGAATTTCAGCAAAGGCCTTCCAAATAGCGATATTCGGAAGGCTCTTGCTAAACTTCGTACCAAAAAGCTAATTAATTATCCTATCCGGGACTCCGTTCCAAAACAATTTTGGAGAGCTTCGTACCATTATGCGCCTGTTACTTCCGGCTAATGATGAAGCCTTGGTTTTCTTGAATCCTTTGACACTAGACAACGTGACATATAGAAGGGTAGATGAGATCAGGAAAAATATGGACCATTTTCTGCACATCCAGAATGGCGCCATTTTGTTAATTAAATCCCTTAAAGGTTAAGAGAATCCCTTGTTTGACATTCATGAGAGAGGCGGTCTGGACGTCGGACATTCATGTTTGTATCTTAATTGCCATGTTGTAATATTTGCAGAAACTATGGATCAAAGAGACTTGGAACAAGAACAGTTGTTGGGGGAGATAATCCTCGCCGGAGGTGATGCTGTCTTGTCGTTTCTCAACGACACCGATGGAACAATGGAGGAGGAAGGACATGATCATGATGGCTCCGGTGACATGATCATGATGGCTCCGGAGGTGCTGACTAGCTAATTGATGCATTAATTGTTTTGGTATGTACATATATTAACTCTTCTTTCTTCTTTTATAGCCCTCCGGATCGAGCCAAACTTCGGTAACGAGACGAGGCCCGAAGAAGAGGTTGCGCAAGGATGAAAGGTTCACGATCACAGCACTCGCGGACGATGGCCTACCGATTGAACCCAAGCGGACCAAGGACGCATTTTCTACTCAGTGCGGAGCTATTGTTAGGGACAACATCCCGATCAGCATCAAGCAATGGAATAAGCCTAAGGACGACGCCCCTAAAGGTGATTATGTCACCGATAGACAGAAAGATGATCTTTGGACCTTGCTGAAGGCAAATTTCACCCTACCGCCAGAGGAGGATCCGAATAAGCCCGTTATAGAGCCACTGGTAAAGGCGTGTGCTCTTAAGAAGATGGCAGATCTATTCAGGAGGTGGAAGAAGGAGTTGAAATCAAAGTTTGTCGACAAAGGTGAGACTCCAGAATTCATCGACCGATTTGAGAAGATAAGAGATCACTGGCCCGCATTTGTGGCCTACAAGACATCAGACAAGAGTAAGAAAATGTCAGAGACAAACAAGAACAACGCTGCAAAGAAGCAGTATCACCATCACACGGGGTCAGGTGGCTACCTCAAAGCCCGGCCGTTGTGGGACAAAGCTGAGAATGACCTGATTGCTAAAGGGGTCAAACCAGAGACATTGAAATGGCCAGACCGTTCAAGGACTTGGTTCTTCGGGGTTGGGGGAACTTTGGACCCTGAAACAGGGAAGTGCCGTTGGACGGAAGAGCAACTTGCAATACCCGTCACGAAGCTTCAGAAGTATATCACCGCAGCGCAGAAAGGGACGTTCATTCCCGACAGAGAGAAGGACGAGCTGACTGAGGCCCTAGGGAATGCTGAGCACCCTGGACGAACACGAGGCACACCAGGCTCCGTTCCGTGGAAGTTTGGGTTTCCCAACGCAGGCGGTTACAGAAGCCGGGAGAGAAAGAGGAAAGCGGAGCTGAGCGACATGCAGAAGATGAGTGCAAGACTACAAAAGCTAGAGGAAGCTGAGAGCCAGCGAGCTGCCGGCCAACTATCTCAGCGGCACGAAGCTACCCCAGAAGCTACCCCACCATCTCAGCGGAGAAGCAGCGTGGCTTCCACGGAGCCCGTTCAGACTAACTTCACGGAGCCTATCTACCCCGTGGATACTATCACGGAGGCTCAAAATTGCGAGCTTATGACGAAATGCCATAACCTCACTTTCAAGGCGGCTCTCGGCTCTGTTGCACCTCCTCAACCCAACGGAACTTTTCACTGCCTTCCGATTCCACATGGCTATGCTGTTGTGATGGTGGATGAAGTAATGGAGGGATTTGAGGAGCTCGAGCTTTACCACTCTACAGGTGAAGGGGAGAATCAGCTGGTTCGTGCTCTGAGGAGTACATGTCTATGGCAGAAGGAGTACATCAAGCTTCCAAACTGGACGCCTCCGCCTCCTCCTCCTCCTCCGGCGAGTCAGGGCACTCTGCCTCCTCCTCCTCCTCCTCCGGCGAGTGATCAGGGCACTCCGCCTCCTTCTCCGGCTCCTCCGACGAGTGAGGGCACTCTGCCTCCTCCTTCGCCTACTCCGGCGCGTCGGAGCACTCCGCCTCCTTCTCCGCCTCGTCAGCAACGACGGAAGAGAGACGCCGCCGCTCCGGCGGCTAGCAGTACAAGCAGAGGCGAGAGGCAATTCAGATACGGTCCATCTCTCAAGCCTGTGGAAAAGTTACCATATGAGAGGACCGAGCAGGAAAACGAGGACATATGTCGTGCCCAAGTGAGGGACCATTTTGCAAAGAAAACTCCACCTCCGAAGGAGAAGCTAGATCCGGTGAAAGTGAAGCGCACTATCGATGCCCTGAAGCGACCACCACCGCCTCCGCCGGATTCCAACTATGACCGCATAATTACTAAGACACATGCTAAAGCGCAGCAGTCGGGAAGTACTTCCAGTCCTGCAAGAGCGAAAAAACGAAGAAGTGGGAAAACAATTCCCCAGCTCGGCGAACAGGAGAAGCAATCGTGCCCCCCGCTCAAGGTGTCTAGCGATATCGCTAATCATCCGGTGCTACTGCCCGGTACCACTCTTGATGATTACCTGCCCGATGATGTACAGTTTGAAACGGCTGAGGTAGTAGACGTCTTTAGATACGAGCACGGGAAGCCTCTCGTCAAACCTGATCATCCTCATCTAACAACGATGATGCAAAAATTGCATGACTGGTACATGGAAACCTGCAGGAAGTCTGGGAAAGATAGTTTGTTAGTCGGAATTAAAAAAGAGCATGACTTCCCTGGAGTCGACCTGCTGCCTGTTGAATTTGTGGAGTTATTTCAATTATACAATCAAAAGGCCCTCGACAAACAACTCATGACTTGCTACTGTCTGTAAGTATTACTTCTATAATTAAGTCTCTAGCTCAACTCGTTCATTGCATGTATATATAATTACCCTCACTATATTATGCAGATTGAAGATGGTCGAATGCCAAAAAATAGGAATCTTCGACGTTGGGTTCATTAGCCCAAATACCGTAAATGAATGGTCGGTACGAAAGGCGGCTGAAGATACCGAGAACAACTTACTACAAACGTTCCTTACACATCAAAACAAAAGGGAAATACTCTTTCCTTACAACTTCAAGTGAGTGTTACTGTCTTCTACATATTCGGTTCCGCTTACTCGTGGTTAAGTAATGTAATTGATGAGTTATGCGTGCGCAGCTTCCACTATATTCTGCTATCCATTAACCTTGACGGGGCATTAGTAACTGTCTTAGACTCGCTCCGTAAAGATCCCAAGTATTATGCGGACATGACTGCAATGCTCCAGAAGTAAGTTCAATCAATACCGGGACCATATCGGCAACTTTCGTTCATTTCCTGATATCAAGTAATCATTTTCTTTGCCTGCCAGGGTTTGGAAAACGTTCACCGCTAAGGTTCCGGGTCTGAAGAAGGAGCTGCGATTTACACACCCCAAAGTAAGTAGTACTAGCTAGTTCCGCGCATCTCTCATTGATTCTAGTTTCATCAATACCATTATCATGCTTGCTTATCAGTTTGATTGAACTCTATTCTCGTAAAGTGCTTGTTGCAGGCACCCAACACTCATTTATGTGGATACTACGTATGCGAGTTCATTCGCTACTATACCTCTGAACGGGCCTCCTCTAAGAAACAATTTGAAGTACGTAAACAATATTCAAAATTTTATTTTATATATTACCATCAATTGGGTTGAGTTTCATTCATATATATGTATTGACCCCTTCTTTAAATTAGATCTGGCAGATGCGGGATGAACTCCTACCACATGATCGCATACGAGCAATTCAAGAGGAATTGGCGGGATTCTTTCTTGACCACGTCATACCTGAACAAGGAGAATACCATGTGAAATTGAAATTGTTGTAAGGGATGTTATATATTGTACATATGTAGCAGGGTCGGATAGATATACGAAAACTTGTTGTTCGACCAAGCACGAAGAAAGAGATGTCATTTCTCTCTATATATGTTCATGACGATCTTGTGTAATTAATGGTTTCCTTTATTTGCTTACTAGCTAGTGTCGAGTTCTCTCTATATTTGTAGTAGCTAGCGTCGACCAAGCACGGAAAAAGAGAGGTCACTTCTCTCTATTAGCTCGCTAACACAATATGAAACCCCTAAATTAACCCTTCAAAACCCCAAAACCCCCCCTTCCAAAAAAAAAAAACCCCATCGACTGCGAGCTGCTGACGCGTGGCCGCCTTTTGGTCCCGGTTCCTTTGGTCCCGGTTGGTAACACCAACCGGGACTAAAGGTCCTCCCTCCCCCGCCCCAGGCAGCGCCACGTGGAGGGCCTTTGGTCCCGGTTCGTAAGCAAACCGGGACTAAAGGTTTTGGGTATTAGTCCCGACCCTTTAGTCCCGGTTCCAGAACCGGGACTAAAGGCCCTTACGAACCGGGACAAATGACCCTTTTTCTACTAGTGGGAGCAGCACTGCAAAAAAAAAAAAAAAAAAAAAAAGGGTAGCAGGATCCAGCGATGCCACTGCTAGCTAACTTCACAGGCTAGCAAGTACCAGATCGAAGGCAACTCACTGTTTATTTTCGGAAGTTTCTCCGGCGGCGGCGGCGGCGACGACGACGACCGCGCGACGTATACATACGGCAGCGACGGCTCAATCCATGGAGCAGATCGAGGGTCCCCAATTCGACACGACACACACAGCACGTCGATCCAGGGGCGTGGGGAACAGCTAGCTAGCCCGACTTCTGCGACCGTTGACAAATCAGAAATCATAGCATTCTTGCTCTCTTTGCACGTTGAAAAACCGAAACACACTTGTACGAGTAGATCAGGATTTAGAGATCAGAGTCAGGGGACGTGCAGTTCAGTTACATCAGTGGCCGCGGTTGGAACGCTGGAGTTGGATCATCATGTCTGTTTGGTGAAGGCGACGATGACGAAGATCGTAAATTAATACAGTAATACCGATTGATACCACGAGAGGGAACCCAGGATACTGCTGCTGCCTGCCGAGCACCTCCAAAGTCTCCGATTATGACGAGTCAACCTTCCATCGCGTTGCAGATCCCGGCCGACTCCGTGGCTGGCTCAGATCCACGTGGTCGTCGTTCTTCAGTCGCAGGGTCTTCTCTACAATGCATTTCCTGTAGTACCTTTTTTTGCAGGGAACACCTCGGTCCTCTGATATCTTCTCAGTTATGGGCGACAGGCCAGAGACGACGAAGACCGAGGAGTGACTTTCGAGCCCAATAATTTTACTGTGGTTTAAGTGTAAACATAATGGGTGCAATTGTAAGAGTATCTACATCGATGGACTAATTCAGCCCCTCAAACGCCCTCGGACACTGACTGGTCAAGTCTTATAATTCATTTTTTCACAACCATACACCTCATATGGCAAAATCTTAGATTCATACAAAAACATGTATACTACGTATTCCGTAGATCAACTATCATTTACTACCCCAGTTCTTGTCGGAGATGTCACTATTTCCGTGCCCGGCTTCGGATACCCCAACGGCAGCCGCAGCTTCGTGTCCTCCGCCTCCGTGTCAAGTTCAGCAAAATGAGCATCAGTCGCCGCCCGCTCCTGCCGGATGAAGCGCCGGTTGGCCTTCACATAGGTCTCATCTTGGATGGAATCGAGGATGGCTTGCTGCTCCGCCATCTCGTCCGCTTGGGGGACCGCAAACTTCGCCTCCGCGTCCTCCATGTTGACGCCTAGAGCCTGATCCAGCTCCTCCTCCTCCGGCTGCTCCTCGTCCTCCTTCTCCATCGGAACCGAATGTTGCTGCTCCTCCTCAGGCGAGTCAGGAGGCAGGCCGGCAACGATGCAGATCACGCACCTCGCCTGGATCTGCTCCTCGATCTGGAATCAACGCTCTGCGTGAGAACGTCATAGGTAGTGTTCCTCTACCGGACCATGGCGAACCCGGACGGTGTGGGACAAATGGCGGAACGGAAGAGAGGAGGTGGATGGGCTCGGGCTGGCGGCACAGATATGGAGGAGGTGGACGTGGCTAGAGTTGGGGGACGCCAGACGACTTAAATAGATGGATTTGGCCTCAGGCGGCGAGACGGAGCAGCGCCACGCGGCGTTCACAGCCCCACCGGAGGAGATGGGTGTTGGACCGTCGGGTTTTCGGGCGATTCCTCGTGGGACTCAATCGTTAGTCCGACTTACGCGGACGCAGCCGGGCGCGCCAGAATGCCCCCATAGCCGCCCTAGATTTAGACTGGATATGAGGGATGCCGGTTAGCCCAGGCATTCAAGGCCCGCTTGAGGAGCCTGTCTGGGTCGCATTTTCGTGACCGGACACTAACCCAGCTGTCCGACTGGGCGTTTGAGACGGGATTAGCATGCCAGGTTGTAGATGCTCTAAAGCCTAACTGTCCCTACCAGGTTTCTGCTGGGCGGATCAAGAAGCAACCTAGCCTGCTAATAGATTTTACTTTCCCTGATTCTTGTACACGTAAGGACATCTCCAACGGCTACCCGCAAATCTCCTTCGATATCTGTCCTGAACAGGGGGACCAGCTCGCGGACACTGATGCGGGAGGCGGTCATCCAACACTGCCCGCATACATTTCAACCATTTTTTTCAACAAAACAGATGAATTTCATGCAAACACAGCCGATTTCATATAAACATGACGAAATTCATTACATTTTCGGCATATTTTGACAAAAATAGGTAAATCTATGTGCACGTCCGACTGAACAGAGCTCCATTCCCATGACACAAATACACTATACTAGTCTACGGCCGGCCGCGGCGGATCCCTTTGTCTTCCTCATGTCCCGCAGCCCGCTTATCAGGATGTCGGGAGCCCAGAGGCATATTCCCCCCCCCTTTCCCTATCTCCGGTTACGTGGCTTGCCAGAGTGGAAAAGAGGGTGCTTCAGCCGGAAGGAAGGGTTGCATTCGCTTCTGTGAAGCAGGGAGCCGTGCTTGTTTTGGGGGCGGGGAGAAGACGGTGGCCTACGATAGAGGACGAGACACCGGCTGTGGACGATGGCGACTCGCCTGCGGTGGCCTTCTTAAGACCAAAGCGGTGGCGGCCTACCATGTTCTATTTTTTCTCGGTGTCGTCGGCGGACGTGGACGCTCTAGCCACCGACTCGTTGAGCTCCGCCTAACCATCTTCTTTCTACATCAAATGGACGCGGTTCCTCCAACGTTGGCGGCAGATTGCACAGCGTCTGGCCTCGTCCATGCCAGCCATGATGCCCGTTCCGTCGTGCTCTCCAGCATGCCTCCATAGAGCAACTCGCCACTCCTCCGCTGCTGGCTTGGAGCGGCGAGTTGCTTCCCGGCTCCGCCGTGGAGCGGCAACTTGCTCTATCGGGCTAGACAAGGGAGTGGAAGCCGCGAGTTGCCTGGATCGTATCTGATGGGCTCGATGGGCCACCCAATCGGCTTTTATATATCCCGGAGAACTGATCTTCCAGCTCGTCGGATGCAATCGAAAGGGTGGAGAAAATGGTGGAAGGAGGAGATGGGGGAGCCGAGGAGTGGTGCGTTTCTTGCCCTCCGTTTGACCTCCTTTAAATAGCGAGCGGGCGCGAAGAGCTTGCCCGGCATTGTGTTTAATGTCGGCCGGTTCACGAACGGACATGTGGACGGAGCAGGTTTATCGACACACGCGCGGATTTAATGGACATGTTTTAATGAGGCTAGGAGGTGTGTTCAGCTGGCGTGCAACGGGTGGCGCCCTCGGCCGGCGCGTCGCTTCATTGGCGGAGCCAGTGAGAGGTTGCGTCCACTCTGGGCCGGCATGAATGTGGAGCGACCGCTCTACAACGGCATGAATGCAGGCAGCTGGCGTCGGACGGGAACGCGCGGGCGAGAGTGGAGGGTTTTCGATGGACTAGAGTGGTTAGAAGCGGGGGTGGGTGCTGTCGAGACGCCCGCAAAACCACTCCCCACGTTTGTCTCTGGTTTTCGAAAAAAAAAACACATCCAGACCATTCGGCGGAATGATACAAGCCCGCGTTGGATAGTTTTGGCGGTCCTGATCTCGTGGCCTGAACATATGCGGGTGGTTTGAGAGTCGGTGTTGGAGATTTCCGAAGAATGCAGCAAGTTTGGCTATATCTTGAGGGAAGGGGAGGGAGGGCACGACATAAGTAAATAAATCGGAGGGATAATGTCAGGTCAGAGGTGGTGGTGTACATATGTTGGGAAGGCATAGAGGGAGCGCCATTTGGTGGAGTGGACAGTCGTCAAACTAGACGGATCGCCCATGCCGACTCCCTCCTATATCCACGTAGCCATCCGGTGATATTCCTCCCGACCTAACGACTCAAACCCTTACGTCCAAAGCAACCACGTCCATTTTATCTGTCCTTGTGTTGTGTTTCTGCAAGCCAGCATCAGGTGCCAAGCAGGGAGTTCAGACTTCAGAGAACTCTCAAGCAACACTAACTACGGCAGTCCAATTGGGACACTGTCACGGGCAAGTGGAGCCGCGCACGACGAGCAATATATCAGTGCCTACGATAATTTCATGCTCACCGAGTCGCATACTTACTAGTCATGAACAGTTCAAAAAGGCTTGGAGATAGCAGCCAAAAATAATAATAATGTACTGCTCAACATGGTATTATTGAACAAAACACATTTCAACTACGAATAGAGAAATATTTTCTGGCAGTGAGCGCTACTACTATTCAGCTTAGCCTTCTTTACTAAAAAAAAAGACAGTTGAGCCTTCGGGACAAAGGAAGTTAGTCTGAAGTCCAAGTCGTCGTGTCAGGGTGAGGCTAAGCTCACTTTCATCTCGGCCTCCATGTGGGCGATGTCTCTAGCACTGGTGCACACAAGTCTGTCTAGTCAAGTTCTGCAGATCATTCATAGAAAACTTATAGATCCATTCAAACTTTTCAGTCTGTGTTCAGACGAGACGTTGATGTGAAAAGAACCACACGATGACACAACCAACAAAGCCATGGAGCAAAAAGAAGAGGGTCGCTCTGAATACAATATGTGTGTCGTTGCTTATCAATGTATACTTAGAATAGACTGAAGTTTAAATGCTGTAAAAAATTAGCATCGTGAGTAGTAGAGAATTAACTGGATAGTACGGCGAACTGGTTAATTCAGAAGAGCTGGTTCAGTTTAATCAAATTAGGTGATTTACCCTCACGCATTTGTCTGCTTTGACATGCGTACAGTTGCAACTTTGTTCGGCAACAAACTTTTGTGAGCGTGCCAAAAATTTAACAGGCAATCATACAAATTGAAATGATGGACTGAACCAAAAGGCTTGTACACTGACCTAGCTCATAACGTGCTAATATATCAAGCCGGGAAAAAAAGTACTCACATCACGAACATTGACTCTATCTCACCCTGAACATACTCAAGGCAAGCAGGGCAAAAATAATCAACATGTGAAATGCAGGATAGAAGTCTGACAGCAAAAGAAGCAATAGAGCATAGGAAGATTGGCAATGGAGGAATATGGAAAACCTGGCAAAAGGGGTTAAAATAGATAGCAGTAGACTGAGAGGTCCGCCGATGTGTCCCAGGCAGTATGCTCTGCCTGCCACAGTAGGCGATCCTTGTGAACAACAAAGACTTCCAGTTCGTCCCATGAAGGTCGTTTATATTATCCAAGGGAGCGTGGGGTGGACAGGATGAGGACGGGAATTTAGAAGCTGAAGGAGAGCGGCTGTTGGATACGTACCCATCCAAGGTCATTTAGAAGGTCGTTTAGGAATAGCATCGGTTACCAATGCATCGATTTGATGGGATTGAATGTGAGTAGGAAGAGGGGCTGTCGTGGAGATTGGAGATTAAAGGAGGCAGCCATTGGAATCCTCTGCGAGGGGAAAAAAACGCCCCATGGGGACTCGCTTGGGAAGATAAACCGGCCAGTGCCGTGGGCATTCAGGGGGATATGAAGCGTTCCGTTTCCATGGTGAACGAAGCGGCCAAAAATAAAAATAGCCACCAAACAAAGCCAGAAAAAAGCCTGGGTGAAAATGACGTCACCGAGTGACGTGGCATCACCAGAATGTAGGAAAAATCATTAGTGGGAGGTAGCTATTTAGGAATAGAGGATTAGCAATAGTAAAAACCATTGCAGGTGGAAGTTATGCTTAGACAATTATCAAAATAAATATCAAGTTATTGAAAAAAATGTTGAGTCGTTGCAACATTTGTTCTTTACTTGCCCTGTGGCGCCCATTGTCTGGCGTTCTATTGGGGTTTCTTTGGGGACAGATTTGGGGCCCAACAACCACTGACAATACTTTGCCTGGTGTCATTCTTTCCTGCCTGGAAATGATTTTTTTTATACTGTGGGCTTAGCTGCGATTACCTGGGCTATTTGGCTAGCTCAAAATCGAGCTACCTTTGAGAAAAAACTGATTAAATCTCCTTTTGAGATTGTGTTTACCGCTTGCTCTTTCCTTCTTTACTGGGCAGGCTTGCAGACAGAGGGCGACGCGAAGATGATGCGAACCGGAACTCGAAGCTGTTCGGGCGGGGACTGTGTCGCTGATGAGGTTATGCAATGCTGGTCGTGGATGATCAGCGGAGGTTCGAGGGCGATGCGCTTTTGCAGGGGGTGGCTGTTGGCAGTCTCTAGTGGAATTCCGGCCTACTTAGTCTATTAGTCTGATAACTCTTTTGTTCCTATTATGCCTGGGTTGTAATAGGAAGTACTTCTCCCACTAGGATAGTGTTGCTAGGTTTTCGTCTCGCAGTGACCGTTTCGATGGCGAGCAGTCACAGTGGGTTTCCTAGTAATGCTTGAACTCGCTCTCTCTCATTCCCTCCTCCTGTTGAACTCTGGAATTCGATGTATTTCCGTTATTCAAGTAATGGAAAGGGGGTTAGCCCGGTTCAAAAAAAAGTTATTGAAAAAAAAATCTGAAGTCCTTAGATGGTAGTAATCAACGAAAATGTTGCACTACTTTTGCATAATTTCTATAACACCTACTTTCGCAGATTACTATCATCCAAGGACTTCATTTTTTTTTGAACTGAATATGAAACCAAACACCTTTTAAAATTTCTCCAGCTTCTCAAAACGAGTAGTCAACGAATGGATTGCACATCAACGATGACTGGAAAATAAGTAATTCTGAAGGATTCCATAACTATCAGTTGTATTTCTTCATCTTGATCATTGATTTCATCAAAATGCTTCCTCTGTTTACTTTAACGTGTTGTAGGAAATTTTGCTCTATGTCCATATCAAATGCAATGGCTTTTGCGATCGCAATACTAGCATCGGGCTTCATCTCTGTACTTCTAAAAATATGGTAAGACCCCTTGAATGCTTTTCATGGTAGCATCGATGCACACAATCTTTTCCTGCAACTTTCGGCTCGCCATATTTAGAAAAAACAAAAAATCCTGCCACACACCCATATCGATTAAAGTTTCAAAATTCTCAAGTGCACTGACCAAAGAGTGAGAGTCACTTATGGATGTTGGGTCATCCTAGAAGACTCCTCCAGTTCCTTCAAAGTTGATCTTACTTAGAGAGTTTGGTACCTGATAGGTTGCACGTTCTTTGTTCGACTCTCCCAACGAGCATCGGACAAAGGTTTGGGAGTCAGTTTTGGTCCCTTTTTCAAACTATCAAGCAAAATCTTCCACCGTTTAGTAGAATATAAAAACAATAAATATATCCATCGTATAACACCAAAGAATGTAATAGCTTGTCTGCAAGATTTTTCAATATCACAAAGAGTGAGATTCAAAATATGACATGCCCATGGCATATAGAACGCTTTAGGGTTAATTTGAAGCAAACGACTCTAAACGCCTCGGTGTTGTCCCTTCATACTGGAACCATTATCATAACCACGACCTCTCACATCAACAACATTCAAATCAAGAGAACCCAGTGATCCATCAATAGCTTAAAAATCTCAAATCCTGACGCATCATCAACCTTTCAGAGCTCTAGAAAAAACTCCTCCACTCTTGGAATCTTACTTGATATATTGACACATCACACAATTAGTGTCATTTGTTGTTTGTGGCTCACGGTTGGGATACAATCCAAGATAATAGATAAATACTTGGCATCTTTGATGATCTTTAAGATAACCTTTCTCACAACATCAACAAGAACTGAAATTAACTCAATCCGAATATTGTGGCCAAGATAATGATGATGAATTTCATCTGTTTTGAATGTGCCCAATGTGTTCTTGTATCACAAAATCAAATTCAGTAATTTTTTAGATCATTCTCACAACATTACTATTGTATCCTGATACCACAAAAAGTCAAAGTTTGTTTTCCAAGAAACTTTATAGCAAAAACTATTCTTACCAAAATATGTCCCCAGCCCTCCTTTTCCATTTAAATTTCCGATTGCATGCCATCATCTATTGTTTAAATTTTGCTTAGTCTCAACCTAATTTTATCCCATGTAATCATGTTAGTTAAATGCTCAACATTGTTCTCATGTTTCTTGAGTCTCCCAGATAAATGCTTCCGGTCATCTAATCCATCAGATACTAGCAAATACTTGCTCTATTTTTTGAACTACTTGTTCTAAAAATAGTAAATGGTGTTGGCAACTTTAGAGTAAACCAACCACTTTCTATCAACAAACTCACTATTACTCCACTTTATGTGGTAATAAGCAAAATCAAAATGTCTACCAAGGGCAGTCATATCAAATATCAGTTTCGCTATGCGTAGGTCTTTTTTCACGTAAAATGTCAGTTTTCCTATTGTCAAGAATTTATGATGTTCGAGGATGAGAAAAAACAGAGAGTGTTTATGTGCCTCACCAATTGGATTTTGATTATTTCCTGAAGGCTGCAAATATTCCTCCCCCGTGCAGTTTCACGCAAGGAGGTTTTGTCTTCATTGTAGTCAGGGCTGGGCCGGTAAAATTCGGGGACCTGTGCTAAACTCTGAAAGTGGCCTGCCGCACCTATCAAAAAATATAACTATAATAATCTAGGCCATAATCTCTTACATAACTCATGTCTAAGGTTGAAATAAATCCTACATTCTTTGTTGTTCATACCCTTTTGGAAATCAGAAATATTTTTGAACCTGATTTATATCTTCAAATACTAAATGACAGCTAGAGTAGTTGATGCACATACAAAAGACAAAAAGGAAAGGAATTAAAGAGATACCTATCAAATAGAAATAGAAATACCTAGCGACTTACCAACAAGCTATTTGCATCTCAGAGGAATAAAATTGGGCAAGGTACGAAGTTTGGCGACCGGAGAGAAACTGACACACTCACGCCTACATGATCCCTAACCTAACCATCATGCATACTGTCAAAGAAAGAGATGAATATGAAGAAACATGGTGCAACGTTGCACGTACTATAACGTCATCCGTCCTGGCGACATGTCCATGGAGAACGGGCCCTGACGCCGGAGTCACCAGAGTTAGGGGGCGACACAGGGACGGAGAGCTTGCGGCAACGTTGCAACACCATGGCGTTCCCAACGGGGAGTATTCTTCCGGAGAGCAGAGGACGGGGAACAACGAGGCATTGTCTGACCACCATATAAACGACGACGTGCATCATGGCGGCTCTCGATCGAGTGGAAAGAGAGAAACACGGATCGAGTCGGGAGAAGCAGTACGCAGAATACTCGATCGCGCGGTCCAGACAATGGAGAACTCGCTCATCGGCGTCGGCCTGCTCGCCAGCTGGATAAATAGATGGGCCTATTTACTACTCCTATATGGCCTAAACAAGGCACAACAAATTACGGGCTCTTGGAAATAGGGGGGCCTGTGCAGGCAGCACATGTCGCTCACCCATGCGCCCGGGCCTGATTGTAGTAAACTTTTAAGTATTAAACTTTCTAGATATTTATACCAAACTTTTTTATTTTTTCATAACTCATTTTACTATTAAATGTTCATTGTTTTTGGTAACACATACCTCAATATACTATTGTAGATACTAACTTGGAGCTATAGAGTGCAAGTACAACAATGATTTATTTTTTAGATATTGTTATGTACAAACACATACTTCAATAACTATCATAAATACTAATTTCTTTGTATACTTTGCAGGTGATGGACCAAACACCATTGGTTGTCTCTTATTGTAAGTGAATGCAACAAAAAGATTCTTCCTTTCTAAATTTATCATTATAAATGCATTTTCGCATGCTAAAATGAAACTATATATAGTTGGAAAAAATATTGTTAAATTTGGGAAAACAAATTAAAATATCTTTGTTTATATTGGATTTCACAAAAAATATAAGCAAATCTATATTATCACATTATTCCACAAATTAATGCATGCCCCTTAATTTATAGTTATTTATACTCCTTTTCTCCATAGTATCATTAAATATCTACACTAATTGGTAGAACATTTTAGAGTGTATGAATTTAGCATAACATGCATTGGGTTTGTAGAGCACACGACTGTAATTTTATGTTTCTAATAGCTAGTTCAAAATTGTATGAATTGTCATCAGTAGTTTGTCCTAAAATCTCATTATTTGCTCTTGCTTGCTGGTTTTGCTTGAGGCCTACTTGTAGGGAAACCTAAGATCCTAAGGTCTAGTTTGGTCGCATCACATTTTTGTAACCGTGGTAATGTAAAACCTCGGCATTACAATACTTGAGAAATGAATACTCTCGTTTATAAATCCATATTTTTCCCAGTTTGTTTTAGAAAAAAGATCCAAAGCTCATTTTAAAATATTAGAAAATACTAAATTAGTGGAGGTACCATGTTTTATTAAACTGTGATATTTGTGAAGGCAAAAACATCAAAGTTTTTAAAGCTATGGTTTCTTAAAAAAGCGCGGTATTAATATCAAAAGTCTAAAAAATACTTATGTGCCAAACACAACCTAAGTGGATCTTAGTGTGAACGACAATTTCCTAGGGGACAAATGACGTTTAAAAGTTGTATGCATATGTAGGGTGTACGTGATGAACTTCAGTGTGATAAGAGAACAGGTTTAGATCATACACTTAGATCTAGTCTACGGGAGATAACCCCAAGAGATAGCTAAGTGTGAAGCCTCTAGATTTACCCATTTTTTTCTCTATGTGAGGCCCGCGGTCCGGATCATATTCCGGATGACTCCAGGAGCTACTGGATTCTCTCAGAGGCTCGAGTGAATCCATGCATGGGGTTCACAGGTTCCAGACCAGCTCACATAAAGCATAATAGTTGAATTTTAATGGGTCATAGAAAAAACTCACCCCACCCTTCTTCACCGAAGTGTCACGGGTCTAAGCAGCAAGAACATTCTCTCGTCTGCCACCCTTGACGTTCCAAAGCTCAAGAAGCCCCCCTAGGGCTCTAAAGCCTTCGTGACTTTGATTTGACCAAGTTTATTGATATTTTTGTGAACCAAACATCAAACTTGACAGAATCCATATTTTTACCATGGCTTTGTTTTGTACATGCATTCCTAGCATACTGATAATTAGCAAAGTGTTATTGTACTATTTCATCAAGTAAGCAATGAGATAATTGAGTACCGGCACACATGGTTGAGTGTTCGATCATGTCGAACTTATCACTAGTAGAAAAAGGGCCATTTGTCCCGGTTCGTAAGGGCCTTTAGTCCCGGTTCTGGAACCGGGACTAAAGGGTCGGGACTAAAGCCCAAAACCTTTAGTCCCGGTACGCTTACGAACCGGGATCAAAGGGGCTCCACGTGGCCGCTGCGGGAAGCCCAGGCAGGAGGACCTTTAGTCCTGGTTGGTAACACCAACCGGGACCAAAAGGCATCCACGTGGCGCTGCCTGGGGCGGGGGAGGGAGGACCTTTAGTCCCGGTTGGTGTTACCAACCGGGACTAAAGGCTCCACCTTTGGTCCCGGTTGGTAACACCAACCGGGACCAAAAGGCGGCCACGCGTCAGCAGCTCGCAGTCGCTGGGTTTTGTTTTTTTTTGGAAGGGGGGGTTTTGGGGTTTTGGAGGGTTAATTTAGGGGTTTCATATTGTGTTAGCGAGCTAATAGAGAGAAGTGACCTCTCTTTTTCCGTGCTTGGTCGACGCTAGCTACTACACATATAGAGAGAACTCGACGCTAGCTAGTAAGCAAATAAAGGAAACCATTAATTACACAAGATCGTCATGAACATATATAGAGAGAAGTAACATCTCTTTCTTCGTGCTTGGTCGAACAACAAGTTTTCGTATATCTATCCGACGCTGCTACATATGTACAATATATAACATCCCTTACAACAATTTCAATTTCACATGGTATTCTCCTTGTTCAGGTATGACGTGGTCAAGAAAGAATCCCGCCAATTCCTCTTGAATTGCTCGTATGCGATCATGTGGTAGGAGTTCATCCCGCATCTGCCAGATCTAATTTAAAGAAGGGGTCAATACATATATATGAATGAAACTCAACACAATTGATGGTAATATATAAAATAAAATTGTGAATATTGTTTACGTACTTCAAATTGTTTCTCAGAGGAGGCCCGTTCAGAGGTATAGTAGCGAATGAACTCGCATACGTAGTATCCACATAAATGAGTGTTGGGTGCCTGCAACAAGCACTTTACGAGAATAGAGTTCAATCAAACTGATAAGCAAGCATGATAATGGTATTGATGAAACTAGAATCAATGAGAGATGCGCGGAACTAGCTATAGTACTACTTACTTTGGGGTGTGTAAATCGCAGCTCCTTCTTCAGACCCGGAACCTTAGCGGTGAACGTTTTCCAAACCCTGGCAGGCAAAGAAAATGATTACTTGATATCAGGAAATGAACGAAAGTTGCCGATATGGTCCCGGTATTGATTGAACTTACTTCTGGAGCATTGCAGTCATGTCCGCATAATACTTGGGATCTTTACGGAGCGAGTCTAAGACAGTTACTAATGCCCCGTCAAGGTTAATGGATAGCAGAATATAGTGGAAGCTGCGCACGCATAACTCATCAATTACATTACTTAACCACGAGTAAGCGGAACCGAATATGCAGAAGACAGTAAAACTCACTTGAAGTTGTAAGGAAAGAGTATTTCCCTTTTGTTTTGATGTTTAAGGAACGTTTGTAGTAAGTTGTTCTCGGTATCTTCAGCCGCCTTTCGTACCGACCATTCATTTACGGTATTTGGGCTAATGAACCCAACGTCGAAGATTCCTATTTTTTGGCATTCGACCATCTTCAATCTGCATAATATAGTGAGGACAATTATATATACATGCAATGAACGAGCTGAGCTAGAGACTTAATTATAGAAGTAATACTTACAGACAGTAGCAAGTCATGAGTTGTTTGTCGGGGGCCTTTTGATTGTATAATTGAAATAACTCCACAAATTCAACAGGCAGCAGGTCGACTCCAGGGAAGTCATGCTATTTTTTAATTCCGACTAACAAACTGTCTTTCCCAGACTTCCTGCAGGTTTCCATGTACCAGTCATGCAATTTTTGCATCATCGTTGTTAGATGAGGATGATCAGGTTTGACGAGAGGCTTCCCGTGCTCGTATCTAAAGACGTCTACTACCTCAGCCGTTTCAAACTGTACATCATCGGGCAGGTAATCATCAAGAGTGGTACCGGGCAGTAGCACCGGATGATTAGCGATATCGCTAGACACCTTGAGCGGGGGGCACGATTGCTTCTCCTGTTCGCCGAGCTGGGGAATTGTTTTCCCACTTCTTCGTTTTTTCGCTCTTGCAGCACTGGAAGTACTTCCCGACTGCTGCGCTTTTGCATGTGTCTTAGTAATTATGCGGTCATAGTTGGAATCCGGCGGAGGCGGTGGTGGTCGCTTCAGGGCATCGATAGTGCGCTTCACTTTCACCGGATCTAGCTTCTCCTTCGGAGGTGGAGTTTTCTTTGCAAAATGGTCCCTCACTTGGGCACGACATATGTCCTCGTTTTCCTGCTCGGTCCTCTCATATGGTAACTTTTCCACAGGCTTGAGACATGGACCGTATCTGAATTGCCTCCCGCCTCTGCTTGTACTGCTAGCCGCCGGAGCGGCGGCGTCTCTCTTCCGTCGTTGCTGAGGAGGCGGAGTGCTCCGACGCGCCGGAGTAGGTGAAGGAGGAGGCGGAGTGCCCTCACGCGTCGGAGGAGCCGGAGAAGGAGGCGGAGTGCCCTGATCACTCGCCGGAGGAGGAGGAGGAGGAGGAGGAGGAGGCGGAGGCGTCCAGTTTGGAAGCTTGATGTACTCCTTCTGCCATAGACATGTACTCCTCAGAGCACGAACCAGCTGATTCTCCCCTTCACCTGTAGAGTGGTAAAGCTTGAGCTCCTCAAATCCCTCCATTACTTCATCCACCATCACAACAGCATAGCCATGTGGAATCGGAAGGCAGTGAAAAGTTCCGTTGGGTTGAGGAGGTGCAACAGAGCCGAGAGCCGCCTTGAAAGTGAGGTTATGGCATTTCGTCATAAGCTCGCAATTTTGAGCCTCCGTGATAGTATCCACGGGGTAGATAGGCTCCGTGAAGTCAGTCTGAACGGGCTCCGTGGAAGCCACGCTGCTTCTCCGCTGAGATGGCGGGGTAGCTTCTGGGGTTGCTTCGTGCCGCTGAGATAGTTGGCCGGCAGCTCGCTAGCTCTCAGCTTCCTCTAGCTTTTGTAGTCTTGCACTCATCTTCTGCATGTCGCTCAGCTCCGCTTTCCTCTTTCTCTCCCGGCTTCTGTAACCGCCTGCGTCGGGAAACCCAAACTTCCACGGAACGGAGCCTGGTGTGCCTCGTGTTCGTCCAGGGTGCTCAGCATTCCCTAGGGCCTCAGTCAGCTCGTCCTTCTCTCTGTCGGGAATGAACGTCCCTTCCTGCGCTGCGGTGATATACTTCTGAAGCTTCGTGACGGGTATTGCAAGTTGCTCGTCCGTCCAACGGCACTTCCCTGTTTCAGGGTCCAAAGTTCCCCCAACCCCGAAGAACCAAGTCCTTGAACGATCTGGCCATTTCAATGTCTCTGGTTCGACCCCTTTAGCAATCAGGTCATTCTCAGCTTTGTCCCACAACGGCCGGGCTTTGAGGTAGCCATCTGACCCCGTGTGATGGTGATACTGCTTCTTTGCAGCGTTGTTCTTGTTTGTCTCTGACATTTTCTTACTCTTGTCTGATGTCTTGTAGGCCACAAATGCGGGCCAGTGATCTCTTATCTTCTCAAATCGGCCGATGAATTCTGGAGTCTCACCTTTGTCGACAAACTTTGATTTCAACTCCTTCTTCCACCTCCTGAATAGATCTGCCATCTTCTTAAGAGCACACGCCTTGACCAGTGGCTCTATAACGGGCTTATTCGGATCCTCCTCTGGCGGTAGGGTGAACTTTGCCTTCAGCAAGGTCCAAAGATCATCTTTCTGTCTATCGGTGACATAATCACCTTCAGGGGCGTCGTCCTTAGGCTTATTCCATTGCTTGATGCTGATCGGGATGTTGTCCCTAACAATAGCTCCGCACTGAGCAGAAAATGCATCCTTGGTCCGCTTGGGTTCAATCGGTAGGCCATCGTCCGCGAGTGCTGTGATCGTGAACCTTTCATCCTTGCGCAACCTCTTCTTCGGGCCTCGTCTCGTTACCGAAGTTTGGCTCGATCCGGAGGGCTATAAAAGAAGAAAGAAGAGTTAATATATGTACATACCAAAACAATTAATGCATCAATTAGCTAGTTAGCACCTCCGGAGCCATCATGATCATGTCACCGGAGCCATCATGATCATGTCCTTCCTCCTCCATTGTTCCATCGGTGTCGTTGAGAAACGACAAGACAGCATCACCTCCGGCGAGGATTATCTCCCCCAACAACTGTTCTTGTTCCAAGTCTCTTTGATCCATAGTTTCTGCAAATATAGAAAAATATATATATAGATGAGATCAGAAAAAAATTGGATCAACTTGTGCACATCCATAATGGGGGTATTCTTGATAAATCTATGTTACCGGAGGGGGTAGACGACAACGACGCTCACCCCTCATGTCATGTCCGACGTCCCTCCTCATGTCGAAGTTATCGGGGAGGGGGTAGACGACAACGACGCTCACCCCTCATGTCCGACGTCCCCCCTCATGTCGAAGTTATCGGGGAGGGGGTACAGGTGGCCTCGAGAGTTGGTCGGGCGAGCGGACCGGGAGTAAGTAACTTTTAACTCATTTTAACTCATTTTGAATATATGAACATTTTAACTTTTACGGGTAGGGGCGGGAGGGGGTTGATCGACATCTCCCCCCCTCATGTCGAAGTTACCGGAGTTTTCTATATGAACAAAAAAAATTCACATGACATGTCTGACGAGCGGACCGCCTCTCTCTCATGCATGTCCGACGTCCCCCCTCATGACAAAAACTTTCTATAAAAAAAAAGCATACATCTATGAACAAAAAAAATTCTATGAACAAAAATAAAATTGTATCAATGCATATATAAAAACTTTCTATGGATCATCCATCCATACATACATACTGCATATACATACATACATACAACATCCATCCATCCATACATACATACTGCATATACATACAAAAAAAAGGCAGATCCGGCCGGGGCGGCGGTGGCGGCGGCGGCGCGGCAAGCAGAGTAGGGGCACGGCGCGGCAAGCAGAGCAGTGGCGGCGGCGCGGGGGAAGGGGGGGGGGGCTCACTGGGGGCGGCGTCGGGGCAGGGGCAGGGGGGCACGGCAGGCGGCGTCGGGGTTTTACCTTAGTAACTTAGAAAAAAAATGTTATCGGGGAGGGGGTATATCGACAACGCTTTTTTTCTAGGGTTTGGGTGGCCTCGAGAGTTGGTCGCCCGGTATATCGAGAGGGGGGTGAACATTTTACCTTAGTAACTTAGAAAAAAATGTTATCGGGGAGGGGGTATATCGACCCCCCCCTCATGTCGAAGTTATCGGGGAGGGGGTATATCAACAACGACATACATTCCGGATCCGTTGGAAAGCTCTCGGGGAGCCGATGCCAACGTGATGATAGGGGGCCGGGGTGCTCCCATGGCCTTGTTGATAGATAGAGCCGATGCCAACGTGATGATAGAGCCGATGCCAACATTTTCATTTAACAAAAAAACTACCTTCAAAAAAAGACTTGCTTCGCTGCGGGTGCTCGGTGCGACATGGACTCGGTGGAAAAACTTTATGAAAATGCGGTGGTGGCCGGGCCGGGCGGTTTTCTTTTCCTTCTTCATTTTTTCCTTTGTTTTTTCTTATATGTTTGTTTTCGTTTTCACTCTACATTTTCGTACATACGAAAAACAACGAAGACTTTTTGCATGAACATATACACACATATACATGAACATATATACATATACATGAAAAAAAACATGTACATGAACATATACACACATATACATGAACATATACACACATATACATGAACATATATACATATACATGAAAAAAACATATACATGAACATCTACACACATATACATGAACATCTACACACATATACATGAACATATATACATAAATGAAAAAAAACATATACATGAACATATACACATATACATGCCCGAAAAAAAACATATACATGAACATATACACACATATACGCGGTGACGGGGAGCAGGGGGGCTCACTGGGGGGGGGGCGAAGGCTGGAGGCCGGCGACGGAGATGAGGACGGCGGCGATGGGGACGAGGACGGCGGCTCGGGGAGGCGACGGGGACGAGGACGGCGACGACGGGGACGAGGACGGCGGCTCGGGGAGGCGACGGGGAGGCGACGAGGACGGCGGCGACGGGGACGAGGACGGCGGCGACGGGGAGGCGACGAGGACGGCGGCGACGGGGAGGCGACGAGGACAGCGGCGACGGGGACGAGGACGGTGGCGACGGGGACGAGGATGGCGGCTCGGGGAGGCGACGGGGCCGGCGACGAAGACGGCGGCTCGGGGAGGCGACGGGGACGAGGACGGCGGCTCGGGGCAACTGGTAGATGAAAACTGAAATTTTCTAAGGGTTTTCTTATATACAAGAAGCATTGGTCCCGGTTGGTGGCACCAACCGGGACCAATGCCACCCTTTAGTCCCGGTTGGTGCCACCAACCGGGACCAAAGGTCTCTTTTCGTCAGCCCAAAGGGCGGGAAGCAGAGACCTTTGGTCCCGCTTGGTGGCACCAACCGGGACTAATGGGTGGCATTGGTCCCGGTTGGTGCCACCAACCGGGACCAAAGGTGGGCATTGGTCCCGGTTGGTGCCACCAACCGGGACTAAAGGGTGGTGCTGCCCGGGGCCAAAAGTTTAGTCTCACCTCGCTAGCTGAGAGGGCTCGAGAGTGGTTTATAAGCGCTGCTGCGCCAGCCCTCTCGAGCTCCTCTCAACAGCAGGCTTACGGGCCTAATCGCACACACCTCTGCCTGTGGACCTTGTGGGCCTTCTGCGGGCCTGAATCCTGGCCCGACTAGATGGTTGGGTTTCTAGTCGTATTCAGGCCGTGGTGGCCCACTAGGCGGCATTTTTTTTAATTTTTTTCTACTTTTTTTGTTTTCTTTTTTGCTTTATTTATTTTCTTTTGTTTCTACTTACAGTTTTTCAGTGATTCTTTTTTGCTTTTAGGTCACAAAAATTATAAACTTTCTGTTAGTGCCATTAGTTTCCAAATTTGAATAGTTTAAATTTGAATTCTTTTAAATTGGTGTGAATCACTAGTTTGTGAATAACTTTACTATAAAAATAGATTTTTGAGTGATTCTTTTTCCTGCTATTTAATATTACTGTGTTTTATCATTATATTCAATTTGGTAATTTTTAGGTAATTTTAAATGTCTGTTTTAACCAAAAACAGATTTTGTTATTTTAGTTTGCTATTAAAGTTTCTAAAAAAATTCTTTATGAAAATTCTTTTTGCTATTAATGTTTTGAACAAAAAATACTTTGATAACTTTAGTTGCATAAATTTTATATAATTTTAGTTTCATAAATACTAGAGGTTTATAAAATATTTTTAGTTGATTCCTTTTGCTATTAGAGTTTTATAAAAGTTTTTTAGTTGATTCTTTTTGCTATTGAAGAATATTATAGTTTTATTTTAGTTGATCATAACAGAATTTTTTAATTAATTATTTTTAGTTCATTATTTTTGCTATTAGATTTTCATAAAGGTTTTCTAGTTCATTCTTTTTGCTATTAGTTCATTCTTTGAGCTAAATGACCCTGAAATTGAAAAGCACTTCAAATGAACTCTGAAAAGGTTGAAAGTTGGCATGGTATCATCATTACACCCACATAGCATGTTCTAAAAAGTTGAGAGTGTTACGGCAAAAACTGGATGCACTTCATGTACAAAATGGACAATCTCTTTCGAAGTATCAGGGTTTCGGACGAAAACTCATCTGTTACAAAGGGATTTCATTTTTTTGAACTTATTTGAACTCCAGACTTTTTGTGTGTTCAAAATGCACCATTCAAAGCCACATCATCAATTTTCAACCCTTTCTGACTTCATTTCCTATTTTTCATGCATTTACTGATTTTTTAAGCTAAATGACCCTGAAATTGAAAAGCACTACAAATGAACTCTGAACAGGTTGAAAGTTGGCATGGTATCATCATTTCACCCACATAGCATGTGCTAAAAAGTTGAGAGGGTTACGGCAAAAACTGGATGCACTTCGTGTACAAAACGGACAATCTCTTTCGAAGTATCAGGGTTTCGGACGAAAACTCATCTGTTACAAAAGGCATTTAATTTCTTCACATGTAACTGCAATGATATAGTTGTGGAGAGAAAGTCTTCACTTTTTCTTCGCTTGTGTCCTTTGCTTATTGCGCCGTAACCATGGATAATCTTCATCGTTTAACAGGGTGCTTGGGTCAGCCTTGACTTTGAAGGGAGGAATTTCATGAAACTTTTCATAATCTTCAGACATGTCTGTCTGGCCCTCCAATCCCACGATGTCTCTTTTTCCTGAAAGAACTATGTGGCGCTTTGGCTCATCGTATGATGTATTCGCTTCCTTATCTTTTCTTTTTCTCGGTTTGGTAGACATGTCCTTCACATAGAAAACCTGCGCCACATCATTGGCTAGGACGAATGGTTCGTCTGTGTACCCAAGATTGTTGAGATCCACTGTTGTCATTCCGTACTGTGGGTCTACCTGTACCCCGCCTCCTGAGAGATTGACCCATTTGCACTGAAACAAAGGGACCTTGAAATCATGTCCATAGTCAAGTTCCCATATGTCCACTATGTAACCATAATATGTGTCCTTTCCCCTCTTGGTTGCTGCATCAAAGCGGACACCGCTGTTTTGGTTGGTGCTCTTTTGATCTTGGGCAATCGTGTAAAATGTATTCCCATTTATCTCGTACCCTTTGTAAGTCAATACAGTCGAAGATGGTCCCCTGGCCAACGAGTACAGCTCATCAGAAACAGTGTTGTCACCCATGAGACGTGTTTGCAACCAACTGCCGAAAGTCCTGATGTGTTCATATGTAATCCAGTCGTCACACTGCTCCGGGTGTTTGGAGCGCAGAATATTCTTGTGTTCCTCGACATACGGGGTTACCAAGGTAGAATTCTGTAGAACTGTGTAGTGTGCTTGAGACCAAGAATGCCCGTCCCTACATATTATTGAGTCCGCTCCTAGCGTGCCTTTTCCAGTCAGTCTCCCCTCATACCGCGATTGAGGGAGACCAATCTTCTTAAGGTCAGGAATGAAGTCAACACAAAACCCAATGACATCCTCTGTTTGATGGCCTATGGAGATGCTTGCTTCTGGCCTAGCGCGGTTACGAACATATTTCTTTAAGACTCCCATGAACCTCTCAATGGGGAACATATTGTGTAGAAATACAGGTCCCAGAACGACAATCTCGTCGACTAGATGAACTAGGACGTGCGTCATGATATTGAAGAAAGATGGTGGGAACACCAGCTCGAAACTAACAAGACATTGCACCAAATCACTCCTTAACCTTGACAGGATTTCTGGATCGATCACCTTCTGAGAGATTGCATTGAGGAATGCACATAGCTTCACAATGGTTAATCGAACGTTTTCCGGTAGAAGCCCCCTCAATGCAACCGGAAGCAGTTGCGTCATAATCACGTGGCAGTCATGAGACTTTAGGTTCTGGAACTTTTTCTCTGCCATATTTATTATTCCCTTTATATTCGACGAGAAGCCAGACGGGACCTTCATACTGAGCAGGCATTCAAAGAATATTTCCTTCTCTTCTTTGGTAAGAGCATAGCTGGCAGGACCTTCATACTGCTTTGGATGCATGCCGTCTTTTTCATGCACACGTTGCTGTTCCTCCCGTGCCTCTGGTGTATCTTTTGTCTTCCCATACACTCCCAAGAAGCCTAGCAGGTTCACGCAAAGATTCTTCGTCACGTGCATCACGTCGATTGCAGAGCGGACCTCTAGGTCTTTCGAATAGGGTAGGTCCCAAAATATAGATTTCTTCTTCCACATGGGTGCGCGTCCCGCATCGTCAGTCGGAACAGATAGTCCGCCAGGACCCTTTCCAAAGATTACTTGTAAATCATTGACCATATCAAGTATGTGATCACCAGTACGGAGGGCGGGCTTCTTCCGGTGATCTGCCTCACCTTTGAAATGCTTTCCTTTCTTTCGACATTGATGGTTGGTCGGAAGAAATCGACGATGCCCCAGGTACACATTCTTCCTGAGTCCAAATATATACTGTCGGTGTCATCTAAACAGTGTGTGCATGCGTGGTATCCCTTGTTTGTCTGTCCTGAAAGGTTACTGAGAGCAGGCCAATCGTTGATGGTTACAAACAGCAACGCATGTAGGTCAAATTCCTCCTGTTTGTGCTCATCCCACACACGTACACCTTCTCCATTCCACAGCTGTAAAAGTTCTTCAACTAATGGCCTTAGGTACACATCAATGTCATTGCCGGGTTGCTTAGGGCCTTGGATGAGCACTGGCATCATAATGAACTTCCGCTTCATGCACAACCAAGGAGGAAGGTTATAGATACATAGAGTCACGGGCCAGGTGCTATGATTGCTGCTCTGCTCCCCAAAAGGATTAATGCCATCTGCACTTAAACCAAACCATACGTTCCTTGCGTCACCTGCAAAGTCCCCCCACCTTCTCTCGATTTTTCTCCACTGCGCCCCGTCAGCGGGTGCTCTCAACTTCCCGTCTTTCTTACGGTCTTCTTTGTGCCATCGCATCAACTTGGCATGCTCTTTGTTTCTGAACAGACATTTCAGCCGTGGTATTATAGGAGCATACCACATCACCTTGGCAGGAACCCTCTTCCTGGGGCGCTCGCCCTCAACATCACCAGGGTCATCTCGTCTGATCTTATACCGCAATGCACCGCATACCGGGCATGCGTTCAAATCCTCATACTCACCGCGGTAGAGGATGCAGTCATTAGGGCATGCATGTATCTTCTGCACCTCCAATCCTAGAGGGCATAGAACCTTCTTTGCTTCGTACGTACTGCCGGGCAATTCGTTATCCTTTGGAAGCTTCTTCTTCATTATTTTCAGCAGCGAACTAAATCCCTTGTCAGATACACCATTGTCTGCCTTCCATTGCAGCAATTCCAGTGTAGTACCGAGCTTTCTGTTGTCATCTTCGCAATTTGGGTATAACCCTTTTTTGTGATCCTCTAACATGCGATCGAACTTCAACTTCCCCCTTTCACTTTCGCATTCTCTCTGTGCATCAACAATGACCCGGCAAAGATCATCATCGGGCACATCGTCTGGTTCCTCTTGATCTTCAGCTTCCCCCATTGCAGCATCACCGTATTCAAGGGGCGGGTAGTTGTCATCATCCTCTTCTTCTTCGTTGTCTTCCATCATAACCCCTCTTTCTCCGTGCTTGGTCCAAACATTATAGTTTGGCATAAAACCCTTCTCAAGCAGGTGGAAGTGAAGGGTTTTAGAGTTGGAGAAAGCCTTCGTATTCTCACAGACAGTACATGGACAATGCATAAAACCATTTTGCTTGTTTGCCTCAGCCGCTTCGAGAAAATTATGCAGGCCCTTAATATACTCGGAGGTGCGTCGGTCACCGTACATCCATTGCCGGTTCATCTGTGTGCGTTGTATAGTTCTTATTATTAAACAACATATAACTCTCTAGAGCATCTAATTAAAACACACAATTAAGAACTTTTTTCTTTTAGAAAGAAGATAAGAAGAAGAGGCTAACCACGGTGTTGCCGGTGCCGAGATGGGCGCGGGCGATCGACGGCGGTGAGGACGGGGACGGGACAGGACGGACCGCCAACCTAGACAAATCTTGAGGAAAATGGAGCTTGGACAAGGAGCTTCCAGAGGAGAAAGCTTAAGTATGGCTCGGGCATTTCATCGAACACCTCATGTGCATAGGAGGTGAGCTAGAGCACCACAAAGCTCTCCCCTCGCCGGCCAGAAAAACAGAGCAGTGTGGAGTGCTCTGCTCGCTGGCGAGGGGGGGGGGTATATATAGGCATCTCATTGGTCCCGGTTCGTGGCTGGAACCGGGACAAAAGGACCCCCTTTGGTCCCGGTTCCAGCCACGAACCGGGACCAATGGTTGTGGGCCAGGAGCGAGGCCCATTGGTCCCGGTTCGTGTCTGGAACCGGGACTAAAGGGTCCAGACGAACCGGGACCAATGCCCCACGAGGCCCGGCCGACCCCCTGGCCTCACGAACCGGGACTGTTGCCCCCATTGGTCCCGGTTCGTGACTGAACCGGGACTAATGGGCTTTTCTGGGCTGGACCGAAGCCCTGTTTTCTACTAGTGTATACTAGCCTGTTCAAAAACGGAAGTTTCTATGATAATGACATTTTTAGTCGAGAACCACCTCTTGGTAGGGTAACTGTAAAGAAGATGTACTCTCATCGTGGTTGTTCCTCTCCTCGTGTATTGTAGTGCTTATGTAATCTCCCTCCCCCTACCTTGTCTCTACATTTTTTTAGAAAAGGAGGTGTCGTGGGAATGATCCTGACAATAGTAATAGGGGATACGAATGAAGGGGCGAAGTCTAGCTACGACTCAAGTGTGCACTCGGTTTGTATGAGTTCAGGCCTCACTCGGGAGTGATAACAGCCTTACGTCTCGGTGCCCGGAGGCTGTTGTGTTTACTTATGGTGGTAGAGGATTACAGGGGTCGGAACCCTTGCCACGGCGCCCGGGGGTGGCTTATATAGAGTGCGCCACCACCGGCCGAGCGCCGTGATTAGGCAATAAATGTCAATGAATACTACGTTACAGGAACGGCTGATTAACCCACCGTTACTGGTAACGGCGAATTAACTCATAACGTGTGACTACTCAAATTCTACTGACGCTATGTCTTCCTGGTCGCCCGAGCTTCCATCTGTTCGAATGGCGCCGTGTAGTCCGAGTGAAATGAGTCATCCGAGTGAACGACTATATTCATCCGAATGAGTCTCTGCCCAGGGGCTTTAAAGACATTGAAGGGCCATTGGTGGGCCCTAGATGTCAGGTCTATGACCCTACCCAGGATAGGCATCCTCATCAGTAGCCCCCGAATCCATGATGTTTTATTAGTCGAGTGACTGACACTCGGAAGCGTCGGTGATCTCTCAGAAGAGTTCGAGAAACGATCCTGTCGTTCCTCACTCGGCTTCAAACCAAGATGGATTCAGGATTGACGTCTTTGATCAAACTATTTTGTCGCTTAATCCGAGTGTTCAGCTGTCGTGAGCCATTCACTCGGTTCGTAGGAGGGAGTCGCCAAAGCCTTCGCAGCGCGGAGTTCGCCTCATTCGAACACGGAGAAGCTTCCGCGCGTTCGAAATCGCCAAAACTGTGCGTGGGCACGCGGTGGAACGGTCACGTCCCGATAATTTGGGGTAGTGGGCACGACGCCTCGATAACCGCGCCGGGAATTTCGCCACGTGTCCACGAGGTCCTGAACAGTAGATCCGCGGATCTCGCTCCGTTTGCGGATTGACGGCCAGAGATCGCGCCGGATTTTCGATATAAAAAAGGGGAGCACTGTTGGGGTGAGAACGGATCTCATTTTCCCCTTCACCCTCGTCTTCTCCGACGCCCACCTGCGCTCCTTCCATCTTTCCTTAGTCGAAGGCTGCTCCGAGCTCGCCGGCGAAGATGCGCACGGCGTTTGCGACCGCGAAGGCCTAGCGGGCGAAGAGGAGCTCGCGCGCCTCCTCCTCCAGCGCCGGAGCGCTGGCTGGATGGACGCAGGGCGAGTGGCTGCCGTCGTGGGTGACCAAGGCCCGGATGCTTGAGCTGGAGGTCCAAGGATTCATGTCCGAGGGAAGCTGGCGGCTTCCGGGAGCAGGCGAGGACGAGCCTTCGCCGAAGGGGGACGAGCGCGTGCTCTTGGTGACTCACCTCGAGCAAGGTTTCTCTCTGCCACCCCATCCTTTCTTCCAAAGATTCCTGGGTTTCTTTGGCGCTCAACTCCATCACCTCCCTCCGAATGCTGTCGTTTATTTAGCCGCTTTCATCTATTTGTGTGAAAACTTCTTGGGCTGTCATCCCCATTGGGGTTTGTTTAAACACCTCTTCACTTGCCGAGTGATGACCGTGAAAAAACCCACTCGGTCGAAAGACAAGACGAATGTGGCCCAGCTGTGTGGGGGTCTTGGAATCCAACTGCGGGGCAAAGTTTGTTTCCCGCAGATGACGTTTCCTGATTCGGTAAAGGGGTGTCAGGAGAACTGGTTCTACTGCCACGACATTCCAGTCGGCGAGGGTCAATCGGGACTGCCACCGTACACTTCCGAGCGCATTCGGCCAGTTCCCCGGTTGACAGTGACCAAAGAGGAGAAAACCGAAGTGGACATCTTAGTGATAGCGCTGGTAGCTCTGGTGCGGAAGGGCGTCAACGGCCTCGACCTGCTAGAGGTTTTCCTCCAGAGGAGGATCCAACCGCTGCAAGCCAGGGCTCACCCCATGTGGGAATACTCCGGACTAAGTGATCCTACTCGAACTCACTCGGAGGAGCTCAAGGAGGATGAGGTGGAGGCCAAGATCAAGGCGATCACCCCAGCGCGCGATAACCCCAGGGGGAGCAGGCAGGTGGCTCCACTCTCATCAGAGAACCCGGCGAATGAGGTAAATTCCGAAGGTTTATCATCCGAGTGATACTTGTATATTTGTAATAATTGATCCGACTGATCTCATTCTCCATTCGGCAGGCCTTCATACAAATGAGCAGCCAGGTGCCAATCGTGGATAGGGGCCCGGTTGATGTCGCCAGCGACACCGATCATCCAGAAGATTCGGCAGACCTGGGGAGTATGAAGAGGCCAATGACGACGAAGATGATGAAGACGAGGAAGAGGAAGGGTCGGAGGGCGGCGACGAGGTGGAATCATCACACTCGGATGACCAAGTGCCTGAGGCCCGTTCCAAGGCACGCCATGACTCGGGAGTCCGCGGTGGGGGTCTGAAGGATCCGAAGGCGGCCAAACCGACTGGGTCTGCCCTTCCGACCCGCAGCTCGAAGCACGGACGTGGAGAGCTTGCCTCTTCACCGGAGAAGACGGCGAAGCAGTCCAAAGTCACTACGGCCAAGCCTCGGAAGGCGGTCTTCATCCCGAAAATTAAGATGGCCATTCCCGTGGCCTCAGCGTAAGCATTTCCAATCTGTCAATTGTTGTCTGCATATGTCCGCGTGATGAAATGATCCGAGTGTTTCTCTTGCAGTGCTGATACTTCAACTGCTTCACCTGATCCTAATACCCTGGAGAAAGAGCGGGCTGACGCTGATGTTGCGTCTTCAAAAGGTAAGCCCCGGACTCACTCGGTAACTTTGAATATTCCCGAGTATTTACTTTATACTCATCTTCGAGTGCTTTGAACGCTTGCAGCTCCGCGTGAAGTGATCGACATCGATGCAGACGAGAGGGTTGACCTGCCAAACCCTACGGCCAACGCAGACGTCGTAATGCAAGAGTCCTCTCTTGCCGATACTTTGGCGCCAGCACAAGAGGTCAGTTCAGGAGCCGGGGCGGCACTCGGTACTGGTACATCATCCCCCTCATTGACTCCCCCTGCGACCAACATCTTTGCGCTACACCATGTCCTAGAGGACCAAGTGGGAGCGAGCAAAGAGGCGTTAATCCAGCTGGAGGTGATGAGTGATCGACTGAAGACGGCGTACGATGCAAGCGAGGCGCTGAAGAAGAATGTCCGAGTAAGTACTCTTGTAAGTACCTTCCTCAGTTGGAATTTCTGCCTTGTGAGGATTTGCACACACCGGCTGGGTGTCTTTGAGTTCCAGTGGGGGCGCGCTGAGCGCACCCACTGGGTGTAGTCCCCGAGACTGCCGTCGACTGAAGCAGTCGGCGGGAGTCTTAGAGTCCGAATGAATTTAATGTTCGATTCATCTGTTAGGTCTAGATCAAAAACCTTGCATTTGATTTTCCAGTGGGGGCGCGCTGAGCGCACCCACTGGGCGTAGTCCCCAAGACTGCCGTCGATTGAAGCAGTCGGTAGGAGTCTTAGAGTCCGAGTCGAAATTTTGACCAATATCTTTCGCTTTAATTCTGGTTTGCAGTCTGTTTGTGAGCTCGGAAGCCACTACAGAACTTTGGAGAAAGAGGTGCAGGACCTGCGCATCAGTCTTGAGGCCGAGAAGGCCAAGAATGCCCGACTGGAGGAGGAAAAGAAGGCAATTGAAGGTATGCTCATCTTGCCCGACTGCCGCATTAACTGCTGACTCTTCCCGTCCGAATGAGTATATTTCATCAGATCTTCGTGGCGAAAATCGTAAACTTGTTGAGAGGCTGAAGAATTCTATTTCTTTAGAAACTATGAAGACGGCTCTCGAGAAGAAGGACACAGATCTGGCGGCTGCTCAAAAGGAGGCCAGCCGAAAAACCAAGGAAGCCGAAGAGAAGTTGAAGGCACTCGGGAAGCTGGAGGAAGAGAAAAAAGCTCTGGAAGCTGCCGCGACGAAGTCCAAGGAGGAACTCGCTGATCTGAAGAAGACATACTCCGAGTGGGAGAACAAACTCAAGCATATCACCGTGAAGAAGGATGAACTGGAGCAGTTTGTCGAGGAGTACGGCGACTCCGTGAGCCAAAAACTGAAAGGTAAAGTTCCCGAGTGATCGTAATTTGGCCGAATGTATTCTGATCACTTCTGACTCTTTTCTTCATTTGTCGTAAATCCAGATTTCTGTGACAACGTCGCTGAGGAGACTAACAAGATCGAGAAGGAGCTGGACCCGTCCCGGGAGCTGTTCAAGGATAGTGCCGCTCTGGCCATTCTTCGCTTGGAGGAACGTGTCGATCAAGTGACTTCGTATATGAAGAGGCTCAGCACTGCCGTCTCGGAAATTGATTGTGATGTCTTCCCTGAAGATGAGCCCTCGAAGGACCCGGAATCAGCTCTTACTCTAGTGAGGGACGTGCCCAGCCGAGTGAAAGCTTGGAAAAAATCTACAGCCCGGGCCGGAGTCGACATTGCCCTCTCACTCGTCCGTGTCCACTGTAAGGGAGTGGATGAGAACAAGTTGAAGTCCTTGGAGGACGCCAATAGGAAGCATGCCAAGGTTGAGGACTTCATGGCGATGTTCATGGAAGCTGCCACTCGGATTGCAGACAACATCGACCTGGACACCTTCGTTGAAGCAGTGCCTCAGCCCGAGTGAGTGTCGGGTCTAAAACTCTTTAAGCTTTTGCCTCGGAATGCTGAGTGGTAGCTGTAACCGTAAACTTTAAATGAGCATGAGGCTCCCGCCGTCTCAACTTTTATCTGTACTTTCGTTTCGAACGACACGGTTCTTATTTGTCTTGGCTTTATTCGATCTTTGATTTCTGAATGCTTTTAAACTTAGGCAATGAGGTACCGCAGCTAAGTCCCCGAGTGTGGGCGGGGCTCGCACTCGGAATTGTTCGAGAGAACAATGATGGTCTTGTCCATCTTAGAGTCCGAGTGTGGAGGATGTCCAACTCGAAATAGTTTTTAACTTAGGCGACGCAGGGTCACAGCTAAGCCCCCGAGTGTGGGTGTGGCCCGCACGCGGAATTGTTCGAGAGAACAATGATGGCCCTATCCATCTTAGTAATGATGGTCCTGTCCATCTTTGAGTCCGAGTGTGGAGGATGTCCCACTCGAAATAGTTTCTAACTTAGGCGACGCAAGGCCGCAGCTAAGCCCCCGAATGTAGGCGTGGCCCGCACTCGGAATTGTTCAAGAGAACAATGATGGTCCTGTCCATCTTAGTAATGAGGGTCCTGTCCATCTTAGAGTCCGAGTGTGGAGGATGTCCCACTCGAAATAGTTTTTAACTTAGGCGATGCGGAATCGAGGCTAAGCGTTTTTACACCCACTGGGGGTGACACAGGACACTGATTCACCGGAGTGACAAGAGTTAAATTTCGACAAAATATAAAGGAACTCAACTTTATTCATCGAGATCACTCGGATTCATTACTGGAATGACAAACTAAAGTAGTTATGTTCTAGGTGTAGAACTTGCGAAGCAGGTCCGCATTCCAAGTCCGGGGCTCTTCTACGCCATCTTCAATATTGTAGAGCGGTTTGGGGTTGTCCGAATGCCCCATAAGACAGAAGGGAATTCTTCAACCCAGGCTCCAGCAGCATACTTCAGGTCTCTCATCAATCGGGGCTTCAGACCTTGCAGAATCATTCCGTTTGCGCGTTCTGCCTGTCCATTCGACTGCGGGTGAGCCACTGAGGCGTAATTAACCCGAGTGCCTTGAGAGAAACAGAATTCACGGAACTCTTCTGAGTCGAAGTTCTTCCCATTATCCGTGATAATATCATGCGGCACGCTGAATCTGAAGATGATCTGCCGAATGAAACTGACGGCAGTACCTGCATCCAAGCTCTTGACGGGCTTCGCTTCGACCCATTTGGTGAACTTGTCAATGATGACCCACAAGTATAGGGGATCTATTGTAGTCCTTTCGATAAGTAAGAGTGTCGAACCCAACGAGGAGCAGAAGGAAATGACAAGCGGTTTTCAGCAAGGTATTCTCTGCAAGCACTAAAATTATCGGTAACAGATAGTTGTGTGATAAGATAATTCGTAACGGGTAACAAGTAACGAGTGTAAGAAAGGTGCAGCAAGGTGGCCCAATCCTTTTTGTAGCAAAGGACAAGCCTGGACAAACTCTTATATAAAGCAAAGCGCTCCCGAGGACACATGGGAATTTCTGTCAAGCTAGTTTTCATCATGCTCATGTGATTCACGTTCGCTACTTTGATAATTTGATATGTGGGTGGACCGGTGCTTGGGTGCTGCCCTTACTTGGAGAAACCTCCCACTTATGATTAACCTCTCTCGCAAGCATCCGCAACTACGAAAGAAGAATTAAGATAAATCTAACCATAGCATGAAACATATGGATCCAAATCAGCCCCTTACGAAGCAACACATAAGCTAGGGTTTAAGCTTCTGTCACTCTAGCAACCCATCATCTACTTATTACTTCCCAATGCCTTCCCCTAGGCCCAAATAATGGTGAAGTGTCATGTAGTCGACGTTCACATAACACCACTAGAGGAGAGACAACATACATCTCATCAAAATATCGAACGAATACCAAATTCACATGATTACTTATAACAAGACTTATCCCATGTCCTCAGGAACAAATGTAACTACTCACAAAGCATATTCATGTTCATGATTAGAGGGGTATTAATTATCATTAAGGATCTGAACATATGATCTTCCACCAAATAAACCAACTAGCATCAACTACAAGGAGTAATCAACACTGCTAGCAACCCACAGGTACCAATCTGAGGTTTTGAGACAAAGATCGGATACAAGAGATGAACTAGGGTTCAGAGAGGAGATGGTGCTGGTGAAGATGTTGATGGAGATTGACCCCCTCTAGATGAGAGGATCGTTGGTGATGACGATGGCTTCGATTTCCCCCTCCGGGAGGGAAGTTTCCCCGGCAGAACAGCTCCACCGGATCCCTAGATTGGTTCTGCCCAAGTTCCGCCTCGAGACGGCGGCGCTTCGTCCCGAAAGCAATCTTCTGATTTTTTCCAGGTCAAAACCCTCCATATAGCAGAAGATGGGCACCGGAGGCCTGCCAGGGGGCCCACAAGCCACAGGGGCGCGGCCAGGGGGGTAGGCCGCGCCCCCTGGCTTGTGACCTCCTGGTGGGTCCCCTCTGGTATTTCTTTCGCCCAATATTTTTTATATATTCCAAAATAATTCTCCGTAACTTTTCAGGACTTTTGGAGTTGTGCAGAATAGGTCTCTCATATTTGCTCCTTTTCCAGTCCAGAATTCCAGCTGCCGGCATTCCCCCTCTTCATGTAAACCTTGTAAAATAAGAGAGAAAAGGCATGAGTATTGTACCAAGATGTGTAATAACAGCCCATAATGCAATAAATATCAATATAAAATCATGATGCAAAATGGACGTATCAACTCCCCCAAGCTTAGACCTCGCTTGTCCTCAAGCGAAAATCAAAATCGATAAATATGTCCACATGTTTAGAGATAGAGGTGTCGATAAAATAAAATACGGACATGAGGGCATCATGATCATCTTTAGAATAGCAATAATTATTGATATATAATTTCTTATACTAGAGTGACAATTCATTCACAATGGTAAAGTATGAATCAAGAACTCTATTGAGAACCAACAAACTATGATCTTAGTCATTGAAGCAGTTGCAATTTATCATAACATCGGAAAGAGTCAATATAAGAGCTTGTAAGGCAAATCCACATACTCAATCATCTCTTAGTCTTTCATAATTGCTAACACTCACGCGGTACTTATGAGGTCAAAGCTTCAATGGGACACAGAGAAAGATAGGGGCTTATAGTTTCGCCTCCCAACTATTTACCTCAAGGGTAATGTCAACATAAATAACTAATGATCACTCACTTTCGAGTGGATATATGTGTCTAGATCATTCCCCAACACATGACGCTTGCCAAGAGAGAAAGGCAAAAAATAGGAAGTGGTGAAGATCACCACGACTCTTGCATAAATGTAAGTGCTAGAAAGTAAAAGTAACAGATAGGCCCTTCGCAGAGGGAAGCAGAGGTTGTCATGCGCTTTTATAGTTGGATGCACAATCTCTTAATGCAAAAGAACGTCACTTTATATTGCCGTTTGTGATAAAGAACTTTATTATGCAGTCCGTCGCTTTTATTTCTTCCATATATCACAAGTTCGTATAAAGTTTGTTTTCCCCACACTAATAGATCATACATATTTAGGGGGCAAATTTTTATTGCTTGCACCGATGACAACTTACTTGAAGGATCTTACTCAATCCATAGGTAGGTATGGTGGACTCTCATGGCAAAACTGGTTTAATGGTATTTGGATGCACAAGTAGTATCTCTACTTGGTGCGGAAGTTTTGGCTAATATGGGGTGGAAGCAAGCGTCACATGTTAAAGGATCTATAACCATATAACTTCTATTCGGAAATAAGCAAACATAACCCATTATGTTGTCTTCCTTGTCCAACATCAACTTCGTAACATATAATATTTTAATGAGTGCTCACAATCATAAAAGATGTCCAAGATAATATATTTATATGTGAACCTCTCTTTCTTTATTACTTCCTTTTAATTGCAGCAATGACCAATCACTATGTTTGTCAACTCACAACAAATTTCAATCGACATACTTCTTATATGTGAAGTCATCACTCCCCATAAGATCATCATATATACTTTTTGCTCTTATTCTCTACTTCTTTTTATTTCTTTTTCTCAGGATCATAGCAAGCAAGCAAAGCCCTCAACTCAAAAACTACTCTTTATTATATAACTCTCGGACTCGCTTACATAGGGGGAACATAAAGCAAAACTCAAAGCTAGATCACACTAAAAACTTTATTCAACTAGATCAAGATATAACCAAAAGGATCGAACTAAGAAAGAAGAAAAATGATAAAAGTAAAAGGTGTGATGGTGATACGATACCGGGGCACCTCCCCCAAGCTTGGAACAAGCCAAGGGGAGTGCCCATACCCATGTGTTTAGTTGTCTTCCTTCGGAGGTGGTGATGTTGGAGTTGTTGATGAGGTTGGAAGCTTGTCCTCCGTCTTCCAAGGCATAGGCTCACCATCATAAAAAGATGAACGAGTCTCCGGGATCCTCAAATCTGCAGCCAAACTCATTTTCTTAAATCTGTATTCATACTCACAGTTTTGGTTTTGCAGGTCATAGATCTGGGCTTGGAGATGCTCGATTTTCTCGTAAAGCTTGAAGATGTGCTCCCCGATGTCCTTGGCGTCCAGCTTGTGCTTATGGGTAAACTCCACGATCATCATGTGGTTGGCATTGAGTCCACGTTCCACCATCCCTTGGCACTTGAAGACTTGCTGCTCCATTTCTTCGAGCCTTGTCTCCACGCTTCCGGTCTTCTTTGGCCCCTCTACATCACGGATGTGCAGCACCCCCTCACGCTTCTCAATGGTTTGAGGATGTTGCAGCACCTCCGCAAGGTAGGGGTTAATGACCTTCTCGAAAAACTTGTCCTTCGAAGAACTTGGGGAAGTCATGGCGATCTAAATCTGTCCGGAAAACAACAACAAACAAGAACAGAGGATTTTTCCGTGGTACGGTGGTCAAAACCTTCGGGAGATTATATAATGAATTTTTGCCGACCTAAAGGAGTATACCACAAGAAAACAGAGTCCGGAAGGTACACGGGGTGGCCACAAGCCACAGGGGCGCGGCCAGGGGGGTAGGCCGCGCCCCCCTGGCTTGTCGCCTCCTCGTGCACTTTTCGGACTACTTTAAATTTTCCTTATTTATTAAATATTCCAAAACGGAGAAAAATTGCTATTGGAAAAGTTTTGGAGTCGGTTTGCTTACCGTACCACATACCTATTCCTTTTCGGAGTCTGAAACGTTCCGGTAGGTCTCCTTAATGTACTCCTCCGGAGTTATGGTATTGATATTATTGGTTTCAACATTTATGGGAGTACCTGAGATATAATGTTTAATTCTTTGCCCATTTACCACCTTTGGATTTGTGCCCTCGGCATTGTTGATCTTGATGGCACCGGAACGATATACTTCCTCGATAATGTAAGGCCCTTCCCATTTAGAGAGAAGTTTTCCTGCAAAAAATCTTAAACGAGAATTGTATAGCAAGACATGGTCACCTACATTGAATTCACGCTTTTGTATCCTTTTATCATGCCATCTCTTAACTTTTTCTTTAAACAACTTGGCATTCTCATAGGCCTGGGTTCTCCATTCATCAAGAGAGCTAATGTCAAATAACCTCTTCTCACCGGCAAGTTTGAAATCATAGTTGAGCTCTTTAATTGCCCAATAAGCTTTATGTTCTAGTTCAAGAGGTAAGTGACATGCTTTACCATAAACCATTTTATATGGAGACATACCCATAGGGTTTTTGTAAGCGGTTCTATATGCCCATAATGCATCATCAAGTTTCTTAGACCAATTATTTCTAGATCTATTAACAGTCTTTTGCAAGATCAATTTAATTTCTCTATTGCTTAATTCTACTTGACCACTAGACTGAGGATGATACGGAGATGCAATTCTATGATTAACATCATACTTAGCAAGCAATTTACGGAAAGCACCATGAATAAAGTGTGAACCACCATCAGTCATTAAATATCTAGGGACTCCAAATCTAGGGAAAATAACTTCTTTAAGCATCTTAATAGAAGTGTTATGATTAGCACTACTAGTTGGAATAGCTTCTACCCACTTAGTAACATAATCAACAGCAACTAGCATATGAGTGTACCCGTTGGACTTTGGAAAAGGTCCCATATAATCAAAACCCCAAACATCAAATGGTTCAATAACAAGTGAGTAATTCATAGGCATTTCCTGACGTCTACTAATATTGACATTCATCACAAGACAAGACAAACTTACGAGCATCCTTGAAGAGAGTAGGCCAATAAAAACCAGACTGTAATACCTTGTGTGCAGTTCTATCTCTAGCGTGGTGTCCTCCGTAGGCCTCAGAGTGACACTTGTGTAGGATCTGTTCCTGTTCATGCTCAGGTACACAACGTCTAATAACACCATCTACTCCTTCTTTATAAAGGTGTGGATCATCCCAAAAGTAATGTCTTAAATCATAGAAGAACTTTTTCTTTTGCTGGTATGTGAAACTAGGTGGTATAAATTTAGCAACAATGTAATTAGCATAATCAGCATACCATGGAGCATTACGTGAAGCATTTATGACAGCTAATTGTTCATCAGGAAAGCTATCATCAATAGGTAGTGGGTCATCAAGATCATTCTCTAACCTAGACAAGTTATCTACTACGGGGTTCTCAGCACCCTTTCTGTCAACAATATGCAAATCAAATTCTTGTAGCAGAAGAACCCATCTAATAAGTCTAGGTTTAGCATCCTTCTTTTCCATAAGGTATTTAATAGTAGCATGATCAGTGTGAATAGTTACTTTGGAATCAACAATATAAGGTCTGAACTTATCACATGCAAACACAACAGCTAAAAATTCCTTTTCAGTAGTAGCATAGTTTCTTTGAGCACTGTCTAGAGTTTTACTAGCATAATGGATAAAATTCAATTTCTTATCAACTCTTTGTCCTAGAACAGCACCAACAACATAATCACTAGCATCACACATAATTTCAAAGGGTAAGTTCCAATCGGGTGGTTGAACAACAGGTGCAGAAATCAAGGCTTTCTTAAAAATTTCAAATGCTTCTACACAATCATCATCAAAAACGAATGGAACATCTTTTTGCAAAAGGTTAGTGAGAGGCCTAGAAATCTTAGAGAAGTCTTTAATAAACCTCCTATAGAAACCAGCATGACCAAGGAAACTTCTTATACCTTTGATATCCGTAGGACACGGCATTTTTTCAATAGCATCAACTTTAGCCTTATCAACTTCAATACCTCTTTCGGAGATTTTGTGTCCCAAGACAATACCCTCATTAACCATAAAGTGACACTTCTCCCAATTCAAGACAAGATTAATTTCTTCACATCTCTGCAAAACTCGATCAAGGTTGCTCAAGCAATCATCAAAAGAAATTCCGTAAACGGAGAAATCATCCATGAAAACCTCAACAATCTTTTCACAAAAGTCAGAGAATATAGCAGTCATACATCTTTGAAAGGTAGCAGGTGCATTGCATAAACCAAAAGGCATATGTCTATAAGCAAAGGTACCGAAAGGACAAGTAAAAGTGGTCTTCTCTTGGTCCTCTTTTGACACAGGTATTTGAGAGAAACCAGAATAACCATCTAGAAAGCAAAAGTGTGTGTGTTTGGATAGTCTTTCTAGCATTTGATCAATAAAAGGTAGAGGGTAATGATCTTTCCTAGTAGCTTTATTTAATTTCCTAAAATCAATTACCATTCTATATCCTGTAACAATTCTTTGCGGGATCAATTCATTTTTATCATTAGGAACAACGGTAATACCTCCCTTCTTAGGGACACAATGAACGGGACTAACCCATCTACTATCAGCAATAGGATAAATTATACCTGCCTCCAGAAGCTTTAATATTTCATTTCTTACCACTTCTTTCATTTTAGGATTTAACCGTCGTTGGTGATCAACAACTGGTTTAGCATCAGGCTCCATATTAATTTTATGCTGACATAGAGTGGGACTAATGCCCTTAAGATCATCAAGAGTATATCCAATAGCAGCACGGTGCTTCCTCAGAGTTTTCAATAATCTCTTTTCTTCATGCTCTGAAAGGTTAGCACTAATAATAACATGATATATCTTCTTTTCATCAAGATAAGCATATTTCAGAGTATCCGGTAATTGTTTAAGCTCAAACACGGGATCACCCTTGGGTGGAGGATGATCCCCAAGTATTTCAACAGGCAAGTTGTGTTTCAAAATAGGATGCTGATCAAAGAAAATCTTATCTATTTCATTCCTTTCATATCGTTTTCATGGTCTAGCAAATATTGTTCTAAGGGATCAGTAGGAGGCACAACAATAGAAGCAAGACCAATAATTTCATCCTTACTAGGCAATTCTTTATCATGGGGTTGTCTACGAAATTTAGAGAAATTAAACTCATGGGACACATCCCCAAAGCTTACAGTAATAGTTTCTTTCTCACAATCTATCTTAGCATTAACGGTGTTCAAGAAAGGTCTACCAAATATAATGGGACAAAAATCATCTTGTGGGGAACCAAGAACAAGAAAATCAGTAGGGTATTTTATTTTCCCACACAAGACTTCAACATCTCTAACAATCCCAACTGGTGCTATAATATCTCTATTAGCAAGCTTAATGGTACCATCAATTTCCTCTAATTCAAGAGGTGCAATATCATTCATAACTTCTTGATATAAGGTAAAGGGAATTGCACTCACACTAGCACCCACATCACATAAGCCATGATAATAATGATCTCCTATTTTAACAGAAACAACAGGCATGCCAACAATAGGTCTATGTTTGTCTTTACTATCAGGTCTACCAATTCTAGCAGCTTCATCACAGAAATGAATAACATGCCCATCAATATTATCAAACAAGAGATCTTTAACCATAGCAATACTAGGTTCAACTTTAATTTGTTCAGGGGGTGTAGGTGTTCTAACATAGCTCTTACGAACCACAGTTGAAGCTTTAGCATGTTCCTTTATTCTAACAGGGAAAGGTGGTTTCTCAATATAAGCAGCAGGATCAACATTATAAGTAATAGTTTCTTCTTCAACTTTAATAGGTTCAACTACTTTCACTTCAATGGGAGGATGATATTTAAACCACTTCTCCTTAGGGAGATCAACATGAGCAGCAAAAGATTCACAGAAAGAAGCTACTATCTCAGAGTCAAGTCCATATTTAGTGCTAAATTCACGGAAAGCATCGGTGTCTATAAAGGATTTAACACAATCAAACTTAAGGTTTATACCTGACTCCTTACCTTCGTCGAGTTCCCAATCTTCAGAGTTGAGTTTAATTCTTTCCAATAAATCCCATTTGAATTCAATAGTCTTCTTCATAAAAGAACCAGTACAAGAAGTATCGAGCATGGATTGATCATTACGAGAAAGCAGAGCATAAAAATTCTGAATAATAATTTCTCTTGAGAGCTCATGATTGGGGCATGAATATAACATTGACTTAAGCCTCCCCCAAGCTTGAGCGATGCTTTCTCCTTCACGAGGCCAAAAATTATAAATATAATTCCGATCACGATGAACCAGATGCATAGGATAAAACTTCTGATGAAATTCCAATTTCAATCGGTTGTAGTTCCATGATCCAATATCATCACATAGCCTATACCATGTCAATGCCTTCTCCTTCAAAGATAAAGGAAAGACCTTCTTCTTGACATCATCCTCGGGCAAACCTGCAAGCTTAAATAATCCACAAACTTCATCCACATAGATCAGATGCAAATCAGGATGTAGTGTTCCATCTCATGCATAAGGATTAGCTAGCAGTTTCTCTATCATACCCGAAGGAATTTCATAATAAATATTTTCAGAAGGTTCAGTAGGTTGAGGAGCAACTCTTTGTGCTTCCGATCGGGGTGAAGATACCCCGAACAAGTGACAGTAAATTTCAGCACGCTATATAAAATTTTCCTTACCAAATTCCACTCACCAGAGGCGCTTCACTCCCCGGCAACGGCGCCAGAAAAGAGTCTTGATGACCCACAAGTATAGGGGATCTATCGTAGTCCTTTAGATAAGTAAGAGTGTCGAACCCAACGAGGAGCAGAAGGAAATGACAAGCGGTTTTTAGCAAGGTATTCTCTGCAAGCACTGAAATTATCGGTAACAGATAGTTGTGTGATAAGATAATTCGTAACGGGTAACAAGTAACGAGTGTAAGAAAGGTGCAGCAAGGTGGCCCAATCCTTTTTGTAGCAAAGGACAAGCCTGGACAAACTCTTATATAAAGCAAAGCGCTCCCGAGGACACATGGGAATTTCTGTCAAGCTAGTTTTCATCATGCTCATGTGATTCACGTTCGCTACTTTGATAATTTGATATGTGGGTGGACCGGTGCTTGGGTGCTGCCCTTACTTGGAGAAACCTCCCACTTATGATTAACCTCTCTCGCAAGCATCCGCAACTACGAAAGAAGAATTAAGATAAATCTAACCATAGCATGAAACATATGGATCCAAATCAGCCCCTTACGAAGCAACACATAAGCTAGGGTTTAAGCTTCTGTCACTCTAGCAACCCATCATCTACTTATTACTTCCCAATGCCTTCCCCTAGGCCCAAATAATGGTGAAGTGTCATGTAGTCGACGTTCACATAACACCACTAGAGGAGAGACAACATACATCTCATCAAAATATCAAACGAATACCAAATTCACATGATTACTTATAACAAGACTTATCCCATGTCCTCAGGAACAAATGTAACTACTCACAAAGCATATTCATGTTCGTGATCAGAGGGGTATTAATTATCATTAAGGATCTGAACATATGATCTTCCACCAAATAAACCAACTAGCATCAACTACAAGGAGTAATCAACACTGCTAGCAACCCACAGGTACCAATCTGAGGTTTTAAGACAAAGATCGGATACAAGAGATGTACTAGGGTTCGGAGAGGAGATGGTGCTGGTGAAGATGTTGATGGAGATTGACCCCCTCTCGATGAGAGGATCGTTGGTGATGACGATGGCTTCGATTTCCCCCTCCGGGAGGGAAGTTTCCCTGGCAGAACAGCTCCGCCGGAGCCCTAGATTGGTTCTGCCCAAGTTCCTCCTCGAGACGGCGGCGCTTCGTCCCGAAAGCTCTCTTCTGATTTTTTCCAGGTCAAAACCCTCCATATAGCAGACGATGAGCACCGGAGGCCTGCCAGGGGGCCCACAAGCCACAGGGGCGCGGCCAAGGGGGTAGGCCGCTCCCCCAGGCTTGTGACCTCCTGGTGGGTCCCCTCTGGTATTTCTTTTACCCAATATTTTTTATATATTCCAAAATAATTCTCCGTAACTTTTCAGGACTTTTGGAGTTGTGCAGAATAGGTCTCTCATATTTTCTCCTTTTCCAGTCCAGAATTCCAGCTGCCAGCATTCCCCCTCTTCATGTAAACCTTGTAAAATAAGAGAGAAAAGGCATGAGTATTGTACCAAGATGTGTAATAACAGCCCATAATGCAATAAATATCAATATAAAATCATGATGCAAAATGGACGTATCAGTCAACTGCCACGAGAAGATGCGTGAATCCACTCGACCCGGTCCGCAGGGGACCGACCATATCGAGGCCCCATACTGCGAACGGCCAGGTGATCGGGATCGTCTTGAGCGCGGACGCTGGCTTGTGGGACTTATTCTTGTAGAACTGACACCCAACACACAGGTCCACCAGGTCCCTTGCTGCTTCATTGGCTCGGGGCCAATAAAAACCCGCTCGGAAAGCCTTAGCAACCAAAGTCCGAGAGGACGCATGGTGGCCGCAAGTTCCCGAGTGGATTTCATGTAAGATTTGCAGCCCTTCCTCTGGAGAGATGCATTTTTGGGTGACTCCTGTGTGTTACTTTTCTTGTATAACTGGTCTCCCATAACTTCGAATGACTTGGACCGACGGACGATCCGACGGGCTTCTTCTTTGTCTTCGGGGAGTTCTTGCCTAAGCAAGTATGCCAAATAGGATTGAGTCCATTCGGGAGTGATTACCAGCATTTCGTGGACCAGATCCACTATAGCTGGAACTTCAACCTCAGTCGGATCAGATGGACCGATTGCTTGCGGGGGCTCCTCTGCGATTGTTGGGGCTTGCAGATGCTCAAGGAATATGTCTTTCGGGACCGCTCGCCGAGTGGACCCAATCTTTGCCAGGTCGTCTGCTGCCTGATTCTTTGCGCGAGGAATATGATGCAGTTCTAGACCTTCAAAATTCTTCTCCAGCTTTCTGACCACGTTGTAGTAACCGGTCATTGTTGGGCTTCGAATATCCCACTCTTCCATCACTTGGTTGACAACGAGGTCCGAATCGCCGTAGACCATCAAACAACGAATGCCGAGTGATATGGCCATGCGGAGCCCGTACAGGAGGGCTTCATATTCAGCCTCATTATTTGATGAGTCGAAATGGATTTGGAGGACATAGTTTAGCCGGTCTCCTTTGGGAAAGACAAGAACCACACCAGCCCCCGATCCATTGAGCATCTTGGATCCGTCGAAGAACATGGTCCAGTGTTCGGGAACACTCGGGATTGGCTGCTCCTGCTCGATCCACTCGGCCATAAAATCAACCAATGCCTGAGACTTGATTGCTTTCTTAGCTTCAAACTTGATCTCCGGCGGAAGGAGCTCGATTGCCCATTGTAGGAGATATGCCCTAGAGGCAATAATAAATGTTATTGATTATCTCCCTGTTCATAATTAGGTTTATGTTCCATGCTATAACTGCTATGGTTCTCGAGTCTACAATAACCACGAGGCTCGGAGGAAGACTCATATGCACGTGTGGAATAATAAACAGTAAAATGTATTCCTAGTCTGGCCTCTAAGACTAGCTCAAGTGTTGCATGATGGTTATGTTTTCCTGATCATGGGCATGTCTATGCCAGCAATTTTGAGGGCACAATGTTAGAAGAACATTTGTGTTGAATCGACCCGAATTGATGTTATGCTATGAGATACATTCGTCACAAGTTAATGGTTAATAACACAGAGAAGTTAATGTTTGCATAATTCCTTAGACCATGAGAGTATCAAGTTTCTTCATACTTGCTTCATGAACTTTGGGGTTTGTTAAACGTCATCCGTAAATGGGTGGCTATTACGGCGGCTTACGGGTTCATGGAAGAGTGTGTCAAGTAACTTGATAGCTCAAGATTGGGATTTGCTCCTCTGACGATGGAGAGATATCTCTGGGCCCTCTCGGTGTTACGGTATCCATCATCGTCTGGCCAGACACAGGGTGATTTGATCACAGGGATGCCGGAACACGGTAACGAGAAAAGAAAACAATACCGGTAACGAGGTAACTGGCTTAGTGGACACGTTTTTGATCCACGGGGATGCCAACATGTCTCACCTCGGGTATTTGTAACATATCGCGAAGCAACAGGAATAGCACTCGGCAACTAGAGGTTCATTTGAATATTCATTCGTGTGGGTATAGGGGTCAATATGGGTGTCCACGGCTCCGATGTTGATCATTGATCGGAAGGGATTCCGGGTCATGTCTATACTTGACCGAACCTATAGGGTCACACGCTTAAGGGTCATCTATCTGTTGAATACTAGACAGGGAGTCTGAGAGAAATTCATCGAAAAAGTTTCGGAGACAACGGAAGTGTTCCGGAGAGAGAACACTGGAAGAATTTCGGTAAAACCGAAAAGTTGTTTCGGAGTGTACCATTAAGTCAAATTGGTTTCGGCACATGCCTGGAAATTGTTGGAGGGTACCAGAATTGTTCCGGTAACTTCTGAGATTTTTCAGAGACAAAAACCGGAAATGTTCCGGACTGCCGGAACCGCTTTAGTTGCTTTTCACAGATGAAAATCACTAAACCGAAACGTTGTTTCGGAGTACACCATTAAGTCAAATTGGTTTCCGCACACGCCTGATAATTCTTGGAGGGTGCCAGAATCATTCTGGAAACTTTTGGGAATTTTCCGGAAGAAAAACAGGAAATGTTCCGGAGCTGCCGGAACCGCTTTTTTTGCTTTTCGCAGATGAAAATCACTAATCCGGAATTGTTTTGGAACGCGTCGAAAATTATTTTAGTGGGTACTGGAAATGTTCTAAGCCCACATAAATATTTTCGGTTCGAACGGACGCTGAAAAATGTTGTCATGAATAGTGAAATCAGCTTTATGGTTACTTTTTGGAAAGCCACCTTTTTGGGCTTTTGCTCCAAAATATCTTGGAGATGACATGGATGGATGTGGCTGAAATTTCAGCCCCTCCACCCCTCCTTCTCCTATAAATAGAGGTGGAGGGGGCTGCCCAAAACTCACTCTTTCTCACATACAAGTGCCATGCATGATCTGGCTTTCTCTCTCCCTCCCAGCGAAATAGTTTCATAGAGCCGAAAGGGTGTCTGGGTTCCAGTGGGAACTAGTTCTGGACGGCGAAGCCCTGCCGGATAGATGACACCGTATGTGTGCAACTCTGTAGAGAGATCGTAGTTTCGGTCTTAGTTCGAGAGTGCCTCCCGAAGGGCTGTCCGTGTGACCGTCCGAGTTTCGAAGGTCCTCCCGAAGGGCTGTCCGCGACAACGTCCGGGGGACTGTCCGACCGCCTCCCGGAGGGCTGTCCGAGGGGCATATGAGGGTATACATCCTCGCGGTTGGGAGGTTGTAAATCCTAGCTGCGGGGATCTGCACCGCCGATCGTCATCGACTCTTCTTCCGCTGCGCTACGAGTCGGTAACGAAAAGATCGAAACCTTGTATGCAGTCTTCATAGTGGTCCTGGGCTGGTGCGTAGGTCGAATTTTTTTTGTTTTCTGCTGCGTTACCCTAAAGTGGCATCATGAGCCGTGCTATGCGTAGATGCAGGTTGCGATCTAGAATACATAGAGATGTATGGGTGTTGCACAATATAATTAGGTAGTAGATGAGTTCTATTACTGAAAATTATTTGTGCGGGTAGCAGATGAAATCTGTTACCCGATGTTCTTGTTGCTTCCCTAGAATTTGCATATTTCTGATCTTGATAACAGCATGGTGGAGTTTCAATGTTCTGGCAATCCGCGATCCTGATTGATCAACGAAGTGCTAACAGTTCATTGAATTCCACCATAGTTAAAAAGAAAGATGAAATTTCGCAGACGAAAGGGCAATGCAGATATGATCTGCACGGGGGTCATGCGTATGACGAAGTTCAGTATGGGACTCGAGATTTTATTATCTCGTGTTTCATACACCCCGCAAAGTTAATCTAGCGACTTGAATTATCATGCTTGATGATGAACGTTGGTAGCTTCGGTTTGTTTTGAAACCTTAGAAGCCACGTAAAATAAAATTTTGCATGAACCAATTAGAGACGTCTAACTTGGTTTTGCAGGATGGGTTGCATGTGCATGTAATGTGGTATAGCAGTGCTCATATTAATTTGATTATGTATGAGATGATTATATGATGTAATATTAACATGACCTGCGTGTCATGATTCGGCATGATGGCTGGAGCCATATGATTGTCACTTTAAATGACCTGCGTGTCAACCTTAAGTAATGCACTTATTTTATTAGCTATAGAGATAGCAATATTATCTGGTGCATCGACAAGGTGGTGGCAAACTTCGCGAAGGTGAACACCGACACGAATGCCGAAGACGAAGAAATACAAGACTTCTCCGTCAGAAAGGGCTATACCATATCATACTATTATGAATTGCCTGAGATGTTTATCCCTTATGATGCACCCTTCCTGATTGCACGGTAGTCACTTTTTATTAGGGTGATCTCTCACAAAAATATCAAGTAGTTAGTGTTCTCCCAAGTGTAGCACCGTCACGACACCTATCTCTTCGGGGCATCACATGATCTCCATGGGTGCGAACGATTAGAGAAGTGTGAGGCGGGTGAGTTGAGACCTCGCAGCGAGATCACTTGGTTGTCTTGACGTTCAGGCAGGACAGTCCTGAGCTCGGAACACACGCATAGAAAGATGAACAAGAATCACATAGAGATGTGATCGGCAAGTTTGCCTACCGATTGAAGTTCACGCCATTTGAGTTCATCTCGAACCGTGGCGTTGAATTAAAATGCGGGTCTTGTATCACTCACAATCAATTATGAGAGATATTGATTTGAGTGGGAGCGCACTGTAGAATTATCTTGTTTAAATTCTCAGTGCAATTAATTTTGAACACTGTCTAAGTGTGATTTGCAAAATAGTTGTAGAATAATGGCTCGCGTTTCCACCTTCCCTGTTAAAATTGAATAACTGTTAAATATCTGGTTAAAACTTTATGGTTGGTAACGTAATGTGAGGATTGTCCTCAAGAGTGCCGAGAAGGACTTTGTCCTATCGCATGCTTTCGGTATTCTCCCGCTAATGCTATGGATCATGTGACTCTCGTCCTTCGATCCAAAAGCTAGAATTCTGTTTCAGTCAAGTGCAATACGTTTGCTTCCATGAGACCCAAACTTTGAAAGTTTTGGGATAGTTATGTGATATTCATGGAACTGAAAATTAATTTTCAGATACAAACAAAGGCTGAAAGATATGAAATATCCAAAGGAATGTTTGTTTGCAAACTATTAGTAAAGGTGTTTACTATGCATTAGACTGATAAGAGAGGGATCCAGGAGAATGCCTGTCATATGATGAAAGGTGAATAAAACAACAACTTAAAGAGAAAGGAAGTGTCCGAAGGGTGTTAGTGAAACTTTCTCGCCTAGGAAGTCCGGGGCTAACGCCACTCTTAAGTTGAGTGCTTCTTCTGAGAGTAGGAGAAATACTGAAAGTTAAACTGTTAGAAGTATAAAGGCAAAAAGAAAGAAGACTGGAATATCCAGCTCATGTATGAATGTCATACACGTTTTTGATGTATAGAAGGCTGGTCAAAGATATAGTTCTTGGGAATTATGGTTAAACATGTTAATCACTAATTCTTGGGTATTGTGAGTTGATCACAAACCCACTCGATTGCATTCTGTTGCAACTCGATGTAAGAACTACTATGGCCTGAAAGACTAGCCAGGAATGAGGTTTAGATACACACAGGGAACATAGTAAATGTTACTATACCTTCCATCGGTGTAGTACCTATGTATTTACTTTCATAATTCATTTTAGAGTTTCATACACTCTAGCCCTTTGCATAAGGTATCTTGCAAGAAGGTTGTTCATAAGAGAACTTCTGATGTTCGGTGTTATGAATAACATAAGGGCCATACTTTCATTATGAATGAGATGTATGTTATGAATATTGACAATAATATATTACCTCTGTGTTTACTTTCATAATTCATTTTAGAGCTTCATACACTCTAGCCCATTGCACAATGTTTGTTGCAAAAGGGTTATTCATAAAAGAACAATTGTTGTTCAGTATTATGAATAACATGAAGGGCCATGCTTCCATCCAAGATGGGATGTATGTTGTGAATATTGATGGAAATATGATACATCCATAACACTGACGCTAAATGTCGCAAGACTAAAAGAATACCACACAAGTGTGGCACTGCATTTGGTCACATTGGAGAAACCCGCATGGAAAATTCCATTATAATGGATTTTGAAATCGTTTGATTTTGAATCATCTCACACTTGCAACTTTCCTCTGAAAAGTGAAGTGACTGAATTACCGTTCACAGGCCATAAGGAACGAGCAAAGAACATATTGGTGATCATACATTATGATGTGTGTAGTCCAATAAATGTTGTTGCAAGTAGTGGATTTATCTATCTTCAGAAATGACTCAAGTAGATATATGGATATTTACTTGTTGAGACGTAAGTCTGGATCTTTTGAATTCATTCATAAGGTTTTCAAAAATGAAGTAGAAGTTATTGTAACAAGAAAATTATGTTTCTGCAAATTGATTGCGGAAAGGAATATTTGAGTTACAACTTTAACGAATGTCTGATGAGTTGTGAAAGGGGTTTCATAACTTGCACCTCCCGGAACACCACTGCAAGTGAAAAGTCCGTGAAGATGTAATCGAACCATTTATGACATGGTAAGATCAAAGATGACATAAATAAATTTGCCATTATCCCTTTTAAAGTGATGCTTTAGAGACTGCGGCTTTTGCACTGAAAAGAGCTCCATCGGGTCTGTTGAAATGACGTCATGGTATGGTACGTCCAACCATGTTATATCTTTTCTTAACATTTGGAATATGGGGCTTGTGTAAAAGGTTACAAACCTATTCCAAATCAGACAAGTGCTGCTTTGTAGGTTATCCCAAGTCATTGGGTATTCCCCCACCACTATACCGAGGCAAAGGATTTTGCCACAAAACGGTATGCTTTTAAAGTGAATAGTTCTTACAAAAGGTGAGTGGGAGGACAATGCAACTCGACGAGATAACCAGTATCTTCGTCATCAGGTCAAAGGAAAGGAACCTTGGAAGTGATTCCGGAGTTTCCTACTGCGACTGATACGGAAGTCTCTACAATAAAATGTATGGACTTCGGTCGAACTTGCAGCTGAACCACGTAGGCAAGGCTCGTGCAAACCTCTCAGGTGCGCAAACGAGATATTGTTGTTGGACAACAGTATACCTACGATACACAAGGAAGCGGTGATGGGCCCTGACTCCGGATTTGGCTAAATGCCAATACAATCCGAGATAGTTTCCATATAAATGTTTCAAGATTAAAATCTTGATACACCTTTCGGAAGGCTTAGAGTCTAACGAATATTTATGGAACTAAAAACTGATACGGATAAAAATGTTTTATCCATAAAGCTCGACTTGTTGAAATAACAAGTTCAAGGAGTTGACTACGATGAGGTTGTTTCGCCGTAGCGATGCTTAAAGTCGGTTCGAGTTTAACTAGCAATTAATACATATTTCAATCATGAGATATGAAACATGGATGACGAAAGGATTTCCATCTGATGGAAATGTAACCAAGGACTTGCATGTGTTACAGTCCAAGGTATTTTGTCAGTCCAGAGGATGCTAGTAAGTATGCAAACTTCAGAGTTCCAGCAATGGACAGAAGAGAGCAAAATGGAGTTGGAATCTTTGTGTTTTGATGAAATGGTCGAAAAGGGTTTTTGACTTCATCAATGGGTAACGAAGATGCTTGTGATTCAAGAAAATAAGTGGGAGCATAATAATATTTCTAAAAACCTTGTGTGCTTGACACATTGTTAATTGGAAATAAATTTCTTGACACGAATTAGGACTTCATTTGAAAATAGTTTTTTCGATGAAGTGCTTGGGCTAAATAACCTTGATATTAGGCATGATGATCTATGGAGATAGATTTACCTAATGGGGCTGAGCAAAGATACATATTGACAAAATGCTAAAACCTTTTAGCATTGAAAAACGTCAAGGAGTGATTCTTGTCGAAGTCACATGGAAAGAGTTTTTGCAAGACTCGGTGTCCCAAAACACTGATGAGCAAAATACATGATGGTGATTCCACACACTCTTGTGTTTGGATTAATCATGTATTCCATGGTATGTAAAAACAACCAGATATGTCCAATACTCCAAAGTTGTTGCGAGTATAGATACCAAAGTGATCAAAGTACTGATCATGGGACAACAGTGAAAGATGTCATTAAGTACTAGAGCAGTACTGATGACATGTTTTCTCGCAAGCAGAGATTATGAAGTGCTCGTTGTAAGTAATTACATCGATACAGTCTTCATCAAATGCTCCATGCGATTTTCGATTTAAGTTAAGGGTTTTGTGTAATACACAACATGGTGGCACAGTAGTTGGAAATTGTTCCAAACAAGATACTGTGGCGAATTCTATAACAAAGGCTAAGTATGTTGACGCTTTAGAAGCGACAAAGAAGTTGTTGAATCATATAGTTCATTCATGAACTTACTATGGTTCCAAGATGGCTTTGATCTATGGGACACTATTGCAGATAGTTGCTCCATAGCTCAGTCTGAGGAATCAGGTGTCGACCAATGATTCACACATATGCAAAGCCAAGTCCACACAAAATATGAATTTTGTGAAAGCGTGAAAACGCAAGGATATGCAAAGTTACACATGGAGCTGAAGTCGTCAGATCCATTGGACATCAGGCTATACCACATGCGAAGCATATTTTACACCAGTGTGCCACAGGTGTAAAGTGCATTAGCATTAACTAGATTATTGACTCTAGTGCAAGTGGGAGTCTGTAGGAGATATGCCCTAGAGGCAATAATAAATGTTATTGATTATCTCCCTGTTCATAATTAGGTTTATGTTCCATGCTATAACTACTATGGTTCTCGAGTCTACAATAACCACGAGGCTCGGAGGAAGACTCATATGCACGTGTGGAAATAATAAACGGTAAAATGTATTCCTAGTCTGGCCTCTAAGACTAGCTCAAGTGTTGAATGATGGTTATGTTTTCCTGATCATGGGCATGTCTATGCCAGCAATTTTGAGGGCACAATGTTAGAAGAACATTTGTGTTGAATCGACCCGAATTGATGTTATGCTATGAGATACATTCGTCACAAGTTAATGGTTAATAACACAGAGAAGTTAATGTTTGCATAATTCCTTAGACCATGAGAGTATTGAGTTTCTTCATACTTGCTTCATGAACTTTGGGGTTTGTTAAACATCATCTGTAAATGGCTGGCTATTACGACGGCTTACGGGTTCATGGAAAAGTGTGTCAAGTAACTTGATAGCTCAAGATTGGGATTTGCTCCTCTGACGATGGAGAGATATCTCTAGGCCCTCTCGGTGTTACGGTATCCATCATCGTCTGGCCAGACACAGGGTGATTTGATCACAGGGATGCCGGAACACGGTAACGAGAAAAGAGAACAATACCGGTAACGAGGTAACTGGCTTAGTGGACAAGTTGTTGATCCACGGGGATGCCAACATGTCTCACCTCAGGTATTTGTAACATATCGCGAAGCAACAGGAATAGCACTCGGCAACTGGAGGTTCACTCGAATATTCATTCGTGTGGGTATAGGGGTCAATATGGGTGTCCACGGCTCCGATGTTGATCATTGGTCGGAAGGTATTCCGGGTCATGTCTATACTTCACCGAACCTATAGGGTCACATGCTTAAGGGTCATCTATCTGTTGAATACTAGACAGGGAGTCTGAGAGAAATTCATCGAAAAAGTTTCGGAGACAACGGAAGAGTTCTGGAGAGAGAACACCGGAATAGTTTCGGTAAAACTGAAAAGTTATTTCGGAGTGTACCATTAAGTAAAATTGGTTTCGGCACATGCCTGGAAATTATTGGAGGGTACCAGAATTGTTCCGGTAACTTCTGAGTACACCATTAAGTCAAATTGGTTTTGGCACATACCTGATAATTCTTGGAGGGTCCCAGAATCATTCTGGAAACTTCTGGGAATTTTTCGGAAGAAAACCGGAAATGTTCCGGAGCTGCCGGAACCGCTTTGTTTGCTTTTCGCAGATGAAAATCACTAATCCGGAATTTTTTGGAACGTGTTGAAAATTATTTTAGTGGGTACTGGAAATGTTCTAAGCCCACATAAATATTTTCGGTTCGAACGGACGCTGAAAAATGTCGTCATGAATAGTGAAATCAGCTTTATGGTTACTTTTTGGAAAGCCACCTTTTTGGGCTTTTCCTCCAAAATATCTTGGAGATAACATGGATGGATGTGGCTGAAATTTCAGCCCCTCCACCCCTCCTTCTCCTATAAATAGAGGTGGAGGGGGCTGCCCAAAACTCACTCTTTCTCACATACAAGTGCCATGCATGATCTGGCTTTCTCTCTCCCTCCCAGCGAAATAGTTTCGTAGAATCGAAAGGCTGTCTGGGTTCCGGTGGGAACTAGTTCCAGACGGCAAAGCCCTGCCGGATAGATGACACCGTAGGTGTGCAACTCTGTAGAGAGATCGTAGTTTCGGTCTAGTTCGAGAGTGCCTCCCGAAGGGCTGTCCGTGTGACCGTCCGAGTTTCGAAGGTCCTCCCGAAGGGCTGTCCGCGACAACGTCCGGGGGACTGTCCGACCGCCTCCCGGAGGGCTGTCCGAGGGGCAGATGAGGGTATACATCCTCGCGGTTGGGAGGTTGTAAATCCTAGCTGCGGGGATCTGCACCGCCGATCGTCATCGACTCTTCTTCCGCTGCGCTACGAGTCGGTAACGAAAAGATCGAAACCTTGTATGCAGTCTTCATAGTGGTCCTGGGCTGGTGCGTAGGTCAGAAAATTTTTGTTTTCTGCTGCGTTACCCTACACCCACTTTGCCACTCGGCCAGCGGCGTCCCTGTTATGCAGGATCTCCGATAGGGGAGCGTTGTTGACGACCGTAACCGAGTGATCTTGGAAGTAATGAACCACCTTTTTAGCAGTCAGGTAAATACCATAGACCAACTTTTGGTAGTGCGGGTACCTTTGCTTGGAAGGGGTTAGCACTTCTGAGATGTAATATATGGGTCTTTGAACTTTGAATGCTTTTCCTGGCTCTTCGCGCTCTACTGCAAGGACTGTGCTCAGCACCTGGCTGGTCACCGCGATATATAGGAGTAGAGCTTGCTGGCTGCCCGGAGCAGCTAACACCGGCTGGGTGGAAAGCAATGCCTTGAGTTCTTCGAACGCGGCTTGCGCTTCATTGGTCCACTCGAACTTGTCGGACTTCGTCATCAATCGGTAAAGAGGGAGTGCCTTCTCACCGAGTCTTGAAATGAATCGACTCAGGGCCGCAAGGCATCCTGTCAGCCTTTGCACGTCATGTAAGTGCTCCGGTTGCTTCATTCGGACTATAGCGCCGATTTTGTCCGGATTGGCATCAATCCCTCGTTCGGAAACGAGAAAACCGAGTAACTTTCCTGCAGGCACTCCGAATGTGCACTTAGCTGGATTCAGCTTTATCCCAAAGCGCCGCAGGTTCGCGAAGGTCTCGGCGAGGTCAGTCAGGAGGTCGGAACCTTTCCTAGACTTGACTACGATATCGTCCATATAGGCCTCCACGTTCCGACTGATTTGCTCTTGCAGGCACTTCTGGATCATGCGCTGGAAGGTGGCTCCAACATTCTTCAAGCCGAATGGCATCGTGACGTAGCAAAAGCACCCGAATGGGGTGATGAAGGCTGTTTTTATTTCATCAGGACCATACATTCGGATCTGGTGGTACCCGGAGTACGCATCCAAGAACGACAGACGTTCGCATCCGGCAGTAGAGTCTACTATCTGATCTATTCGAGGTAAAGGGAAATGATCCTTCGGGCAGGCCCGATTGAGATGTTTAAAGTCAATACACATACGGAGTGACTTGTCCTTCTTCGGTACCAAGACGACATTCGCGAGCCACTCGGAGTGGTAAACTTCGCGAATGAACTCGGCGGCGAGGAGCCGAGCTATCTCTTGACCAATCGCCTTGCGCTTCTCGACGGAGGATCGGCGCAAGTACTCTTTGACTGGCTTGGCCTTGGGATCGGTTCGGAGTCGGTGCTCAGCCAGTTCCCTGGGAACACCCGGCATGTCAGACGGCTTCCATGCGAAGATGTCCCAGTTCTCACGGAGGAACTGGATGAGCTCGGCTTCCTATTTATCTCCGAGTGAAGTGGAGATGTTCGTCAGAGCAGCACTTGGGTCACTCGGATGAACATGGATTTTCTTAGTCTCGCCAGCCGACTGGAAGGCTGATTCTGAAGCCGGCCGCTTTGATCTGAGCAGATCAGCCGTATCTACTTCCTTCTTGTACCCTTCAAGCTCGACTGCAAGCACTTGTTCGTTGGCGATCTTTGTGCCCTGCTGGAGGCATTCTTCGGCCATCTTCCGGTCACCAGTCACTGTAATCACGCCCTTAGGTCCTGGCATCTTGAGCTTGAGATATACGTAACACGGTCTGGCCATGAAACGTGCGTAGGCTGGTCTACCCAGGATGGCGTGATAAGCACTGCGGAACTCAACCACCTCAAAGGTCAACCTTTCCTTTCGGAAATTCTTCTTGCCTCCGAATACTACGTCCAGCGCGATCTAGCCGAGTGACTCTGCTTTCTTCCCGGGGATGATCCCGTGGAAATGCATGTTGCTCTTGATCAATTGAGACATCGGGATGCCCATTGCCTTGAGCGTGTCTACATATATGATATTAAGCCCGCTGCCTCCGTCCATTAGGACCTTGCGCAGTCGGACGCCGCCTACTGCCGGGTCAACGACCAACGCCTGCCTCCCGGGGGTGGCAACGTGAGGCGGATGGTCGGACTAGTCGAAGGTGATAGGCGTCTTAATCCAATTGAGGTACTTGGGAGCAGTCGGAACTACCATATTGACCTCCCGATTGATAACTTTCAGCTGCCTCTTGCTCTCAACGTCGGCGAAGATCACATTGAGAACTTTATCGACTTTCGGATACTCGGAAGTATCTTTCTCGTCTTCGACATCGACCTTTTCACTCGAGGGCTCAGCACCCATCTCCTGCTTGAGTAGGCGACATTCCCGAGTGGTGTGCTTCGGGAGCACAACGTTGCCTTCTTCATCCGTCTTGGTATGAATTATGCACGGTTGGTCGAGAATGTCGGATTTGTACTCGGACTTCTTCTTGGGAATCCACTCTTTCTTCTTTTTCTTGGGCTTCGGCTTGCCCTGTCCTTGCCCTTGGACGGCTGTGACCTCTGCCTTGCCAGAGGCGTCAGCCTTCCGCCTCTGATTTTTCCCGGCGTTGCCTCCCGATTGAGGGGCGTTGTCAGCTCTCATTTTGGCGCTACGGAGGCGGTCTTCTTCCTCGCCATTGGCGTACTTGTTCGCGATCTCCATGGCCCGGCTGAGGGACAGATCCCCAGACCGACCGAACTTCAAGACCAACTCCCGATACCGAGTGCCTGCCTTGAAGGCGCACACGGCCTGGTGTTCGGTGACATTTTCCACGGTGTTGTGCAACGTGGTCCAACGCTGAATGTACTCGAAGAGTTTCATTATTCTTCTGAATGTGGTGCTGTAGCTCTGTCAATCCACCCGGGCGCTTGTAGGTGCCTTCGAATGTTTTGACGAACATGCCAAGTCCTTCCAACAGTAAATGCAGTTGGCGGGCAACTGATTTAGCCACGCCCGCGCGGACCCTTCCAACATGAGCGGGAGGTGTTTCATGGCAACGAAATCATCGCCGCCGCTGATCTGGACAGCGACTCGATAACCTTCGAGCCAAGTTTCTGGCTTGAATTCGCCGTTGAACTTTCCGATTCCGGTTGCTAGTCGGTAATTGGGGGGTATTTCCGCCTCTCGGATGTATCTGCTGAAACACCCGAGGCCGGTAACTCCCCAGCCGCTCGCTCGGTCTCTGTCATATCTGTTCCGATCGACCACTCGCTGAGTGATGTAGGATTGGGCATCGTAGCCTCTGTGCCGAACAGGGCTCCGCTCGCGGTTTCGCCCGAGTGGGTAGCCTCCGTCATATGGACGTTGGCCACGCAGACCGCCCCTTGGAGGGGAGGTCCGACTGAAATCGCGGTCTTCGCTTCCGCGTCCACTGTACGGGCCTCTCGGATGAGGAGGAGTTCGCGGGTCTTTCCTCGGCGTGAGCGGACTGTGAGCTGACTGCACAGTATCTGCCCGAGTAGATTCATTGTGAATGCGCTGATGAGATTGTGATACCTCTGAGTTTTGTTGTAGGGCGGTTTTCAGCAAAGCCTGGATTTGCCGAATGCCCTCGCCTGCCGCCGAGTCGGACGGCTGGATCGAATCTGCAATCCGAGTGGCTGCGGCCAAATTCAGCAAAGGCGTGCGCATCACCGGGATGGTGTACGGACGATCCTTCGTGAACATCAACGGGCGGCGGCTACGGCTGGAACTGGGAAGCTCTCTTGCCGCGCGCTCGTCGAGTGAATGCTGTAGCCGCTCAAGACGCTCACGTTCAACCAGGGTGGCTTGGCGAGCAGCCTCTAGGGCTATCTCTTCAGGGGTGTTCCCCGCTATGGGTGTCTGAAGGACCTGGTCGTTCCTACGCCTGATTTCCTCCCGTTGCTCCCGGGTGAGAGGCCGGGGAACGTAGCCGTCGCTGCTGGCGTTGCGGCGGTCGCCGTCCCGATCGTGGGTGTCTCCCGCCGAGTGCCCCGGAGGAGCAGCGTCTCGGACCGGGCCGGCCATCAAGACCTCCGCCACGTCGCCGCTGCTCTCGAGCCCGGCAGCATCGGAGGAATCGTCATCCGAAGACGGGAAGAGGCAATGGACTGACTCGTCGGCTTCGATTACAGCCACTTGCTGTCCTGCGGCCTGGGCCGCCACAACGTGCTTGATCCAACGCTGCAGCCGTGAGCGCCCGGAGCGCCGGCGACAAGCCGCAAGGCGAGTCGGAGAAGTCGGTCGATAGGGTGTAGGCGGTTGCCGGAGAACTCCGAACGTCGTCGCGTTGAAGTGCACCGCACCCCGGGCGGGCAGTGCCTCAGCGTCCAGCAGTGCCTCCTGCAGCCACGCCGAATCGTCGACGGCGAAGCTGAGGGACCCGAAGAGGATCTCGCCGCCAAAGGCGTTCATGATGAATGAGAAAATGGAAATTCCACCTGCACCGGAATTCGCTAGACGCGCAGCCCCACGGTGGGCGCCAACTGTCGTGGGAATGATCCTGACAATAGTACTAGGGGGTACGAATGAAGGGGCGAAGTCTAGCTACGGCTCAAGTGTGCACTCGGTTTGTACGAGTTCAGGCCTCACTCGGGAGTGATAACAACCTTACGTCTCGGTGCCCGGAGGCTGTTGTGTTTACTTATGGTGGTAGAGGATTACAGGGGGTCGGAACCCTTGCCACGGCGCCCGGGGGTGGCTTTTATAGAGTGCGCCACCACCGGCCGAGCGCCATGATTAGGCAATAAATGTCAATGAATACCACGTTACAGGAATGGTTGATTAACCCACCGTTACTGGTAACGACGAATTAACTCATAACGTGTGACTACTCGAATTCTACTGACGCTATGTCTTCCTGGTCGCGTGAGCTTCCGTCTGTCCGAATGGCGCCATGTAGTCCGAGTGAAATGAGTCATCCGAATGAACGACTATATTCATCCGAATGAGTCTCTGCCCAGGGGCTTTAAAGACATTGAAGGGCCATTGGTGGGCCCCAGATGTCAGGTCTATGACCCTACCCAGGATAGGCATCCTCATCAGGAGGAATGCCCCCGCCCTCTGCATCATGATTATGCATGCAGCCCCTTTGTTAAGTAAATAAATCATCCAACAAAGGTCCGAAATCCAAAATAGGCTCGCATCAAGCTGAAATAGTTTGTTTGTTGCTCGAAAATGACTAGGAGCACCTGCAGGCTCACCTCCCTGATATCCCACCATCAAATAAGCATAGGGATCTGTACCACTATATTAGCATGCATGTATTCATGAGTTTAATTTGATGTATGATTTCTTTTGGGAGAGGTATAGCATATGTATTCTTTCATATTCTTAATGATCTCTGACTTGGAATAAATGCATCTAGATGTGGGTGGCTGGACTGACGTCTGACATCGACTCCACATGCATGCAGATTTTAGAGAACCTTGGTTTTTGAATATAACTCATCTAATATTCTGTTCGTACCAAGTTTTCAAACTGCAATATTATCTTAACTTTGAAAATATCTTTCACAAATTTATGTTTTTATCAGTTTTAAGACTATAATACCATTTTCCATCAAGTTATGTGTCTTCTATAAAAACTGGGAATCTTATCCTCGGCTAATTAAAACAGTGGATTTCATAATTATTAAATTTTAAAATAGAAATGGAGAATTCCAAATCCTGGAAAATTCAAGGTATAAATTCCATGAAATTACGTATTTCTATTTTTAGTGAAAACTCGAGAATTTCATGATAATTTTTTTTTTGCGAACACGCAAAAGGCTTGCGTGTCGATGTATTAGAGGAAGGAAAAATAGTACAGAATGATAATTTCATGATAATAATTCTAGACAATTTAATTATACAAATCTTAAAACTTTTCCTCTCCTAAAAATCTAGTAATAGTCACATTGCATGGTATATCAGTGCAGTGTAGCCGCATTTAATCATTAATCTTCATGCTCCGGCAAAGATGAATTGACGTAACTACATTTGCGAGCAGCTGTTCTGCTTTCATTTATTGCTTTCATTTATTGAGCCGCGTCATACTCTGACATGGCAGAGGAAAGACAACACGTTAACTTTCTTGCATGCAAACACTGATCTCATTAATTAGGACTATTGACTTGGTGCACACACCACATGAGAACACAGTCTATCACTGTATTTGAGATATTATTACTCACTAGAAATTCGTTAAGCTATCAATAATCATCCCGATGCAGCAACTCACATGTGCCTATTGCTGGAAATATGGTATTCTGAACATTTTTATGGTTTGTATTAGTTAATTTGTATTATCAACCATTCAACCTTGATTGTGTAATGGACTTATTATGCGCACACTCAGACATTATTTGCACTAAGTCTTTGTGGCTGCATATTTTATTTTACCTTTTACCATTTTACCTTTCCATTGTAAGTTACCTGCCAGGTTCACATTCCTTTATTCTCAATCAATTTTTCGTTGAAAACTTTGCCAGTCACTGCATCAATTAAATGCGCTGCCCAGTAAATTGAATGAGTATGGACAGCTCTTTACTATTGGCATATACGCAAACACGTTGTATTGTGAAATTGCTGTCAATTTAATAAAAAGTTGCACTAATCCCCAAACGAACGACGAGTGGCTTAGATTCTGGTGGGTGTCGTCGCTGTGTGCTCTTCGTTCGCATCCGTTTGTTGCTCCTTTATTGTCTCTACATTTGTAACAGTTTGTTTGTTGCAGCCTTTTGAGCAATATATTCAAGTGGGGAACAACCCCCCTCGTTTGAGCAAATGATGGGCTCTGCATACAAGGATTGTTCATTCGACGACGTGTGCATCAAATGCAAATGCGTTGCGATAGTCAATAGAGAATATGTCCCTCGATCATTGTGAATCTTGGCACCCGTCCAGAACACAACGGAATGTTGACTGGTTTTGCGACCTTGACAAGAACGAAAATGTAGGAATGGAGAGACACCAATAATACTCAAGTTGGATGGAATCTACTGCGCAAGCACGCCGGTTTCTAGAATAAAGCGTACGACGTCCTACCTAGTTGACATGGACGTAGAATGAATGGATGATTTAGCTAGCAAAATGCCGCTAGCTATGCATTACTACCGTAGTAGCTAATAATTTTGGCGTGATATGATAATTTTGGAGTAATAGTTTTGGCGTGAGATAATAAAATTCCATGGGGATGAGACAGGAGCGAGAAAGGACGGACGGTTCCAAAAATGTGAGAACCGGATAAGCCTAGCGCTGTTCACTGGCCGACTACATCCCGAAACAGATAATGAGATAGGCTACAGCTGCCATTTGCACAGGCGTCCGAGCCCACACGGCTCTTAATTTCAAAGCGGAAGAGCTAGTCTATGCGGCTGCCATTTGGAATATTATAAGTATCTACGGCGCAAGCACGCTGTTGCTACTTGCTAAGAGCATCTCCAGCCGTTCGACGTCCCAATGGGCTGAAATAGCGTCGTCTGAGGTCAACCGGCGATAAAAAAAGGCGTGGGGCGGGCTGGTTCCGAGTCGCCCCCCCTCCCCCCCCCCCAAAAGCCCCCGACGCCGCTTTTTGAACACAAAAAAAGACAAAATTCGGCCAAACGACACAAGTTTGAACGAAGTTCAGGCGATTCATTGATATTTGTACAAAAACTAAAATGAAAACAACAACTACTACTACGTCGTCACTACGTCGTCGTCGTCGCCGCCGCCGCCGCCACCACCACCCTTCTACATGCCGAGCAGACTGTAGAAGGTGGTGTAATCGCCGCCGTCGTCGTCGCCGTCCTGCGCGCCGCCGCCGTCCCTGCTGCAACCCTGCCCTGGGTCGCCGAGGCGATGCAGCTCGGGGTTGGACAGCCCAGGCGCCTCCTCGTCGCTGTCGTCGAGGATGACAACGCCACCCTCCTCGCGGCCGCGGCGGTGAGCGGCGATCTCCTCGAGGGCGCGGCGCTGACGCTTCATTTCCTCGCGGACGTAGTCGTCCCGCGCCAATTTGAGGGTGGTCTCGTCGGCGGCGGCCATGTCGAGGTGCTCCTGCTTGACGGCGACTGGCGTCGCCACCGCGTCCGGCTCCGTCTTCGGCCTGACAAGGCGGAGGTGGCCGCGGGGAGTGGGGGAAGGCTGGCGGCGGAGGCCCTCGTTGATGGCAATGCCACCACTACGCCGCTCTGGCGTCTCGAGGGGCTCTTCCTTCACTGCGGCGAGCGGTGTCCGTGCGCCGGAGGAGTGGGAGTGGGAGCCGGACAACGACGACGACGCATCCACCATGCGCCTCGGCTGCCACGAGGAGCCACTCCGGTGCGAGAAGGACAACGCCGGGTAATCAAGATGCAGCGAGTTGCCGCCCTCGATGTGCTCGAGAACGGCTTCGAGTGTGCGCCCGGGGACGCCCCACCATCGCGGCCGCCCCTCGGCGTTGTGGCGCCCGTGGCTTGCCGGAGCGCCGTTCGTGGAGGCGAGCTGCTCCTCGTGGCGGCGCTCAAAATACGCCGTCCATAGGTTATGGTTGTCCGGGGCGTACCTCGGCTGCTGCCACGCCACCTCCGAAAGTGATGACATGATCCTGGCGATCTCTATGCGCCGCTCAGCACTAGTGGACGCCGGAGGCACCGGGACCCCGCCGACGCTGAGCCTCCACGAGCCCGGCGCCCGCATGTCGGGCGGCACCGGGTACTCCGCCTCGTACAGGAGGCGAGCCTCCGCCTCGTGCAGGTGGCGGCGGCCAAAACCATTGGCCGCCGCACCGTCGCCTGGAAAGCGCTCGGCCATGGCGAAGAAGGAAAGTAGGGCATCGACGGCGAAGAAGGAGAGAAGGGCGTCGGCGGCGAGAGAGAGAGAGAGATAGAGGGGTTGTGGCGAGGAGTGTTCTGCCACCGACGATGAAGGGCGGCTTTTATAGCGAGGGGGGGAGGGGGGAGGCGGTGAGGTGTGGCCGCGTGGTGGACGCGTGTCGGCGCGCGGTCACTGCGCCGGCCGTGAGAAATCAATGGAAGGCTGACCGGCGGCAGCGCGCGGTCACTTCGCATTGATTCCCACGGGAAACCGAGGCGATGAGGACGACGAAGCGCCCGGTCGCTGACTCGGCGGGCCCACACGTTTTCGCGCCAAAAACGTTTCCCTCGGCGCCCCCAAGCGCCCCCCAGCGCGCCGGGTTCGACCTGGGTCCGCCGACGCAAATTTCGGCCCTAACCGGCGAAATTTGGGCTCCTGAGGCGCGACTGGGCCGATTCTCAAGGGCCGGCGATAAAAAAAGTGACCTGTGGGGGCCTGTTGGGGGCGTGGCTGGAGATGCTCTAAGGCTGCTTCATCGTTCCCTTCTGGTCGCCATTTGTGGCTAGGAATTCTACCGGACATTGCTCGTATTTCTTCGGTTTTGAATTTGAGTAAAATACGTGCTTCACCTAAGAAAAAGTGGATGCGGCTGCCATTTGGAGTATTATAATTATTACGTCACTCATCATATTTGTCCTTCACCAGAGGATGCATGTGGCTCGATCGATATCTAACTAGTGAAGATCGGGCGCGCGCTTTTCTTTTAAAACGCAAGGGAAATGGCACGGATGCTGCATGCACACCTGTTGTACATCTGAACAAGCACGTCCTTGAATCAAAAATACGTATAGGGCACGTTTAGTAGGCGCAGTTGCTGGGACTGGCCCGTGGAGCCTGGATAAACAAAGCCTGGCTGAGGTAAAACAGGCACAAAACTAACATTTGCACTTAGTTTGGTTGCCTACTCTAGGTTCATGAGTGTCACTCTAAGCATGCTATTTGGTTGCCCGCTGGTGCACGCGCAAACACACAGCCTACTGTTTGGTGGCATGCACCGTCGGCTGTGTGGTAACCTTTTCGGCGCGGTGGTGAGGTTACCAGCACACAACGGCCTGAGTAAGAACACACATAACTGAACATAATAGTAATATTGTGCCACAATTAAAACACATCAGTTTAAACGCAAAGCAGTTCGAGATTAAACTAAAAGCAGCAGGAGCATGTCGGGGCTGTCCTAGGGGTTCACGGTGAAGGCTTCGTCATGCTTCCCGCACCTGGTCACCACTTCAATGCCATCGTCATTGAACACGATGACCTTGAGCATGTCGGGACTCGGTAGCTTGAAGGTCATCATGAAGCCTATCTTGATCTGATGGACAACAGCGAAGGTGGCCCAACCCTGATCGAGGGTGACCCTGCCGTTCAACACCGGGCAGTCACCCTCCAAGAGCAGACAGTGTTCGTCTTCCGCTTGAACTCCTGTGGGACCGACGGGAAGTGCTTCGTGAAGTCCAGCGACATAGGTATGGCCACCAGCTGGGGGCCATGATCACCTTGCAGAAGTTCGTTGGCCCTCCCACCTCATGGTAGTGGTTGTAGTTCCGGCGCTTGCCGCTGGGGGGCTCCCCCGGCTGGTCGTTGTCCCTGCCAGGGGTCTGGACGGGCGTCACCTCCGAGGGTGGCACCACGTCCTTGCCCTTGTCTTGCTCCTTTGGTGGCACCACCTCCTTCCCCTTGCTCTCTGTGTCGATCTGGATTATGAAGAGGTTCAAACGGTCAGATCTGCAATACGAACGTTGCAACGTCGTCATTAAAACATATCGCCCAGAACCCCTTTATTTACCAAGCCTGACGGTCACCATTCCACCTATCTGTCTCTCACTCTTCCTCCAACCCAACGCCATGAACTCCGGAAACAAATCAAACCCCAACCCGAACCCCATCACCATCCCCAACCCCTTCCCTTGGGGCATTGCATGGAGGGCATTCTTCCTAGGGTGCTCGCTCGGTGACCGTACCAAGTTTGAGAACACCATGAAAGTGTGCTCAAACTTCAGCAGCATGGAAGAGCTGCACAAAGAGTCCGACGTTGTGGTGAAGAAGGCCATGCCGGAGAAGTTGAAGACACTGATTCCTGACCAAGCGAAGGGCGCTATGTCAGTCGACAGACTTCGTTGGGCCATGAATCAGGCCGACTCTAGCGACGCTGGACAGAGGGCAAAGTGGGCCAAGTACAGACAGTCCCGGCGTCCTCGTGACCACCGTGCCTCATTGTACTTCACCACAAACACTGTGGTGGTGCCGCTGGAGGAGGATCAAGAACCGGTGGCTATGGAGGGGGAAGAAGAAGATGTTGTGGCGATGATTGTGAGGGCGACGGAGCCAGGACACCGAAGCATGCCCATCGAGCTGGACTCCGGCGAGGAAGAAGAGACAGTGGTCCATGTCGAGGAGAAGACCAAGACCAAGGCTAAGGCCACCCACCGCTTCAATCGCCTCCAGGGTCCCCGAGGCTAAGATCCGTGCCCTATTGTACTAAATCCGGATCGGGAACCTCATATTATGATCACTCCTATGGTGTTTACCCCGATTCCCCATTCCTCTAATGCAAATCGAATCTAAACTCGAATCGAATGCAAAGTAGTAGGTGAGGAGGGGGAAAATTGCTTACCGCCATTACCGAAGTGCTACGCCGCGGATGCCGGTGAAGATGGCCGGAGGTCGACTTGCTATTCTCCGAACTATTGCACGCCGCCGCCGCCGTAGGTGAGTGGAGAGAGGGAAGAGGGGAGAGAGAGCAGTGAGGGAAGGTGAGGGTAATAACTGCCTGCGCTTCGAGAAGCAACGCGACTTCTGGAGGGTGGTTCCTCGTGTGCAACCCCCGCCGCCCACATGCCTCGCGCGGGCCGGACTAGCGAGAAACTGCCGATTAGAGCGTGCCTCGCGAGACAGGGCCAGAGCTGCTTTAAAGTTCATGCGATGCGGGCCCAATAGTGTATGCTGGCAACCAATCAGTCTGTTTTCTTCCCACACGGGCCTGGCTGGACCTTATGCGGTCAACCAAATGCGCCCATAATAATCCACGTCCTGCATGGCAATCCACGTCCTGCATGGCAATAGCAACAAGCACGCGCGCGCGCGCGCACACACACACACACATCGGGAGGCGATGCACGTGATCGAGCGATGTCAATACAGTACACATGTAATACCTTCTACATCTGGATGCGTCCTAAGAGCATCTACAGCCGGACCTCTTATAACCGTCTCAAACGCCCGGGTAGGCCGTCTGGTTAGCGTCCGGTCAGGAAAAATTGACCCAAACGGGCCTCAAACGCCCGGACTGACCGGCACCCCTCATATCCAGCCTAAATATGGGACGGATATGAGGCTGCCCGGGCGTGTCCAGGCACGTGGCGCACGTTCTCCACATTAGCCCGGCCCACCACGGACCCCACAAATACCCCAATATGAAAACCCTAGACATTCGGCACTTCAGTCTCTGTCCACTCCACTTCCATTCCCCTCCCCTCCGATCCGATGGCCGTTGATGGAAGCGGCTCGGACGGATCAAACATCGATCTAAAGGAGGTGGCTCTCCTCATCACTTTGTGCCGGTCGCTGCAGGAGCAAGGCGGCCCTAGCGGCGGCGGATCTTCTTCCTGCGGGCCCATCGACGGAGCGTCGGCGACGTCGCCGGCCCGTCCCGCCTGGCACACAGCTCCGGCCGCTCCAGGTCAGGTACGCCGCCCACCTCCACCACCTTCTGCTTCGGAAGCGGTGCCCGACCACCATTGGGTCCTTGTGCCCTCGCCGGAGCCGGGGCGCGCAAGGACGCCGGAGTCCAAGGCGCGTGCAGCCCGCCACGAGCGGCAGCGGGCGAGGGAGAGGACGGAGGCGCTGGCCACGCGCCGGTCGACCCCGAGGATATGCTCCTCGCGGGCATCCTTTGTCGCTCTCTCACGACGGTGGAGACGGATGCGCGCCGCCTCCGCCACTCGCCATCCAGTTGTCAGAGCACGAGGCAGTGAAAGAGGCTACGGCAAAGGTGAAGGCATACTCCCACGCGAAGGAGCAGGACCACCTGCTCCACAGGCTGTCCGGCATGCGGTGCAGCTCCGACGACGACGACGACAACGCCTCCACCTCCGGCTCCGATGATGACGACGACGCTTCACCGCATGCCGACACCTACACGGAGGAGGGGCACAACCGCGTGGACGGCCCGAAGGGGAAGGAGCCGGCGAGGAAATGGTCATTTCCTCCGCCCTTCCCCGTTTTGTTTATATTTGAAGTATGTTTTAAGTAGTTTGTAGTTTGGATTTGCCGATGAACTATGCTCCTTTTGTTCGGCGATGCAATCCAATCCGATGAACTCTGTGTTGATCTACTTTTACGTAGCGTTGCATGGGTCGTATGGTTTTGAGGATTCGAATATGAGGGACACGTGTGTGGAAGGGAACAAATGAGGCGCCCCCAGTCAGTGTCTGCGGACGCGCCCGGGCCCGTCCGCGGGCATATGAGGGCCCATATTAGCAAGTTCCGGCTAGAGATGCTCTAAGTTCTGTAATATTTTTTGAAGCCTTCAGTTCCTTAGAGCATCTACAACCGGACCCCTCATACCCCCCTCAAACGCCCGGCAGGCCGCCCGGTCACTGACCGGTCATGAATTTTCGACCCAGCCAGGCATCTCAAACCAGCCTCAAATGCCCGGGCTGACCGGCACCCCTCATATCCATCCCAAATATGGGGCGGATATGGGGGTGCCCGGGGTGCCTGGGCACGCTTGCCTGGCATGCACTAGCCCGCATCGACCCCACATATATTCGTCCTCATCCGCTCGCTAGACCAAACCCTAGCCACTCACTCCACTCCCATCCGGCACCCAAGCATCCGGCGATCTCCGGCCTTCTCCAGCATGACGAGCAGCGGATCCGAGTCATTCACCTCTAGATCCGTCGACCACGAGCTCATCCCACGTTGCCCCGAGGAGGAGATGGTCGTCCGGCTTGCGCTCCGCCGCGCCCGGGAGACAGCCGCCCGACGGCAACGCTCGGACTCGCAACGTCGGGAATCCATTGTGTCGGCAGTCCCGGTGCTTGGATCCAGCGTCATTGCCTCACCGGAGGCGGTGCGGTCCGTCTGGCATCCGAACGCCGTGGCGGACGCGCAACCCCTCTGTTGGCACGCCAAGCACGAACCATAGGCGTCCTCGGACGATAACATGGTGCAGCGCGCCCGCCCTTCGTGGCAGCGGGCGCAGGAGGCGGCAGAGGCCCTCGCGGCGGTGGATGTTGGAGAGGCGGAGTCACACTCTCCGGCTCCCCATAGGGTGCACCAGTGCGAGCGTCGCAACCACGTCGTGGTGAACGTCGGCTCCTCCCAGGAAGGACCTATCATCGACCTGACGTCCACCGGCACCGTTCGGGTTACGGGCTCCGACGAGGAAGAGTAGGGCATGGGAGACGGCCGAAGATCGACTCCTGTGAGCCGGCTAGTGTCCCATGTCCTACTCTACCTCGCCGGCGACCGGATCGACACTAGGAGGGGCGCAGCCAGCTGCCGGACATGGCCACAGCGGAGCCGGACGAGCTCCGCTTGTATTAGGTTTACGTTGCATGTAATAATATGGATTTGAGATTTTTAATTTGAGGTATCCGGTTGTAGAATGCATTATTTGAGGCATCACCAGTCAAGCGTCTACGGGCGTTTGAGGGGCCGGATTTGCAAGTTGCGGTTGTAGATGCTCTTAGCCACCACCGGATTATTTGCTTAATATAAACGGACTGCATGTATCATTCTGGTGCAAACGCCGAGGATGATCCTCCTTTTAAAAGAAAAAACTTAGCCACCGCCGGTGCGAGAGAATGAATAATGTAGTGGAATCTAAGTACTAGTAGTACTTACGATGGTGAAAGTGGAGCAGGATCCATCGATGCCATTGCTAGCTAAGAGCATCTCCAGCCGCCCCCAAGAGCCCCCTCAGGGCGCCTTTTTTCCGCCGAGCGAACGAAAATGTCCCAGCCGTGCCCTGAGATCCTAGTTTTTGAAATTACATCCGGCGAACCTGGGCCGAACCCAGCGCGCCGGGGGGTGCCTGGGGGCACCGGCTGAAGCGCAAAGGCGCGTGGGGCCGCACTGTCGGTGACACTGGTCGATTTTCCCGCCGTTTTTGCCTTTCCCTTCCCATCACCCCCATCCCCCCCCCCGGTCGTTCCCACCATTCTCCCAAGATTCGCCCGCCATGCCGCCGAAGAAGTACGCGGCCTCTCGCCTAGCCACCGAACCCGCAACGCCAAAGCTGAGGAAGCCGAGGGCACCGATGCCAAGGCCGCCGGGCTTGACGAACGCCCAGTGGAAGGCCGACGTTGATCGCCGGGCGGCGGTCAGCAGCGATCGGCAAAACAGGCTCAACATGAAGAAAGCCAGGGATGCGGCGACGGAGCAGGAGGTGTCATCTCGCACGACCATGGCGAACGAGCGCCATATCTTTCCACCTCAACAGGCAGGCTAGTTCCCACAAGGCGCGTGGGGGTAGCCAGCAGAGCATCGCGTCAGCGGCCAACTTCTCGCCGCCAGTGTGGGGGTACGTGCCCTCACCTGAATATGTCGACGACGACGCGCTTGACTGCTTCAACCCCGATATCACCTTCCCGCGCACACCCTCCGCGTTCACCGCCGGCCACAACGCCCAGTACGGCTACTCGCCGACGTACTCAGGTTCGTTTGCGACGGCTCTACGCCGTGGCCCCCTACCCTTCGCACCTAGCTCGGCGCCACAGTTCAGCAGCGCCGAGGCCGAGATGGACGAGATCATCACTAACGGCTCAGCTGCCGCCGCTTCGTGCCCCAGGTTTTGCACGCAAGAGGAAACGCTGGACATCGCCGACGACATGGAGGACGTCAAGCCCGACGGTCTCGAGGAGGAGGTGGAAGAGGAACGACTGGCGGAGCCGGAGCCGGTGAGCAAAGGGAGAAAGAAAAGACGGTCGTCCAATGGCAAGCCGGCTGAGCCTCGCGTCAAGTGGACGGCAAAGGAAGAAGAGTGCCTCGCCGAAGCATGGAAGACTGTCAGCATCGACTCGATCACCGGCGTGAATCAGAACGTCGACATGTACTGGAGAAGGGTCAAGACGGTGTTCGAGGAGCGCAAGATGGTCGACCCCGAGTTCTCCGGCATCCACATGGATCGAGTTGACAAGGCCATGGCCAACCATTAGGCGGGCATCCAGCAAGCCTGCAACAAGTGGCATGGGATTCAGGAGGAGGTCATCGCTCGCCCGGAGAGCGGCGCCAACGTCAAGCGCCAGGTATGTCCATGGCTCATCGGCCCAACTCTTCGCCGCGTTCTTCGCCGACACTTGTTCTTCGTCTGTGCAGATGGTCCGAATGTTCGACATGTATCGCCGGGACAGCAGTGATGCCGAGTTCAAGTTCCTTCATGTCTTCACAAGGATCGAGTCGTGCGAGAAATGGACGGAGGTTCGGCTCGCTCTTGCCATGAACAAGGACGGTGTGTACAACCCGGACGCGCCTGTCTCGGGGGCGACAGAAGGGCGGCCTGGTGGCAAAAAGAAAGCCAAGGCGGCGAGGGACTCGGCGCCCGTTGCCGAACGGCTGCAGTCGTTGATAGAACAGTGCATCGCCGACGCCAGGAGTCACTCCGCCATGAGGAAGGAGAAGTCCGAGGCGAGGTGGTCGGCGTTGATGACGAAGCAGGACGTCAAGCTCGACCTTCTCAGGACCAACGTCGCCGTGAAGAAGAGGAACACCAACCTGTCGTTCCTGATGGGAGCTGACATGGCGACGGTAGACCCGCAGGTGAAGGTGTGGTACTTGGCGGAGCGCAACCTCATCTTGAACCTCATGCCGGGACCGGCGGCAACCACAGCCCCGCCCACGACGACGCCGACTGAGACCACATCGCCAGCGCCAGCGCCAACGCCGACGATGCCGACGCCAACGCCGAGCACTACAACTGCGGCCCCAAAGCCTACGCCGAGCTCTTCCACCCCTGCAGGAGAGGAGCTTGCCATTTGAGTTCTATGTCTATAGTTCCTGCCTTTTTGATCGCTGAACTTTTGGCTATATATTCGATCGCGGACCTATGGCATGATGATCGCCGAACCTGTGTCCTTTTTTTGGTAGCGGGACAGAGAGCTTTGAATTTATGTACGTTTGGGGCCGAAACCTAGGGATGTGGCTGGAAACGTGCTCCTCCCAAACCGAAAAAACCGACGGCGCAAACGCACAAACGCCATCGCCGGATGCGCCGGGGGGCCAAACGGCTGAAGATGCTCTAACTTCACAGGCTAGGTGATCAGTGCTAGATCGAAGGCAAGTAGACAACTCAACTTTCATTCCTGGAAGTTTCCGCCGGCGACGACGACCGCGTGATGTATACACACGGCGGCGACGCGCTCGACTCGACTCGACCGCGGGTCCCCGACCCGACCGGACACAGACAGCACGTCGATTCAGAGGCGTGGGTACAGCTATGCTAGCCCGACTTCGCCCACCGTTGACAAATCTTACAATTCGATCTCTGCACCTTGAAAAATTGAAACATACTCCTGCCAGATCAGGATTCAGAGATCAAAGCCAGGGGACCTGCGGCAGTTAAGTTGGCAACAGTACCCGCCGTTGGAACGCCGGCCGGAGATCGATGGCCACGGCACATGACATGCATGACACAGTCGTATGCAAGTCGCATCGGTCGATCGGATTAGATATATATGATCGACCTGGATGACAAGAATGAGCCAGGATACTGCTGCCGACCTGTCCACAATTATGATGGTCGTCGCCGTAGTCGTCCACACGGTCTTCTCCACAATGGATTTTCCGTACCTCTTTCCGCAGGCAATGTTAGTAATAAGCCACGCCCATGGTGACCAGCATGTGGGCGCGTCGGGCCAGGCGCCGGTGTGTGGCCGCGTTGATGGCCGTGGCGTGTGTGTCTCGTGCGTTGTGTGCTGGTTAGAAGCTAGCATGCACAGAGGTGGTTAGCTGCATGGGCGTCATAGGCCTAGTCGTTAGGATTAGATTATGAGTTTGTTAGCGCATGGCTTAGCCAGTTCGTTGAGCACGTCCATGCGATGTGGATCGTATCCAAGTCGTGGCCTGCATGTGCGGGAGAAGGTGATCGAGTGGAGCGGCCGTAGCAGTGTCGTGTGCGACGTGATAGCTAGCTAGGTGACTGCAGCGGGTACAAGTACCTCCCACTGTGTACTGATGTAAGGTGTGCCGGTTTCTTGCCGCACCACGGTGACGGTATGTGCCGAGCCGGATGGGAGGGGCCTAAGGAAGATGTAGTCTCCGTCGGGACCATGGTATGCGCCCGGTCGACGTGAGAGTTCTTCCGGGGTTTGCGCTGCGTGCGTGCGTGTGTACCTCCATGTATGTGTGTTCGAGGGAGTTGAGATGAATAGATACCAACATACAGGCCGTTCGTCGCCGGAAGTGTGTTTTGTTCATCGTCTTCTACCTCCATCCGGCGTTCGTCGTCGGAAGGCTTCTCGGCGTTCGTCGCTGGTGGGTTTGTCCCAACAGGCAACCCCTCGTGCTTTCATAGTTCTGCAATCGTGTACTACAGCACACAGACAGTGAGGACTCGGGAGTGAATTTCAGTAGCAGGATTTCACTGTGGCTTTAGTGTAAAGAAAATCGAGTTCATCTGAACCTAATTACCTCGACGCGGTTTCTACTTGCTTTAGCTACCCGGATCAAGAAGCAACCCAGCTGGCAGGTTTAACTTTGCCCTTGTCCACATACGTACGTACGTACGTGCGTACGCAGCAAGTTGGAGTACATTTTGTTGGTTCTTGGGGCGCACAAATTAAACAATTGGCATAAGAAAATTGGATGTATACGTCAGGGGATAAGCACGTACACATGTGGATGTATATATGTTGGGAGAGCCATTGGGTGACAGCTAGGCGACGCCCATGTTAGCACATCAGAGCAGATCACAACCTTGTCAAATGCTTAATTGATTTACTACACTCCCACTGAGTCATCACCCATCGATTAGTTGTTGGACTGCGTACTACATATGGTTTGGTTCGGTTCGGTTGGAAGAAAATGCACCAGAACGTCTGACAGACGGTTGAATTTTTCGCGGGGAAGAACATGGTGCCTGTCATCCCATGTTTTCTCCAAGGAGAAAGGAGAAATATATAGAGAAGGACGTTTCGGCTCTCGGGTGCATCTGCACCCGCGACGACGAAAAAAAAAATACTAAAAAAATTCAAAAAATTCCAATTTTTTTTGTGTGGTAGGTAATTTGATGCGTGAGGAGCGCTCCAAAATTCAACTTATTTGGAGATCTGAGCAGCTCTCGGCAAAAAAGACAAATTTGCCGAGAGCTGCCCAGATCTCCAAATAAGTTGAATTTTGGAGCGCTCCTCACGCATCAAATTACCCCCGATTTGTCTTTTTTGCCGAGAGCTGCTCAGATCTCCAAATAAGTTGAATTTTGGAGCGCTCCTCACGCATCAAATTACCTACCACACAAAAAAAATTAAAATTTTTTGAATTTTTTTAGTATTTTTTTTTGATTTTTTTCGTCAGCGGGAGCAGCTGAGCCCGAGCTCAATATGGATTTTCAATATATACTTCTACTTAACAAACAGTCTCCATAAGTAAATAGGTCCAGCGTCGACGAGCTTAATTTACCAAACAATTCATATGTATCGATCCGTTTTCTTGAAATCGATTTGACGGTGATCCTCTCATCATGTGCTTCCGGGCACGTAAAGGCAAAAGTGTTCCAGGGTACGTAGTAACATCTAGCATCGAGCACAGACGTATGTACGTTGCTGACAAACAGCCACGGAATGGAATTCATACTGCACATCAGATTCAGAGAAACCAAATGCCTTAGGGAGTCCAATATGGCTTTGCTGGCTACCTGGTCCAAAAGATATTTGCAGGGTCCAGAGAAATCTTGGATAACCTTAGTCAATCACAAATATAACATTTCTGGGCCAAATGTCCTCTGGTCTAGAGAAGGTGTTGGTTCACCCTTTTGGAAGGGGGTCGCGTGGGCTCTTGCTGGGGCCCGGCCTTTCTACAGATGGATTTTGGGAAAAGGCAACCACATCAGTTTTTGGCATGACATTTGGGTGGGGAGACCACTCTAAAAACAAAATTTTGGGAGATTTTTGACATCTGTCAACAGAAAAATGTCTCTGTTGCTCAAGTTTGAGATGGCGTGGATCTAAAGCTCACTTTTAACAGATGTGTGGATGATAGGTTATGAGTATGTGGCAAGAGTTATTATTGGCAATTGCCAATTATGTACCTAATGAGGAAGCTGATAGACCTTTCTGGATGCTAGAAAAAAAATGGTGTATATTCTGTAAATTCTTTCTATAATTTTATTAACTGGGGAGGCGTATGTACCCCTGTGTGGATTTTTTTTTGGAAAATTAATGTCCCTCATAGGTATTTGGTGTTTATCTGGCTGGCTCACAATAACAAAATACTGACCAGGGATAATCTAGGTAAAAGACAGCATGTAGAAGATGAAACTTGTCTGTTCTGTGATGAGAAGGAGACTGTTCATCACCTCCTTTTTGGCTGCATTGTTGCTGGAGCCATATGGCACGATGTTGCTGATACTTTTTGTTTTAATAAACCAGGCTCTATGAATGATTTTTCTATTATGTGGAATACCAATAATAGGAAAAATGTAACAAATATTGCCTGTGTTGCTACTATTTGGAGCATTTGGTCTATGCGTAACAAAATGTGTTTTCAGGGCGTTCCGTGGAGAAGTACTCAGGATATCCCGGGGATGATCAATTCATACATTCACCAATGGAAGATACTGTGCAAGGGAGATCAGTCTACTCTGCTACAACGTTGTCTCCGGCTCCTGGACCATCGAAGAGGAGAGCTGCTCCGCATCGCCTGGAGATGAGGAGAGGACGTGGGGGTCTGGCTGGATCCAGAAGCTGCCATCTGAGGGCACACACTGGATGATTGTACTTTCAGTTCTTGTCTGTAATAGGATCTAGAGCTGCATGCCTCATCTATCTACTGTCGTAGTTTCCTTTTAAGTTCAGACTGCTATGCTACTGCTACAGAACTCTGTGCTCCGTTTTATGCAATAAAATGGAGTGGGGGGGTAACCCCTTTCGGTAAAAAAAAATGCTATTCTGCTCCAACCCAAATTTGGTGTGAAACCCAGGAGGCATCGGTCGCTCCCTTTTATCCACAGAAGAAGAACAAAATGGCGCCATCGAGCTAGCTATACATCTACAGTAGCTTCACGCATCTTGGGTGCAACAAGAGAAGCTAGCTATCGATCAAGGAAGCAATTTGCTAGCAAGGTTCTGATTTCTGGAGAATTTGCTAGCGAGATATTCCTACCGACCAAAGAAACTCTATCGTTCAAAGCAACCACGCTTGTGTGGCTTACCTGTTTAGCTGTTCTGTTCTGTTTCTGCAAGCTAGCATCAGGTACCAGACACACACGGAGTTCAGAGTTCAGAGAACTCTCAATATGCAACAACATGAATAGCGACAGCCCACTTAGGGGCGCTAACAAGTGGCCCCGGATCGCCTACGTAGCCATGGACAATTGAAACAAGCAGGTCATCGCGACGAGAGGTGATCATCATCGGTTGCTATTATTGAAGGAAAGATGAGCATGGCATCTAGCCTTACCGAAAAAGGCTTTCGCCCCGCTTTATATATAAAGCAAACCGCCAGAGCACAATATCCAACATACGTTCAACCCCCCCACACATACAAAGAAGTACCACAAGACAACCATAAAGGGTTCTGCTGAGGGCACAGCTCAACAAGCCCTAAAAACACACACGCCCAGACCCAGCACCGGGTGGGGCAAACATAACAGGCTAATCAGGCTCGGGAGGAGGCGGCGGAAGCGGGGGTGCCAGACGAAGCGCCGTCGAGCGGAGGTCGGCGATGATGGTGTTGATGGCGTCTCGGTCGGAGGGGCGGCTAAACGGCTGCCAGAGCTGCAGGAAACCACACATTTTAAAGACAGCGTCAGTGGAACGTCGAAGGGGAACACGCTGAATCACAAGCTTATTGCGGACCGTCCAGAGAGTCCACACTAGCACCCCAATGGTCAGCCACCTAATGTGGCGGGCCGACGGGGGGACAGACTGGATTTCCGCGAAGAGGTCGGGGACGTTGGTATGGCACCAATGACCGCCAACGGCTTCGCGAAAGCAACTCCAAAGGAATTGGGCCGTGACACACGCAAAGAAGATGTGGTTCGAGTCCTCCACCGTGCCGCATAGGGGGCACATCCCATCCCCAGGACCATTACGTTTGAGCACCTCCACCCCAGAAGTTACCCGGCCTCTAATCCACTGCCACAAGAATATCCTGATCTTGAGTGGCAGTTTAATGGCCCAGACCGCCGTGACAGCATCTGGGGCCGTCGACGGGGCGATGGCCTGGCATAATGACTTAGTGGAGAAGCGGACCGAGGGCTCCAGGCGCCAAGATATGCAATCCGAAGCACTGTCAATGTTGGGGGGGGGGGGGTAGGGCGATGCACTCGAGCATGTCCTCCCAGGCAGCAACATCTGGGGGGCCGAAGGGGCGGCGGAACGCGAGGCGCCCTATATCCGAAAGGGCGACCTCGACGGAGACTCTAGGCTCCACCGCGATGGAGAAGAGGTCCGGGAAGCGGGCAGCAAAGGGTGCGTCACCCACCCATCTATCGTACCAGAATAACGTAGCAGAACCAGACCCAATCGAGATGGAAGAGCCAATGCGTAGGACCGGGAGCAACTGGATGACGGACTGCCAGAACTGGGATCCTCCGGAGCGTTGGCAAAAGGCCAGTGGCTGACCCCGAAGATATTTGTTCCTAATGATGTCAAGCCAAAGCCCACCGTCGCCATTGGCGATCCTCCACAGCCATCTGGTCAGCAGCGCGATGTTCATGCGTTTGGATGACATGATCCCCAGACCCCCCTGGTCGCGAGGCTTGCATATATCGGGCCAGCTGACCATATGGTATTTCTGCTTATCGCCCTCGCCAGCCCAGTAAAATCTAGACTGGTATTTGGCAATCTCGTGGTGCAGGGTCTCGTGGAGACTATAGAATCTCATCAGGAACAGGAGGAGGTTGGACAGCGAGGAGTTGATGAGCACGGTCCTGGCTGCCTTGGACAGCGATCTGCCCTGCCAGGGCTCGATCCGGTGCTGAAGCTTAGTCACCGTGGGTCGCAACTCCGCGACGAAGAGGCGCGAATCACTAATGGGAACCCCCAGGTAAGACATGGGGAAGGACCCAAGCTGGCAATTGAGGCGGTCAGCAATGAGCTGGGACTCCTCCGGAGAGTATCCAAGGATCATAACTTCACTCTTGTCGAAGTTGATTTTAAGCCCAGACATCTGCTGAAAGCACAGGAGGAGGAACTTAAGATTGGCTATGTCCTCGGGAGAGCCTTCCACCATAATGATGGTGTCATCGGCATATTGTAGGAGGAAGACCCCTCCCCCTCCCACTAAATGGGGGACCACCTCGCGAATATGACCCGCCACCTTAGCCTTATCTAGGATGGTGGCAAGGGCGTCGACCACCATGTTGAACAAGAAGGGGGAGAAGGGGTCTCCCTGCCTAACCCCACAGAGCGTGGGGAAGTAGGGGCCAGCCTCCCCGTTGATGTTAACTGCGGTCTGACCAGATGAGATCATCTGCATAACCCGGGTGACCCACTGGTCATCAAAGCCTTTGCGGAGAAGAACTTCCCGCAAGAAGGCCCAGGAGACGGTGTCGTAGGCCTTGTGAAAGTCGATCTTCAAGAAGACCGCACGCTGTCGCCTAGTGCGCACCTCGTGTAGGACCTCATGGAAGACCAGGACGCCATCCAAAATATATCGGCCGTGGATGAAGGCCGATTGATTAGGCTGGGTGATACGATCAGCAAGAAGGGTCACCCTATTGGCGTACCCCTTCGCGAGAATACGGAAGATCACGTTGATCACCGTGATAGGTCGGAACTGGCTAATGTCGGAGGCCCCCGCCACCTTGGGGATGAGGGTGATGAGCCCATAATTGAGGCGGGAGAGGTCGATGGCGCCCACATAGAACTCCTCGAACAGGGCCATCACCTCCGGCTTAATCACATCCCAGAAGGTCTGGAAGAACTTCACGGGGAGGCCATCTGGGCCAGGAGCGGAGGTAGGGTTCATCCCCTTGATGGCTGCCCACACCTCATCCTCAGAGAAGGGGGCCGTAAGAGCCACGTTCTCATTGTCTGAGACGCGCTGGTGAGAGGCCCAGAAGGCCGGAGCTAGAGACAGCCCTCCCCGAGGGGAGGGAGAGAAAAGGGCTTTATAAAAGCCATCGACGTGAGCGCGAATCTCGGCAGGACGCTGGAGGAGGTTCTTCCCATCCCAAAGGAGGGGGATGGAGTTGCGACGACGACGGCCGTTAGCAATGGCCTGGAAGTATGCCGTGTTGGCATCCCCACGCAAGACCCAGCGTTGGGTGCCGCGCTGGCGCCAGAAAGCCTCCTCATCGGTGTAAATCACCGTCAACTGGTCCTCAAGATCATAGCAGAGGAGCCACTCATCTGGGGACAGACCGGAGGAGTCAGCCCGAAGGTCTAAGTCCTGGATGGATTCTAGGATTCCCCTTTTCCGCTCGCGGAAATTACGACCCAGGTTGGCACCCCAGCCTTTCATAAACTGCCGGGCAAGCTTAGCACAGAACTGCCAGGAATCCACGGCGGAGACTAAGCGATGAGGGGAGTCGCGTGCGGCCACCCAGCGAGCACGGACATCGTCAACGAATCCGGCCTGGTTAAGCCAAAAGGACTCGAACCGGAAACGAGGCGAAGGAGGCGGTCTATCATTCTCCGAAGAGAGCAGAAGAGGGACGTGATCTGAGCCAACGCAGGTAATGGCGCGGAGAGAGGCCAGGGGGCATTTGAGCTCCCATTCCGGGGCCACAAAAACCCGGTCAAGAACTGACATCGTCGGGTTAGCCTGGCGGTTGGTCCAGGTGAACCTGGCACCAACCCTATCTAGCTCGCGAAGGCCAAGGTCCGCAATGCAGTCATTGAAGAGTTGCATACGCGGAAAGTTCACCCGGTCATTGCTCTTGTCTTTAGCGCAGCGGATGAGATTGAAATCGCCATCCACCATAGCCGGAAGTGAGGCGGAGGAGACCTTCCTGCGAGCTTAGCAAGGAAGGTCTCGGAATGACGGTGATCAGCCGGGCCATAGACAACAACAATCTCCCACTTGAAGTTGATGGCCCGCTCATACACCTCCATACTAACATAGAACTCACCCCGGTCCATGCTACCTATCTCAAAGGTGGCATCCTTCACCCCTAGAAGGATGCCCCCTGAGTGCCCAGTCGTCCCACTAGAAGGGAGCCAGTGCCAAGCAAAAAGGTGAGGGCTCAGGTGTTCCAGCTCTTGGAGGGAGAAGTCTATACGCATGGTCTCTTAGACAGCCACAATGTCTATTCGCTCATCGCGCATATACTCGATGAGTTGGCGGCGCCGGCCATCCTGGCCGAAACCGCGAAGGTTCCAGAAGAGGACTCGCATCAAGCAACCATGGAGGGGCTGCTTGACCCCAGGACAAGGGAGGCACTCTGGGCGCAAAGAGCGGCAGTGCGGGACCGGGTCCGGCCACGAATTTCTGCCCCAGCTGCATCCGCGGCAGGGGGGCGGGAGGAGGACGGTTCCGGAGCTGGAGTACGGAGGAGGCGGGAGCGTGATTCCGCAAGTTTACCGTCAAGGATAGCCTCAATCTGCTCTAAGGGGGGACCCACTTCCCCCCTGAAAACAATCGCAGAATCGGTCGCGACCTTGGCCAGCTGGCCAAGTGGGACCGATTCAAGTGCAGAAAACGAGCATGAAGATGAAGATGCAGGGACCACTAGAGTACCTGTCTTGAGGTTCCGGACCGCAGCCCGGCGCTCCGCCCGCTCGGCGATGGACGGCGCAGGGCGGTCCACCGGACGAGCAGCGTCGAGTCTCCCGTTGCGCCTGGAGGCGGTCACCGGGGTCGACGCCGACTGGGCCCGCCTGGAGTACGCGGCAGTCCGAGGGGGTCGGGGTGGGCGGCAACCGGAGTAGTCACCTCCTCAGCCCCTATCGAGGACCTGGCCAGGGGTGAAGCAGGGGCTAGGTCGGGCAGTAGGGAGCTGAGCAGCGTGGAAGCGGGCATCGGAGTCAGGAGGTGGCCCTGGCCCGGGGATGGCACGTCCGGGATCAGGGTCGAGATCGGAGTCAGGAGGCGGCCCTGGCCCGGGGATGGCACGTCCGGGACCAGGGTCGAGATCGGGGCGACGATGACCTCAAGAGTCGGGTCGGGCAGCGTAGAGCTCAGCTGCACGGGACCCGGCTCCGGAGTCAGGAGGCACCCCTGGCCCGGGGATGGCACGTCCGGGACCAGGAGGGAGAGCGGCGCGACAGGCGCAGGGATGCCCGGGGATGGGGCGGAGGTGGCAGGGGCGTACGGAGTGGGCAGAACCACCCCAACCGGGTCCGCCGCCATCATCGCGGGAACGGGCTCCGCACCCGGCGCAAGCTTAGAGGACGGGGGGTCGAAGCAGACTGCAGCAGAGGTCCCAAAGAGCGAGGGCGAGCCCGGGGAGCGGGGTGACACAGCGGGGGCCACGAGCATGCTGGCCCCGGATGCGTCACTGCCACCCGAAGAAAAGAGTCCGGCAGGCAGCGAGGGCGCGGCCACCGTGTGGGTGACACCACCTCCAGACGAACCCCGAGGCTGGCGGGAAGCGGGAGGCTCGTGGGAGGGAGAGCGGCTGCGGTCGGTGTAGTCCTCCTCATCATCAGACCGGTGGCGCCTATGGCGGCTGGAGTGGTCCTCCCGACCACCACCACCATCGTCTCCCCGCCCATCGTGACCACCATCCAAGAACCGGGGGCGGCCGACGTGGTTGGGAGGCTCCGGCCGGATCCTGAGGTGGAAGCCCTGGTCGTTGAAGAAGACGCAGACAGTGGCCCGAAGCATGCTGGAGTCGAGGCACTTTGTCTTGACCCGGACCTCCTCCTCCTTGCGGAGGGAGAGCTCGTCGACCACCACCACCTTGCCGAGGATCCGCAACATGTTGCGGATGACGCGCTCAGACCGGGCAATGTCGGGGAGGCCCGCGATCAGAATCCAAGCCGTGTTGAGTACCGCGATCGCCTGCGGGTCCATCTTCGGCTCAGAGATGTCGACCACTAGCTTGTTGAGGGCTAGGGTGATCTCATCAGGCCAGGTGCAGAAGCCGTGGCTGGCGATGTCGGGGAAGACCACGGTGAACTGGCTGCCAGTGATCGGGGTGACCTGCCAATCCCACTGGCAGCGGCAAAGGTTGTTGAGCTCAGCCTCAATCATCTCCGGGGAGGCCACTCCATCACCCAGCACCGTGACAACGGCTGAGAGGGAAGGCTCCGGAGGCGGGACATCGGGGATCTCCATGTGGAAGAAGGCGAGACCCTCGATGCCATGCCCGTACACCATTAGCTCCTCGGACACCGACCGATCAGGACAAAGGACGGTGGGGTGGCCGGGGTCCTTGCACAGGTAGTAGAGCGGAGGGTTGGGGCAGGCCACCTGAAAATGCCCCGGGAGGCCACAGTTGAAGCACGGAGGGGCCTCATCCGAGGCCGCGGTGGTCCTCGCTGGCACCAAGGAGGCGGGGGCAGAGTTGCGGAGGGGAGCCTTGCGCTTCTTCTTCTTTTTGTTGGCCCCTTGGCGGCCACGACCGTTGTTGTTGGGCCCTTCGCGGGGGGGAGCCGCAGCTGTGAGCGGGGAGGCACGTAGCGACGTGCGGGAGAAGACTCCGCCAAGGGCCGGGGACGGGCGGGGGATACCGACCGCCCACGGTGCCGGTCGGGGGAAGGCGACCGACGGGAGGATCGGTCATCGCGGGCGGGGGACCGACGGCCATCCCGCGCCGGGGAGCGCCGGTCGGACCGCAGCGTGGAACGACCGCGGCCGGGGGAGCGCCGTTCATCCCGAGGCGGGGAGCGGCGGTCCGCAGCGCGCACGGGCGAGCGGTGGCCACCCCTTGCGGCGGCAGCCGGCTGCTGCAGTTGGCGACGGAGGTCGGCCTCCCTGCGGGCGCCCTCCGGGGAGGACCGGGCGGCTGGCCGGCTGTCGCAGTTGTCGTAGCGCCGCTTCGGCCGTGGCTCCGCGTCTTCGCGCTCCCGCGCCATGACCACAGCCGGGCCAGCCACAAGGGGAGGTGGGAGGGGCGGCCGAGGGGCGGGAGGAGAGGAGCGGGGTGACGGGGGAGCCGAGCTGGAGGCAGAGACGGGAGGAGACGGCGTCGGAGAAGAAGCCAGGAGCGGCGGCGGCAGATCGGGCACGAACGGGGGCGGGAGGAGTTCGTCCAGGAGACGAGCGGGAATGGGGTGTAGGGAAAACCCTACTGGGAGCCAAACCCAGCTGCGCTGGGCCGGCCTGGGCGAGGGGGCTGTGGCTTGGGGAGCGTGGCCCGCAGCCACTTGGGCCGAGGAGGGCGCCACGGGCCTGGCCGACCCCAGTTGGGACGCGGGAGCCCTAGGCCCATCACCGGCCACCACCGAGGCCCAGGAAGTGCCCTCCCGCACGCGAGCCGACAGAGTCAGCTGCGGCAGGGGCGAGCATGGACGGGCGGGCGGTCGGCGAGGAGGGACGCAGACCCGGTGACGAGCGATGGGCGGGCTTGAAGGGGCGGAAGGCAGACCGGCGGCGCATCGGAGGTGGCAGAGGTGTGCCTGGACGACAGCAAGGAAGCGCAAGACGGCGGCCGGGAGGTGAAGAAGCAGAGGGGATCGCCGGGACGGGCATGTGGACCCACGCGTGGCCAGCAGAGCCGCGGTCCGCGCGGCCAAGGACACCCCATCCCTAGCGCGGCCGGCGGCAGCTCGAATGCGGCAAAGGCGGTGTTTTGGAGCCCGTAGCTCCATCCCGGCGAGTAGGCGGCGGCGGCCGCGCCGGGAGGGCGGCGCTCCCACCCCTGGGAGCACTACCAGGGCTAGCGACGGCGGCGGCCACACCAGCAAGCCTAGGGGCAAAGGACGGCGCCGGGCGAGGCGCAGCGGCGGCGGTCGAGGCTTCAGTGGCCTCCTCTGCTAGGTCCGCCCACGACGCGGGCATGGGAGCTTCGGGGTCCGAAGCGAGGGCGGACGTAGCCGGCTCTGCAACGGAGGAGGTGGCGGCGGGGGGTGCACCGGCGGGCGCCACAGCTAGGGCGGCGGGAGCGGCGCCGGGGGCCGGCGCCGGCGGGGGGGCGGCCGAGTCGCCCTCGGGATCGCCAGGGGCGGGGAGCGATTCAAAAATCGCCATCCGGGGAAGGCATCTAGCCTTCAAACAACGTACGACATCGACAGAGAAAAGTTTCCTTGCACTGAGTAGTGCGCCCACGCTTCCCGAAATATAAGTTTGACCATGAATTTGATCAACGGGACCGATTGCGGCGGGAGCAAAAACTATACCACTGAATTCGTATTTTCAATACGAATTCAGGGGTACAGTTTTTACCCCCGCCGCAATCGGTCTCGTTGGTTAAATTCATTGTAAAAGTTCAAGCTGGAAAACCGAGGACGCACAACATTATGGAACGGAGGGAGTACTAGTAGCTGATGATGATTTTCTATATCCTTCGGGGCGATGTCTCCAGCACCGCTGCACACAAGTCCATTCTAGTCAAGTTCCGCGGGTCGTAGATAGGAGCCTAAGAGCATCTACAACCGGACCTGTCAAATCCGCCTCAAACGCTCGGGCGGGCCACCCGGTCATTGCCTGGTCACTTTTTTTTGACCCAGACGGACCCCTCAAACGGCCCTCAAGCGCCCGGGTTGACCGGCACCCCCCATATCCAGCCCAAATATGGGGCGGATATGGGGGCGCCCGAGCGCGCCCGGGCACGCCCGCCACGTCGGAGCCGGCCCATGCTGGCCCACTCCTACCCCACATATATTCGTCCCCATCCGCTCGCAGGACCAAACCCTAGCCACTTCACTCCCTCCCCTCCACTCCCCTCCGCCACCCGAGCTCTCCTCCGGCTCCTTTCGGTCGTCTCCGGCCTGGCGGGCATCTTCAACTCCAGATCCGTCGACCCCGAGCTCATCCCGTGCGGCCCCGAGGAGGAGATGGCCGTCCGGCTTGCGCTCCACCGCGCCCGGGAGGATGCCCGTGGACGGCTCGGCTCGGACTCCCTCCGTCGGGAATCCATTGCGTCCGCCCAAATGGCGCATGGATCCGGCATTAGGAAGGCCGTAGCAGCCTCGCCGGAGGCCGTGCGGTCCGCCTGGCGTCCGAACGCGGTGGCGGACGCGCAACCCCTCCGGTGGCGCGCCGATTTTTGGGACGCTTCCGAAGAAGGCATGGCTCGGCGTCGACGCCGTGCAAGGTAGCGGGCGCGCGAGGCGGCGGATGCCCTCGCGGCGGCAGACGTCGGCGAGGCGGAGTCGCATTCTCCGGCGCCCCCTATGGCGCATCAGTCCGGGCGCCGCAACCGCATCGTGGTGGACGTCGGGGGCTCTTCGCCGGACGGATCCATCATCGATCTGACGTCCACCGGCACCGTTCGGGTTCCGGTCTCCGACGAGGAAGAGTAGGGCATGGGAGACGGCGGGGCCATGAGTCCCATGAGCCAGCTCGTGTCCCATGCCCTACCCTACCTTGCCGGTGACCGGACCAACACTCTGGGGAGTGCAGCCGGCCGCCAGACATGGCCACGGCGGAGGGGCGAGCTGGGAGCGGAACCGGACGAGCTCCGCTCAGAGATCGGATCACGTTGCATGTAATAATATGGATTTGAGGTTTCTAATTTGAGATGTCCGGATGTGTAATGCGTTTTATGAGGGGTGACCGGTCACTGTCCGCGGACGCGCCCGGACGCGTCCGCAGGCGTTTGAGGGGTCGGATTTGCCAAGTCCGGCTGTAGATGCTCTAATAGAGTGATGGATCCATTCAAACGTTTCCGGTATGTATAAAACAACATTGATGACCAAGCGGCGGGCCACAGAGGGAATTAGGGCCTCTTTTGAAAACGGGATGCGTAAGATGATGGAAATTGAAAGAAAAAAACACCCATATAAATAGAATGTAGTCTCATGTTTAATTTGACAGAAGTTGAGAACACCGGACTGTTTAATATTCCCTCTGTTTCTAAATATAAGTATTTTTAAAAATTCCACTACGGACTATATACGGATCTATATAGACATATTTTACAGTGTAGATTCATTCATTTTGCTTCGTATGTGGTCTATAGTGAAATCCTTAAAAAGACTTATATTTAGAAACGAAGGAAATAGATGTCATTAGTTGCATCGAAAGAAAAACACGGAAAAAATTCTGCAATATTAGATGGATGACATACTTTTCATTGGAACAAGCAAAAAAAGTCCACGAGGTTATTGTCTCGTTGGAAAATTCCTTTAGAATTACATGTAAATAGTCTTACACAAAATTTCTATAGTTTTCGGTCCTACAAATCAAACAAGATATACAGGAGACCGAAACAATTAATCATTCGCACAATTTCTAAAAGTCGTCAGAAAAACACACGAAGTCGCCTCACGCACCAGCAACCAAATTAGCTATCGGACACCGAGAGTGTTTCCCTCTTTTCCACATCGATCACTTCTGTTTCTGCGGAAGAATAGAATGGCCCCATCAAGCTATGCATAATGCATCTCGCGTTGGCGTACGAGCTAGCTGTCGATCCACCAAGCTATTTTTGGGAGTCATATTTTGAAGAATTTCTTCTTCTTGAGTATAAGCTTTTCAGATTTGTCTTCATATTTTTCAGACGGGCAATCATGCACAAAGTGTTTTGGGCTATCATAATTGTAGCACTTTCTTCTTTCAAAGGTCATTCCTTGATAATTCTTTCCATTGTTGACCATGGTGCCCAAATATTTCTTGAGTAAGAGAGCCAAGTCTTCCGCAAAGTCATTTACCAGGCAAGTAGTGTCACCATCATCCTCACAACTTTCTTCAACCACTTCTTCTTCTCTAGATGATTGAGCAACCACTTGTTTGGCCTTCAAAGCAAGATTTGTGTTCTTGGTGGCTTGAGCAATTGCAAACATCTTCTTGGACTTGGTCTTCAAAAGCACATGCGTGAAGAAGGTAGACACGACTCGAGCCACGGTCAACTTGTGATAGTCCAAACGTTGGTGAATCATCATCACCATAGTGTGTTCCGCTAGAACCATTGCATCACTGAACTTGTCCTTTATGAAATCATAATTTTCCCACGAGCATCCAAAGGTTCTCATATTTAGCACAAGAGACTTCAACCTTTGATACACTTCCTTCGTGGTCTCACCCTCATTCATCACAAACAAATTGACCTATGGCTTGAGCAAGGACAACCGAGATCTTTGAATTGCTTCCTCACCCGCGAGGGCCTCTTTAAGGCAATCCCAAATTTCCTTTGCGGTCTTGAGAAGAGCAATGGAGTCACTATATTTAGTCATCGGTCATGGCATTGCGCAAAATGTTGTGGGCGGTTACATTGAGTTGATCATCAACCGCTTCTCTTGGGGTGAGATTTGTTGGGTCCTTGGGGTTGAAACCATTGACAACAATCGACAAAAGTTGTGTAGATGCACTTTGTATGTGAAACTCCATATCTAGCTTCCACTTAGCAAAGACATTAGCTTTCAAAGGTGGCGGAGTCCCAACAGGATTAATGCGATGATGTTGCAAGGGTTGTGCTGAATAAAAAGGCTCTACAGCATTGTACCTAGGAACTTTGGTGCGACTCGGTGATGCAAGGGGTTCCCTTCAGTCATCCACATCAAAGACTATATTTGTATTAAATGAGTTTGATGAGGATGTTGTCGGCTTTAAGCGTGCATCAATTTCATGTTTAACCGAGGAGCGAACCTCTTTCAACATTGCGGTTTTGAGGTCCGCAAACATTGAAAGAACATCCACCAGGGTTAAAGGGGCCACCTGGTATATGAAGGCTACATGAGCATCGGCATGAGGTATCGCGACCTCGGCCATAGCGGGAGGAGGGTTTGGACCAACTCCCGCGAGTGGTGCGACACCTCCCATATTCCCATGATCACCCATATCCTCTAAAGTTGTAAAACCTTATATTAGAGCACGAGGCTCTGAAACCAATTGAAAGAATCAATACGGTCGACTAGAGGGGGTGAATAGGGGACTACAAATTTTAATCTTGTTTGTCAATTTTAGGGATAAGCGGATAAATAGAGTTCACTAGACATGCAACTAGGTGAACGCAACCTATATGAACACAAGTAGAGATAAATATGCTAGGAAACAAAGTAATTAACAAGCCTACAAGCATACAAAGCAAAGTAAATTGTGGGAAAGGAATAACCACAAGTGCGACGAGGACGCATATTTTATCCCGAAGTTCACTCTTCCTTGGGGAAGAGCTAATCTCCATTTAGAACGGTGCCGGAGCCATGTCTCGCGGAACGCGACGGAAGGATCACCGTATCTCTTTCGACTCAGCCCCGATGGATGAGCCTCGAATCACCTGGGGTTGGTCTTGAAGGCGACCACCACACCTTTACAAACGTCTTCGAAGCACACCACAAGCAAGGAAACTTCCGGAGGAATCTCTAACCACCTAGGAGCCTAATCTCCAAGAGTAACAAGTCAATGGTGGACAAATATTGTGGGGAACATGAATTTGGTTTGGTCAAAGTGTATATCGGGTCTTGCTCTCTCAATCCCTAAAGTTTCAACAAGTTTGAGTGGAGGGATTGAGAGTATTGAGAAAAATGAGGTGAAGCAATGGAGGAGATCAAGAAGACATTAGGGTTAGGGGTTGGAGGTGAAAGATGGGGGCTTTTATAGTGTTCTTCGTCGGGGTGGGGATTTCTGTCCGTTGGATCCCGTGCGCATGGGCTAATTTAGCCCCGTACGCACGGGGTGACCAGAGAATTTCCAACCACCCCGTGCGCACGGGGTGTCCAGAGAGTTTCGTGGCACCCCGTGCACACACAGGTCTAAGACCTCATTGACACGGGGTGTACAGAAACTTTCCGACCACCCTGTGCGCACAGGGGTCAAATGGTGTCCAGAGAGTTTCTTTTGAAGCTCACAGGACACCTCGGCGAAGCACATTATAAGTGGATCATTTGTGGTAGGTGTAGGAGGGATGGTGTATAAGTTTTGGAGGCATTCCCACATGATACTTATCCAAAATGACCCCTCTTGATAGTGCGGTTTTTCCTACGACTCAAATCGAAGCAAAACGAAAACCTTCGATTCATCAGCAAACCATGCCTTTGATCTTTTTGAATTGGGGGGGGGGGTGTTCACACAACTCCATAAAGAACTTCATGGAACCAATATCTTGAGATAAACTTTAGCAACCTATATTAGTTCCTCTAACCATATTGTCATCACACCAAAATATAATTAAGTGCCACATGCATTTTTAGAGGTGAATCAAGTTAGAGGTCATAGATTGGTTGAGCCTGGATTGAAGCATATCTATTGTCAACACAAAAATAAGAGGGGAGAGAGAATCCCCTTGTCTAACTCCTATTTTACATTGAAACTACTTTCCTGTGACGCTATTTAAGAGAACTCGAGAGAAGCCAGAGCTATAATCATCTTTATCCATGCTATCCGTTTTCGCCAAAAACCCCTTGCAGCCAAAATATCCATGACAGTTTGGTGTTCAAGCATATCAAAAGCATTTGCAAAATCCAGTTTAAGGATAAATATCTCCTGATTTGATTTTTGGTACTGTTAGATGTACCCAAAGCCTCAAGCCAGGCAATGTTGGATAATTCTGGATCTTAAGAAGCCATACTGGTTGGTGTGAGCTAGTCTTAGAATTACCTTGTGCACCCTATATGCCAAAAGCTTGGTTATGATCTTGACGGTGCAGTTCATAAGGGGAATATGTACGAAATCAGAGAGCTTTTGGGGATTGTCACACTTGGAGATTATGGTGATGACAGAGATATTAATGGGCTGAAGATTGACATTCCGGTAGAAATCATTGATGAGCTCATACAAATCTTTAGCAATGATTTTCCGACAGGCTTTAATGAAAGCCCCGTTGAAACCATCAATTCCAGGAGCTTTGTTGGGGGGGGTGGGGGGGAGGATCTCTTTTATTACTTTATCAAACTCTTATTCAAAGAAAGTCTCCTCTAATTCTCCCAAATTTTCATCATATTTTGGATTTCTTGGCATAGGAAAGAAATTAGAAGTTGTCTCAGAGCAACCAAATTTGTCTTTGAAGGTCCTCCATAAAATGACATCTTTTGCATGGTGGTCCTGGTGCTCTTCCCCCTCCCCGTCCTTTAAATGTGTAATTTTGTTGTGTCTATATTTGATAGTGGCTTTAGCTTGAAAGAATTTAGAGTTAACATCTCTTGTTTAACGCACCTGATGGTTGCTCCTTGCTTCAAGTAAATATTGTCCTATGTAAGCAGCTTAAATAAATGTGACTTAACAATGTTTCTGCAATTCCATTCTTTAATCTTTTAGAACTCTAGAAAACACTCCTCCACTGGGTGTTACTTAAAATATTGACACAACACATAATTATAGACATTTGTTCTTACTGGCTCACATGTTGAGTAAATCCAAGATAATAGAGAAATACTTAATCATTGATGATCTTTGAGATAACATTTCTCAAAACATCAACAAGAACTAAAATTAACTCATTCTGAATATTGTGTCCATGATAATATAAAGAATTTCATTGTTTTGAATATGACTAATGTTGCCTTACATCACATGATCAAATTCAACAATTACACCGAAAAGTCAAAGTATTGCAATTCAGCAAAACTTCACAACTGAAACAATTCTTACCAAATTTCTCATTGCCTTTTTCATTCCAATTTCCTGCATATCATCATCAGATTATTTTTTCTTAGTCTCAACCTAATTTTTTCCATGTATTCATGTTTGTTAAATGCTCGACATAGTTTCATGTTCCTTGAGTCTCTCACTAAATTGCTTCCAGCCATCTAATCCATCATATGCTTGCAAATGCTTGCTCTATTTTCATTTGAGCAACTTTTACCTAAATCAATAAACTTTGTTGACATCTTTAAAGTAAACCAACCACTTTATATCAAAAAAATCACAATTACTCAACTTTTTGGAGTAATGAGCATAAGTAAAATGTCGACCAAGGGCATCCTTATTGAATTTCAAATTCAATACCCTCATAGGTGATTTTCTTAGAAAAATGTCCCTTTCTTCTATTGTCAAGAATTTCGGATGTTGTAGGATAAAAAGTACATAAAAGTGAATGTTCATGGGCTTCACCTTTGGATTTTCATTATTAGCTGAGGTTGCAAATTTTCCTCTCTCATACTGTTAGCATTGACACCAACTTCTAAATTTATTTACTCCCCTATGCTTGTAGCATCTTCATTTATATCAAAATATTCATTTAAATTATGATTATTTTCCTACTCAGGATTAGTTTCTTGCCCTTGTTATTCATTGGCATCAACATTGATTGAAGGTGAACAGAAAAAAAACTTAAAGAACCCTTTTGTGATCAAATTTACATATGAGTTTGATTTTCCTTTTCTCAAATTTTCGGCACCCAAAAATGCTTCTTAGGTAACATTGTAAGCCTAATGGCCTAAAACTATGAAGAAAAGAGAATACAAAGAAATAAAAATTTGACGAAAAAGGGTTTCCCTCGCTTTATATTATAAAGCAACCGCCGCACCACAAGATCATACAAGCCGAAACAAAGAGCAAAAAAAGAGAAAGAGAAAAATGACAAAGATACATGATACCAAAGGAGCCACTAACAAGCACCAAATACACAAGCGCGAGCTTGAGCATCAAGGCTCTCGGCGAACAAGAGCCACCACACGGCGCAACTAAGACGGGGTAGTGGCCCGCTGTAGGAGGATTGCCACGCTTCGTCAACTCCCAAGAAGCCAGCCATTGTCAGTCCTCCATCTGCCCTACCTCCGAAAGAGGCCTCCAACCCTGTAGTAGGATCGGGGGACGGTTCGCTCACCACTGAGCTCGCATGGTGAAAGCACATATGCTCCCTTGATGGTTTTGATAATTAATGACAACATACATTGTCTCTTGGACTAATAGTCCTACCTAGTTTATTTCAGGTTTAGTCCATAGAGAGGATTGGCTAAAGGATTGTGAGGAGATTCCCCAAGAAGAATAAGAAGAAGAGGATGGAATAGCATTGGACAAGCTACAAGCATGAAGACTCTACATTTTACTTTGTGAGAAAACACTTTGAGTCCATAGGAAAGCCAGTACTATCAAAAGGGGGTGAGGTAATAATGGTGAATGAAATGCTCAAAATGATCAAGTGTTAGACACCAAAAAAACTCACAAGCTCTCCCACAAATATTCTGTCTTAGACCCTACCACTCAAATCGGTGCCACCAACAATATCCTATCGGCTACACCGAGTCAAAATCCTAGACAGAAACCCTAGGCAAAACCTACCTCTCGGTACTACCAAGTTTCATATCGGTGCAACCGAGTTTCAGTGACCAACTTTCTATTGCCTCATTCACAAGAATCGGAATTTCTGAGAATTGTGAATCGGTCTCACCGAGTTGTGTAACTGCCCTCGGCCACTAATATCGGTACCACCGAGAATTCTATATCGGTCTCATCGAAAACACCAAAGTTGCCACATTTTGCACTAGTCGGTGCAACCGAGTTTTCACTTCGGTTTCACCGAGTTGGGCAATAATGTTGTAACCGTTGGATTTTTGGAGATGCCTATATATACCCCTCCACCACATCCCATTTGCAAGAGAAGCACTCAGAACAGACCCACACTTCCCATATCCAAATTTCTGAGAGAGAACCACCTAGTCTTGTGTTGAGGTCAAGATCATCCACTCCAACCATATGGATCTTGATTTCTAGCCTCCCCAAGTTGCTTTCCATCCAATCAATCTCTTCTACCCAAGCCAAATCTTTGAGAGAGTGATTGAGTGTTGAGGAGACTATCATTTGAAACACAAGAGCAAGGAGTTCATCGTTACTATCGCATCTATTACCTTTTGGAGGGTGGTGCCTCCTAGATTGGTTAGGTGTCGCTTGGGAGCCTCCTACTTCGTGTTGTGGAGTTGAACCAAGAAGTTTGTATGGGCAAGGAGATCACCTACTTCGTGAAGATCTACCCATAGTGAGGCTAGTCCTTCATGGACGGAAGCCGTTATGGAATAGTCGAGGTTGCTACTTCGTGGACCCTATGGGTGGAGCCCTCCGTGGACTCTCGCGCCCGTTACCCTCCGTGGGATGAAGACTCCATAAACGTGGACGTGCGATAGCACCACCTATCGGAACCACGGGAAAAATCTTTGTGTCTCCACATTGCGTTTGATCTTCCTATCTCAACTCTCTGACATATGCTTGTCTTCACTTCCCGCTGCCATACTTGTTGACTAGCATGTGTAGGGTGCATTAGACTTGTTAGAATTGCTAAAATCTGCCAACCAATTAACTTGGGAAAATTTTAGGTTTTTAATTTATGCAAGTAGTCTATTCAACCCCCCCTCTAGACATCCCTTCTAGTGATCCCTCAATTGGTATCAGAGCTTTGGTCTCCAAAGCTTCGGTTTCATCACCGTTGGAGGAAGATGGATGTGTCTAGTTTGGGGAGTCTTAGTTGTAGAGTGCCCATGCTCGATGGGGAGTACTATAGTCAATGGAAATATGAGATGCTTTAGTTATTCAATGAATTCCATTTGAGAAAGTATGTTAAGAACCCCTATGTACCTCCTATTGATCCTTTACATCCCACACACGAAGAGGAAATTGATATGCTACGCAATCTTAGAACTGTTAATCTTATCATTAAAGGATTGCCTAGAATTGTGTTTGATCAAATGAAGAATTTTGAATGTGCTTATACTTTGTGGAGTGACTTGGAGAAACGATATCCAAATTATTCATTGAGCAATCTTGATGAGATTCTTCATAAAACTATTGTTTTTCACAAATTATTCATTAGAGACCTCATGCGCGCTAAAGGAGATTTCATAACTATCAACAACATCATTGCTGAAGCCATTCGCATTTATAAACTTGAACATTGTCATGATCGCAAATCTAACGAATCTGTTGTTTCTTATGATGAGGATTTCCCACTTGATGATGACAATGTGGAACATGGCTACTATGATGAAGATGAGTTGTTCTACATCGAGTATGAGAAGACTATGAAGAATCTAAGTCTCATGGCAAACTTCAAGGATTACATGTCCGGAGGAAAAGAGTGGATTCTCGATAGTGGATGCACCGATCATATGACCGGAGATAGAGACATGTTTCAAGAGATCACACCAAACCATGGACTGCGAAGGTATGTGACTTTTGGAGACAACTCCAAGGGTTAGGTACTCGGTCTTGGTAAGGTGGACATATCCCATGATATTTCTATTCAAAATGTCATGCTTGTTGAATCCCTTGGCTATAATCTTCTTTCCGTATCTAGACTTGCGGACTTCGGTTTTAATGTGCTATTTACCAAAGTAGATTGCCAAGTGTTTCATCAGGATAATCATAGCATGGTATTTACCGGTTTCCGTAGACGTGATCTATACATTGTTGATTTCACTAAGAGATCCAAACCTCGCACTTGTCTTATTGCAAAATCCTCTAAATGTTGGCTTTGGCATAGAAGACTAGGACATGTTGGTATGCGTAATCTAGACAAGCTCATCAAAGGTGATCATATACTTGGTGTTAAAGATGTTATCTTTGACAAAGATAGACTGTGTAGTGCTTGTCAAGCTGGAAAACAAGTAGGTGGAAGTCATCCCGTAAAGAATATCATGACTACTAGGAGACCACTCGAATTGCTTCATATGGATCTTTTTGGTCCCAATGCTTACAAGAGCCTCGGTGGAAATTCCTTTGGTCTAGTTATAGTTGATGATTTTTCCAGATTTACGTGGGTATTCTTTCTTGATGATAAGTCGCGGGTGCAAAAGATCTTCAAGAATTTCGCTCGCAAAGCGCAAAATCAGTTTGAAGTGAAGATCAAGAAAGTTCGGAGCGTCAACGGATCGGAGTGCGGATTCCTTTCTTGACGAAGAAGGGATTTCACATGAGTTCTCGGCTACGTACACGCCTCAACAAAATGGAGTTGTTGAGAGGAAGAACCGAACTCTTATTGAGATGTCAAGAACGATGCTTGACGAACAAGACGCCAAGACACTTTTGGGCAGAAGCCGTGGAAATAGCTTGTCATGCTACAAACCAACTCTATCTACACAAGCTTCTTGGTAAAACGCCATATGAGCTACTCACCGGTAACAAGCCCCAAGTTGGATACTTTAGGGTATTCCGCTCCAAGTGTTACATTCTTGATACGCATCGTCATTCTAAATTTCCTCCTAAATCTCATGAAGGTTTCCTACTTGGTTACGGATCAAACTCTCACACTTACCGTGTCTACAACAACTTCACTCGAAAAGTTGAAGAGACGGTAGATGTGAAGTTTGATGAATCTAATGGTTCGCAAGTCGAACAATTGCCAAATGATGTAGGAGATAAGGAACCTTCAGAAGCTATCCAAGACTTGTCCATCGGCAAGATTCGTCCCATGGAGGTGAAGCAGAGTACTTCATCAACCCAAGTGTAAGCCCCTACTTTTCGTCAAGGCGAACCTCAACACGATATGGAGGCATCCACAAGCGGTACCCGACAAGATGAAGAGGAGGAAGAAGTTCATTATGAAGATCCACCACAACCACCTTCACCACCACCTCAAGGCAACGACAACAAAGAAGAAGATGATGATGAAGAAGCTCCACCATCCAACAAGCAAAAGCTACCCCTAGTTCGAGCAAGAGTGAAAAAAAAACATCCTTTAGAGCAAATCTTCGGTGACATACAAACCGGAAGGATAACTCGCTCTAAAACTCGACTAGCTAACTTTTGTGAGCATTATTCATTCATCTCTAGTATTGAGCCTTTGAAGGTAGAAGAAGCTCTTCAGGACCCGGATTGGGTGAATGCTATGCACAAGGAGCTACACAACTTCAAAAGGAATGAAGTGTGGACACTAGTGGAGAAGCCCAAGGACGAGCAAAACATCATCAGAACCAAATTGGTGTTTCAGAACAAACAAGATGAAGACGGTCAAGTCGTACGCAACAAGGCGCGTCTCGTGGCCCAAGGCTACACCCAAGTTGAAGGTATGGGCTACGGTGAGACCTATGCCCCCGTTGCTAGACTTGAAGATATCCGCATTCTTCTTGCTTATGCTAATCACCATGATATCACTCTTTATCAAATGGACATTAAAAGTGCATTTTTAAATGGTGAGATTGAAGAAGAGGTCTATGTTAAACAACCCCCTGGTTTTGTGAATCCTAAGAAACCTGACCACGTTTACAAGCTTCGTAAAACACTTTATGGACTTAAGCAAGCTCTACGTGCTTGGTATAAATGCCTAACGAAGTTTCTCACTGAAAAGGGTTTTGAAATTGGTAAAATTGACGCAACCTTATTCACTCAGAGAATTAATGGAGAATTATTTGTGTGCCAAATCTATGTGGATGATATTATCTTTGGATCTACTAACCCACAATCTAGTGAAATATTTGGAAGGTTGATGTCTGAGAAGTATGAGATGTCCATGTGTGAGCTGAAGGTTTTCCCTGGTTTGCAAATCAAGCAAACGAGAGAAGGAACTTTCATCTCTCAAACCAAGTATACCAAGGACTTGGTCAAGAAGTTCAACATGCAAGAGTGTAAAGGTATGAAAACTTCTATGCCTACTAGTGGACATGTTGACCTCACCAAGGAGGACAAACCGGTTGATCAAAAGGTTTATCGATCTATGATTTGTTCATTGTTATATCTATGTGCCTCCCGTCCCGACATCATGCTTAGTGTGTGCATGTGCACTAAATATCAAGCCGCTCCTAAAGAGTGTCATCTTAAGGCTGCGAAAAGAATTGTGAGGTGCTTGATACAAACACCAAACTTTGGCATATGGTATCCTAAGGGATCTTCTTTTAACCTCGTTGGGTATTCCGACTCGGACTATGCCGGAGATAAGGTTGATAGAAAATCCACCTCGGGTACATGTCAATTTCTTGGTAGATCTTTTGTGTCTTGGTCATCCAAGAAACAAAACTCGGTATCTCTATCTACCGCCGAAGCAGAATACATTGCCGTTGGATCATGTTGTGCTCAATTTCTATGGATGACTCAAACTCTTAAGGATTATGGAATCCATGTGATACATGTTCCATTGTTGTGTGACAATGAGAGTGCTATTAAAATTGGTCATAATCCCGTGCAACATTCTCGAACTAAGCATATTCAAGTTCGTCATCATTTCATTCATGTTCATGTTGCTAAAGGGGACATTAATCTCAAACATGTTCGTACCAACAAGCAATTGGCCGATATCTTTACCAAGCCACTTGATGAGAAAGTGTTTTGTCACTTGAGGAGTGAATTGAACATCATTGATGCTTCAAACTTGAGCTAGACTCACTCGGATGCATGCAAGGGCATGAGCTTACATGACTATTCCATGTTACACTTGATATGACACTCTCTTATATCTTGGAAATCTATGCTCCCTTGTATTGCATCTAACAATTTGTAGGTACTTGGAAGAACTACACTCCACAAGATTGCCATCAACTCATATCAAAAGCAATCTTGTCAAAAGCCAAGTATACACAACCCTTCTTTGATGATGGAAGGAAGAAGATAACACAAACTATATCCTTGACTTACATATGATGACAAATTTCACTCTTGTCATTTCGATATATCTTGTTCTTCCTTGCATGACTAACCCATGTAGATGAAAAGAGAACCAAAACGATCAAGGATTGCTCTCAACTCAAGATGATCTTCATCAACTTCGAGCATCCACAAGAAGTTCTCCTACATGTCACGTCATCAACATCTCTCAAAGGTATGTGATCATATCCTTGAAATAGCTTTACTCCAAGATATGAGATAAAGCAACTCAAGTGATATGAAAACATTAAAATGCTTAATCAAAAAATGGTAACCCCATTTTGAGCTTAACGTAGAATATGACCTATGATCAAGTATTCTTGCTTGGCTCCTCAAGTCAATATACTCTAATATAGGTGACCTAGTCACCGCCCATCATCTAGATGAAGTATCTTGATTGGTTCATCTTTTAGTTGCATGATATCTTGGAACCACTCAATTTCCATCTAGTTGAAAATTTCTTGTAAATTCTTTTTCAAATTCTCTGCAATCATTTTCTTCTATTGAGACTTTCTGAAAAATAGATTTTGTCAAACTTTGCCAAGTTTCTATTTTGCTTTTCGGAGCCTCCGATTCAAGTAACTCGGGGTCACCGATTATGCAGAGACGCTGCACAACCTTATATTGGTTTCACCGACTTATTTCCCTCGGAGCCGCCGATTTGCTATCTTCTGTGTTCTCTGTTAGATTTAGCAAATCCCCATTTCTTCGAGGATCCCTTTGTAAAAAAAATCTTGAAGGGGGAGAAAACTTTCTTCAAGGATCCCTATGTCAAATGGGGAGAAATTCTAAAGAGACTTTTTCAGATGTTAAAAGGGGGATAAAAAGTCTTCAAGGATCCCTTAATCTCAAATGTTCTCAATGATCCCACAATGATCCCTTTATCTTACCCTTTGGGTGACCCTTTTTGGAAATTAATGCTAAAGGGGGAGAAATATCAAAGCTTCAAAGCTTATGCTCATACCAAAGGGGGAGATATATACTAAGGGGGAGAATATCAAAGCTTATGCTTGTATATAGGGGGAGAACATCAAGGGGGAGAATATATCAAAAGGGAGAATATCTAAGTACATCTAAGCTTTTGCTTACCCAAAGGGGGAGAAATCCTTGATTTGATTGCTGTTTAATGCTAGACTTGTCTCACCCTACTTACTCCCAATATCTACATGCTAAAGATTCAGGGGGATAGGAAGCTTTACAAATCCATACTTAGGGGAGAAAGTTCTATATATTCTATTAGGGGAGACATATCAATCTTAAGAAACTCTATTTCTCATATGTCTTCCATATCTTGGTACTCTTGAATCCTTTTGCATTGGATGAGTAGAATACTCTTGTGTTCCCTAACATTGTTTTCTCAAGTGTGTTTCTACTACTAGAATGCTCAAGAACTTCAAGGTAAGTATATGCATCATATCCCTGGTCAAGATGATCTCTTGCTTCTTGCACATATTGTTTGCACGGGTGAAGTCTTGAACATGGAAACACCTCATTCACATATATTTGATACATATAGCCAAGATATACATGACTTCTCATGTCCTTTCTAGTATATGTGTGTTCATGCATTCCAAAGCAACTATCTTTAAAATGGATTGCACACATTTAGGGGGAGCTTGTACTAGTCATGTATCCTTCAAAGCTATCACGTATTCCTGCATATCTTAATTTCAAGCTTTGATTGTATGTTGTCATCAATTACCAAAAGGGGGAGACTGAAAGCACATATGCTCCCTTGGTGGTTTTTATAATTCATGAGAACATACATTGTCTCTTGGACTAATAGTTCTACCTAGTTTATTTCAGGTTTAGTCCACAAAGAGGATTGGCTAAAGGATTGAGAGGAGATTCCCCAAGAAGAATAAGAAGAAGAGGAAGGAATAGGATTGGATAAGCTACAAGCATGAAGACTCTACATTTTACTTTGTGAGAAATCACTTTGAGTCCAAAGGAAAGCCAATACTATCAAAAGGAGGTGAGGTAATAATGGTGAATGAAATGCTCAAAATGATCAAGTGTTAGCCACCAAAAACACTCACAAGCTCTCCCACAAATATTTTGTCTTAGACCCTACCACTCAAAATCGGAGCCACCAACAATATCCTATCGGCTACACCGAGTCAAAACCCTAGACAGAAACCCTAGCCAAAACCTACCTCTCGGTACTACCAAGTTTCATATCAATGCAACCGAGTTTCAGTGACCAATTTTCTGTTGACTCATTCACAAGAATCAGAATTTCCGACAATTGTGAATCGGTCACACCGAGTTGTGTAACTGCCCTCGGCTACTCATATCGGTGCCACCGAGAATTCTATATCGGTCTCACCGAAAACGCCAAAGTTGCCACATTTTGCACTAGTCGGTGCAACCGAGTTTTCACTTCGGTTTCACCGAGTTGGGCAATAATGTTGTAACAGTTGGATTTTTGGAGATGCCTATATATACCCCTCCACCACATCCCACTCGAAAGAGAAGCACCCAGAACAGACCCACACTTCCCATATCCAAATTTCTGAGAGAGAACCACCTAGTCTTGTGCTGAGGTCAAGTTCATCGACTCCAACCATATGGATCTTGATTTCTAGTCTCCCAAGTTGCTTTCCATCCAATCAATCTCTTCTACCCAAGCCAAATCTGTGAGAGAGTGATTAAGTGTTGAGGAGACTATCATTTGAAACACAAGAGCAAGGAGTTCATCGTTACTATCGCATCTATTACCTTTTGGAGGGTGGTGCCTCCTAGATTGGTTAGGTGTCGCTTGGGAGCCTCCTACTTCGTGTTGTGGAGTTGAACCAAGAAGTTTATACGGGCAAGGAGATCGCCTACTTCGTGGAGATCTACCCATAGTGAGGCTAGTCCTTCATGGACGGAAGCCGTTATGGAATAGTCGAGGTTGCTACTTCGTGGACACTTATGGGTGGAGCCCTCCGTGGACTCTCGTGACCGTTAAACTCCGTAGGTTGAAGACTCCATAAACGTAGACGTACGATAGCACCACCTATCGGAACCACGGGAAAAATCTTCGTGTCTCCACATTGCATTTGATCTTCCTATCTCAACTCTCTTACATATGCTAGTCTTTACTTTTCGATGCCATACTTGTTGACTAGCATGTGTAGGGTGCATTAGACTTGTTAGAATTGCTAAAATCTGCCAACCAATTAACTTGCGAAAAGGTTAGGTTTTTAATTTTTGCAAGTAGTCTATTCACCCCCCCCCCCTCTAGACATCCCTTCTAGTGATCCCTCACATGGCCAGGACCAACGGGTAGCTGAGGAGAGGACGACAAGTACGACCACCGCATCCTGTAGCGGCACACCCCAACATCGTCAGCGCCACACGCATGCCCAACTTCAACCGCAAGTAGCCGAGTGGAAACAACACTGAAAAAACCGGCAGACCATATCCCACCGGAGCTTCGACCACCAAGCCGTGATAACCCACAAGTATAGGGGATCGCAACAGTTTTCGAGGGTAGAGTATTCAACCCAAATTTATAGATTCGACACAAGGGGAGCCAAAGAATACTTGAGAGTATTAGCAGTTTAGTTGTCAATTCAACCACACCTGGAGATTAAATATCTGCAGCAGAGTGATCAGTAGCACAGTAATATGATAGTTTGGTAGCAATAGTGATAGTAATAGCAGCGGTAACAGTAGTAGCAATAGCTTTGCAGCAGTTGGAACAGTAGCAACAGCAGTAGTAACTTAGCAAGAACAATAAGTGGAAAGCTCGTAGGCACTGGATCGGTAACTCATTGGATGATATTCGTCTTGTAACAGTAATAACCTAGGGTGATATAGAACTAGCTGCAGTTCATCAATGTAATGTAGGCATGTATTTCGTAAATAGTCATACGTGCTTATGGAAAAGAACTTGCATGACATATTTTGTCCTACCCTCCCGCGGCAGCGGGGTCCATAAGGAAACTAAGGGATATTAAGGCCTCCTTTTAATAGAGAACCGGAACAAAGCATTAACACATGGTGAATACATGAACTCCTCAAACTACGGTCATCACCGCGAAGTATCCCAAATATTGTCACTATGGGGTTGACGGATCATAACACGTAATAGGTGCATATGACTAGGCAAGATCGGATCACGGACATGGATATAGAGATGATAACATAAACGGTTCAGATCTGAAATCATGGCACTCGGGCCCTAGTGACAAGCATTAGGCATAGCAAAGTCATAGCAACATCAATCTCAGAACATAATGGATACTAGGGATCAAGCCCTAACAAAACTAACTCGATTACATGATGAATCTCATCCAACACCTCACCGACCAGCAAGCCTACGAAGGAATTACTCACTCCCGGTGGGGAGCATCATGGAATTGGCGATGGAGAAAGGTTGGTGATGACGAAGACCGAAGATTCCCCTCTCTGGAGCCCCAAACGGGCTCCAGATCTGGCCTCCCTATGTGTTGGGTAACGTTGCATGGGAAACAAAAAAATTCCTACGCACACGCAAGATCTATCCATGGTGATGAGCATCTACGAGAGGGAGAGTGGATCTACGTACCCTTGTAGATCGCTAAGCGGGAAGCGTTAAGAAACGCGGTTGATGTAGTGGAACGTCTTCGCGATCCAAATCGCAATCCGTCCCGATCTAGCGCCGAACGGACGACACCTCCGCGTTCAGCACACGTACAGCTCGATGACGATCTTCGCCTTCTTGATCCAGCAAGAGGGGGCGGAGAGGTGGATGAGATCTCCAGCAGCACGACGGCGTGGTGGTGGTGATGGTGGAGTTATCCCGGCAGGGCTTCGCCTAAGCACTACCGGAATCTATTTGGTGGAGGAACTAGAGAATAAAGAACTAGCACGTGGCCGTGTGTCTTTGGGGGCTCTATTCCTCTAGTATATATAGGAGGGAGGGGGGAGGAGGCAGCCTCCCTAGGGTTTCCCCTAGGGGTCGGCCGAACCAGGGCAAGGAGGAGTCCAATCCACTTCCTACTAGGAAGTGGATTCATATTAGGAAGGAGTCCTATTCCTTCCTATCTCCACTTTTTTTCCTCTTGGGCATATGGGCCCTTATGGGGTCGGTTCCCCAGCCCATTAGGGGCTGGTGCGCCACCTCTTGGGCCCATGTGGCCCCCCGGGGTGGGTGGGCCCCACCCGGTGGACCCCCGGAACCCATTCGTCACTCCCGGTACACTACCGGAAATACCCGAACCTTTTCCGAAACGCAAATACCACTTTCCTATATATAAATCTTTACCTCCGGACCATTCCGGAGCTCCTCGTGACGTCCAGGATCTCATCCGGGACTCCTAACAACCTTCGGTCACCAACACATATATCTCAATACTACTGAAGCGTCACCGAACGTTAAGTGTGCAGACCCTGTGGGTTCGAGAACTATGTAGACATGACCGAGACACCTCTACGGTCAATAACCAATAGCGGGACCTGGATGCCCATATTGGTTCCTACATATTCTATGAAGATCTTTATCGGTTGAACCTCTATGTCAAGGATTCAGTTAATCCCGTATGATGTTCCCTTTGTTCTTCGGTATGTTACTTGCCCGAGATTCGATCGTCGGTATCTCTATACCTAGTTCAATCTCGTTATCGGCAAGTCTCTTTACTCGTTCCGTAATACAAGATCCCGTGGCTAACTCTTTAGTCACTTTGCTTGCAAGGCTTATTGTGATGTTGTATTGCCGAGTGGACCCTGAGATACCTCTCCGTCACACGGAGTAACAAAACCCAGTCTCGATCCATGCCAGCTCAACAGAAACCTTCGGAGATACCTGTAGAGCATCTTTATAGTCACCCAGTTACGTTGTGACATTTGATACACACAAGGTATTCATCCGGTGTCAGTGAGTTACATGATCTCATGGTTATAGGAACAGATACTTGACATGTAGAAAACTATAGCAATAAACTGACACGGTCATATGCTACGTTCATAGTTTGGGTCTTGTCCATCACATCATTCTCCTAATGATGTGATCCCATTATCAAATGATATCTCATGTCTATGTCTAGGAAACCTTTACCATCTTTGATCAACGAGCTAGTCTACTAGAGGCATACTAAGGACACAGTGTTGTCTATGTATCCACACATGCAATTGAGTTTCCAATCAATACAATTATAGCATGGATAATAAACGATTATCATGAATAGGGAAATATAATAATAACCACTTTATTATTGCCTCTAGGGCATATTTCCAACAGTCTCCCACTTGCACTAGAGTCAATAATCTAGTTCACATCACTATGTGATTTACATTGTAATGAATCTAACACCCATACAGTTCCGGTGTTGATCATGTTTAGCCCTTGGAAGAGGTTTAGTCAGCGTGTCTGCGACATTCAGATCCGTGTGCACTTTGCAAATATTTATTTCCTCCTCCTTGATGTAATCGCGGATGGAATTGAAGCATCGCTTTATGTGTCTGGTCCTCTTGTGAAACCTTGGTTCCTTGGCCAGAGCAATGGCACCAGTGTTGTCACAGAACAGAGTCATTGGGTTTAGTGCACTGGGCACTACTCCAAGATCTGTCATGAATTCCTTCATCCACACACCTTCCTTCGCCGCCTCCGAGGAAGCGATGTACTCCACTTCACATGTAGAATCAGCTACCACGCTCTGCTTGGAACTGCACCAGCTTACCACACCCCCATTGAGAATAAATACGTATCCGGTTTGAGACTTAGAGTCATCCGGATCAGTGTCAAAGCTTGCATCGACGTAACCCTTTACGATGAGCTCTTGATCACCTACCTAAACGAGAAACATATCCTTAGTCCTTTTCAGGTACTTCAGGATATTCTTGACCGCCGTCCAGTGTTCCATTCCTGGATCACTTTAAAACCTTTCGGCCTTATGGCAAGGCTGACACCGGGTCTTGTGCACAGCATTGCATACATGATAGATCCTATGGCTGAAGCATAGGGGACGACACTCATCTTTTTCTCTATCTTCTGCAGTCACAGGGCATTGAGTCTTACTCAACTTCACACTTTGCAATACAGGCAAGAACCCCTTCTTGGACTGATCCATTTTGAACTTCTTCAAAACTTTGTCAAGGTATGTGCTCTGTGAAAGTCCTATCAAGCGTCTCGATCTATCTCTATAGATCTTGATGCCTAATATGAAAGCAGCTTCTCCTAGGTCCTTCATTGAAAAACTCTTGTTCAAATATTCCTTCACGCTTTCCAACATTTCTATATTGTTTCCAATCAGTAATATGTCATCCACATATAATATTAGAAACGCTATAGAGCTACTATTCACTTTCTTGTAAATACAAGCTTCTCCGTAAACTTGTATAAACCCGAACGCTTTGATCACCTCATCAAAGCGAAGATTCCAACTCCGAGATGCTTGCACCAGTCCATAAATGGATCGCTAGAGCTTGCAAACTTTGTCAGCATTCTCTGGATCGACAAAACCTTCTGGTTGCATCATATACAACTCTTCCTTAAGGAAACCGTTAAGGAACGCTGTTTTGACATCCATCTGCCAAGTTTCATAATCGAAAAATGTAGCTATTGCTAACATGATTCTGACAGACTTAAGCATCGCTACGGGTGAGAAGGTCTCTTCGTAGTTAACTCCTTGAACTTGTGAAAAACCCTTTGCCACAAGTCGAGCTTTATAGACGGTGACATTCCCGTCTGCGTCCGTCTTCTTCTTAAAGATCCATTTGTTCTGAATGGTCTTTCACCCTTCAGGTAATACTTCCAAAGCCCATACTTTGTTTTCATACATGGATCACATCTCGAATTTCATGGCCTCTAACCATTTCTCGGAATCCGGGCCCATCATCGCTTCTCCATAGCTCGTAGGTTCATCGTTGTCCAACAACATGACCTCTAAGACAGGGTTACCGTACCACTCAGGAGCAGTACGTGTCCTTGTCGACCTACGAGGTTCGATAGCAACTTGATCCGGAGCTTCATGATCATCATCATTAACTTCCTCTTCAACCGATGTAGGCTCTACAGAAACATCTTTTTGCGTTGCGCTACTCTCTGGTTGAAGTAAAGGTTCAACAACCTCATCAAGTTCTATTTTCCTCCCACTCAATTCTTTCGAGTGAAACTCTTTCTCAAGAAATGTTCCGTTTTTAGCGACAAACACTTTGCCTTCGGATCTGAGATAGAAGGTATACCCAACTGTCTCTTTTGGGTATCCTATGAAGACGCATTTCTCTGCTTTGGGTTCCAGCTTTTCAGGCTGAAGCTTTTTGACATAAGCATCACATCCCCAAACTTTAAGAAATGACAACTTTGGCTTCTTGCCAAACCACAGTTCATATGGCGTCGTCTCAACGGATTTCGATGGTGCCCTATTTAAAGTGAATGGAGCTGTCTCTAATGCATAACCCCAAAACGATAGTGGCAAATCGAGAAGAGACATCATAGAACGAACCATATCTAATAAGGTTCGATTACGACGTTCGGACACACCATTACGCTGTGGTGTTCCAGGCGGTGTCAATTGTGAAACCATTCCACATTGTCTTAAGTGACTGCCAAACTCATAACTCAGATATTCTCCTCCTCGATCAGATCGTAGGAATTTAATCTTCTTGTTACGATGATTCTCAACTTCACTCTGAAATTGCTTGAACTTTTCAAATGTTTCAGACTTGTGTTTCATTACGTAAATATACCCATATCTACTTAAGTCATCGGTGAAGGTGAGAAAATAACGATATCCACCGCGCGCCTCAATGCTCATCGGACCGCACACATCAGTATGTATGATTTCCAACAAGTCACTTTCCCGTTCCATTGTTCCAGAGAACGGGGTCTTAGTCATCTTGCCCATGAGGCATGGTTCACATGTGTCAAGTGATTCAAAATCAAGTGACTCCAAAAGTCCATCAACATGGAGCTTCTTCATGCGTTTTACACCAATATGACCTAAGCGGCAGTGCCACAAGAAAGTGGTGCTATCATTATCAACTCTACATCTTTTGGCATCAATGTTATGAACATGTGTATCATCACTATCGAGATTCAATAAGAATAAACCCCTCACAATGGGTGCATGACCATAAAAGATATTACTCATATAAGTAGAACAACCACTATTCTCTGATTTTAATGAGTAACCGTCTCGCAATAAACAAGATCCAGCTATAATGTTCATGCTTAACGCAAGAACTAAATAACAATTATTCAGGTTCATCACTAATCCCGATGGTAATCGAAGAGCGGGCGTGCCGACGGCGATCACATCAACCTTGGAACCATTTCCCACGTGCATCGTCACTTCGTCCTTTGCCAGCCTCCGTCTATTCCGTAGTTTCTGCTTTGTGTTGCAAATGTGAGCAACCGAACCAGTATCAAATACCCAGGCACTACAACGAGAGTTGGTGAGGTACACATCAATAACATGTATATCATATATACCTTGTTTGGTGTTGGCCGCCTTCTTGTCAGTCAGACACTTGGGGCAGTTCCGCTTCCAGTGACCAGTTCCCTTGCAATGAAAGCACTCAGTTTCTGGCTTGGGTCCAGCCTTGGGTTTCTTCACGGGAGGGGCAACTGCTTTGCCACTCTTCTTGGAGTTACCCTTCTTGCCCTTGCCATTCTTCTTGAAACTAGTGGTTTTATTGCCCATCAACACTTGATGCTCCTTCTGAATCTTAGACTCAGCGATTTTTAGCATCGCAAACAGCTCGGCGACTGACTTGTTCATCCCGTGCATGTTATAGTTCAACATGAAGCTCTTGTAGCTAGGTGGCAGTGATTGAAGAACTCTGTCAGTGATCGCCTCTGGCGGGAGGGGCATCCCCAATTCAGCCAGATGGTTGGAATACCCAGACATTTTGAGTATGTGTTCACTGACAGACCCGTTCTCCTCCATCTTGCAAGCATAGAACTTATCGGAGGTCTCATACCTCTCAATCCGAGCATTCTTCTCAAAGATAAACTTCAATCAAAACGTCTTTGAAGTCCCGGTTCTAAGCCATACAACATTGCACATTGAACTATTGAGTAATCATCAGAACGTGTTTGCCAGGCATTCGCAACGTCTGTAGCCTCTACTGGAGCAGGTGGTTCACCAAGCAGTGCATCAAGGACATAAGCCTTTTGGGAAGCCGTGAGGATAATCCTCAGATTACGGGCCCAGTCTACAAAGTTACTTCCATCATCTTTCAACTTAGCTTTCTCTAGGAACGCATTGAAATTCAGGGGTGCTACTGCGCGAGCCATTGATCTACAACATAAATTTTTGCAAAGACAACTCAGACTATTGTTCAAGATAATGAGTTTAGTTAATCATATTACTTAAAAACTCCCACTCAAATTGACATCCCTCTGGTCATTCGAGTGTCACATGATCCAAATTCACCAACCCAAGTCTGATCATCACGTGGTGTCTCGAAACGACGAACTTTCGCAACGGTGCACACTCGGGGAGAACACAATTTTATCTTGAAATTTTAGTGAGGGATCACCTTATAATGCTACCGTCATCCTAAGCAAAATAAGATGCATAAAAGGATTAACATCACATGCAAATCATAAGTGACATGGTATGGCCATGAACTTGTGCTTTTGATCTCCATCTCCAAAGCACCGGCATGATCTCTATCGTCACCGGCATGACACCATGATCTCCATCATCTTGATCTCCATCAACGTGTCGCCATGAGGTTGTCATGCCAACTGTTGCTTCTACGACTATTGCTAACTCATAGCGATAAAGTAAAGCAAAAACGGCGAAAATAAATTAAAGAACACCCTATGGCTCCTGCCGGTTGCCGTACTCATCGACATGCAAGTCGTGATATTCTATACAAAACATGATCATCTCATACATCACATATATCTCATCATGTAATTGGCCATATCACATCACAACATACCCTGCAAAAACAAGTTAGACGTCCTCTAATTGTTGTTGCATGTTTTACGTGGCTGCTACGGGTATCTAGCAAGAACGATTCTTACCTACGCAAAAACCACAACGGTGATACACAAATTGCTATTCAACCTTCTCAAGGACCGCCTTTGTCGAATCCGATCCAACTAAAGTGGGAGAGACAGACACCCGCCAGCCATCTTTATGCAACAAAGTCACATGTCAGTTGATGGAACCGATCTCTCGTAAGCGTACGAGTAAGGTTGGTCCGGGCCACTTCATCCCACAATACTGCTGAATCAAGAAAAGACCAAGGGAGGAAGCAATCTGAGCATCAACGCCCACAAACTCCTTTGTGTTCTACTCGTGATCTCATCTACGCATAGACCTAGCTCACGATGCCACTGTTGGGGAACGTTGCATGGGAAACAAAAAATTTCCTACGCACACGCAAGATCTATCCATGGTGATGAGCATCTACGAGAGGGAGAGCGGATCTACGTACCCTTGTATATCGCTAAGCGGGAAGCGTTAAGAAAAGCGGTTGATGTAGTCGAACGTCTTCGCGATCGAAATCGCAATCCGTCCTGATCTAGCGCCGAACGGACGGCACTTCCGCGTTCAGCACATGTACAGCTCGATGACGATCTTCGCCTTCTTGATCCAGCAAGAGGGGGCGGAGAGGTGGATGAGATCTCCAGTAGCACGACGGAGTGGTGGTGGTGATGGTGGAGTTATCCCGGCAGGGTTCGCCTAAGCACTACCGGAATCTATTTGGTGGAGGAACTAAAGAATAAAGAACTAACACGTGGCCGTGTGTCTTTGGGAGCTCTATTCCTCTAGTATATATAGGAGGGAGGGGGGAGGAGGCAGCCTCCCTAGGGTTTCCCCTAGGGGTCGGCCGAACCAGGGCAACGAGGAGTCCAATCCACTTCCTACTAAGTGGATTCATATTAGGAAGGAGTCCTATTCCTTCCTATCTCCACCTGTTTTCCTCTTGGGCATATGGGCCCTTATGGGGTCGGTTCCCCAGCCCATTAGGGGCTGGTGCGCCACCTCTTGGGCCCATGTGGCCCCCCGGGGTGGGTGGGCCCCACCCGGTGGACCCCCGGAACCCATTCGTCACTCCCGGTACACTACCGGAAATACCCGAAACTTTTCCGGAACCCAAATACCACTTTCCTATATATAAATCTTTACCTCCGGACCATTCCGGAGCTCGTCGTGATGTCCGGGATCTCATCCGGGACTCCTAACAACATTCGGTCACCAACACATATATCTCAATACTACCGAAACATCACCGAACGTTAAGTGTGCAGACCCTGCGGGTTCGAGAACTATGTAGACATGACCGAGACACCTCTACGGTCAATAACCAATAGCGGGACCTGGATGCCCATATTGGTTCCTACATATTCTACGAAGATCATTATCGTTTGAACTTCTATGTCAAGGATTCAGTTAATCCCGTATGTTGTTCCCTTTGTTCTTCGGTATGTTACTTGCCCGAGATTCGATCATCGGTATCTCTATACCTAGTTCAATCTCGTTATCGGCAAGTCTCTTTACTCGTTCCGTAATACAAGATCCCGTGGCTAACTCTTTAGTCACTTTGCATGCAAGGCTTATTGTGATGTTGGATTACCGAGTGGGCCCTGAGATACCTCTCTGTCACACGGAGTAACAAAACCCAGTCTCGATCCATGCCAGCTCAACAGACACCTTCGGAGATACTTGTAGAGCATCTTTATAGTCACCCAGTTACGTTGTGATGTTTGATACACACAAGGTATTCATCCGGTGTCAGTGAGTTACATGATCTCATGGTTATAGGAACAGATACTTGACATGCAGAAAACTATAACAATAAACTGACATGATCATATGCTACGTTCATAGTTTTGGTCTTGTCCATCACATCATTCTCCTAATGATGTGATCCCGTTATCAAATGACATCTCAAGTCTATGGCTAGGAAACCTTGACCATCTTTGATCAACGAGCTAGTCTACTAGAGGCATACTCGGGACACAGTGTTGTCTATGTATCCACACATGCAATTGAGTTTCCAATCAATACAATTATAGCATGGATAATAAACGATTATCATGAACCAGGAAATATAATAATAACCACTTTATTATTGCCTCTAGGGCATATTTCCAACACTATGAAGAACAAGAGGTGGCGGCGGCTCCGTATCGTAAAACGCGATGAAAGTTTCTCTCTGATTTTTTTCTCCGAAAATAGGAATTTATAGTGGCGGAATTAGGGTCCGTGGGGCCACGAAGTGGGCACAACCCACCAGGGCGTGCCTTGGTGGGTGATGCTCACCCTGGCCCCCCTCTTCGGTGGATTTTGGCTCCAATAATTCTCATATATTCTGAAATAATTCTCCAAAAAGTTTCGTTCCATTCCGAGAACTTTTATTTCTGCACAAAAACAACACCATGGTAGTTCTGCTAAAAACAACGTTAGTCCGGGTTAGTTCTATTCAAATCATGCAAATTAGAGTCCAAAATAAGGGCAAAAGAGTGAGGAAAAGTAGATACGTTGGAGACGTATCAAGCCGTCGTCCCAAGGTGGTGTCTTCAAGAAGAAAACGGGACTGGGAATCCCTATTACCGCCCCTCTCGTGTAAGGACAAGTGAATAAACACTCATCATAAGAATAACCCGCTTTGCATGGAAGATACTGACCGCCCCCTGTCGCTCCATGAGCGGTCCAGGCACACAAAACAGATGTTCATTTGAATTTTTAGAGGTGGCACATGCAAATTTACTTGGAACGGCAAGGTAATACCGCATATAGGTAGATATAGTGGACTCATCTGGCATAACTTGGTTTAAGGGTTTTGATGCACAAGGAGTATTCCCGCTTAGTACAGGCAAAGGCTAGCAAATAGATTGAGAAGCGGCCAGCTAGAGGGCGAAAACGGTCATGAACATGCATTACATATAATCAACATTGAATATTAGCATGAGTAGGATATGGACACCATGAACATAAATATCATGAAGGCTATGTTGGTTTTGATTCAACTACATGCGTGAACATGTGCCAAGTCAAGCCACTTGAAACATTCAGAGGAGGATACCATATCATCATACCGCATCACAACCATTATCCACTCCTAGCTACTTAAGCATGGCATGAACAACTATAATCTCTAATGGTCATTGCAAACATGTTTGATCATAATGAGCTAAATCAAGGATACTAGGTTAAACATATTTACAAAAACAAAAACAAGTTGAGTTCATACCCGCTTTTCTCTACCACCGTCAATTCATCAAATATCGTCATTATTGCCTTTCACTTGCACGACCGAATGATAAGAAAATAATAATAGTGCTAGAGTGTCGTGGACTAAGCTAGAATCTGCAAATATTTTATTCAAGAGAAGAAGACAAAGTACTATGGGCTCTTTGTTAGATAAACAATAATGCAGATGAGAGCCACTCAACAATTTCATTGTGGTCTTCTCCTAGGCACGACTCAAGTAAAAAAGAAAAGAATTTCAGAGAAACACACTGAAATATTTTTGGAGTTTTTGGTTTTTCTTGAAGAAAGCAAATTAAAGAGGAAAAACAAAAACGAGAAAAACTATTTACACTGGAAAGCTCCCAACAAGTAAAGGAAGAAGCGAGAAATCTTTTTGGTTTTTATTTTGATGCTACAATTAAACTAAGCTAAAAAGAAAAACTAAAAAGAAGTAGGAAATAATTTTGGATTTTCTAAAGGTTTTTCAAACACACAAGAAGGAAGCGAGAAAACAAATCTAGCATGGATATTACAATGAAAAAGTGTGAACACCGACAATTGGAATGAAATGTGTGAACATGAATGTAATGTCGGTGGAAATACGTACTCCCCCAAGCTTAGCCTTTTGGCCTAGCTTGGTAATCACCATCCGTATGAATAATAATCTGGCTCACTGAGGCCCTCGGAGCAGACTCCACGACCCTCCTGGCAGCTTCAACCCCCGCGTTGTACGCATGGGCTTCGCTCTCAAGGACATAATATCTTCCCCTAGTGTGAAAATCTAAGAGAGCAGGGGCAGGCAAAGCAACAGGCACAATGTTTTTTTTTATTAAATCTCAAGTTATAGGTGTAGTTGGTGGCCGGACCCGTAAGGAACTTATGACGCTTCATGGCATCAAAGTCTAAATACTGAGTAGGTATGATGGGGTCATTAGGTCATGGTGAGACATTTAATCTCTCCGCTATACGGGAGGCATAGATTCCTCCATAAAAATTACCACTAGCAGCATTAAGCTGCAACCTCTGTGCAATAATTGCACCAAGATTATAATCCTTATTCCTAGTTATGGCGGTGTGTAAGAGACTAAAATCATGAGCACACGATGTGCTATAATCTTGTTTGCCTACGATACATTTACCGTTAAAGAGTGCAAAATATTGTAATGATGGAAAATGGATGCTGTTGATTCTCCCTTGTGTTACCCCCCTATCTTCACCAAAGCAAAGATTAACTAAAAATGATTCGTACTCAGCTTTTGTTGGTTCATCGAGGGAACCCCAATATGGAAGTTTGCATGCTTCGCTAAACATTTCTAACGGCATGGTGAAGGAATGATCGTATAGGTTGAATGAAACTCTAGACTCACGAGAAAAATATTTAAACTTCTTTGTGAAGGTTTTCGTGAGTTCAAGGTGTTGGGGGCACTTATCTGCGATGAAGGGAGCAAGCTCTGTATTGTGAATAAATTGGTCAAATTCCTCCTTAATACCTGCACCTTCCATGAACTCGTCGCAAGTCCACAAGCATGATATGGTGGCGGCATCTCGCATCGAGTTTTCGCTTAGTTCAACATAAGATCGTCGAACAGAGCGTTCACTTGATGAGGCTTCCGAGGATCTCCTCCTCGAAGAACTCCTAAATAATTGCATTTTATTCCTATAAAAATTCTGAAAAAATTTAGTCCACAAAAAAATTTGTCAACAAAACTTTGCAATATTGTTAGCAACTACTCCCAAGCGTACATAGAGGCCATATTGAACATTCAAACTACTTAGAACTCTAAGAATTCAACATGCAAGCTCATCTACAGTAGCACCAAGAGTAGCTAATTACTCTAAAAATAACCCACTAAAACAAAAACTAATTGGAGCAATGAAGGAGTCACATACCAAGTAGCAATCCCTCCAAACAATTTCAGAAACGGAGCTTCGAGCAAAGAGGTCGAAATCTGCGGGTTTGAGAGCAAGAACACGAGAATGGTGGTTGTGGTGATTTTTTTCTGGAGGTAGGGGATGATGTGGACTAAAGGGATAAGTGAGGGGGGCACATGGGGGCCACAACCCACCAGGGCGCGCCTGGGGGTGCTGGCACACCCTGATGTCTTGTGGGCACCAGGTGCACCCTCCTCTGGTATTGTTTGCACCAAAAATTCATAAATATTCGGAAAAAAATCGTGTTAAATTTTCAGGGCATTCTGAGAATTTTTATTTTTGGGTCATTTTTTATTGCACGGAGAAAACAGAAAACAGGATAATCATGGCATTTTATTTTATTTGACCAACTAAAACAGAAAATAAAAGGTGGGAGCAGAGAGTTGTGCTTACTAGATTCATCGACTTCATACCTCTAAAAAATGATTCATTAATAAGGTTGATCAAGTCTTATTAACAACCACTTCCGATTAGCATGAAACCGAAGAAATTTCGTAAAACACTAAGTTACCTCAATGGGGATGTGCATATCCCCGACAATAAGTATATCATATTTATTTTTGGCAGTAGGAAGAGGTAATTGAAAACATCCAATAGTGATGGGTGGAGATTCTTCAATAACATTTATACCATTCACTTGGAATTGTTTCTTCGTAAAGTGCACCGTATGCTCATTACCATTGATATGAAAAGTGACTTTGCTTTTATTGCAATCAATCACAGCCCCTGCAGTGTTCAGAAAGGGTAAACTAAGGATAATCGACATGTTGTCATCCTCGGGCATCTCAAGAATAACAAAGTCCGTTAAGATAGTAACATTTGCAACAACAACGGGCACATCCTCAGAAATACCATTTGCAATGATATCTCGGTAGGTGTGAGTTTATTCAAATCAAGTCTTTTATATAAGGAGAAAGGCATAACACTAACACCGGCTCCCAAATCACACAAAGCAGTTTTGACATAGTTTCTTTTGATGGAGCAAGGTGCTACTTCTTGAGCTTGCGTTGTTTTTTCCCTTGAAGAGGAAAGGGTGATGCAGCAAAGTAGAGATAAGTATTTCCCTCAGTTTTGAGAACCAAGGTATCAATCTAGTAGGAGGTACAAGCAAGGCCCCAATCTATGCACCTGCACAAACAATCAAACACTTGCACCCAACGCTATAAAGGGGTTGTCAATCCCTTCACGGTCACTTGCAAGGATGAGATCTGATAGAGATAGATATAAAAGATTACTAAAAGTAAAACTAAATAAAAGTAAATAAAATTTCAGCAAGGTATTTTTGGTATTTTTGGTTTATAGATCTGAAAATATATAATGGAAAATAGACCCGGGGGCCATAGGTTTCACTAGAGGCTTCTCTCTTGAAGGAAAATAATACGGTGGGTGAACAAATTACTGTCGAGCAATTGATAGAAAAGTGCAAAGTTATGACGATATCCAAGGCAATGATTATGCATATAGGCATCACGTCCGTGTCATGTAGACCGAAACGATTCTGCATCTACTACTATTACTCAACACATCGACCGACTCCTGCCTGCATCTAGAGTATTAAGTTCGTAAAGAACAGAGTAACGCCTTAAGTAAGATGACATGATGTAGAGGGATAAACTCAACCAATATGATGAAAACCCCACCTTTTTATCCTTGATGGCAACAATACAAATACGTGCCTCGCTACCCCTACTTTGTCACTGGGTGAGGACACCGCAAGATTGAACCCAAAACTAAGCACCTCTCCCATTGCAAGAACTACCGATCTAGTTGGCCAAACCAAACCAATAACTCGAAGAGAAATACAAAGATATGAAATCATGCATATAAGAATTCAGAGAAGATTCAAATAATATTCATAGATAATCTGATCATAAATCCACAATTCATCGGATCTCGACAAACACACCGCAAAAGAAGATTACATCGGATAGATCTCCAAGAACATCGAGGAGAACATGGTATTGAGGATCGGAGAGAGAGAAAAAGCCATCTAGCTACTAGCTATGGACCCGTAGGTCTGAGGTAGACTACTCACGCTTCATCGGAGGAGCAATGGAGTTGATGTTGAAGCCCTCCGTGATCGAATCCCCCTCCGGCAGATTACCGGAAAAGGCCCCAAGATGGGATCTCACGGGAACAGAAGGTTGCGGCGGCGGAAAAGTATTTTTGTGGCTCCCTGTGATGGTTTGGGAATATATGGGAATATATAGGCGAAGAGTTAGGGTTAGAAGATCTCCAGGGGGCCCACAAGCCAGGGGGGCGCCCCCCCCTAGGGCGCGTCGTGGAGGCTTGTCGTCTCCTGGCAGGTCGCCTGCCCTCCTCTCCAGGTCTGGTAGATGTCTTCTGGTCCAAGAAAAATCATCGCGAAAGTTTTATTCCGTTTGGACTCCGTTTGATATTCCTTTTCTGTAAAACTCAAAAACAGGGAAAAAAACAGAAACTGGCACTGGGCTCTAGGTTAATAGGTTAGTCCCAAAAATAATATAAAATAGCATATTAATGCATATAAAACATCCAAAACAGATAATATAATAGCATGGAACAATCAAAAATTATAGATACGTTGGAGACGTATCAAGCATCCCCAAGCTTAATTCCTGCTCGTCCTCAAGTAGGTAAATGATAAAAACAGAATTTTTGATGTGGAATGCTACCTAACATATTTATCCATGTATTTTTCTTTATTGTGGCATGAATATTCAGATCCATAAGATTCAAAACAAAAGTTTAATGTTGACATAAAAACAATAATACTTCAAGCATACTAATAAAGCAATCGTGTATTCTCAAAATAACATGGCCAAAGAAAGCTATCCCTACAAAATCATATAGTCTGGCTATGCTCCATCTTCATCACATAGAGTATTAAATCATGCACATCCCCAGTTTTAGCCAAGCAATTGTTTCATACTTTAGTATTTTCAAACTTTTTCAACTCTCATGCAATACATGAGCGTGAGCCATGGACATAGCACTATCGGTGGAATAGAATAAGGTGGTTGTGGAGAAGACAAAAGAAGGAGATAGTCTCGCACCAACTAGGCGTATCAACGGGCTATGGAGATGCCCATCAATAGATATCAATGTGAGTGAGTAGGGATTGCCATGCAACGGATGCACTAGAGCTATAAGTGTATGAAAGCTCAAAAAGAAACTAAGTGGTTGTGCATCCAACTCGCTTGCTCACGAAGACCTAGGGCAATTTGAGTCAGCCCATCATTGGAATATACAAGCCAAGTTCTATAATGAAAAATTCCCACTAGTATATGAAAGTGTCAATATAGGAGACTCTCTATCATGAAGATCATGGTGCTACTTTGAAGCACAAGTGTGGAAAAATGATAGTAGCATTGCTCCTTCTCTCTTTTCTCTCATTTTTTTTATTTTCTCTTTTTTTTGGTGAGCTTCTTTGGCCTCTTTTTTTTATTTGGGCTTCTCTGGCCTCTTTTATTTTTCATAAAGTCCGGAGACTCATCCCGACTTGTGGGGGAATCATAGTTTCCATCATCCTTTCCTCACATGGGACAATGCTCTATAATGATGATCATCACACTTTTATTTACTTACAACTCAAAATTTACAACTCGATACTAGAACAAGATATGACTCTATATGAATGCCTCCGGCGGTGTACCGGGCTATGCAATGACATAGCGTAGCAATGACATCATCATGCTAGCTATCTTACGATCATGCTAAGCAATATGACAATGATGGTGCGTGTCATAATAAACGGAACGGTGGAAGTTGCATGGCAATATATCTCAGAATGGCTATGGAAATGCCATAATAGGTAGGTATGGTGGCTGTTTTGAGGAAGGTATATGGTGGCTGTTTTGAGGAAGGTGGGTTTAATGCACCGGCGAAAGTTGCGCGTTACTAGAGAGGCTAGCAAAGGTGGAAGGGTGAGAGTGCGTATAATCCATGGACTCAACATTAGTCATAAAGAACTCACATACTTATTGTAAAAGTTTATTAGTCATCAAAACAAAGTACTACACGCATGCTCCTAGGGGAAGGGTTGGTAGGAGTTAACCATCGCGCGATCCCGACCTCCACACAAAGGAAGGCAATCAATAAATAAATCATGCTCCGACTTCGTCACATAACGGTTCACCATACGTGCATGCTACGGGAATCACAAACTTTAACACAAGTATTTCTACCAATCCACAATTACTCACTAGCATGTCTCTAATATTACAATCTTTATATCTCAAAACAATCATAAGGAATCAAACTTCTCATAGTATTCAATGCACTTTTATATGAAAGTTTTTATTATATCTCTCTTGGATGCCCATCATATTAGGACTAAATTCATAACCTAGAGAAATTACCATGCTGTTTAGAGACTCTCAAAATAATATAAGTGAAGCAAGAGAGTTCAATAATTTCTATAAAATAAAGCCACCGCCATGCTCTAAAAAGATATAAGTGAAGCACTATAGCATATTGCCTAGCTCAAAAGATATAAGTGAAGCACATAGAGTATTCTAATAAATTCACGATTCATGCGTGTCCCTCTCAAAAAGTGTGTACAGCAAGGATGATTGTGGCAAACTAAAAAGCAAAGACTCATATCATACAAGACGCTCCAAGCAAAACACATATCATGTGGTGAATAAAAATATAGCCTCAAGTAAATTTACCGATGGATTGAAGACGAAAGAGGGGATGCCTTCCGGGGCATCCCCAAGCTTAGGCTCTTGGTTGTCCTTGAATATTACCTTGGGGTGCCTTGGGCATCCCCAAGCTTAGGCTCTTGCCACTCCTTATTCCATAGTCCATCAAATCTTTACCCAAAACTTGAGAACTTCACAACACAAAACTCAACAGAAAACTCGTGAGATCCGTTAGTATAAGAAAATAAAATCACCACTTTAGGTACTGTTGTGAACTCATTCTTTATTTATATTGGTGTAATATATACTGTATTCCAACTTCTCCTTGGTTCATACCCCCCGATACTACCCATAGTTTCATCAAAATAAGCAAACAACACATAGAAAACAGAATCTGTCTAAAACAGAACAGTCTGTAGCAATCTGTAAAGTTCGAATACTTCTGTAACTTTAAAAATTCTTAAAAATTAGGAAAATCTGGGAAATTTTTATATCAATCTTGTGTAAAAAATTCAGATCCAATAGACGCTTCTGTGAATTTATAAAATTCCTGGACTGGGCGTCAAAGTTTCTGTTTTTCAGCAGGATCAAATTAACTATCACCGTAGACCATCCCAAAGGTCTTACTTGGCACAAACACTAATTAAAACACTAAAACACAATTACTACAGATGTAATAATGTGTAATTTATTCATGAACAGAAACAAAAAAAAACATAAAAATAAAATTGGGTTGCCTCCCAACAAGCGCTATTGTTTAACGCCCCTAGCTAGGCATAGCGCAATAGATCTAAGTATTATCATCTTTGGTATGCAATCCATAAGTAGCTCTCATAATAGGCATTACTCCCGTACAATCAAAGAACTCTTGAATAACACTCTTCCCAATAATATTACCGTCTCCCACTTGAAAAGTTTTAGCTTTATAATTAGGAGGAGGTTCAGTTTCATGATCTAGAGAGCAAGATCCAAATTTTTCCTCAAGATTTGTACTAGCAATACCCTCAAAAATTTCAATGATAACCTTCCCAGATTCAGACATGGTGGCAACGAATCGATCTATCACACAATCAAATGAAAAGCAAATGAGAAGACGAACGAAAGAAGGGCGAATAAAAAGGCAAATCTTTTTGGTTTTATCTGAAAATCGTTTTAGAAGTGGGGGAGAGGAAAACGAGAGGCAAATGGCAAATAATGTAAATGCAAGAGATGAGTTTATGATGGGTACTTGGTAGGCTTGATGTAGACCTCCCCGGCAACGGCGCTAGAAATTGGCAAGTTGACGGGAGAGTTCTTGTCTTGACTTGCTATGTATCCTCCCCGGCAACGGCGCCAGAAATGGGCAAGTTGACGGGAGAGTTCTTGTCTTGACTTGCTATGTATCCTCCCCGGCAATGGCGCCAGAAATTGGCAAGTTGATGGGAGAGTTCTTGTCTTGACTTGCTATGTATCCTCCCCGGCAACGGCGCCAGAAATTGGCAAGTTGACGGGGGTGTTCTTGTCTTGACTTGCTATGTATCCTCCCCGGCAACGGCGCCAGAAATTCTTCCTGCTACTTCTTGAGCTTGCGTTGTTTTTTCCCTTGAAGAGGAAAGGGTGATGCAGCAAAGTAGAGATAAGTATTTCCCTCAGTTTTGAGAACCAAGGTATCAATCTAGTAGGAGGTACAAGCAAGGCCCCAATCTATGCACCTGCACAAACAATCAAACACTTGCACCCAACGCTATAAAGGGGTTGTCAATCCCTTCACGGTCACTTGCAAGGATGAGATCTGATAGAGATAGATATAAAAGATTACTAAAAGTAAAACTAAATAAAAGTAAATAAAATTTCAGCAAGGTATTTTTGGTATTTTTGGTTTATAGATCTGAAAATATATAATGGAAAATAGACCCGGGGGCCATAGGTTTCACTAGAGGCTTCTCTCTTGAAGGAAAATAATACGGTGGGTGAACAAATTACTGTCGAGCAATTGATAGAAAAGCGCAAAGTTATGACGATATCCAAGGCAATGATTATGCATATAGGCATCACGTCCATGTCAAGTAGACCGAAACGATTCTGCATCTACTACTATTACTCCACACATCGACCGACTCCTGCCTGCATCTAGAGTATTAAGTACATAAAGAACAGAGTAACGCCTTAAGTAAGATGACATGATGTAGAGGGATAAACTCAAGCAATATGATGAAAACCCCACCTTCTTATCCTTGATGGCAACAATACAAATACGTGTCTCGCTACCCCTACTTTGTCACTGGGTGAGGACACCGCAAGATTGAACCCAAAACTAAGCACCTCTCCCATTGCAAGAACTACCGATCTAGTTGGCCAAACCACACCAATAACTCGAAGAGAAATACAAAGATATGAAATCATGCATATAAGAATTCAGAGAAGATTCAAATAATATTCATAGATAATCTGATCATAAATCCATAATTCATCGGATCACGACAAACACACCGCAAAACAAGATTACATCGGATAGATCTCCAAGAACATCGAGGAGAACATGGTATTGAGGATTGGAGAGAGATAAAAAGCCATTTAGCTACTAGCTATGGACCCGTAGGTTTGAGGTAGACTACTCACGCTTCATCGGAGGAGCAATGGAGTTCATGTAGAAGCCCTCTGTGATCGAATCCCCCTCCGGCAGATTACCGGAAATGGCCCCAAGATGGGATCTCACGGGAACAGAAGGTTGCAGCGACGGAAAAGTATTTTTGTGGCTCCCTGTGATGGTTTGGGAATATATAGGCGAAGAGTTAGGGTTAGAAGATCTCCAGGGGTCCACAAGCCAGGGGGGCGCCACCCCCCTAGGGCGCGCCCTGGAGGCTTGTCGTCTCCTGGCAGGTCTCCTGCCCTCCTCTCCAGGTCTGGTAGATGTCTTCTGGTCCAAGAAAATCATCGCGAAAGTTTTATTCCGTTTGGACTCCGTTTGATATTCCTTTTCTGCAAAACTCAAAAACAGGGAAAAAACAGAAACTGGCACTGGGCTCTAGGTTAATAGGTTAGTCCCAAAAATAATATAAAATAGCATATTAATGCATATAAAACATCCAAAACAGATGATATAATAGCATGGAACAATCAAAAATTATAGATAGATTGGAGACGTATCACAAGGTATAGTTGGTATTCCAGGATCTCCAAGTTTTTTAGGTACTCCATCCTTAAAAGAATAATTAGCAAGCATGGTGGAGATTTCAGCTTCAGGTATCTTTCTTTTATTTGTGATGATGTCTTTCATATACTTTGCATAAGGGGCCATCTTCAAGATATCAGTTAAGGGGGTACGCAAAAAGACTGGCCTAATCATTTCAGCAAAGCGCTCAAATTCTTCATCATCCTTTTTCTTAGATGGCTTAGGTGGAAATGGCATGGGTTTTTGAACCCATGGCTCTCTTTCTTTACCATGTTTCCTAGCCACAAAGTCTCTTTTATCATACCGTTTATTTTTAGGTTGTGGATTATCAAGATCAGCAGCAGGCTCTATTTCAACTTCATTATCTGGTTCTATATCATTGCTACGTTGAGCATCATTATGAACATCATCATTATCATTTTCATTATCACTAGGTGAATGATCATTACCATACTGAATTTCAGCATCAGAAATAGAGACATCATTATTATCAGGAGGTTTTTGTGTCTCAGGTTCACTAGAGGTATGCAAAGTCCTATCATTTTTCTTTTTCTTTTTCTTTTTCTTCTTATAAGGACTAGGTGGATCCGGATTAATTCTCTGAGAATCTTGTTCAATTCTTTTAGGACGACCCTCAGGATAAAGTGGTTCTTGGGTCATTCTACCTCCTCTAGTTACTACTCTCGCAGCAAAATCATTCATATTATTATTCATTTCATCAAGAATTCTTTTTTTAGATTTAGCAACTTTTCTAACTGAGTTTCAACCATAGAGGCATGCTTTCCTACACCTCTAACATCATTACTGATTCTAAATAGCAAGTCACTCAAGCGAGCAATCATATCAGAATTATATTTCAATTGTTTCAGAACATGAGCATTGAAATGATCTTGTTTCATAATATAGTTGTCAAACTCATATAAGCACTGACTAGGATGTTTATTGTAAGGTATATCACCTTCATCAAACTTTAATAAAGAATTTACCTCTACCACTTGTGGAGATGGTGGTGTGTCAAGGCCATGTATTTCTTCAATAGGTGGTAAAGTCATAACATCCTCAGCTTTAATACCTTTTTCCTTCATAAATTTCTTTGCCTCTTGCATATCTTCAGGACTGAGAAATAAGATACCCCTCTTCTTCGGAGTGGGTTTAGGCGGTGGTTCAGGAAGAGTCCAATCATCATAATTCTTCAATATGTTATTCAATAATTCCTCAGCTTGTTCAACAGTTCTTTCCCTGAAAACACAACCAGCACAACTATCTAGGAAGTCCCTAAAAGCATCAGTTAGTCCATTATAGAAGATATCAAGTATTTCATTTTCCTTGAGAGGATGATCAGGCAAAGCACTAAGCAATTGGAGAAGCCTCCCCCAAGCTTGTGGGAGACTCTCTTCTTCAATTTGCACAAAGTTAAATATTTCCTATAAGGCAGCTTGTTTCTTATGAGCTGGAAAATATTTTTCAGAGAAGTAATAAATCATATCCTGGGGACTACGCACACAACCAGGAGTAAGAGTATTGTACCATGTCTTAGCATCACCCTTTAATGAGAATGGAAATAACTTAAGGATGTAATAGTAGCAAATCTTCTCATCATGAGCAAAGAGGGTGGCTATATCATTCAGCTTAGTAAGGTGTGCCACTATAGTTTCAGTTTCATAGCCATGGAAAGGATCAGATTCAACCAAAGTGATTAACTCTGGGTCGATAGAGAACTCATAATCCTTATCGGCAACAAAGATAGGTGAAGTAGCAAACTTAGGATCACATTTCATTCTAGCATTCAAAGTCTTTTCCTTATACTTGCGTAACAATTTCTTAAGATCGTTTCTATCCTTGCAAGAAAGAATTTCTCTAGTTATCTCTTCGTCCATAACACAACCTTCAGGTATCTTAGGCATTTCAAACTTAGGAGAGCTAGGACTAATAGGAGTTTCATAGTCATCATCAGTTTCAGCAATCTCATCAGTTTCAGTAGTTTCATTCTCTTTAGCTCTAGCAATTTGTTCATCAAGAAATTCTCCTAGTGGCACATTATCATCAAGCATGGTACTAGCATCATCAATAGCATAATTCATAGCATAGGTAGCATCATCAATAACTTGCGACATATCAGGATTACTAGCATGTGGTGGTGTTGCAAGCTTACTCATAACAGAAGGTGAATCAACTGCAGAGCTAGATGGCAGTTCCTTACCTCCCCTCGTCTTAGAGGGAAAAATCTTAGTCTTTGGATCCTTCAGATTCTTCATAGTGATCAACTGATATAAATCCCAAGTGACTCAAAAAATATAGCTATGCTCCCCAGCAACGGTGCCAGAAAAAGGTCTTGATAACCCACAAGTATAGGGGATCACAACAGTTTTGGAGGGTAGAGTATTCAACCCAAATTTATAGATTCAACACAAGGGGAGCCAAAGAATACTTGAGAGTATTAGCAGTTGAGTTGTCAATTCAACCACACCTGGAGATTAAATATCTGCAGCAGAGTGATCAGTAGCACAGTAATATGATAGTTTGGTAGCAATAGTGATAGTAATCGCAGCGGTAACAGTAGTAGCAATAGCTTTGTAGCAATTGGAACAGTAGCAACAGCAGTAGTGACTTAGCAAGAACAATAAGTGGAAAGCTCGTAGGCACTGGATCGGTAACTCGTTGGATGATATTCGTCATGTAACAGTCATAACCTAGGGCGATACAGAACTAGCTCCAGTTCATCAATGTAATGTAGGCATGTATTCCGTAAATAGTCATACGTGCTTATGGAAAAGAACTTGCATGACATCTTTTGTCCTACCCTCCTGTGGCAGCGGGGTCCATAAGGAAACTAAGGGATATTAAGGCCTCCTTTTAATAGAGAACTGGAACAAAGCATTAACACATGGTGAATACATGAACTCCTCAAACTACGGTCATCACCGCGAAGTATCCCAAATATTGTCATTATGGGGTTGACGGATCATAACACGTAATAGGTGCATATGATTAGACAAGATCGGATCACGAACATGGATATAGAGAAGATAACATAAACGGTTCAGATCTGAAATCATGGCACTCGGGCCCTAGTGACAAGCATTAGGCATAGCAAAGTCATAGCAACATCAATCTCAGAACATAATGGATACTAGGGATCAAGCCCTAACAAAACTAACTCAATTACATGATGAATCTCATCCAACTCCTCACCGACCAGCAAGCCTACGAAGGAATTACTCACTCCAGGTGGGGAGCATCATGGAATTGGCGATGGAGAAAGGTTGGTGATGACGAAGACTGAAGATTCCGAGAACTTTTATTTCTGCACAAAAACAACACCATGGTAGTTCTGCTGAAAACAGCGTTAGTCCGGGTTAGTTCCATTCAAATCATGCAAATTAGAGTCCAAAACAAGGGCAAAAGAGTGACGAAAAGTAGATACATTGGAGACATATCAAGACATCGTCCCAAGGTGGTGTCTTCAAGAAGAAAATGGTGCCGGCGCGTCGTCACCACCCAATCCGGAGATTTTGGGCTTTCACCCGGGACGGGAAGGAGAGGGCATGGGTAGGATCGCGATGCCGCCTTCAAGAAGGTGAACGACGCCGGAGCGTCGTCGGCATCATGGCCACAAAATTGGCCAAGGGTTTCCCCCAATCCATCCCAACCAGACCCTCAGCCCCACCACCGCCAGATCTGGGCATCATAGGATGCCGGCAGCGGCGTGGCAGGAAGAAGCTCCACGGAAATTAAGCTGCCGTCTTCAGATCCGCTCCAAGGACGAACGGGGACGCCCCGGGAGCCAGCCCACACTCGCCGCCGGCCCGCCGGCCAGGCCCAATACTCCTCTGCATCCACATCGGCCAACAGCCGAATGGGGCCCGACGAGCTTCACGACTATGGCCGCCGCCACAGCACCAGGTGCAACGCTCTTCGGCCACCACAGAGCCCATCACGCCGCCGCCAGGCACCGGTCCCGACACCGCCACCCGCCGCCGCGCCGTCGTGCCCTCTGCCAGCGCCGCGCCACCGCCCAACCACACCGACCCGCGTTGGCCACCATCGAGCGGGGGAAGAGAGGCTCCGCCGCCGCCGCCGCCACCGCTGACCGGGCTTTGCCTGTCGGCATGAGCCGACGGTGGCGAGGAGAGAAGTAGGGAGGTGGAGGGGCCCTAAGGCCGGCAGCTAGGGTTTCCCCTCTGTATCGCTCGTAGGAGCAACCCGGAGGGGAGGGGAGGGGAGGTGCTATCCGATTCGCTCATTGCAACCCATTTCAGAAATAAAAAATTATAAACCAAAAGCCAAACTATCATATATCATGTACCCGAAAATTGGGGATGGATGCATCATATCATACTGGTGAAATACTAAGCGGATGATGAACTCACGCGGTCATGGTCTCGCGGTTGTGAGAGGCCGCCGGCCAAGGCAGGAGTGCAAGACAAAGTTGAAACTATGCTCATGGCAGGTGATGACAAAGCCGTGAGTAACGATCCACACATTGATCTCACTAGATGATGTGTGCTGCTATGCGACTCTTCAGCTTTCCAAGCCATCAATCAATTGTGCCTAGCCCATCCGAGGCGTTCCTTTCTTTTTTCCTCTATGTAATTTTCTCTCACAAATAGTTGGGCATTATGAAAATCATTTCGCTATGAAGTTTCATTGACTATATCTGTGAAGTTTAATGCCAGACAAGTGGTTTGTAACAGCCCAAGTGCAATCTTTTCCCAACCTTGTAATATTTCAATGTGTGAACCTTCCATGTTATGCCATCATGTGGTTTGAGATAATCAAGTTTGGTTCATATCATTCCCTTTTGCAGCATGGCATCATGTCATTCATTCCACTTGTTGCATTGTGATATGTTGTGCAAGTGTGTGTTATGGTGAATGTGCGCTCGCAACCAAGTGTTACTTCTTGTGTGGAAAACCTCACTACAATTTCTTTGAACTATGTCTCCATCCCTTTTCTTATTTCAAAATTCATGATATGTGGTGATTTTACTTGCCCTAGTGCATTAGATAAAATGTTGCTAAGGTGGCTGATATTATGTTTGTCATGTTAAAAATCATTATGAGCCATGTTCTACTCCAATCCCCTCTTATTTGGCAAAATAGGTTCAGATAGTTATTAAAAGGCATTTTTTTTTCTTATAAATATCCATCCAAATTTTATAAAATTGTAGATATTCCCAGCTCTCCAAAACTATTTTTTTCACTCTAATTCCTTCCCAAACTTCCCCTGGCATTTCTTTTGTCTTGATGTTTTTGTAAAGAGAGTAGACCAAATTAGGGAGAGAGAGAGTCCAGCGCAGCCACATGGGCCTCCTCCTTCCCTCCCGGCCCAGCTCCCCGTGCTCACGGTCACCTGCTCCCTTCACTGACGCCATCTTCCACCTACAGAGAGAGAGAGGGAGAGAGAGAGCGCCGCGCCATGAGTTCGTCACGGACGTCGAGGCCGAGCCGTCTCGCCCCCCCCCCCCCTATTTAACCTCGGCGTCGGCGCCCGGGTTCCTAGGGTTTTCCGTCTCCACCGCCACCCAGGGGCTTCTCCCCTCTCCTCGTTTTCCTGCCCCTGAGAGAGAGCAAATGGAGCATAGCCAAGCCTCACGTCGCCGGCAGCCATCGAGCCGGAGCCAGTTGCCGTCGCCGTGCCCGTCTGCATCCGCGTCGCCCTCTACTTCCACTATGTCGGCGAGGGATCATCAAGTCCAAGCCGTCTCTGCTGCGTTGGGCTTGCTCTGCTTCGAATCTGCTTCGTCCCGAGCACGCCAGAGTTTAGGAGGTCCCCACAGTCAAACCTGCCCGCATCTGGCCGCGTCGTCGTGTCCGCACGACACTGGGTGAGCAGCACCTCCGTCCCAGCCCTTTTCTTCCGACGGTAGCTGTCTGTAGTCGCCACCAGGACCATGCCTTCGCCGTGCACCCCACGCTCCGGCAAAAGCCGCTGCTTTTGTTTCGGGACATGCCTCGTCCGCGATCCCAAGTTGTGGAGACGTCTCCGCAAGTCTAGTTCGCGCCTGCAGATCGCCGTAGGACTCGCATAGCGCTCGTTGCGCTCCAGTCCCCCCCCCCGTTTCGCTTATCCGCGCCATGGCCCGAGCCCAGCTCGAGCTCGAGCGCCTCCCTAGCTGTGCCGCCGTGACCTAGCCTCGGGAATGGATTCCCCCTCCGTTTTTGCAGCCCCGCCAGCGCTCGTTTCCTCCGATGGTCGCCGGAGTGGTCGCCGGCGCTGACGAGGACATCTCTGCCTCCGATGGAAGAAGCACCTCCGCCTGCGTCTGTTCAGCGGGGAGACCAGAGTTCGATCCTCCGTGGGCGCGATTAATCCTGTCTTTTTTCCCTTGTTCACAGATGGCTGACAGTGGGCCCTGGACCCACATGTCACCCTCTCATGGCCCTGGTGTGACTGCCAGTGGGCCCGATGTTTTATTTTTCGTTTTATCTCTGTTTGTCTATTTTTTTCGTTTTGGGAAAGTTCCCTAATCTGGCATGTCCATTTCAGTTAGCTGCCAAATGAGGCATATGCCTAATCTGGCATATACTAGATTTTACCTAGTTATTTGATTTTCTTGCTTGTGCTTGTGGCATGTTTTCTACAGGAACATAGTAATGTGATATATGGTTTTGGGGTAGAAAAATTCAGTGAATCCACATGTGGTATTGCTTTTGTCATTTGAGCAAGTTTGTGTGAATGCTATTTTGTGCTATGATGCCATTTTGTGATTTTTGTAGGAATTAATCTTTGCTTCCTTTGGTAAACTTGTCAACATGAAATTTGCCCTTTGTTATGTGTACTAGCCCCAGGTAATTTTGAATGCCATGAAAAACCATGTTTGGGTGTGGAATTCTTGTTGTCAACCAGCTGTTAAAAAAATGCTACTGTTTTCATAGCCTCAAATAATTCTAAGTATAAATCTGGTTATTTTGTTGCCATGTTTCCATGATGATTGCCATGAATCTGTAGTTCCTTGGGGTTGGCCCAATGGAATGAATTGTAGAGCATGTTTCCCTCTGTTAGGATGTGCCAATGTCTTGCAAGTAGAGGTGTTGCATCTTAGTTAAGTTTGCTGTCAATCATGTCAACCTGTGAAAATTAACCTGCTTTGCCACTTGATAATGTTTGTAAGTCTGAGGAACTGTTTACTTCAATATGCCATGTTGAGAGGATGCTAACCAGGAATCTATGCATATTTAGATGTTGCTGTAATGGAGTTATTTGAAGTGCATGTTGTCCCCTATCATGCTGTTAAATTTCATGCCATAAAAGTCACTGTCGCATGTAGATTCATTGCTGTCAATATGTGAAAGTGCGTTATATCGACTAGAGGGGGGTGAATAGGTGATTTTTACAAATTCGTCACTTGAGGAAATACTAGTTGAGGAATTTGCTAAGTCGTGAACTACTCACAGCGGAATAATTACTCAAGTGCATGCGAAACATAGCAGTAGCATAGTCATCATGATGAAATGAAACATACACAGAGCATGAGTAGCGTGAACAGGATAAGCAGGCAGAAGATAATGTAACTGAAGAATTTGAGGTGAGGAAATTGAGAAAGTCTTCAGTCAAATTCTTCAAACAATAACGATCAATTTCATCAACACATATATGAGGAAATGAAAGGGTTGAGGAAATGGAACCAGGTAGCTCGATGAAAACAATGGTTTGATGACCCAGTTCCAACTGCTATGACAGTCGTACGTCTGGTTTGGAGCGGCCTGGTATTTAAACCAGAGGACACACAGTCCCAGGACACACGGTCCTAACCGTATTCTCCTTGAGCTAAGGTCACACAGTCCTCGCCCAACACTTGTGGTAAGTCTTCAGGGTAGACTTCCAAAACCCTCACAAACTGGTCACCCGGCGATCCACAATTGACTGCTGGATGCTCTTGACCACGGTCACCCGGCGATCCCCAATTGACTGCAGGATGCACTAGACCATGACGCCTAACAGTCTGGAAGATACACAGTCTTCAAAGGTAAAAAGCGTCGGTTCCACACAGGAACAATTTCTTCAGTGATGCTCAATCACTATGGGTTTTGGTTGTTTGGGGTTTTTCCTCATTGATGATTTTGGCTCAAAGTCCTCGAGGAATGGGATGCTCTCAAATGACAAGTGTCAAGTTCTCTCTCGGAGCAGCCAACCAACTAGTGGTTGGGGGGCGGCTATTTATAGCCAGGGTGCAACCCGACATGATAAGACATAAATGCCCCCCAATGATATGACCGTTAGGTGGATAGAATATCTGGACAGCTGGCGCAAAGCACAACAACGGTCGGAATTTGAACTGTCAAATTCCTTACGGTTTATCATATTCCTCACTTGTAGGCAATTCGCACTGGCGAAATCCTAACTCCTCGGTCAGACCAATTTCCTCAGAGACCAGGAGAACATCGTCTCTGTCACTGAAGAACTTGACTGAACTGTAAGAGGTTTCCAAAGGCTTCACTCGAAGGATTGGGTTATGTTGAGGCTTTTTGAGTTGAGCATTAGATGGAAATTTTTCCTTAGTATTACCTCGACCCCCTTTAACAGTACGGTGTTTCCTATGACTCAAAGAAAGGAATGAAACAATAAAAACAAAAGTCTTCACGCTTCATTGTCCTCGTTCATATCTTCAAGGTCACACCATCTTCTTCATTTTCAAAGTCTTCAGGGAATACCAAAGTCTTCAGCAAAGTCTTCACCAAAGTCTTCAGTTGAAGACATTCATTTTTAGGGGTCGATATTCTTTGAATATACCAAACTCCTCATCGACTTATAGAGCATGTGTACACTCACAAACATATTAGTCCCTTAACCTATAAGTCTTTAATACACCAAAATCACTAAGGGGCACTAGATGCACTTACAATCTCCCCCTTTTTGGTGATTGATGACAAATAGGTTAAGTTTTCAACGGGGATAAACATCTGAAGTGTAAGTACTGAGTTTGACGAATTTGAGTGCAAGATATAGAGGAACTACCCCTGAAGATGTGCATATTTGAGGAATTTGCTTTGTACTGCAAATGCACATGGCAGGATAAAGTCTTGGAGATCTCCCCCCTATATCTTGTAATCCATACACGCATTTTATATATATCATGAGGAAATTGAAATGCATGATGGAAAATGGGGTCTGAGGAAATTCAGCATGCGTGCATTATAAGATACTTAAGGAAATAAGCATGCAGAAAGCAGTTCAAAAGTATCAGACCACCAACGGACTTAAGTTTACAACTCGATCAACAAAAGCTTCAGAATAGCGAGAGTTGTAACTTAAACAAAAAACAACCCATATATAGACCCGCTTGAAGACTAACTCAAATTTCTCCCCCTTTGTCATCAAGTGACCAAAAGGGACGAAATTGAGGACTAACGCCCCTGAAGAATTTCATCTTGAAGGTGGTGGAGGAGCGCCAGCGTTGTCGGGGTCGGTTGGTGGAGCAGGGCCTGCAGCAGTGTCGTCAATGTCCTCAGCTTCATCCGTATCACGTGATAAATAAAATGAGCTTGTCACCAGCTGAGGAACTTGAACTTTCTTCCACTTCTTCTTCGGAGGAATCGACCAGTCAAAGTTCATCTGAAAGTCCATCTCCTTGAGTTCTTCAGGAGTCTTGAGGCGTGACAGAATGGCCCAAGTGCGATCGAAGATTTCATGCACATAGTAATGATTTTTCCTCAAAGAGTTATGCGTCGCAGTCATGTCGCGAAGAAGTGAAGCAAACTGACGCTTTACCCACTTGTGATTATGATCGACCTTCTGATGAAGACTTAGAAGAAGCTCACGATCAGTCATCACACGAGGAGCAGAAGCTTGAGGTTTTGCAACTGAGGCTTTTGCAGCAGAATCTTGCATAGCAGAGTCATCATTGGTGGAATAAGATGCAGCTTTGCGAAACTGACCATCCAATGGGCGAGTGCCTTCATCAATGACAGCCTTGCCTTTTCCTTCAACTGAAGAAAATGTCTTCTTGAGGACTTCAATCGGAGGCAAGAAACTAAAGTGATTCTGAAAATCAGCCTTGAATGGAATTGAAGACTTTGATGTGATGAATTTCATGATCCAGGGAGCATAAGGCTTCAATTCGAAAGGTGACACTGCAATATTGGCCAAAGTCCTCATGAAGAAAGCATGATAATTGATGGGAATCCCATGAATGATGTTGAACAGCAGATTCTTCATGATGCCAACAACTTCTTCTTCTTCAGAGTTGCGGCCCTTGATTAGACTGAGGGTTTTGGTCAATATGCAGTAGATGGTCCTTGGCACATATAGCAAATCCTTCACTAGGAAGGTGGTCCTTGGAGGTTTTCCAGGTGCCAGAGGTTTCATCAGCACTTGCATCATGTGATTCTGCAACTCAGGTTCATCATAGATGCATCTTGCTCATTCTGAAGGAATTCATTTGCAGAAGCAGTGTAGTGTGTGTTGCCAGTCATCCAATCCAGAATCCAAGTGTTGATATCAGAAGCTTCACCAGAGATATGCAGAGTTGCATAGAACTGAAGAATCAGTTCTTCATTCCAATCGCAGACATCCGCACAGAATGGAAGAAGTCCAACATCATGAAGAACTGAGACCAGAGGAGTGAAGCATGGGATGGATTCCATATCCACATGAGGAATTTGATGATGCTGGAAGACTTTGTCCTTGTCAAACAGCACAGCAGCATAAAAGTTCATCTGGGCTGGAGTCCAGAATCTTGAGCGACCAACCCTTGCTGAGTCATAAGGATTTGGTCCTGTGAAGAATATGTGCTCATCGAAGAAATTTGCCTTGATGAATTTGGGATGCTTTGTGCCTTTGAAAGGAAGCTTTTGCTTCGGCTGAAGATTTGGCTTGAAGCGCCGTCCAGTCTCGCTTGGAACAATAGCAGTTTCTTCAACCTGAGGAACTTGTGCAGCAGTTTCATCAGGAACATCCTGGACAGGAATTTCATCAGCTGATGCAACTGGAATATCTTCAGGAGCGGTCATGATGGGAGTGGACAGATCGGCAGACTCTGTTGGAATTTCTTCAGTTGGGGCTGGAGACTGAGGAATCTGTGTGAGAGGAGTGGCCATTGGTGAATTTGGGTGTGCTGCATCCCAAAATTCATCATGGATTACTGGAGTGGTAGATCCAATGTCCACATCCTCATCTATTTCTTCAACACCGGACTCTTCAGTAGTGAACTGAGGCTGGGGTGATGACACAAGAGGGGTTGAAGCATTTGCATCCACCTCAATTTCTTCATAAATCTGCTCTGAAGAAGCAGCAGATTGAGTTTCTTCATTGTCCTCACTTGGGATGACATAGTCTTCACCAAATGGGACTAATTCGTAGGCTGGAACTGATGAAATAGGAACAGCATCAATTGGTTCATTTGAAGAACTTGGCAAAGTCTTCAATTTCTTCGCAGCTGAGCAATCTGCAGATGGTGATGCTTTCCGCTTCAGAGCAGCGGCCTTTTATGCAGCCTTGGTTTCACTACTAGAAAAAAGGTTATTAGTGGCGCACCTGTTTTTGCTATTAATGGCGCACTATAGGTGCGCCACTATTGACACGCCACTAGTAACAAATAGTAATGGCACACCAGAGGTGCGCCATTAGTAATCCAGATAGTAGTGGCGCACCACATGGTGCGCCACTACTAACCCTTAGGTGCTCCACTGGTATTCCCTCCGGATGCGCCACTAATAGCCTTATAGGTGCGCCACTAGTAATAAAGGAAGGTGCGCCACTAATAAGGGCTGAAATGCGCCACTAGTAATATATTTGGAAAACAAAAAAAAATCCAAATTTACAGAAAACAACCAATAAGGAAAAATAATTTAAAAACAAAAAATGAAATAGAATCATAATTTTTATTACAGTAAGAATATTACAATGTCTTTACAAGTATCCAATAAAAGGAAAATTGCAAGGAAATAAAAGAAAATCCTAAAACTAATCTGCTAGTAATCTTTTCTTCTTTTTCTTCACTTTATCCCTGCAAAATTTATTTCATGTCTCGGAACTTGAATCCATTGAAACACAGCAGATCCACATATAAATGTCTCAGGAATACAACATGCCTCAATTTATTTCAGGTGCACATAAACATGTGTGCATCCAGCGTCTGCCACTAGTGATGCCAAAGCAACGAATGTTTCACAGAGAAGTCACAAATCCTTGAGGCTCGTCTCCAGGGGAACCAGCTCCATACCCAGACTTCTTATCTTGTCCTTCGACACCTGGTAGGTTGTGGCAAACGGCGCGTCATCTGCGCACCTGCACACAGAAAAGGAAAAATAATAAGTTCAGGAGTCCCATCGCCGAATGGTGCAAATGAACAGATTAAGTGCTCTCTACAATGTTGAGAAATGCATGATCAGAGGACATCTATTATGTTCCTGAAGCCTCAACAAGAAACAAACCATGAAACAGGTAACCAATATGCAACACTATACTGTTCTCGGTTCAATTCCAAGGGATTCACTTGAGAAAGCGCTCGCAAGGAATGTTAACTTACTTGTCTGGCACTGGAAATTCGGGATACATCTCGTGTATGATCTTGAGAAGGTCTGAGTGGTGAATGACTCTTTCAACCATGCAATATCTTCCGTTTGCTGAAGGAACTTCATATGCAAGGATATGTGCCAGGGCAACATCTTTAACGTTTATCCATCCAAAGCACAAATTGGGGTATGTAGAAGATGATCCTGCATGAAAACACCAAGGATTTATTGTCAAGTGTCCAGAAATGTCTTGTTAGAGTAGATTTCTTTTGGCACAACCACTGTAATTTTAACCCTTTTTTTAGGCAAGTAACTATAACGTTCACATTTTCCATTGGTCACTAAAAATAACACTGGAAAGTAGAGACTGAACCATGAACAACAAAGAAATCAATGATGAAAAACGTAATGATGAATCATATTAAACATTGAAAATGATGATTGATGACAAAGGAACTGAATTAATCTACTAACACAAAACTGAACCTAAAAAACTGAAAAGTGAAGGATTGAAGACAGAGAAGAGGACTGAAGAAACAAACACGTACTAAAGACTGAACAAACAAGGCTGAAAAAATATATGAAATAGTTACTGCTGACTGATAAAATGAAGAGCAGAAGTAGGTACTGAAAGAAATTGAAAATAATAAAAATGAAACCTGAAAGACTGAGAAGCGAGACATTCTGAAGGAATTAGTGAAACTAAAAAACTGCAGCAATGAGGGACTAAATTTCATTTTATCATTCAGCTATATGAATGAGAATACAAAACTTATAAAACTGAACAAGAAAGAGAGACCGATGACTGAAAGACAAAACTAAGGAATAAAGAACGCTGAAACAAGATAAACGTGTAGAGTGCCTTGCAGCCTGGAGGAAGTGCAGAAAGAGCTTCTATTGACTGGATTGAAACTCTTTTAAGGCAAGACAACAACCAAGATTGATTCAATGAATGGTTTATCTATCTATCTATGATAGTTTGATGGATGCAGTTACAAAATAATGGCGAATGTGTGCAGGCAGGAAAGGAATGGATACAAATAATGGAGGAGCAATTACCATTGACTGATCAACCAAAAACTGAAGCAATGCATATAAGACAGTCACTCTTTTTCTCAGTGTTCACTCTTTGATAACCCCACCTGCCTCAAACAGAAACGCTGCAAAGATCTTCATGGTCTTTGGGTGCATAGCGTTACTACTGCAGCGAAAAACATTTATCAATAATGGACATCAAAACATTAACAGAGAAACGTATATCAATGAAGAAAAGAATGATATATCGGTAAGGTGGTGCCTTACCCCACGGACACGGACCACAAAATAACTCGGCACTGCACATAGAAAATGCCATTCATCAGACCTTGTCCTACTCACAACAGCCACATTAGCATATGCTATAATTAGAAGTCTGAACTCTTCACTTAAAGCACAATTGTATATGATTCCAGCAGCAACAAAAACAAACATCTAAATGATCAGTCAAGCTAGACTAGACCTATGTGCTGCCGGTACAGAAATTGGACTACAATAGACACTGATATGAAAACTGACAGAACTGAACTACCTATAATAACTAGCCTACCTAACATAAAGAGATAAATAAGGAACTGATGAAATAAAAAATGGAAAGAATACAGAAGAATCATACAAGGGAAGATGAAATTAATGAGGAACTGATAAATGAGTTAAATAAGAATGATGAATGAAATGAAACTAAGGTCAAATCTGATCGAAAGGACAGATGGTCCAAACACTGATAATAAGCAAACTAAACTGAGGGCAAAAGATACTTGTTTGTTATGTTCTACAAGCTAAAAAGGTACTTCTTCTACAAACAAACAGAAAACAAAATGAAAGAAATAAGGGGAAAATAAGAAATAGAAAGGACATGGCTGGAAGAGAAAGACAATATGGACTGATCAACTACATGAAACTGAATGACTGAAAAAAGTAAATGATACACACATACAAATTTGGCTATCCAAAGAGGAAATGACCACATCAAAGAAGAACAGCAGTGTATAATGACATTCAAAATTCTGCAATCATGCACCACTGGTGGTATTCTCAACAAAGATAAGCTTATATGATAATTGGTTAGAGCTCAATGAACTAAGATCCCAAATGCTTTTCTAAAAACCTGGCCACATCAAGTAGTCTAGACTGGGAAACCTGACCACCACAGACATCTTGTTCAGTTAAAATTCAGATGAACATACAAAATGTCCACATCCAGCAAAGCACTTGACTTAAATCGATGAGAACACACAAAGCTAGCTCGTTTGCAGACAAGCAGAACACCTCTAGACAACAGCTCCCTACCAATTTCCTCAATCCCCTCCTCGCCAAACCCCAACACAGAGCTCAACCGTGACGACTACCAACAAATCCAAACCAACTGAAAATTGCAGGAAATCAGTGCACGGAGACTACCTCGCTGGCCCCGGCCACTCCGCCCGTCTCGCCGGCCACTACATCTGTCCCGCTGACCATGAAGCGGGGACTGAATCGTTGGAGCATGAGGGAGCTGAGTACAGGAACTCAGAGATAAGGGGGAATGAGGAGAAAAGGCTCGCCGTACCTTCAAGCCAACCCGACAGGAGAGCTCCGGCGACCACCTCTCCGTACCACCCTCTCTCCTTCCTCCCGCCGCTCCCCGACAGCTAGCCTGCTCCCTCTTCCCATAGCTGCTCGCCGGCAGCCGGCCGCGCTCCGCGACCTCTCACAAGCGCCTACAGCTGCTCGGCGACGGATCCGCCGCGCGCGCCGCCGCCATGTCCCGGCGCAGATCCGCGGCCGCGGGCCCTCCCGCCCCTTCGCCGCGGCCCCCTTCCATGGCCTCGGAGATAGACAAGCGCGGTGGCGGCGGGGGACGCCGGACGCGCGGGCGGTGGGGGCGGAGGCGGAGGCGGCGACTGCTCTGCTGCTGCTGCTGTCGGTGGTGGGTTCGGGAAGGAGCAGATCCAGTTCAAAATTGTGTGTGTGTGGGGGGGTGGTAGGTGGTGGCTGATAGCTCACATATCAATGGCGCACTTCGTGTAGGTGCGCCATTGCTATTTCACATATCAATGGCGCACTTCGTGTAGGTGCGCCATTGTTACCTGAAATAGCAGTGGCGCATCTATACGTAGTGCGCCATTGATATGTCTAGGGATGGGTCAAACCTTGGTCAAACTTAGTAGTGGCGCACCATGGGTGTGGTGCGCCATTACTAGTTTTAACTAGTAATGGCGCACCACACCCCGGTGCGCCATTACTAGTTTTGAAAAAAAAATGAAAAAAAAATAGTTAGTAATGGCGCACCGGGGTGTGGTGCGCCATTACTAGTTAAAACTAGTAATGGCGCACCACACGCCGGTGCGCCACTGGTAAGTCTGGGGAGGGGGGTGTGCCCAGGAGAAACTTAGCAGTGGCGCACCACACAACAGGTGCGCCATTAGTAATATGGACATTAATGGCGCACCCATATCTGGTGTGCCACTGCTATATAGCAGTGGCGCACCACATACATGGTGCGCCATTAATGTCCATATTAGCTATAGCCGTTTTTCTAGTAGTGTTTTCTTCGCTTCTGATGCAGAAGGAAGTGTGACAGACTTCACCTTTGATGATTTTGCTGGGGGAGCCTGGGGTGAAGTTGGAGCAGTTTCTTCGGGCACGACTGATGCAGTCGCCCTGGCAGTTTCTTCAGGCACAGCAGTTTCTTCAGCTGGCCTCTCGATTTCTTCAGGCGCAACATTGGGAGTTGCCCTGGAAATTTCTTCAGCGGCATGAATTTCTTCAGCTGCACTTGCAGTTTCTTCAGCAGACTGAGCAGAGGAGCTAGCCTGTGGAATTTGTGGTTGCGATCTGGCTGCAACCCTTGAGTTGTGGTCTTTGATCACTTTGTCAGCAATGTTGACAAATCGAACCCTGGCACCCTTCCAGTCAGGATAGTACTTGTTGAATTCATCGCTGAGGCCTTTGATGTCCTTTTGGACAGAGACTAGTTGGTCAGGCGTCAGATTGAGAACATTGTTCTTCATGAAGCGCTCTTTCTTGAACTGAGCCTTCTTTGCCTTTCTGGCCTTCTCGAACTTCCACTTTTCTTCACCGATGAACGCTGTGAGGACATGGCTAGGACTGGGAGGAAGCTTCAAGTCATCAATTGGAGTGTTTGGATCGTTATGCCATATGTCAATGAAGTCAAGCACAGTCCTAGGATCCAGCATGAGAGGAATTGAAGTGCCCTTGGCTTGAGCCACTCGCTCTTGCTTATTTCTGACAATAGCAGCAAGTTCTCCATCACTTGCTTCATCTTCCTCAGATGCTGAGGGAATGTTGAATACCACTTGCTTCTTGTGAGGACTTGGCCTCCTGCCTCGTCCAGCTGTTACCTTTACTTTCAGCAAAGTGGGACTGCTTGAGGATTGTGCTTGGGCAGATGAAGTTGCAGTGGCCCCTGAAGCAATTGAAAAACCGGCAGTCCTTTGACAAGATGCCAGATGCACTGGTGTTGATGACTTGGCAACAGCTGTTGAAGATTGTGCAGCCACTGAGGGCATTGCAGGAGCCCTTGAAGATTTTGCCTGAGGCATTTGCTATGAGGAACTTGGGGCTGAGGACTTTGGTGCAGAGGATTTTGCAGTGGATTTCTTCACCACTGATTTCTTCGGAGTAGGTGCACTAGCAGAGGCAGCAGCAGCAGAGTCCACATTGAATTGCCTTACAGCTTCTTTGGAGATCTTTTGAAGCTTTTTCTGGTGCTTTGCCCATTCTTCAGGAAAATCCTCACCTCTCATGAGGCTAGTGGGATCAGCTGCCTGGTTATTTCCCAATGGAGGTCTTCTGCAAGGTGGTTTCAGTGCAAATTTCTTCATATACTTAGGAGTGACATAGCCATATTCTCGCCATTCCTTCATCCATCTCCTCTCAATCTTTTGGATGCGAATTTTTCGCTTTTCCTTTGTCTCTTTCCCGTAGATTTCTTCATCAGGTGTGCAATACTCAGGATAGATATCCTCAGGGATCTCAAATGCAGTATTGGATTCAAGCTTCTTTCCTCCTTTCTGAGGTATTTTCCCATCAGCCATTTTCTTCAACTGAGGATTATGAATGCTGAAGTTTCTGAGGAAGTGTGCAACTTTTCTTCGAGGAACATTGCAAATGAGTTAAGTTGATGAGAACCTAGAGATTCATCAGCTGACTTTCGTACCTGTGAATAGAGTATATGTGCGAGGAATTTGAAGAGGTCATATGCGTTCTCAGAAATTTTTGCAAAAAGTATCAAGTTTGAGGAATTTGACCATAGATGCCTTGAAGAATTTCATTAAGTGTTCTTGACTTAGGTTCCAGAGTTGTATAGATTTGAGGATCCACACAATTGAGGAATCTTGAAGAAAAACATAACTTAGCAAAATAAATCAAGAGAAGGAGTTTGTTTGGTGCTTTAGAGATGGATTGCTGAAGAATAACACCTTTTGAGGACTTTGTGAAAATCATCGGAATCAAAAATGGCAATAAAACTAGATTTTATTTACCGTATGCGATGAACACGACGAACAGTGAAGTGAAGTGAAGGAGTTCGTCAGTCCAGATCTCCCACGCCCGAGCTTGGAAGAGGGAGACAACTACAGCGGCGGCGGGGTGAAGACTTCCGCGGCCGATGCGAGTACGACAACGGCGAGGTTGAGGCAGTGAAGCTATTCCTCTCCAGTGACGATGAGGTTAGCAACGGCGCTAGGTCTGGAGCTCGGGAGAGATGGGAGTGAGGAGTAACCCGAGCAAGTGGAAGGGAGGGGGTATTTATAGCGGCAGTAAAAACCAACTGGCCCGAAGATTTTGGACCAGTATGCCCCTGACCCTTGCCATCCACGCGACATGTGTCACCCACGTACTGTGTAGTGGAGATAGTGGGGGATCGTGGGTTATCCAGTCGTGGGAATCGGAACGGTTTGAGCGGCAATCGCCAAAAATTTGAGATTGAATATTTTAAAGTTTTCGTTCGCAAATTCTTCAGCTGACAAGGACACAGTGAAGACTTTGAACGGGTTTCATATTAGAACGCATATGAAGAATTTGTGAACAGACTGGGTTGAGTTTAGCATAGAGGGAGAACGGGTCCGATCACATTCACTTAGTAGAAAATCAACTTGAAGAAATAGCTATAAGTGAATGCTGTTTAGGACATAGAAAAACTCTATATATATATATATATATATATATATATATATATATATATATATATATATATATATATATAGTTAATGAAGAAAAACTCATGTGAAGAACATCAGTTGAAAAGTTTGAAGAATTTGAAATTTTGAGGAATTTGCAAACTTGAAGAATTTGACAATTTTGAAGAATTTGCAAAATGATGAAAAACTCAAACTTGAAGCATTTCAACTGTTGTTGGTGGCGTTACCCACCGTATAAGAATGATGATTTCAGACACCGCGTACAATTGTCATAGGGTTCTGAGAATCAAATTCTTCATTAATTTCTTCACACATAGAGAGTTAGTCTTCATTGATTGAAGAAAAACGTTACTTCGTGTGTTGCACATCAAAGTCATCAATTTTGCATAAGTGTTAGGATGTGTGTCCTTTCAAAGGACATTCGAAGATTCTAAGATATTTAGCTCACACCGCAACTTGCAAAATCTCTTCTCATCCAATGGCTTTGTGAAGATATCAGCCAGTTGTTCTTCAGTCTTCACGTGGTCGAGGAAGATATCGCCCTTTATCACATGGTCACGAAGAAAATGATGACGAATCTGGATGTGCTTGGTCTTTGAGTGCTGAACTAGGTTGTGAGCAATCTTGATGGCACTCTCATTGTCGCAGTAGAGAGGGACATTCTTCACGTTGATGCCGTAGTCCTTGAGGGTTTGCTTCATCCATAGTAATTGAGCACAGCAAGAACCAGCAGCAATGTACTCAGCTTCAGCAGTTGATCGTGACACGCAGTTCTGCTTCTTCAAGGACCAACAGACTAAGGATCGTCAGGGGAAATGACAAGTGCCTGACGTTGACTTGCGGTCCACACGATCACCAGCATAATCATAATCAGAATATCCAATGAGGTCAAGATCTGAGCCCTTGGGGTACCATAATCCTAGTGTTGGAGTGTGAGCTAGATATCGAAGAATATGTTTCACAGCCTTATGGTGTGATTCCTTCGGTTTTGCTTGAAATCGGGCACACATGCAAACACTAAGCATAATATCTGGCCTAGATGCACATAGATACAATAAAGAACCAATCATGGAGCGATATACCTTCTGATCGAAATCTTTACCACTTTCCTCAGTGCAGAGTTGAGCCGATGTGGGCATAGGAATCTTGACGCCTTTGCAATCCTGCATGCCGAATTTCTTCAGGACATCCTTGAGCTATTTCTCTTGAGATATGAAGATGCCATTGCGTTGTTGACATTTTTGAAGCCCTAAGAAGAATTTGAGCTCTCCCATCATAGACATTTGATATTCTTCACCCATCATATAGGCAAATTCGTCACTGTAACGTTTGTCAATACATCCAAAGATAATATCATCCACATATATTTGGCACACAAATAATTCATCATCATATGATTTTGTGAAAAGAGTTGGGTCAAGTGAACCGGGTTTGAAGCCTTTCTTCATGAGGAATTCCTTCAGTGTGTCATACCACACCCGAGGGGCTTGCTTGAGGCCATAGAGAGCCTTGTTGAGTCTGAAGACTTTGTCTGGAAACTTAGGATCTTCAAAACCTGGGGGTTGAGCAACATATACTTCTTCCTCAAGCTTACCATTGAGGAATGCACTTTTCACATCCATTTGATATAAGATGATATTGTGATGGTTAGCATAAGCAAGCAATATGCGAATAGCTTCAAGTCTAGCAACAGGTGCAAAAGTTTCATCAAAGTCAATTCCCTCAACCTGTGTGTAGCCCTGTGCTACAAGACGGGCCTTATTCCTCACTACCTGACCAAGTTCATCTTGTTTGTTGCGGTAGATCCACTTGGTACCTATGATATTATGCTTGCGAGGATCTGGGCGTTTGACAAGTTCCCACACATTGTTGAGCTTGAATTGATGCAATTCCTCTTGCATGGCTTGTATCCACTCAGGCTCCAAGAATGCTTCATCAACATTGGTGGGCTCTGTGATAGAGACAAAAGCAAAGTGCCCACAAAAGTTAGACAAATGTGAAGCTTTTGAGCGTGTGAGGGGACCTGATGCACTGATGTCGTCGAGGATTTTCTCAATTTGCACTTCATTTGCAAGTCGTGGATGAGCAGGTTGAAGACTTTGTCGAGGCTGAGCATTTTCTTCAGCACCATTGTCTTCAGGTGTATCAGCATGAATCTCTTCAGTGTTGGGTACGACTTCTTCAGAGAGTAGTAGTTCTTCAGTAGGGATCACATCTTCAGTGGCTTTGAACCTAATGGATTCCTCAGGAGGCATTTAATCTAGCACAGGAGGCAGGTGCTCTCTTTGCGAGCCGTTAGTTTCATCAAACCGCACATCTACAGTTTCAACAACCTTGTTGTGATAGGTGTTGAAGACTCTGTAGGTGTGCGAGTCCTTTCCGTAACCAAGAATAAAACCTTCATGTGCTTTCGATGCAAATTTAGAACTGTGGTGAGGATCTCTAATCCAGCATTTAGCACCGAAGACTTTGAAATAACTCACATTGGGTTTCTTGTCAGTGAGGAGTTCATATGAAGTCTTCTTGAGGAATTTGTGAAGATATACCCTGTTGATGATGTGGCAAGCAGTATTGATTGCCTCAGGCCAGAAGCGACGAGGGGTCTTGTATTCATCAAGCATGGTGCGAACCATCTCAACAAGAGTCCTATTCTTGCGCTCCACAACGCCATTCTGCTGAGGAGTATAAGGGGTAGATAGCTCATGAGTAATACCAAGTTCATCAAGATAATCAAGACCAGTGTTCTTGAACTCAGTGCCATTATCACTCCTGATATGCTTGATTTTGACGCTGAAGTTCGTCGAGGCCCTTGAAGAAAATCGTCTAAAGACATTCTGCACTTCAGATTTGTACAGGATAATGTGTACCCAAGTATAGCGAGAGAAATCATCAACAATAACAAAGCCATATAAGCATGGAGTATTTGTTAGAGTGGCATAGTGAGTGGGACCAAAGAGATCCATATGAAGCAATTCAAAAGGATGAGTGGTAGTCATGATGGTCTTGGATGGATGCTTGGATCTGGTCATCTTTCCAGACTCACAAGCCCCACACAAGTGATCCTTGAGGAATTTGACACCCTCAATGCCAATGACGTGCTTTTTCTTCGCGAGTGTGTGCAAGTTCCTCATGCCAGCGTGTCCAAGTCGTCGATGCCATAGTCAGCCTTCTGAAGCTTTTGCAAGTAGACATGTAGCCGGCTGTGGACCTGTAGAGAAATCAACAATATACAAGTCTCCTCTCCTAAAGCCTTCAAAGACTTTGGATTTTTCAGATTCCATGATGACAACACAATGATATTTTCCAAATATGACAACCATATCAAGATCACAAAGCATTGAGACAGACATGAGGTTGAATCCAAGGGACTCGACAAGCATCACCTTATCCATGTGTCGATCCTTCCAGATTGCAACCTTACCTAGACCCAATACCTTGCTTTTTCCTTTATCAGCGTAGGTGATATGCTTAAGATGAGAGGGAGCCAGTGGAATGTTCATCAATAGGTTCTTGTCACCAGTCATGTGATTGGTGCATCCACTGTCGAGGACCCACTCAGCTGCCTTGGGTGTTTCATCCTGCAGATGAATTAGTACATCTTACGAACGCATATGCTTCAGAGTGAAGAATATGACTTCAAATTCATCAGATTGAATTTCATCACATAGTATAGTAAGCAAAGTAATGTGAGGACGTGAGAAATGAATAATTCATTTCTTCATGATTAGCTTGCGTCCTTTCAAGCATTTCCTCGGGTCTCCAGCAAATTCATCAGACGTTCAAGTTCGTCTGGAGACCTGACCCTGCATAAGAGGTTAGTTCGATTTCTTCACCACCCACATCAGTAGGGGTGGCAAAGAATTCATCATTCTACGAGCTCCATATGAGAATGGTGGCATAGAAGCAAGTGCACTTTGTTTCACAGGACGGGGGTTAGAGTACTCATATGAATAAGCAGAGAAATTCTTCGAGGACTTATGAACATAATGATTTGAGGAATTATGCACATATTCATGACCCTTAGATTTTCCCTGCAAAACAGAAGCATTAGCACGAGAATGATATGATTTTTGACCATATGAGGAATTTGGTCCATGTGAGGACTTTGGTCCTTGTGAAGACTTTGGTCCAACTGAAGAATTTGATTTGGGGTTCCTGTTCTTCACTGGTGGTGTCATGAGGACATTCACTTGAAGATTTTCAAGGTACCTTTTGGGAACCCAGATTTTCTTCATTGGAGGACCGTTCCTACAGTTAGTACCAACATATCTGGCAAATACTTCACCATTCTGATTTTTGAACAGTTTATAGTTGGAGTCAATTGACTCATCAGAAGAATGTGAAGATTCACAAGTAAAGCCAGATAAAGTGGATGGATCTACAGGAGGTCCTTTTGCAGCAACCCATGAGGTTTTGGGGTACTGCTCAGGTTTCCAGTAAGATCCATCAGCATTGAATTTCCTCTCAAATGCAATACCCTCTTTCCTAGGGTTCCTGTTCAGAATCTGCTTTTTGAGCACATTGCAAAGGGTTTGATGCCCTTTGAGACTTTTGTATATGCCTGTCACATACAATTCCTTCAACCCTGCATTATCGTCAGTGATACTTGTGGTATCCTCAAATGAGGAATTTGTGACCACAGAAATAGTTGAAGAATTTGCAGCGATAGAAGCATTTGAACTTTCAGGTGAAGAATGAGCAGTTTCACGTTCGATGCATTTCAAACAAGGTGGAACAAAATCTTTCTGAGTGGTACTGATCTGTTGAGCAAGCAAGGAGTCATTATCCCTTTGAAGATCTTCATGAGACACCCTTAGTTCCTCAAGATCTTGCTTTCTTTGAAGAAATTCATAAGAAAGCTTCTCATGATCGACTAAGAGACCCTCATGACGACTTTGAAGGTTATCATACTTGGACTTAAGACTTTGAAGGTCCTTAGTCAAAGTTTGAGTATGATCCACTTCCTCATTCAACAGATCATCGCTTTTGTCTAGCTGTTTCTGAAGCTTTTCAATGACACTTTGTTGTTTAGTAGCAATATTAGCAAGTTTGGAATAGCTAGGTTTCGTGTAATCCTCAGATTCACCATCACTTGATTCAGAAGAGGAATGGTATGAGAGTACCTTTGATCCTATTGCCATGAGACACAAAGATGAGGAAGATGAAGTTGGATCAGTCTTCTGCGTTTTGAGGAAGTTCTTGTATTCGATGAACCTGGGATCTTGACGAGTGCGATAGCCTTCATGAACATCAGAGAGCCTGTCCTAGATGAGCTTTGCATTGTGAAGATGGTAGATGCTTTTGAACATGACCTTTGACAAGCTAGAGCATATGATATTCTTCGCCTGGGCGTCCAGCTGTGTGTACTTACGAATGTCATCAGCATTTGCCATCTTGCAGAGATCGGTCATTCCAAGCTCAGTAACAGTCCATAGCTCACTGTTCTTCGATATGAGGTGATTCCGCATGAGGAATTTCCATTTGGGATAGTCAGATACATCAAAGACAGGACATATTGTGGTTGCTTGGGCACTGCTTGCCATAAAGCAATAAGTGGGAGCATAGTCATCATTGCTGACGTCAGAGTCATTTGAGTTGCCATTTTCCTCATCGTTGAAGATGGACTTGCTGACGAAAGCAGTAGCGAGAGCTAGGCTTGCCATACCAGAGTCCGACTCCTCCTCAGATTCCTCCTCTTCCTCATATTCTTCAGATTCTTCTTTAGAATCCATTTCCTTGCCAATAAGTGCCCGAGCCTTCCTTAAGTTGTTCTTCTTGTGCAATGAGGACTTTGAAGATTTCTTCTTTTTCTTCGATTCATCAGAACTGTCATCCTTGTATTTCTTCTTTCTTGACTCTTTTTCCCAGAGAGGACAGTCAGAGATAAAGTGACTAGATGTCTTGCATTTGTGGCAAGTTCTCTTCTTGTAGTCGCTTGATGAAGAATCAGATTTCTTCATGCCACTTTTTGATGATTTTCCAAACCGACCTCTCCTTGAGAACTTCTGGAATTTCCTCACGAGCATTGCTAGCTCCTGACTCAGTTCTTCAGGATCACCAAGGGTACTATCAGATTCTTCGTCTTCAGATAACGAAATTGCCTTAGCCTTCAAAGCACGAGATCTTCTATAACTTGGCCCATAGAGGTCTCTCTTCTCAGCTTGTTGGAATTCATGAGTATTGAGTCTCTCAAGAATATCAGCAGGATCTAGTGACTTGTAGTCTCCACATTCTTGAATCATCAAAGCAAGTGTATCGAATGAGGAATCAAGAGATCTCAGCAGTTTCTTCACCACCTCATGGTCGGTGATGTCAGTAGCACCAAGAGCCTGAAGCTCATTGGAGATATCAGCGAGGCGATCAAAAGTTTGCTGAACATTTTCGTTGTTGAGTCTTTTGAAGCGGTTGAAGAGATTAAGAAGAACATCAACTCGAGAGTCACGTTGAGTTGAAATGCCTTCATTGACTTTGGACAGCCTATCCCAGATAAGCTTAGCAGTCTCCAAAGCACTCACTCTGCCATACTGACCTTTGCTCAGATGGCCACATATGATATTCTTCACTTGAGAGTCGAGTTGCTTGAATCTCTTCACATCATCAGCGTTGATAGTGGGAGTGACAAAGGGAACACCATTTTCCACAACATACCAGAGATCGTTATCAATTGCCTCAAGATGCATGCGCATCTTGTTCTTCCAGTAGGGGTAGTGCGTCCCATCGAAGGTAGGACACCCAGCTGAGACCTTGATCATGCCTGCAGTCGACATAACTAAAACTCCAGGTGGTTAAACAAAAATCACACATAACAAGGGAGTACCTTGCTCTGATACCAATTGAAAGTGCGTTATATCGACTAGAGGGGGGTGAATAGGCGATTTTTACAAATTCGTCACTTGAGGAAATACTAGTTAAGGAATTTGCTAAGTGACGAACTACTCGCAGCGGAATAAGTACTCAAGTGCATGCGAAACATAGCAGTAGCATAGTCATCATGATGAAATGAAACATACACAGAGCATGAGTAGCGTGAACAGGATAAGCAGGCAGAAGATAACGTAACTGAAGAATTTGAGGTGAGGAAATTGAGAAAGTCTTCAGTCAAATTCTTCAAATAATAACGATCAATTTCATCAACACATATACGAGGAAATGAAAGGGTTGAGGAAATGGAACCAGGTAGCTCGATGAAGACAATGGTTTGATGACCCCGTTCCAACTGCTGTGACAGTCGTACGTCTGGTTTGGAGCGGCCTGGTATTTAAACCAAAGGACACACAGTCCCAGGACACACAGTCCTTACCGTATTCTCCTTGAGCTAAAGTCACATAGTCCTCGCCCAACACTTGTGGTAAGTCTTCAGGGTAGACTTCCAAAACCCTCACAAACTGGTCACCCGGCGATCCACAATTGACTGCTGGATGCTCTAGACCACAGTCACCCGGCGATCCCCAATTGACTGCAGGATGCACTAGACCATGACGCCTAACCGTCAGGAAGATACACAGTCTTTAAAGGTAAAAAGCGTCGGTTCCACATAGGAACAATTTCTTCAGTGATGCTCAATCACTATGGGTTTTGGTTGTTTGGGGTTTTTCCTCACTGATGATTTTCGCTCAAAGTCCTCGAGGAATGGGATGCTCTCAAATGACAAGTGTCAAGTTCTCTCTCGGAGCAGCCAACCAACTAGTGGTTGTGGGGGGCGGCTATTTATAGCCAGGGTGCAACCCGACATGATAAGACCTAAATGCCCCCCAATGATATGACCGTTAGGTGGATAGAATATCTGGACAGCTGGCGCAAAGCACAGCAACGGTCGGAATTTGAACTATCAAATCCCTCAGGGCTTATCATATTCCTCACTTGTAGGCAATTCGCACTGGCGAAATCCTAACTCCTCAGTCAGACCAATTTCCTCAGAGACCAGAAGAACATCGTCTCTGTCACTGAAGAACTTGACTGAACTGTAAGAGGTTTCCAAAGGCTTCACTCGAAGGATTGGGTTATGTTGAGGCTTTTTGAGTTGAGCATCAGATGGAAATTTTTCCTTAGTATTACCTCGACCCCCTTTAACAGTACGGTGTTTCCTATGACTCAAAGAAAGGAAATGAAACAATAAAAACAAAAGTCTTCACGCTTCATTGTCCTCGTTCATATCTTCAAGGTCACACCATCTTCTTCATTTTCAAAGTCTTCAGGGAATACCAAAGTCTTCAGCAAAGTCTTCACCAAAGTCTTCAGTTGAAGACATTCATTTTTAGGGGTCGATATTCTTCGAATATACCAAACTCCTCATCGACTTATAGAGCATGTGTACACTCACAAACATATTAGTCCCTTAACCTATAAGTCTTCAATACACCAAAATCACTAAGGGGCACTAGATGCACTTACAATATGCCATCCCGATAACTCAGATTGTGAAAGCTGGTATTTTTCACCAAGTCCTTAACTGTTGTTTCAACATGCCATCTTGTGAGCTCATTTGCTGTTGATCCATGCTTTTGTTCAAGTTGCTGCCATGACATGAATTGTTGTGCATCATGTTGTCTACATCCCCATGCTCTTGTTATGCATTTTAGTGTACTGTAGCTTCTTGTTATGTGGGTTGCAATTTGGCATGTTGTTGTTTGTGGACAGATTGTGTGCATGATTGTTTTGTGCCTTGTGGGAGTTGTACCCATTTGTTTTGCATGATCTCTAGGTCTATTTCACCTAGAATTCCATGCCCAATTCAGTGGCATACTTGTGATGCTAAGGAAATGCCCATAGACTCTCTCAACCTTGTTTTGCCTCCGTTACCGTTCGTTCCTTGTCGTGAGTGCTCCGTGAGTTCCGTTACTCCGTTTGCGACGTTCTTCATATGCATTTGCATCGTTTTCTCATGGAGCATTCATTTTGCCATGTTCATGCATGTCCAAATAACTAACCTTGAGGTTCTGTCCAAAATATTAAAGAACTAAATAAATGCATGAGAAAGATGACTAGCTTAGGGTTGCCATGTTAAATACATCAAATTGGTCATGCATCATCCTTGATTGCGCATTGCACCTTGCTTGTATGTTTATTTGATGTTGTTTCTTCTATGGGTAGATCCGAGTGACGAGACTGAGTACGAGGATCCTGACAAGAACAACTACGAGGACCCAACTCTTTATCCCTCTGAAGACCCTCCAGGCAAGATGATCGTTACCCAGATCCCGATACTATTTTTGCTATGCTAGATGTCTCGCTTCTACCATTATGTCTCATTACCTACCACTTAAATGTCAAGCCTCCCAAATTGACATGAAAGCCTCTAACCCCTCCACTACCTAGCAAAACATTGATTGGCTAAGTTACCGCTTGCTCAGCCCCTTCTTATAGCGTTGCTAGTTGCAGGTGCATGTTGTTTCCATGTGGCAACATGGATATCTTGGGATATCACCTTATTTACTGTTATCACATATATATTTGGTGACGGTGGAAGGATTGGCCTTTTGCCCGGTGATTTGTTCGACTTTTGCTGCCCTAGTTTCCGAGTACCGGTGTTATGTTCCATATTGAGCGCTCCTAACATGCTTGGGGTTGTTATGGGGACCCCCTTGACTATTCGTTTTGGGATAAAACTTGTCTGGCAAGACCCAACATTTGTACTACATTTGCTAAACAACCTAATTAAAATGCATAGGGCTTAGCTACCCCGTGGATAATCAATCAACCCCCGGGCCATTGCTCCTCATGAGTGTTGGTCCAAACTAGAGTCGTGTGCGGGGCCAACCCGGGGCAACTCGGGAGATGTCTATCAGGCCACCGTACGCTGCGCTCATCCGGTCGTGTCCTGAGAACGAGATACGCGGCTCCTATCTGGTTCGTCGACACGTCAGGCGTTCTTGCTGGACTTGTTTTACCTTTCTCGAATGTCTTGTGCACGGGATTCCAAGGATACTTCGGGCAATCTCGAGGTTGAGGTTTTCCACCGGATTCCCGAGGATACTACAGGCTATCTCGTGGTTGAGGTTATCCATGCATCGTGTGGTTAGTTTGTGATGGATGAGTTGGAGCACCCCTGCAGGGTTAAATCTTTCGGAAAGTCGTGCCCATAGTTATGTGGCAACTTGAAAATTGTTTAACATTCGGTTATAGTAAACTTGAAGTAAACCCAAATAAAATACACCAACCGTGTGAGTAACCGTGATCGTCTCTTTTCGAGGGAGTCAGAAAGAGAACACGGTGGGGTTATGTTTGACTCGTAGGTAGGTGTTCAGGATCACTTATTGATCATAACTAGTCCTCGTCCGCAAAGCGTAGTTTCTCATCTTACACTTGTACTCGTAAGTTAGCCACTCAAATAAATGCTTAGTGCTGCTGCAAACCTCACCACTTACCCATACCTCACCCAACAACTTACATAGTCTCGGTACCCGGGTTAATGAGATTGTTGAGTCCCCGTGGCTCACAGATTACTACAACAATACAGGTACATGTACTGATGAGTTTGTGCCAGTTGACGCTTGCCAGCTCCAGTGGGAGTTCGACGAGGAGCGTGGGAGTATGTACGTGACTTACCCGGACGAGTAGGGGAGCTACTTGGTTGTCTTCCTGGGCTTAGCGAGATAGACTTAATTGCTATTGTCATTTAATTTCGTCTGTAGCCGGACCCTGTGTTTTTGAATCGTTGTATGGATGATTGTGGCGAGTGTAAGCCAACTCATATACTCATCTCCTGTTTTACATGTATTGCAATGATTTCTATACTTGCGAAACGACTAGATGCGCTTCTATCCCCATCGAGACCCTCGCGCCTTAATAGGGATAGGACCGCATCTTGGACGTTACAAGTTGGTATCAGAGCCATACCGACCATAGGAGCCCCTTGCTTGATCGAACTTGGCCGAGTCGAGTCTAGTGAAAAACTATTTTGAGTCTAGTTATACCGGAGAGTAGGATTCTTTTTACTCCTCTTCTATGCTCGGGTGAGGAATCTTGACATAGGAATTTTACTTCTACCCTCTTCTCGCTCAAAAAAAATTTGGGATCACGCGGGTATTTTGGAGCCTCTATGATACCGATGTGACGGAATTCTGTACTTGGTGCCTCTTGTTTCCGTGGAGTAGAGCTCCAAGGGATTCATGACACATCGTTATCGTTCAGTTTCCTTAGTACCTCAGGACACGGATGTTCGAAATTGCTTCAATACTATTTGTGGTGCGAAGAGTGTGGCGGCACCCAGTACTGGGGAGCGGGATCACATGTACTTCCATCTTTAGTATCGTTGTAATTACGAGGGTCTGAGGTAGATGAATTTCCGAGACCTCTGGTCGTGTGTTGACGGATGAGATACACTGGAGAGTAGTATTACTGCTAGGAGTTGAGTGATGGATGTTACTCCGTGTATCCGTGGACCTGATTGCATAACCAAAGATTTCGGAAGTTCTTAGGTGGGATTTCCTATAGTTACCTAGGATCATCTTCCGACAGACGTATGATGGGTTATACATTTTTTCCGAGCAGCCCTTAGCTCAATACCTTGTTGTGTTATTCAAGTGGCTTCATGATCAGATGATGCTATCGCAAAACTACAGAAGGCGTTCTTACTAATTTTCAGTTTGAATGCAATTGATGGTACTCATGTTGCAATATTCGAGCCATTTGATTCAGCTTATTTCAGTCATATTTGTCAATGGTGTTCTAATCTTCATGTCCATCTTCAGGATGGCTCCAACAACTCGTGGGAACCCAGGCCGTGAGGGGAGCAGTCTGACCCTCCACCACCCCCACCTCCGCCTCCGGAGGCATGGCAAGCTCTGATGGCTGCGACCAATGCCAATACCCAGATGTTGCTTCAAATGATGCAGGAGAGAAATCAGGGGTATCAAGGCAATCAAGGGAATTTCAATAATCAACAGCAGTTTGCAACTCTGAACCAATTCCTTGCCAATCAACCCAAGTCCATCACCAACTGCTCTCAGCCTCTTGATGCGGAGGATTGGCTCGTAGACATCAACAAGCATTTTGAGTGCAGCAATGTCAGACCTCAGGACTATGTCAGGTTCGCATCTTTCCAACTGAAGGGGCAGGCAGCAGAGTGGTGTCAGCAGTACAAGGATTCCAGGGGTGACCGTGTGATCAGCTGGGATGACTTATGTCGCGACTTCAGAGCTCATCATATCCCGACGAGTGTTGTCGAGGGTATGCGTGAGAAGTTCAGGAACCTCAAGCAAGGAAACTCGTCTATATCTATCAGTATAGCATCGAGTTCCAGAATCTTGCTCGTTATGCCAAGCAGGATGTGCCCGATGACAAGTGCAAGATTTATTAGTTCAGAGGTGGCCTCAGGGAAGATCTTCAGCGTGCTCTCGTCCTTCACGAGCCTCTTGAGTTTGATCAGTTCTACAACTTGGCTCTAAAGTATGAAGCAGTCCAACTCAAAATGGAGAATTCCACGAAGCGGTTCAGGGACTCTCATACTTCTTCGTCCTCCTCTCAGGTTGTTCCGAAGCAGCACAAGTATTGGGTTCCTCCTCCTCCTCCGTTTCGTCCTCCTCAGCAGCAGAAGCAGAACAGTGGTCGTGGTTCTTCCCACCCATCCAACCCAGGATTCCAGCAGAGGCCTCAGGCTTCCAAGTCAGCAAATGTTCCTCCTCCAGGCAACTTCCGTCCGCTCTCAGAGGTGATGTGTCACAAGTGTGGTCAGAAGAGCCACTACTCCAACAAGTGCACCAACCAATGGCATCTTCCGCCTCCTCCTCCAGTCAGGCCTCCAGGAACTGCTATGGTGAAGCACAATCCCAAGTCAGTCAGAGTGAACATGGTCAATGCAGCTCAAGCAGAGGAGTCTTCTCAAGCGATAATGGGTAACCTCTTGGTTAATTCTATTCCTGCAAAAGTTTTGTTTGACACTGGTGCATCGCATTGTTTCATGTCTCATCCGTTTTTCGTCAAGCATGAGTTCGATTATCAAGATTTGCCTAGACCCTTGTCTGTTGTTTCTCCTGGTATGATGTTGAATTCCAACCGCATTGTTCCGGATGTCTCTATCAAGATGGGCAACTATTCTTTTCTGGCCTCTCCAATTGTTCTCGGCAATTCCGATATTGATCTAATTCTTGGCATGGATTTTCTGGAGATGAACAAGGCTTATGTCGATTGTGCAGCCAAAGAAGTCCAATTGTCTCATTCTTCCGAAGATGTGATCATTTTCACTGCTCGTGATAACACTATTCGGCACTTTTCTCTCAATGAGAAGGGTGAAATCTCAGCCATATCTCAAATCCCTGTCGTTTGTGAGTATGAAGGTGTCTTTCCAGAAGAATTGCCAGGAATGCCTCCTCACCGGCCAGTGGAGTTTGTGATTGAACTCGAGCCTGGAACTGAACCGGTATGCAAGCGTCCTTATAAGCTTGGCCCCGAAGAGCTGAAAGAATTGAAGAAGCAGTTAGATGAACAAGAGTGTCTGGGTTTGATCAGACTAAGTTCTTCACCTTGGGGTTGTGGTGTTCGTTTTGTCAAGAAAAAGGATGGCACAGAATGACTTTGTGTCGATTACCGCCCATTGAATAAGAAGACAATTAGGAACAAGTACCCACTTCCCAACATCAATGAGTTGTTTGAGCAATTAAAAGGGGACAAGGTTTTGTCGAAGCTAGATCTTCGGATGGGCTATCATCAAATCCGCATCCGTGAAGAAGATATTCCAAACACTGCTTTCAGGACGAGTTTTCGCTCTTATGAGTACACCGTCATGTCCTTTGGCCTCGCAAATGCGCCTCCGACATTCTCCCGCATGATGAACTTCATCTTCTCTCCCTTCAAGAATGAGTTCGTCTTGGTGTATTTGGATGACATTCTAGTCTTCTCAGAGACCAAAGAGGAACATGCAGAGCATCTCCGGCTTGTGCTTGACAAGCTAAGAGGGCATCGATTCTATGCAAAGTTCTCCAAGTGTGATTTTTGGCTCAATGAAGTGGTGTACCTTGGGCATGTCATCTCTGCCGCGGGCATCAAGGTGGATCCTAAGAAATTTGAGGCCATCGTGAAGTGGGAGCCTCCTCAGAATGTCAAGCAGCTTTGAAGCTTCCTCGGGCTTGCAAGTTACTGCAGAAGATTCATGGAGAACTTCTCAAAAATTGCTAAGCCTTTGTCTAATCTCCTCCAGAAGAATGTCAAATATGTGCGGACTCCTGAGTGTGATGTGGCGTTCAATACACTCAAGGAAAAGCTGACTTCAGCTCCAGTTCTCACACCTCCTGATGAATCCAAACCATTCCAAGTGTTCTGTGATGCTTCCCTCCAAGGTCTTGGTGGTGTTCTGATGCAAGACAGAAAGGTGGTTGCCTACGCCTCCCATCAGTTGAAGCCTCGTGAGAAGAACTACCCCACTCACGATCTTGAGCTGGCGGCAGTTGTTCATGCTCTGATGACCTGGAGACACCTCTTGTTGGGAAGACTAGTTGAAGTGTTCACTGACCACAAGAGCTTGAAGTACATTTTCACTCAACCAACTCTCAATCTCTGGCAAACACGTTGGGTGGAAATGATCCAGGAGTACAATTCAAGCATTGAGTATACTCCAGGCAAAGTAAATGTGATTGCAGACGCGTTAAGCAGAAAGGCGTACTATTAAACTTTTAATATTAAACTTTTCTATATATTTATACAGTATGCCTGACAAGTGGTTCTTCTCTTAATTGTACAAAACTTTTAAATATTAAACTTTTCTAAATTTTTATACTGAACATTTTTACTTCGTCATAACTAATTTTAATATTAAAGTATATTGTTTTTAGTAACACATAATTCAATATATACTATTGTATCTACTAATTTGGAGGTATAGAGTTCAAGTAAAACATTGATTTAAATAACTTTTTAAATATTGTTATTTGCTAACACATACTTCAACAACTCTCATAGTTACCAATTTGTTGGTGTACTTTGTACGAGATGCACCAAACACCGTTGGTTGTTTCTTGTTGTAAGTGAATGCAACAAAAAGAACATTCCTTTCTAAATTTATCATTACAAATGTATTTTCTAGTGCTAAAATGAAACTACATATTCTTGAAAATAACATCTATCTAATTTTAGATTTTAGAAAAAAATCTTTGTTTATAATGGATTTGACTCTAAACATAATCAAACCAATATTATCACATTAAGCCAGATATTAATGTATGCCCCTTAATTTATAGTTGTTTATACTCCTTTTCTCCGTAGTATCTTTAGATATCTACACAACTTGGTAGAACATTTTAGAGTGTATGAATTTAGCATAACATGCATTGGATTTGTAGAGTACATTATTGTATTTATGTTTTTTAATAGCTAATTCAAAATTGTATGAAGTGTCATCAGTAGTTTGTCCTAAAATCTCATAATTTGCTCTCGCTTCTTGGCTGTGCTTGATGCCTAGTTGTAAGGAAACCTAAGATCCTAAGGCCTAGTTTGGTTGCACCGTATTTTTATAAATGTGGTAATATAAAACCTTGGCACAATGCCCGAGGAATGAATACTCTAATAAAAAACATAATTTTCTCTGTAACCTTTAGAAAAGAAAGATCAAAGCTTCTTTTTAAAAATACAAATTTATTGGAGGTACTACGAATTATAAAACTATGATATATGTGATGACAAACACATCAAAAAAAAATAAAGCTATGGTTTCTTAAAGAACCATGGTATTAATACAAAAACACAAAAATACTGATATGCCAAACACAACCTAAGTGGATTTTTGTGTATAACACAATTGCTTAGGGACAAATGATGTTTGAAAGACATGTGAACAGGTATTGGTCCCATGTCTGAAAATAAAAGATGCCACCCCCCACCCCAAGCAAAAAAAGTTGAAGAAGTGGTATGTTTAAATCTATGAATTTTATCGTATGTTAACTCATAGAAAAGCCGGACTATCAAAAGGGGTGTAGGTGATGAACTTTAGTGCGGCAGACAAACATTTTTTGGATCATACACCCAGATGTAGTTTCGGACAACACCCCAAGCGATAGCTAAGTGTGAAGCCTCTAAATTAACCCATTATTTCCTCTACGTGACGCCCGAATGATATTATGGATGAGTCCAAGTGCTAGAGGCTCGAATGGATTCATACCTGGGCTTTCGGATGTTCCGTACCAGCTTGCATAGAGCATAACGGTTGAATTTTCATAGGGCATATAATGTGACTACTAAGATCTACGAAAAGGGCCATGGGTCTAAGCAGCAAGAACACTCTCTCTTCCACCACCGTTGACCTTCCAAAGCTCAAGAAGCCCCCCAAGTGCTCTAAAGCCTTCGTAAGTTTGATTTGATCATGTTTATTGAGATTCTGTGAACCAAACATCAAAGTGGATAGAATCCATATGTTTACCAATTCTTGGTTTTGTGCATACATTCCTAGCATATTTATTTCTTCTTCTTCTACTCCCGCGGTTTAAAAATCGTGCGAACCATAGGAGCCTTTAACAACAATCGAAAACTAAAGTGGGCACTAGTATTATATATATGTGACAGGTGGGAGATAGATAAGGCTAGTAGCTTTCAACTGATAAATAGTGTCGGTGTCTAAAAGCCAGACATCGAGTCGTTGTGCAACCCTTTTTGAGAGTTCAGCCAGGGACTGAAGACACTAGGTTTCCTCGAGGATCATCATTGCTGGAGAAGATGAGCTAAGGAGGTCAGGACACAAGAAGTACCCAAGTTCAGGCCACCGTTGCGGTGTAACATCCTACTCATGTCTGATGATATTTCTGTTGTCGTGTTGAGATACAAGTTGTCGTTCCCCTGTGCCCGGCTACTTCTATTTATACTGCAGGACCTTCATTGCTTTTTGGGAGAGGATTCTCCCAGCGCCCAACAGTCCATAACGTGCTTCGCGAATCTTCCGGCTTTCTTCGTCATGATTAGCCGGAGCATACTTGCTCGCGTCCGGTTGCTGCCGTAGGGAGCTCCTGTTGCAGCGAGGGCATGGTGGAAGCCTTCTCGGGCATTGTGGATGACCCCGAGGGACTACACGCCTCTCTGTGGCTTTTGGTCAGAGGGTAGGTAAGTCACGTCCCATCGCTAGGGCGTGACGCCAACCCTGATGGCGTTGGCAGGGCATCTAATGCCCTGATGTATCATCTTGACATCTCCTTCCCCGGTAAGGAGAGGTGCTTTTCGTATATGGAGCCCTTCTGGGGCGTCCAGTGAAGGCTTTATCGGGCGCAAATGGCCCGATGAAGGCAATGCATCGCCAGTGTCAAGCTCAACACTTAGCTGGTCCTGAGTAGCCCGGTTCCCGTTGGACCAACAAATATTACCTGGGAAATTTTACTGTAGCTACATGCTTGTCTATTCATCTGTTTGTTTGAAATTCTCATAGATCTCGGTAGTCAAATTTATTTCCATGGCCTTGGTTAGCATCGATCGATAAAACCGTTCGCATCTTCATTTCATATAACCTACATACTACATTCTACGCTTGGATTTCACTACAGCTGCGCAACATTATTGAAGAGCCCAAATTTCATATGGTTAGTGGTGTACAAGTTTAGGTGGATGTGATTTTCAAAATATTGAGAATTAGCAAAGTGTTATTATACTGTTTCATAAAGCAGGCCACGAGATAATTGAAAAATGGAAACTAGGTTATTATGTACCGCCACGCATGGTTGAGTGTTCGATCATGCTAAACTTGTACTAGATTGTTCAAAAACAGGTTTCTATGATAATGAGACTTCTAGTTGAGAACCACCTCTTGGTGTGTGAGTATTGCATTGAAGACAACTCTATGCACTTAAAAAGTTTTTTTTCGAGAATACACAAAGCATGCGTACCATTGCATTGATAGAAGAAATTAGAGTGAGTACAACAGGTGGTACAACACATTACACGAACGCAAGGGGCGTGAATGGTGCCCGAAACGGAGAGAGATAAGATGCTCGACCCAAGCAAAGAAGAACATAGCTAAACTCATCGACTAGAGAAGCAATCCAACCAACAACTAGATGACCTAAACCTCTGAAACTAGCACCGAGGACGCCACGAGCAAACAAGACAATGCCTTCATGAAGGAGAACGACACTGAGACGCCATCGTCGTCGTCCGATCTGGAATACCGAACCTAGGGTTTCCCCTGATGCTCGAAGAGGGGCACAGAAAGCGGCCTTGGCAGCGCCTACAACAAGGGAACGGCACCCGCAGGTGTCGCCGCTGCCAGAAAGGAGGTCGTTGAACCACGAATTCGGGGATTTCTCCTGGACCAAATTCCAAGCAATCCCAAGCCGTCGAACCACGAATCAGAGAGGAGGTCGTCGAGCGTAGGCCGGAGCTGCGACTGCAAGAAGGCGAGCCGCGCTGACGCCGAAGGAGGCACCAGGCACAACTAGACGTGCGAACTCCAGAGGAGGGCGAGATTGCGTGGCTGCGCGGAGTGAGAGGCGGCGAGCATGGGACGGTGACCGTAGCCCCGGATGGGCCAGGATCTGGAAGGGACGCAGATCCGAGCCACCGGGACCGGAGCAGCGGGACGCCGACGGGCCCAAGGAGCTGGAAGTGGACGCAGCACCTAGAGCAGCGTCGGAGCCGAAGATGCACCGGGATGGACGGTCAACCAAGGCATCAGCAGGTTGGTGGTGATGGTGCGGAGACGCCGAGGAGCCAGAGAGCCAAAGGAGCCGTAAAGAGCGCAGCTTCCGGGGCTCGCTGGGTCCGAGGCCGCGCCGGCCAGCCATGAACACAGGAAAGGGGTGCAGGTCCATGGCCGTCGGGCCGAAGTCGCCCCCTGCCTGGTGGTGGTGATGCGGAGACGTCGAGGAGCCAGCAAGCCAAAGGAGCCGGAAAGAGCGCAGCTTCTGAGGCTTGCCGGGTCCGGGGCCGTGTTGGCCGGCCATGAACACAGGAAAGGGGCGCAGGTCCATGGCCGCCCCAGCCTGGTGGTGGTGGTAGTGGCGAAGGTGTTGAAGGGGACTCGCGCGCATCCAAACACCCAACCGGCGAGCTGCAAGAGACAGGCAACGTCGGGCAGAACAAGCCGCATCCATGGCCGCCTCCCGAAGAGGCCGGCCCGAAGCTCGAGCAGAGGGGGTGCGGGTCGGGGGAGGGGGAGGGCAGCCGCAGCTAGTAGGGCGCATCCGGCCGCCATGGTCGGCCGGCCGGAGAGCACCATAACCGGCTGGGAGGATCCCCAAATCGCGTCCGGGGCGGCGGAAGCCAACGCAGGAGGGAGGGGGCCGCGGCCTCAAACCACCCGCGCCGCCAGCAAGCAGGGGCCAGGGAGGCTGCTGCAGTCGCCGGTGGAGGCCGCCGGCGCCGCCGAACTGGATGTATACGTTGTAGGACGGGGGATTGGGAGGAGGGGGAAGGGAAACGGCCCCGCCGCCGCCATCCCAGGCCCGGCGCGGCTTCGCCGGCCAGCCCTCCGGCGGCGGCGACGCGGGGGTGGGCGGAGGTTGGGCGCCCGGCCGGCGGCGGCTAGGGTTTGCCCCGAGTCGCCTGGCTCGGGCGACGCGGGGCGGGGTGGGTTGGGGGGGGGGGGGGGGGGCACTTAAAAAGTTTGAATCTGGTGGCTCAAATTTACATGACCGTGCGCTGTTGACTTTAACGTTCGAATTCAGTGAGATTTACAGATTTATCTGCAATCCACTTCTATCTAGTTATGTTTCGGTGGTGCACTCGTGAGGATGTAGTGTTTATAGGTATCTTCGTTGTAATCACACACACACACAAAGAGGCTTACCGCATGTTCTTTTTGGTACAACATCATGCATGCAAGATTTGTGTTCTCTAAATGATGGTTGGTGCATACAAGGATTGTTCGTTCGTCGACATGTGCATCAAAAGCAAATGTGTTGCGATAGTCGATAAAGAATACCCCTCGATCGTTGTGAATCTTGGCACCTAGCCAGAACATAACGGAATGTTGACTTATTTTGCGACCTTGACAAGAACGAAAATGTAGAAATGGAGAGACACCAATAAAACTCCAGTTGGATGGGACCTGACACACACAGCAAGCACATCGATTCAGAGGCGTGGGGACAGCTAGCCCAACTTCGTGGACCGTTAACAAAAACTGCACGTTGAAAACCGAAACATACTCCTACTAAGATCAGGTTTCAGAGATCGGAGTGAGGGGACCGGGTAGCTAGCTAGCCACCGGCACGTTGAAACTCGGAACACATGAGTAGATCAGGATTCAGAGATCCCGGTCAGGGGACCGGCTAGCAATCTCAGTTAAGTTGGCAACAGTGGCCGCGGTTGGAGCGCTGGAGATCCATCGCCACGTCACATGACACGCATGACACGGTCGTGTGCAAGTTCCATTGGTCGATCAGATTAGCACGAGAGTGAACTACTGCTCGCAACCTGACCACAAGTATGACGAGTCAAACTTCCATCGCGTTGCCAACCCAGCTGGCAGGTTTTACTTTGCCCTTGTCCACATACGTACGTACGTGCGTACGCAGCAAGTTGGAGTACATTTTGTTGGCTCTTGGGGCGCACAAATTAAACAATTAGCATAAGAAAATTGGATGTATACGTCAGGGGATAAGCACGTACACATGTGGATGTATATATGTTGGGAGAGCCATTGGGTGACAGCTAGGCGACGCCCATGTTAGCACATCAGAGCAGATCACAACCTTGTCAAATGCTTAATTGATTTACTACACTCCCACTGAGTCATCACCCATCGATTAGTTGTTGGACTGCGTACTACATATGGTTTGGTTCGGTTCGGTTGGAAGAAAATGCACCAGAACGTCTGACAGACGGTTGAATTTTTCGCGGGGAAGAACATGGTGCCTGTCATCCCATGTTTTCTCTAAGGAGAAAGGAGAAATATATACCTCCTCCGTTTTAAATATAAGTCTTTTTAGATATTTCACTATAAACTACATACGAAGTAAAATGATGAATCTATATTTTAAAGTATGTTATATAGTCCGTAATGGAATCTTATAAAAAAAATATTTAGAAACGGAGGGAGTACTTAACAAACAATCTCTATAAGTAAATAGATCCAGCGTCGACGAGCTTAATTTACCAAACAATTCATATGTCGGAATCGATCCATTTTCTTGAGGTCGATTTGACGGTGATCCTCTCATCATGTGCTTCCGGCACGGTAAGGGAAAATTGCTCCAGGGTACGTTGTAACATGAAGCGATCGAGCACAGACGTACGTACGTTGCTGACGAACATCCACGCGTTGGAATGGAATTCTATACCGCCCATCAGTGAACAGCGACGACATCCCATTCAGGAAAAAAATGGAGGCTTATTCTTGGTACGAACACTAAACAGGCTACCTGTCTGTCTATTTCCATTCAGGTCTTCGATCGGAGCCCCGATCTGGTGTGAATGAAACCCATGTGGCATCGGTCGCTTCTTTTTCTCCGCAGAAGAATAAAATGGCGCCATCGAGCTAGCTATACGTCTACAGCAGCTTCACGCATCTTGGCTTGAGGTACACCGAGCTAGCAGTCCAGGAAGCGAAGCCAGTTTCTGAAGAATTATCCGTAGCCATCCGGAGATATTCCTCCTGACCTAACAAGTCCAGCCACCCTTTGGTCCGAAGCAACCACCACTCTTTCCTCTGCTTGGGCTTCCCCTGTTCGCTTGTTGTCTTCTGCTTCTGGAAGCCAGCATCAGGTCAGGTGCCAGACACACGAGGAGTTCAGTTCAGGCTTCGGAGGAGTCTCAACCCAAGCAACATGAACAGCGACAGGGGCGCTGGCAAGTGGCCCCGGATCACGGACGTACCTAGCCATGCATGGACAATTCAAACAAGCAGGTCATCGCGGTGAGAGGTGACCATCATCATCGGCTAGCATACGGGTAGGGTGTGCGTGTGTGCGTTCATAGGGGTGAGTGTATGTGCGTGTATATGAGCGCTTGCGTCTGTACTGTGTTCAAAAAAAAAAAAAGACAGAGAAATATTTCCTGGCAGTGAGCGCGTGCTACCAGTATTCAGCTTATCCTTCCGGGCTACAGTTAGTATTACAAGTCTCAAGTCCAAGTCGTCACGTCAGGCTAAGCTCTCCATGTGGGCGATGATGTCTCCAGCACAGCAGACTGGTGCACACAAGCCAAGCTCTGCAGGTCGTAGGCAGGAGCCTCATGGATCCATTCAAACGTTCCCGGTCAGTATTCAAACTGCGTTGATCTGGAGAGCTTACAACCACATGACCAAGCGGCGGGCCACAGAGGCAAAAAAACGATTATTAGGGCCTTTTTTTCTTTTGAATGCGGGATGCGTAAAAACATGGATATACAAGGAAAATAAAGCCACCCGCATAAATAGAATGTTGTCGCATGTTTAATTTGACAGAAATTGACAACACTGGAATGAGTAATAGATCTCATTAGTTGCATAGGAAGAAAAACACGGGAAAAAAAATCTGCAACATTAGATGGATGGCATACTTGTCATTGGAACAAGCAAAAAGCAGTCCACGAGGTTATTGTCTCGATGGAAATTTTCTTTTAGAATTGCATGTCAATAGTCTTGGACAAAATTCCGTCCTGTAGACATACACTGCCCAAAAGATGTTGTTCCATTGTTTCTTTGTAACTTTCTGCCTCACAGTCAATTACTATGTAGTAGTAAATCGCTTATAATGTATTGTTCCATGATTCATCTCTACTCAAATAGGTCCAAATTTCTCGGAATCCCTCTGAATTCTCGGCACCCAATCGTTCGCTATCTCAAGATTTCCAGCTTCATACAAAGGATAGGATAGAATTCCAGTAAGGCAGGACACAAATTCTCTACTAGTGTGACATTTTTGCAGATTTACATGCAAAAGTGCTTACATCATGGCACACTGTGAAATTACATGCATCACTGACAGGGAAACCAACATTTCTCCCATTCCTCCATAAGCCGGGCGGGATAATAGATAGAACAAAACTATAATGCCGTCTTTGCACATGAAGCCCTGCCACTTATGCAAGTACGACATCGCCGCCATTATCTACAGCGTGCAGGGGCTGTTGCCATTTTGCTTCAAAGTCCTCCAAGTACTCTCTGCTGTTGAGCTCTGTCAACCTGTAATAAGTAATAACATAAGCAAATGAAGGGGGGCAAAACAGGTTTAAGATGAAACTATACTTCAGAATAAGAGCTGATATAACCTCCTAAAGCACCATCCTCATTACCTGCTAATCGTACGGTCTTTGGCGAATCCTAGCTCATTGTCCACACAGAGATCAGTATCGTCACTTCTCCGCGAGCGTGAAGATCTAGGTGAACTTTTTTGTGCTTCAGCGACCGTCACGACGTTCTCGAATAGCTCTATCGGCTCGGCCTCAGCTGTGCATAATAGCCTCCCCTTGTTCTCGTACATTACCTGAAAAGCATTGGTGCCATCAGAGACAACATTCTTTGCGCGCCGGTATACACTATGCATGTCTATGAGCAGAAAAATTCAGATCAAGTGCCAACTGATTCTAATGTCTACCTTTTTATATAATCAGGTCAACACTAGCTTCACCAGAAGCCTCTTTCATTCAAAATGCTAACATGAGAAAGTGCGCTGCCTGGATAGTGCCTGAGGGAATGAGCTGCCTGGATAGTGCCTGGAACGATGCAATTTTTTGCCTGATGAGGCCAGCCTGCTGCGTGGGTGTTTGGTTTCCGTCCTTGCATGCCGCTGCATGTTGGGTTGTTAATAATATTTTCAAACAGCAGACCGTACAATTTTTAGGTCTTAAATACTTCCAGGCTGCTGCTGCAGGCGCAAGGGAGAGGACGCCTGGCCCAGGCTAATCACAGTGCCTGGGCTAATCCTAGTTAGGCCAGGCTAATCACACCGGTGGGGGAGGGTCAGGCCAGGCAGCCATCTACTTTTTGTGGACGCAAAACAAACAAGTCCCAGGCACATCCCAGGGACCACCCAGGCCAGGCGTAAGATGGAGTGGACAAGAACCAAACACGCCCTATATCTACCAAGCCTGTATGTTTCAGGTCTTCAAGGTGTCTAGTTCCAAATTGGAACAGAAGGATGTCTAAACACGAGGCTAAGGCAGGGTAATAAAACATAAAACATGACAGACTTAAGGGAAGATGAAACATACATCAACCAACGTGACAAACCGATACGCTGCAGTTCTGTTATGGTATCCAAACTTAGGGACACCTTCAACTGCAAGGGTGTGAAACTTCTCTGCACATTAGGTGTCAGTTAGATCACATCAAGAGTAGCATTTTCTAATCCCGAGCTGTAGAGACTGCACTGAACAAATATACTTACTAAATAGCCCGAAATAGTCTGCTGCGCCTATAGGTTTGTCACAAAGATCTTCAAACCGGAAATATGCACATCCATTTGCTCCCAGTGGGACCTGCATAGCCAAGGTTCAGTAATTGCAGAGTGATTACATGAAACAAAAAGTAGCCAACTCTGAATATCTAACTTCCAAGACCTGCAAATGCCGTCCCATAACGACTTCGACTGTTTGAGGAGTAGGTTCCTCATCTCCAATCAAAGATTGGAATTTCTGTTTAAGAACTGCACTGCATTCATCTCCAATAAAATAGAAACCTTCTCCAGCCTGCTCATAAGATTGAAGATATCATGAAAGGGGAAACTGGAAAAAACAAATACTCCCTCAAACAGTCATATAAGAGCGTTTAGATCACTAAAGTAGTGATCTAAACGCTCTTATATTTCTTTACGGAGGGAGTACATAACTTGCAACAGTAGGCAACATACCGAACCCAGTTGACGGTAGTCTACTGCAGACCCAATGGGGTGTGCAATGCACCTTTCCTGCAACAATACACAAAAATTAACATGAGCACACTAGCAGATTGAACTTCAGGCAACAGAGAAACTGACAAATAAGACAATACGTACTTTCAAGGTGTCAATGAAAGGTAAGAAAAGGTTTCGCTGCAAGCCACCTTCGTATAGCTGATCTGGAGTGCGATTAGAAGTCGAAACTAGAATCTGAACACAAATAACCATGCAAAAGAGTCAGTGCAAAATACAGACGTATTCTTGTGTGAGTAACAAGGTTGTTTCAGTGCCATAAGAAAATGGAAATGCAGTGATCACATACAACGCCTTTGCTGAACAGATGTCTGAACAGGCGGTTCAGTATCATAGCATCAGCAACATCAGTTACCTGTAAAGTATGTTTCGGATGTGTTAGCAAACGAGCATTGAAAGCTAATACAACTATCACAGTAAGGATACACATACCATAAACTCATCAAGACATAATATTATGGCTTCATCTGAAATCTCAGCTGCTACCATATCAAGGGGATCTGAAACACCTTTATGCATCTGCATGTAGATGATTGTTTATGAAGAGATCTAGACTAAAGAAGAAAGATGCATATCTCATAACAACAACAAAAATACCTGCAGACGACTATGAACATTCAACATGAAATCGTGAAAGTGAATTCGCTTTTTCCTCCAATTAGCTGGCCTGACAAGAAGTAATACCGTCAGGATAGCAATGGATTATTGAAGAAATGCATAAAAGGGGAAATATGTGCAAGTACCAAGTTGTTGCCTAGTTAATACTACATAGCAAAAGAACCAAAGGAAGATAGGCTACAATTTATTTTCCAGACATCTTCATCAGAACTTAGACACCATTGGTTATGTTGTTTAATAAAATTACAATGATCACCATTGGTTCTTAACAGTTGGAAGTTTGAACTGTTGAATCGAGAGGGGTCGTTACCTTCAGACAGCCTCTTCCTTAGTCTGGTGGCTTGCGTGAGTTTCTCTGTGTGTGTGGCGGCCTTACTGGGAACGGGAGGACTGGATGCATCTTCTAGGTCAGCTCCTCCTCATGGGCTTGGGCCCTAAGTGAGACGGCTGATGGGCTTGGGCCCATACCGGTCCAACACTCCCCCTCAAGATGGGTGGTAGATATCTATCATTCCCATCTTGTCACATGCCAAGTTACAGTCCTTTGTTCCCAATCCCTTTGTCAAGCAATCTGCAAACTGCTGCCCAGAGCTGACATGACCAAGGCTGATGATCCCAGCATCAAGTTTCTCCTTAATGAAGAAGCGATCAATTTCCACATGCTTTGTCCTATCATGTTGAACTGGGTTATTAGCAATGGCTATAGCTGACTGATTGTCACACCACACCTTCAAGGGGCCCTTCCTCAGAAGTTTCAGCTCGCTCAGTAGGTACTTCACCCAGAGCATCTCACACAACCCTTGAGATAATGCTCTATACTCAGCTTCTGCTGTTGATCTAGACACAACTGTCTGTTTCTTGCTTCTCCATGACACCAAATTTCCTCCCACAAACACACAGTAGCCAGAAGTTGATCTTCTATCATCTTGACAACTGGCCCAATCAGAGTCACTATAGCCATCCACCTCAAGATGTCCACTCTTCGCAAACCACAACCCTTTACCCGGAGTCCCCTTCAAGTATCTCAGAATTCTGTGCACAATATCAAGATGCCCACTCCTTGGTTCATGCATGTATCTGCTCACCACACCCACGGCATACGTAATGTCAGGCCTTGTATGACACAAGTACAATAACCACCCAACCAGTTTCTGATAATCTTCCTTATTCACCAGCTCACCTGATTTTGCTGTCACTTGATGATTTTGTTCAATCGGAGTAGAGGCTGCACGACATCCCATCATGCCCATGTCACTCAAGAGATCCAAGGTGTATTTCCGTTGGCACATAGAGATTCCCTTCTCTGTCCGAGCCACTTCAATGCCAAGGAAGTATTTTAGGTTGCCCAAATCCTTTACCTCAAACTCCTTACTCAGACACCCCTTCAATCTCTCTATTTCCTCCTTATCATCTCCAGTGATGATAATGTCATCCACATAAACTGCAAGGATGGTGATCTTCCGATCAGAGAGTGAGTGTCTGTAGAACACCGTGTGGTCTCCATTACATTGACCATACCCCATAGCACGGACAGCACGTCTGAACCTATCAAACCATGCCCTTGGTGATTGCTTCAGTCCATACAAGGATTTCTTCAGCTTGCATACCTTCTCCGTGGTCTGTGAAGTACCAAAACCTGGTGGTATCTCCATGTACACTTCTTCCTGCAACTCACCATGCAAGAAGGCATTCTTGACATCTAATTGATGCAATTTCCACCCAAAGTTTGCAGCACAGGAAACCAATATCCTTACTGTGTTCATCTTTGCCACTGGAGCAAACGTCTCGTCATAGTCAATTCCATAAGTTTGACTATATCCTCTGGCGACCAATCTGGCCTTATACCGTTCCACCTTCCCCTCAGGATTCTGCTTCACCGTATGGATCCACTTACAACTCACTGCTTTCTTTCCTACCGGCAATGTGGTTAGCACCCACGTCTTGTTTTTCCTCAGTGCTTCCAACTCTTCTATCATCGCTTCACGCCACTTCGGATCTTGCTTTGCAGCCTTCCAATCCTTTGAGATTGACACAGTTTGAAGAGAGGCAACAAACGCTCTATAGGAAGGAGACAAAGCCTCATAAGACACAAAATTTCCAATATCATGATCATCAAAAACCTCCGGTGGTAAGGCCTTCTGTGTCGCTTCACGTGTCCCCTTTCGCAACGCAATAGGCAGTTCCACTGTGTCAGATGAGCTTGCACCACTGCCTTGATGCTTCCCCTGCACTGACTGCTCCCCCTGCACTTGCTGCTCCTCCTGCACAAGTGGCTGCCGCCGAGAATATACCAGACGAGTGTCAGATGAGTCATGCACTTGTGGCACTTGTGGCTCTCGTCGAGAGTACACTAGGGGGGTCTGCTGCCACCGATCTCGAACAGGGAGCTGGAGATTACCAATCTGAATGGAACCCACTGTTGGCTGGACCTGAACCTGCACATCACTATCAGTGAGAGTACCAACCGGAATTGTACCCTCAATTGGCTGGACTTGAACCTGCACATCATCATCAGTGTTGGTGTCCACAGAATCCTCCTGAGTGTGAGACGCAGCCTTCTCCCCCTCTTGACCATCCTGCACAGAGTGTGAATGGTCAAGCCCTTGAAACAACACACTTAGATATGTGGGCTCACCATAGAATGGCTCAGACTCCCTGAAGGTGACATCCATACTTACAAATCTGCGTTTCTCAGAGGGACACCAACATTTGTACCCCTGCTGACTAGAAGCATAGCCCAGAAAAACACACTTCACTGCCCGCGGATCTAGCTTCCCAACAGAAGGTCGGTGGTCACGAACAAAGCAGGTACTGCCAAACAACTTTGGGGGAACAACAAACTTATTTTCTCCAAGCAGCAATTCACACGGAGATTTCATGCCAAGTATCCTTGAAGGTGTCCGGTTGATCAGGTATGTGGCTGTCATAACAGCTTCACTCCACAAGAACTTGGGCACATTCATGGTAAACATCAACGACCGAGCAACCTCAAGAATATGTCGATTCTTCCTTTCTGCCACTCCATTCTGAGGGGGGGTGTCCGGACAAGAAGTTTGATGAAGAATCCCTTGGTCAGACAAGAAGACCCCAAAGGTGTTGTTCACATATTCTGTGCCATTGTCAGTCCTGATCACCTGCACTTGCGCCTTAAACTGATTCTTCACCAAGGCATGGAAATTCTGAAAACAGCTAAACACCTCATCCTTGTGACGCATCAAATAAATCCAAGTATTACGAGTATAGCAGTCGATAAAGGTAACAAAGTACTTCATTCCATGCATTGACACAACTGGGCTCTTCCATACATCCGAATGAATAAGCATAAAAGGAGATATGCTCCTAAGCCCCTTACTCACATATGTGGCTCTTGTGTGTTTTGCATATTCACAAGCATCACATGTCAGCTTGCCCTTGCCTATTCCAGACATAACATCCGGAAATATTCTGCGCATCTTATCAAAAGATACATGTCCCATCCTACAGTGATGGATCATCACCTGCTTCTCCTTGTCCTCCATGGTCGCAGTACACACCAAGTCCGGCTGCACCTCCTGGTCCATATACCAAAGCCCCCTACTCCTGGTGCCAGTCCGAACCGTCTGTCTCGTCTGTCGCTCCTGAATCTCGCAACCGAATTGGTCAAGGATCACACGACAGTCTATTTGATCAATGAGAGCACTGAAAGAGACCAAATTGACAGGAAAAGCTGGCACATGCAAAACTGAGGATAAGGAGATGGTCGGAGTGCATTTTACTGTACCAACCCCTATGACAGGCTGTTTTGTGCCATCAGCAGTTTGCATAGTGCCCATGTGAGAAGGAGGATGCTTATTGTAAGACTCAAACACGCAGCATTTGCCCGCAACATGCTGAGATGCTCCAGAGTCTAGAACCCATTCTGAACCATTCGCATTAGTAGCAAGAGATGCCTTTTCCGGATTATCTTCATCAGTGGAGGCCCAGTGAGCACAGCCTCCATAGCGAGCATTCAAGCCTGCAGTTTGGAGCTGTGATATGAAAGCATGGAGCTCCTCCAACTCAGCCCTCAATTTAACAGTCTGAGCATCCTTCTCACGTGTCGCTCCCTCGGCTGTTTCCTTGTCAGCCTGGATTTCCTCCACCTTCCTTTTGAAGCTCTCCAATTCCTCCCTGAGCCTGTCAACCTCTGCTACAGTCATGCTGTATTCCTTCTCTGACCCGGCACCGGCCTTCTCTGCACTGTCCTCACCACTCTTCTCTGGCTCCACATCACCCCTTCTCATGTCATCATTCCCTAGAGACTCCTTGACTGCATGGTGAGCACCAACCGCAGCTATGGTATCATCCATCTCCTCCAAAACAACAGCATTCTTGATGCTGCCAGCAGCACCATCAGCCCCTGCAAAACGCGCCTCAATGGTCACAAGACGGCACCCCCTGCCGACCTCCTGCTCCATCAGGAAGAGCCTCTCCTTGAGTGTGAGGCTCTCCCCCTCAAGCCCTTCTTCTCCTCTACAATCAGCAGCAGCAGCTGCACAGCAGACTTCCTCTCCTCTGCAAACAGCAGCAGCAACAAGCACACAGCAGCAACAGCAGCTGCCCTTCTCTTCCCTTTCCAATCAGCAACCAAGCCACACAACACCAATAGGCACAACAGCAGCTCCCAGCAGTAGCACCCCACAGAGCAGCAGCAGCAAAAACAGCAGCAGTTCCAGCAAAATCAGCAGCAGCAGTCCCACGCACACACGCACAGCACACAACCTTCTCTGGCAGCAGCAGCAACACAAGCTCCTGATCAGAATCAGGAGCAGCAGCAACCTAACCAGCAGAATCAGCAGCTACAGCAACCAGCAGCCGCAGCTCATCTCCCCCTGCCGCGCAGCTCGCACACAGCTACAGCCGCGCCCGCACGGACCTCTCCAGTCGTGCCGCTGCCGCCCCGCAGAACGCGCCCGCAGCAGCCGCCGCAGCCGCCTCCTCCTCCGCGTCGCACGCGCGCACGCACAGCAGCTCGAGCGCAGCCGCCGATTTGAGCCCCACCGCCACCTCGCCGGACCCCGCCGTCGCCACTCCGGCGACCTACCGGCGTCCAGGGCCGCCGCTCGAACCTAGCTCCGATACCATGTTGAATCGAGAGGGGTCGTTACCTTCAGACAGCCTCTTCCTTAGTCTGGTGGCTTGCGTGAGTTTCTCTGTGTGTGTGGCGGCCTTACTGGGAACGGGAGGACTGGATGCATCTTCTAGGTCAGCTCCTCCTCATGGGCTTGGGCCCTAAGTGACACGGCTGATGGGCTTGGGCCCATACCGGTCAACAGCTTGTGAACTGCTTCTAGGCATGTCTCAAAGTTACTATGACTGTTTATGAAGAGATCAAGACTTCAGTATGTATGACTAAATTCATGAAAGTAAAGGAAATTACTGTTACTACTTGTGTGGATTCACATGTCATCCATCCTAAAATGATGTGAAGAACATTAAAAAATTGAAGAGAATAACTTTGGCCTGTATAGTTGCATATGAGTGTGAACTGTTATATGAACACATTCAGGTAAATCAATCTAACAGAAGGGCACTAAATGCTAGCAAGCACCGATACGGCAGAAACTGCCGATTTGCCGTTCCAGTACGGCGGGATACGGCGACACGCCGGGATACGCCAGGATTCGCGTATCCCGCAGTATCCCATGATTTGCGAATTAAAAAAAAAGAAAAAATACATGGACACGGCTGGGACACGGCATGATACGCTGGGGACACGGCTCGGCCCAAAAAAGCCTCGGCCCACTAGAAACCCTGGGTCACACGCACGCTCTCCAGTCTTCACAAAACAAACGAGCTGCTCCCAGGCAGCAACGAACGCGCCGCCGCCTCCTGGATCGTCGTCGCCGCCGCCGCCGCCTCCTGGATTGACGCCGCCGCCGCCGCCGCCTGGACTCAACCGGAGGCCCCTGCCCCCAGGCCCCAGCAGCCTCTCCTCCCGACGGCAGGTAACCCCAAGCCCAGCAGCCTCTCCTCACCTCAACCTCTTCATCTCTGTGACTTGATTTTCTTCCATTGAGCTGTTGGATGCTGCTGCTTGCTACCCCATGCTGTGCTGCTTCTGCTCGCATGAATTATTGAATGCTTGTGCTGCTGTTGAAGGGTTGAGTGTTGAATGATTGCTGCTTGCTGTTGGGAGCGCCGCCGCCACTAGCCAATATCTGTGGGTGAGAGTGAAGGGCAGCCTGGTCCTGGTGTTGTAGATCCTGAGTATCCTCTCTGAGCTTATGTTGAGAAGCTGAGAAGCTTACACCTGCATCCCCGAATGGGGCAATATTCTGATCTTATCTCAGTTTCTCATTAATTTTTTGTCGTAACTCTATATTACATGGCATACTTTTCATTTTGTTTTATATATACTCACCGTATCCCCGAATGGCTGTTTTTGAAAAATGCCGTATCCCGTGTCCCCGTATGCGTATCCCCGTCTTTCCGTCCCCGTGTCCGTGCTTCTTAGACTAAATGTACTTCTGAACTGATATATCGCCATGAATATGTCTGGGATATGTTCACTTTGAAATTCATGATTTGATTATCTTAAAGCAGCACAAAATGGCTCAAGGATGGTATTTACTTATTCTCAAGAATATATAGAAAGGGAAAAGCCTTTCTAATACTAGCTATCCGTGGCCGTGGTTCTACTACTCGGAATGCCTGACAAGTCCAAAACTGTTATAATTGATTCACTTACAGTTGCTCATAGAACAGGTCCATAAGCATCGTCTTCCCTGTACCGACCCCTCCATATAGATACAATCCCTTTACTGGTGAATGGGTAGAAGGCTGAGCAATAAGGCGAGACCATAGCCATCTTCTCCTATTAAACAGAAACCACTAGGGTTAGGATCACTCTGATCAGTCCCTTGCTTACTATGTGAAGTCGCTGCTTTCGAACAGCGCTTACCTTCCAGATTTCTCAGATGACTGATATCTATCTAGCTGGCAGGCTTCTTCATTCTCTACAAGATCCTCATAAAGCCTTTGTAATTGTTGAATCGTGTCAACCTGTGACAATTGGTAAAAGTTTAGGAGAATCGTCAGTAAAATACTCAAGGAAATCATGCAAGAAAAACATTGATCAGGTTCAATTCAATAACCTGAAAGCTATCACCATCCACAAGATCTCCTGATGCAATTCTCTTCTCATATTCCACCATCGGACCACCTCGTGGAACATCTGGGAAAGCAATTGAGTTGATTCAAATGCCTCCATCAGAAATCAGAACATAAAAAGAGGTTACGAGCATAAAAATGTAACAAAAATGAAACCTTTAATCGAATCAGCCGCGGCAGTGGAGAACATGTTCCTCAGTGACTCCACAGCTGGACTCACAAATCTTCCAAGTTCATCATTATGGCGCACTGTACACAGTGAACGGGATGCAGAACTACGCAAGATGAGGGCGTTCTGAATCTGCTGCCTGGTCAATCTGTTTATTGGTGTGCCGCGTCCCTCTACATGGTGCCGAGCCAAACGGCGAAGCTGGCGTAGCGAGCGAGCTACTGCTGATCTCATCTTTCTCAATGTGTAGTTTCTAGGCCAACTCAATCAACGGGCGAAGTTATGGAACCTGTAATCATACAGAAAAACAAGAATCCATTTGAAAACAACAGGGAGCTTCTCCACTACTGAGCATGTGTTGGAAGATGCAAAGTCCATGTGGAATTGGAATATACAGGAAAGCTCTCAAAAGTAAACTGATAGGTTGGGAGCATGTGCTTTGGAATGTGCTAGCATAGAAAGGCTATTACGAAAATGACATGGAAAGGGTGGCCAATAATCAAGTGGAATAATAATGCAAGTACTACCAGAGGCCGCTTTCCAAGTCCATCCAGTGGATATGTGGATAAAAAAGAAGGCTTAAGCTTTGTCAATGGCCTATTGATTCCAAAGTAGAGTATTAAAAAGAAGCTGTAAGCGTTTCTTATCGGTTGCCTTAAATTCCAAGGAATATACTTGGATCAGACTGACCAGAAACACGGAACTCGCATCAATCTAGTAAAGTAGAAAATTGATACAGCAAGATGAACTAATTTGCCACGGATCATCAGGAAATTGAAATGCGAAATATCATCAAATCTTGGAGCGGGGAGCTGAAGGTTAGAGGAAGCTCCATGACGGTGGGACGTGGGAGCAGCGATAAATCCAGAAAAAAATTGGAGCCAGACATTTGGGGGCAACGTACTAAGCCAAGAACCGGCGCGGCGGAAGGGAAGAAAAAACAGGGATTTGTCGCACCTAGCAATCGCGGAAATACCGAATGTTTCAGCAGCGGAGAAGCCCCTGTTGGGGCTTGCCGGCGGCGTGGACGGTTGGTACGCAGCTTCTCCCCGACCTCCGGCGGCGGCGACCTTCCCAACCCAATCGTAGGAGAAGCGGAACGTGGGGAGGGGCAACAAGAAACAGGCTCGCTCGCTCGCACTAAAAGAAGCGCAACCAATGAAGGAACCGAGACGGCGACGAAGGAACGGGCGAGAGAGAGAGAGAGAGAGAGAGGAGCAGGAGGAGGAGGAGGAGGAGGCAATACCGAATCGAACTCGGGAGGAGGAGGAGGCCTGCTGGCTCTGGCGGCGTCGGAGTGGAGAGCGACGTCGCCCGGGCGCCTCGTCGTGTCGCCGCGCGGTCCGAGGGGAGGGTTATTGATTCCTGGCTCTCCTGAGGAGGAGGGGGCAAGGTGAGGTGAGGTGAGGGGGGGAGGCGGCTCCGAGGTTCCGGCGACGAGGAGAAAAGAAGCAGACAAAGGGGATCGGGAAGCGTAGAGGAAATAGGACCGGGACGGACGGGAGGATGGGAGACGTGAGCTGGAATTGAGTTGGTGCCGCGTGTTGTCATGTGTTGTGCACTTGTGTTGCTTGGGACAACTGAATGAGCCCCGTGTTGGACTCCTCCTCGTGGTCGGACTCGGAGGTGCGCCGGCGGCACACTACCTGCCTTCTTCTTTTGTGTGCGTCACGGACGACATACGGCCTGCGAGATTAACTGGTTTTTTAATTTTTTTTGAAACGTTTCCACCCAGCGCAGGCCGAACCGTTGCGCCGGACGCGCGTGGGCCGCGGGGTCCATCGCTATCCTCTGGACAGCAACAAAGCGCGTCCTTCCCCTTCCTCCTCTATGCGCAGGTCCCCGCCGCGCACCGGGCGTCGTCGCAGCTCCGACCGCCGCGCACAACCAGAGTTTTGAGAAAGCTTCAACCAAAATGTTTTGCAACCAGCGGTCATTTTTGCTGGAACCAACGGCAGCGTTTGCTACAACCGACTGCTCAATTTTGTTGCGATATTCACGGCGAGCTACAACCGGCGCCGACGACGGCGAGGCGTTTTGCTGCAACGGTATCTATTTTTTGCTACCACCGACGACTTGTTTTGTTACATCTATTATTTTCTTTCATGAAGCTACCCACGGGATGCTTTAGTCGGGATGAGATGTTGACGATCTGTTTCTGCGAACCACGACGGCATCGACAAGCGTGGCGACGAGCATGACGGGAGCGGCGCGGGCGGCAGGAGGCAGGGACGGCGAGCGCGGCACGGGGAAGAAGAATGTAGGGGTGAACTATTTTTCGGCGGGGATCCAACGGCCCACGCGCTCCGATCCAACAGTTGTGGTATGACCGGCTCAAATCCGACGCGCCGACGCCTATCATCCCCCCTTTTTTTCCTTACTCGTCAACGTCAGATTTTATGGCTTCCGGCCAACACCCTCGAAGTTGTCGGATCACGATCAAACGCATGACAATCTCTCTGAAAACGTGTGACGGCAAGTTTGAGAGGGGGGGGGGAGGGATGGGATCGGGGATAATGGCCGGGATGATGACGGAAACGTGAGCTGAAATTGAGTTTGAGTTGGTGCCCAGTGCTTTGTTGTGTTGTTGCGTGAGACAATGAATGAATAGGAATTCAAAGAAAAAAGAATAGGTAGAATAGTACCTTGCCGCAAGGGCGAACGCACGTACACGCTCGTGGGGGCGAATGCCCCCACTCGATTTTTTGGGCCAGTTATACCCCGCTTCAGATATATGGCTATTGCCCCCGCTCGGCCCAGGATGTTTGCCCCCACTGGCCTGGTTATTTCTTTACTTCTTTGTTAATCTGTTATATAAAATCCAGCCCATCGTCTCTTGTGTGGAAAAGGAAGCAGCGGAGGAGCCCATCTTAGAGAGATTGAGACGAGGCAATGCATACGAGCAGGCTCAAGTCGCTAAAAACGTACGCGTTCGTTTCGTCCGTTGCCTGGCTTCTCGGTCTCGTAGACTCGTACGACCGCCGCCGACGCCCCTGGCTGCGCTTACAGGCCGCCGGCCGCCTGTCCAAATTATCAGCATCGATCTGCACTTCTACACGTACACACCGAGTCGCCGATCTGCAATTCTGTTACTTCTGTATCGTTCATCATTCATCAAGCCCTAGGTTCAGTTCTGAACTTCTGATCTTTCCCTTTTAATTTTCAAAGCATTAGTCCATTTTGATTCCATGTTTAAAAGGTACAGGTTGGTAATTACGTTGATTCAATCTAGCTTCATATAACAAAAGCCTAGGTTCAGTTCTGCTGGGAGTAGAATAAAATATATAGACTATAGTAATATTCAGACTTGATGTACATCAATTTATGTATCATTTAACTATTTGACATTGCTAGGAAAGCTAATGGAGAGATATTTTGCAAAATCCACAACTGGTAGTATGCCTGGAATAGTTGATCTGGACAAGCTTACTCGAGATCCATCTAAAAGGAGGAGACTTACATATTATAATATCAATCAGCACGAGGAGATTAGGAGGAAGTACCTGACATGGGGGGCTTACCAACCTTGTCCACCCAAGTTTAAACCCAGGTGGATTGGTAAGAGTAAGCGGTATTTCAATCCTGAATGGTATGATCTGCATCGTAATTGGCTAGAGTACAGCGAGGTGGAGGACAAGGCATATTGCTTGTATTGCTATTTGTTTAGAGACAACATTAAAGGTAACAAACCTGGGCATGATGCATTTGTGGTAGATGGCTTTGTCAATTGGAAGAAGGCAGTAGAGAGATTTGCGACTCATGTTGGTGATCGTGATAGTCTTCATAACAGGGCACTTAAGAATGGTGAGGATCTAATGAAAACAGAACAATCAATCCCTGTAGCCTTGCATAAACAGAGTGAACTTGAGAAAAATGAGCATCTTATCCGTGTAAATGCTGCAATTGATGTATGCAGATACTTGTTGCATCAAGGACAACCATTTCGGGGCCATGATGAGTCAAAAGAGTCTACAAATAAAGGAAACTATCGGGAGTTGCTGGATTATACAATTATGCACAATGATGTTATAGCCAAGGCATTCAAAAATGCCCCAGTTAATAATCAGTTGTTGTCTTCAACAATTCAAAAGGATATCATCGAGTGCTTTGCAGAAGAAGTATTGAGTTGTATTTTGAAGGAGCTTGACAATGGCGTGTTCAGCTTATTAGTTGATGAATGTCGTGATGTTTCCGACAAAGAGCAAATGGCAGTGGTTATACGTTATGTTGATACGCATGGACTGTCAAATGAGAGGTTTGTTGGTGTTGTTCATGTGGAGGAAACAACATCTTCTTATCTCAAGTCTAAAATTGATTTTATAATTGCAAAGCTTGGTTTGAGTCTACAAAAAGTGAGAGGTCAAGGTTATGATGGAGCGAGCAACATGACGGGTGAGTTTAATGGTTTGCAAGCCAAGATTATGAGGGAGAACAATTCAGCATATTTTGTACATTGTTTTGCTCACAAACTTAACTTGGTTGTTGTGGCCATTGCAAAAAAGATATTTGATGTTGGAGATTTTTTTGATATGATATCATTGTTGGTGACTGTCGTTGGATCATCTTGCAAGAGAAAGGACAAACTTAGAGAGAACCATCGAGAAGAAGTAAGGAAAGCAATTGGTAAGGGAGAGATTGCTACAGGATCAGGTTTAAACCAAGAGCGTTCTCTTCAGAGACCAGGTGATACTAGATGGAATTCTCACTATACCACTTTGTTGAGTTTGCCTAAGATGTTTCCCTCTGTGATAAAAGTACTAGAATATGTGGAGGAAGAGGGCTCAGATGCTACTAAGCAACGTCAAGCCAGTGGTCTTCTAAAATATTTCCAGTCATTTGATTCTGCATTCTTTCTACATATGATGATGATTATATTTGCTTTAACAAATGGGCTATCAAAAACCTTTCAGAGAAAGGATATGGACATTGTTAATGCTATATCAGATGTGGAATCTGTTAAGCGAGAGCTAGATAAGCTTAGATTTGAGCATGGATGGGATTCTCTCCTAAGCAAGGTATGTTCTTTTTGCAACAAGAATGATATTTCAGTTATGGACATGGAAAAGGAGTATGTAAATCCAAAGAAGTCAAGGCAAAGGACAGGCATTAATAATGAGCATCATTATCGGGTCGACTGTTTTTTTGCTGTTTTGGATTTATTGGTAGAAGAACTAAACCGTAGATTCAATGAGGTAAACAATGAGTTGCTTTGTTGTATGTCTGCTTTCAACCCAAGTTGTCAGTTTAGTCACTATGATGATGAGCAGCTGTTGAAGTTGGCTAAGTTTTATCCTAATGACTTTAATGATAACGAGCTGGACCATCTTGAGAAAGAGCTTTGCCTCTACATAGATAATGTACGCAATGATACAAGATTTGCTAGCTTGGAAAATATCAATGATCTGGCTAAGCTGATGGTGTCTACAAAGAAGCATCTTTCGTATCCTTTTGTCTATAGGCTTTTAAAGCTAGTACTGACTCTTCCTGTTGCCACTGCAACTGTTGAGAGATGCTTCTCGGCAATGAAGCTTGTCAAGAATGCTTTGCGTAACAAGATGGGCGATGATTATTTGAGCAATAGCCTTATTTGCTTTGTGGAAAAAGAAATGTTGGATACTATTTCTAATGAGGTGATAGTTAAACGCTTTCATGCGAAAAATCGTCGTGGGATGAAACGAAAGGAGGTAATGTGCTCAAGCTTTTACTTTTATCTATCAATGTTTACATTCTCTCTATGTTTGAAAATGAATTTTTTTCATGCAGCTTGAAGGCTAGAAATCAGGGACGTAGCAACAAAAAGGAACGACATATTCGTATTTCTCAAGTTATTATGTCTTAAGTGGTCAGTTTACTTCTATTTTGACCCTGAACATGCCATAGTTATGTGTGCGATGACATTATTTTATAATAAATTATATGATTTTGCTTATTTGACACTATATTTATGCTTGTGTCCCATTAGTTTGTATACATGTTTCCAGAGAAAAAAAATGGTATACCTCTTTGCCCCCAGTCGTTTTTTGTCCTGGCTCCGCCCCTGCCGTGCCGGACTCGTCCTCGTCACCTCGTCGTGGCCGGAGCAGGGAGGTGCACTGCACACTACCGGACCGCCTCCTTATTTCGCGTGCGTGGGATCTTTGTGTCTGTCACGGACGATGGATACAAAGATTAAATTGGGTTTTCTCTCTCCAGAAAATAAGGCTAGGCAGCTGCAGCAGATTGGATTATATACAGCGTGGACTGAGGGGGGGACGACGACGACGACTGATCAATAGTGGAGTAATTGGGTAACCCTATCCCCCTTTTCCCAGCCAGTCCCAATCCTACTACCCTCCGCTATTGAGATGCTGAGGACGATCGTGCAGCGGGCACATCTCGCCAGGCTCTACTGCATTCCCCAAAGCACAAAGCCAGCTGCAGGATCGAGGGTGACAGAAAAAAAAATCCGAGGATGGAGGAGAGCATCAACTTAGGGCGTATACAGCCGAAACTTAAAAAATTTAACCTCTCAAACATTTGTCGGACGCGCCTGGTCATGCCCGTGGGACTGACCGGACACGCCTCAAAAAAGACTTCTGCATCCGGACATGTCATACTAAATTCCTTAAATCCATGCAAAAGCATGCAAACTTATAAACCTACATACTACGTACAAACTATATACTCCTCGTCTGACATTTCTACGATCTCCATCCCCTTCGGCGGATAGATGTGCGGCAGCTGCAGCTCCGCCCCCTCCGGCGCCTCTGCTGCGGCCCCCTCCGGCGCCTCCGGCTGCTCGGTTGCGGCTTTCTTCGCCGCTATCTCCGCATCGAGCTCATCGAAGAGGGCGTCGGCCTCCGCCCGCCTCTGCCAGATGAGCCGACGGTTGGCTTGCACTTCGGCCTCGTCCCAGATGGAATTCAGGATGGCGTGTTGCTCCGCCATCTCATCCGCTTGGGCGACGGCGAACTCCGTCTCTGCCTCTGTCATGTTCAAGCCAGGAGCGTGGATCTCTGGCTCGTCCCCCTCCATCGCCTCCGGCACCTCCTCCTCCGGCTGCTCCTCCTCCTCCTCCTCCTCCGTGTCCGGCGAGTCCGGAGGGAGACCCGCAGCGATGTGGGCGGCGCGCCGAGCCTGGATCTCCTCCTCGATCTGCATTCGGTGCTCCGGTATGAGCATAGCGTAGGTGGTGATCCTACGGCGGACCATACTGATGCCGGAGAGCGAGGGAGAGAGGCGGATGGTCTCGGGTAGCGACGGTGGGAGGGAGGAGGTGAATGTGCTAGGGCTGGGGAGAGAATTCAGGATTAGCTCATGGCATTTCCAAGACCGTCCCAGAAACGGACACGGATATGGCAATGCGTCATCCAGCACTGTCCCTTAAACGTATGTCCATGTATTATTTTTCTTTTGTCCACACCACTCAAAATAATTATATAGAAAAGTGTATAGCATAATTCATCCATAAATTGTTTGCAAGTATTTCTAGTACCACAATAGCTCAAATGTAAATATCACATCCGAGATGACCGGATGTTTAACAAGTTTTTCGAATTCGTCGATTGCAAATCCAACGATGCTCGAGTCAGAATCGACACAAGGCCTCCCACACGCTGTTGCACTTGAGTTCATCAAACAATGTATGGATGCAAAATGGCCTGCCCTCGGTCATGTAGTATAGCACGACAGCGCGCGGACTATACAATGTGATGACTATCGGGTGGAAAACATCGAGTGTATCAATGAATTGACCACCATGAGCAAGGGCACTCAAGAGGCTATAATTTCAATGTGTCATGTTTTTTCTATTTTAGATGTTATTTCAATTACATATAGATACAACCCTTTTACTGGTGAATGGGTAGAAGGCTGAGCAATTATATATGTGTTATGTTTTTTTATTTAGATGTTATTTCAATTACATATGTGTTATGTTTCATGTGTATATATCATTCGAAAACAACCAAACTCAGGCCAATTTTTTAAATCTTTAAGAGCCCATTGCTCTAGGCTTTGGCCTTCCGCGTTTAAGCTACCGTCTTTTTGAGCATTGCGCACGAAGAACGATATCCATAATGGTACAATCACATGTTAATTATACCTTTTCACATTATTTGACTTCGTTTATTAGGATTCATGTGTGTTCCTATCCGTGTGGACCAAATGACCGATCCTACAAAATTATTATGTTTGCCATTCCTCTATTTTACACATGCATTTGTATCCGATTCCTATTTTATTTTCCTTTCCCGCATTTTTAAAATCATGTCAACCAAAGGAGGACTCGGTGTGGCTATTAGGCATACCATCACCTCTCCATTTCGACGTCCAACCCTACTGTTGTGAGCTCTCAGACGTGTTGGTGTTGTTTTAAACATTTACAAAGGAAGGATGTTAGTACAATTTCCAAATCTTCGAGAAAGCTAGCATAAAAATGTAACGTGTGAGAGACGTGATCTCAACTGTAAAATCTAGGATTTGTCATCTGAACACCCAACCTAGAAACAACTTCGGCAAACACCACGCACACGTGATTCTCTCTGCCTCCTCTTTTTCGCCGGTGAGGTTGCGAGTCCTTGGCTCATTCGGCTGCCGCTCAGGCGGCTCGAGGGGCCAAGGACACCGAAGACTTCGCTCCAGCGACTAGATAGGGTAGGCTTAGTTTTCTCGAAGACGTTGCATCGGTGGTGAGATCAACGTCACGTCGAAATAATATGACTATGTTTCTTTCCCACCCCGGTGGTGCTTCAATTGGCAGCGCGGGGAAGCAGGTGCCCCTATGTCTCGTTGGACTTCGGTTCTGACGATGTTGGGTTGTGGTGGCTGGTGTTTGGCATCCTATTGAGCGACAATGTCAACTTGTGTGGAGTATGTGTGTTACTTGGGGGTGTGCAGATGGCGATTTGCGGCGACACATTTCTTCTGCTCTGCTGCCCCACAAATTTTTTTTGTATGAACATCGCGATGTGCTGGCACAAGCCACATGGCAGCTTGAATAAGGACATACAATAAGTTGGCGGTGCCTGAACCACCGACTTGATGAGCACTTCCTTACCACTACTAGCTAGGCATTTTTTCATCCATCCCTGGACATGCTTCCACATTATATCTTTCCGATAATAAAACACGTCGTTCTTCGTGCGTCCTACGTCATATGGGAGGCCCAAGTATCTTTCATTTAAGGATTCCTTTTGTATGTTCAGAATTGGCTTCATCGTATCTCTGCATGTGCCAGGGCGGCGTTTCCCAAAATAAATGGAGGATTTCTCGTAATTTATACGCGGCCTCGACGCCTAACGATACTCATTTAGATTTCTATTTAACCGAGCAGCATGCTCCATCGTTGTCCTGCTAAACATGACATTCATTAGCAAAAAGGAGGTGTTTTACACATGGTGCCGTGAGAGCAATTTTGATGCTCTCAAATTCCCCTCCTCACTAATTTTTTTGAGCATGCATGACAAACCTTCCGCTGCCAATAAGAACAAGACACTAGTAGAAAAATGGACATTTGTCCAGGTTCCAGAGGGCCATTTGTCCCGGTTCTGAAACCGGGACTAAAGGGTCGGGACTAATACCCAAAACCTTTAGTCCCGGTTTGCTTACGAACCGGGACCAAAGGCCCTCCACGTGGCGCTGCCTGGGGCGGGGGAGGGAGGACCTTTAGTCCCGGTTGGTGTTACCAACCGGGACCAAAAGGCGGCCACGCGTCAGCAGCTCGCAGTCGCTGGGGGTTTTTTTTTTTGGAAGGGGGGTTTTGGGGTTTTGGAGGGTTAATTTAGGGGTTTCATATTGTGTTAGCGAGCTAATAGAGAGAAGTGACCTCTCTTTTTCCGTGCTTGGTCGACGCTAGCTACTACACATATAGAGAGAACTCGACGCTAGCTAGGAAGCAAATAAAGGAAACCATTAATTACACAAGATCGTCATGAACATATATAGAGAGAAGTGACATCTCTTTCTTCGTGCTTGGTCGAACAACAAGTTTTCGTATATCTATCCGACGCTGCTACATATGTACAATATATAACATCCCTTACAACAATTTCAATTTCACATGGTATTCTCCTTGTTCAGGTATGACGTGGTCAAGAAAGAATCCCGCCAATTCCTCTTGAATTACTCGTATGCGATCATGTGGTAGGAGTTCATCCCGCATCTGCCAGATCTAATTTAAAGAAGGGGTCAATACATATATATGAATGAAACTCAACACAATTGATGGTAATATATAAAATAAAATTGTGAATATTGTTTACGTACTTCAAATTGTTTCTCAGAGGAGGCCCGTTCAGAGGTATAGTAGCGAATGAACTCGCATACGTAGTATCCACATAAATGAGTGTTGGGTGCCTGCAACAAGCACTTTACGAGAATAGAGTTCAATCAAACTGATAAGCAAGCATGATAATGGTATTGATGAAACTAGAATCAATGAGAGATGCACGGAACTAGCTAGTACTACTTACTTTGGGGTGTGTAAATCGCAGCTCCTTCTTCAGACCCGAAACCTTAGCGGTGAACATTTTCCAAACCCTGGTAGGCAAAGAAAATGATTACTTGATATCAGGAAATGAACGAAAGTTGCCGATATGGTCCCGGTATTGATTGAACTTACTTCTGGAGCATTGCAGTCATGTCCGCATAATACTTGGGATCTTTACGGAGCGAGTCTAAGACAGTTACTAATGCCCCGTCAAGGTTAATGGATAGCAGAATATAGTGGAAGCTGCGCACGCATAACTCATCAATTACATTACTTAACCACGAGTAAGCGGAACCGAATATGCAGAAGACAGTAACACTCACTTGAAGTTGTAAGGAAAGATTATTTCCCTTTTGTTTTGATGTGTAAGGAACGTTTGTAGCAAGTTGTTCTCGGTATCTTCAGCCGCCTTTCGTACCGACCATTCATTTACGGTATTTGGGCTAATGAACCCAACGTCGAAGATTCCTATTTTTTTTGCATTCGACCATCTTCAATCTGCATAATATAGTGAGGATAATTATATATACATGCAATGAACGAGCTGAGCTAGAGACTTAATTATAGAAGTAATACTTACAGACAGTAGCAAGTCATGAGTTGTTTGTCGAGGGCCTTTTGATTGTATAATTGAAATAACTCCACAAATTCAACAGGCAGCAGGTCGACTCCAGGGAAGTCATGCTCTTTTTTAATTTCGACTATCAAACTGTCTTTCCCAGAATTCCTGCAGATTTCCATGTACCAGTCATGCAATTTTTGCATCATCGTTGTTAGATGAGGATGATCAGGTTTGACGAGAGGCTTCCCGTGCTCGTATCTAAAGACGTCTACTACCTCAGCCGTTTCAAACTGTACATCATCGGGCAGGTAATCATCAAGAGTGGTACCGGGCAGTAGCACCGGATGATTAGCGATATCGCTAGACACCTTGAGCGGGGGGCACGATTGCTTCTCCTGTTCGCCGAGTTGGGGAATTGTTTTCCCACTTCTTCGTTTTTTCGCTCTTGCAGCACTGGAAGTACTTCCCGACTGCTGCGCTTTAGCATGTGTCTTAGTAATTATGCGGCCATAGTTGGAATCCGGCGGAGGCGGTGGTGGTCGCTTTAGGGCATTGATAGTGCGCTTCACTTTCACCGGATCTACCTTCTCCTTCGGAGGTGGAGTTTTCTTTGCAAAATGGTCCCTCAGTTGGGCAAGACATATGTCCTCGTTTTCCTGCTCGGTCCTCTCATATGGTAACTTTTCCAGAGGCTTGAGAGATGGACCGTATCTGAATTGGCTCCCGCCTCTGCTTGTACTGCTAGCCGCCGGAGCGGCAGCGTCTCTCTTCCGTCGTTGCTGACGAGGCGGAGAAATCTGACGCGCCGGAGGAGCCGGAGCGGCGGCGTTTGTCTTCCGCCATTGCCGACGAGGCTGAGGAGGAGGCGGACTGCTCCGACGCGCCGGAGTAGGCGAAGGAGGAGGCGGAGTGCCCTCACGCGTCGGAGGAGCCGGAGAAGGAGGCGGAGTGCCCTGATCACTCGCCGGAGGAGGAGGAGGAGGAGGAGGCGGAGTGCCCTGACTCGCCGAAGGAGGAGGAGGAGGCGGAGGCGTCCAGTTTGGAAACTTGATGTACTCCTTCTGCCATAGACATGTACTCCTCAGTGCATGAACCAGCCGATTCTCCCCTTCACCTGTAGAGTGGTCAAGCTCGAGCTCCTCAAATCCCTCCATTACTTCATCCACCATCACAACAGCATAGCCATGTGGAATCGGACGGCAGTGAAAAGTTCTGTTGGGTTGAGGAGGTGCAACAGAGCCGACAGCCGCCTTGAAAGTGAGGTTCCGGCATTTCCTCATAAGCTCGCAATGTTGAGCCTCCGTGATAGTATCCACGGGGTAGCTAGGAGACGTGAAGTCAGGCTGAACGGGCTCCGTGGAAGCCACGCTGCTTCTCCGCTGAGATGGCGGGGTAGCTTCTGGGGTAGCTTCGTGCCGCTGAGATGGTTGGTCGGCAGCTCGCTGGCTCTCAGCTTCCTCTAGCTTTTGTAGTCTTGCATTGAGCTTCTGCATGTCGCTCAGCTCCTCTTTCCTCTTTCTCTCCCGGCTTTTGTAACCGTCTACGTCGGGCAACCCAAACTTCCACGGAACGGAGCCTGGTGTGCCTCGTGTTCGTCCAGGGTGCTCAGCATTCCCTAGGGCCTCAGTCAGCTTGTCCTTCTCTCTGTCGGGAATGAACGTCCCTTCCTGCGCTGCGGTGATATACTTCTGAAGCTTCGTGACGGGTATTGCAAGTTGCTCGTCCGTCCAACGGCACTTCCCTGTTTCAGGGTCCAAAGTTCCCCCAACCCCGAAGAACCAAGTCCTTGAACGGTCTGGCCAGTTCAATGTCTGTGGTTCGACCCCTTTAGCAATCAGGTCATTCTCAGCTTTGTCCCACAACGGCCGGGCTTTGAGGTAGCCACCTGACCCCGTGTGATGGTGATACTGCTTCTTTGCAGCGTTGTTCTTGTTTGTCTCTGACATTTTCTTACTCTTGTCCGATGTCTTGTAGGCCACAAATGCGGGCCAGTGATCTCTTATCTTCTCAAATCGGCCGGTGAATTCTGGAGTCTTCCCTTTGTCGACAAACTTTGATTTCAACTCCTTCTTTCACCTCCTGAATAGATCTGCCATCTTCTTAAGAGCACACGCCTTGACCAGTGGCTCTATAACTGGCTTATTCGGATCCTCCTCTGGCGGTAGGGTGAAATTTGCCTTCAGCGCGGTCCAAAGATCATCTTTCTGTCTATCGGTGACATAATCACCTTCAGGGGCGTCGTCCTTAGACTTATTCCATTGCTTGATGCTAATCGGGATGTTGTCCCTAACAATAACTCCGCACTGAGCAGAAAATGCGTCCTTGGTCCGCTTGGGTTCAATCGGATGGCCATCGTCCGCGAGTGCTGTGATCGTGAACCTTTCATCCTTGCGCAACCTCTTCTTCGGGCCTCGTCTCGTTACCGAAGTTTGGCTCGATCCGGAGGGCTATAAAAGAAGAAAGAAGAGTTAATATATGTACATACCAAAACAATTAATGCATCAATTAGCTAGTCAGCACAGGCTTAATTAATATATATACCTCGCCGGACTTTGCAACAGCTCCCTCCTCCGTTCGGTCACCGGAGCCGTCATCATGGTCTCCTTCTTCCTCCGGCATTCGGTCACCGGAGCCATCATGATCATGTCCTTCCTCCTCCATTGTTCGATCACCGGAGCCGTCATCCTCTCCTTCCAGACCATCGGTGTCGTTGAGAAATGACAAGACATCACGTCCGCCGAGGATTATCTCCCCCAACAACTGTTCTTGTTCCAAGTCTCTTTGAGCCATAGTTTCGGCAAATATTACAACATGGCAATTAATATACAAACATGAGTGTCCGACGTCCGGACCGCCTCTCTCATGAATGTCCGATGTCCGGACCGCCTCTCTCATGAATGTCAAACAAGGGATTCTCTTAACCTTTAAGGGATTTAATTAACAAATGATACATAGACTTGTTCGAGCGAGAGGGGGTTGATCGACGTCCCCCCTCATGTCGAAGTTACCGGAGTTTTCTTCTAGTGGTTTGGGTGGCCTCGAGAGATTGTCGGGTAGGGGCGGGAGGGGGTAGGAGATCGACAACGCTTTTTTTCTAGGTTTTGGGTGGCCTCGAGAGTTGGTCGCCCGGTATATCGAGAGGGGGGGTGAACATTTTACCTTAGTAACTTAGAAAAAAAATGTTATCGGGGAGGGGGTATATCGACAACGCTTTTTTTCTAGGGTTTGTGTGGCCTCGAGAGTTGGCCGCCCGGTATATCGAGAGGGGGGTGAACATTTTACCTTAGTAACTTAGAAAAAAATGTTGTCGGGGAGGGGGTATGTCGACAACGCTTTTTTTTCTAGGGTTTGGGTGGCCTCGAGAGTTGGTCGCCCGGTATATCGAGAGGGGGGTGAACATTTTACCTTAGTAACTTAGAAAAAAAATGTTATCGGGGAGGGGGTATATCGACCCCCCCCCTCATGTCGAAGTTATCGGCGAGGGGGTATATCAACAACGACATACATTCCGGATCCGTTGGAAAGCTCTCGGGGAGCCGATTTCAACGTGATGATAGGGGGCCGGGGTGCTCCCGTGGCCTTGTTGATAGATAGAGCCGATGCCAACGTGATGATAGAGCCGATGCCAACATTTTCATTTAACAAAAAAACTACCTTCAAAAAAAGACTTGCTTCGCCGCGGGTGCTTGGTGCGACGTGGACTCGGTGGAAAAACTTTATGAAAATGCGGTGGTGGCCGGGCCAGGCGGTTTTCTTTTCCTTCTTCATTTTTTCCTTTGTTTTTTCTTATATGTTTGTTTTCGTTTTCACTCTACATTTTCGTACATATGAAAAACAACGAAGACTTTTTACATGAACATATACACACATATACATGAACATATATACATATACATGAAAAAAAAACATATACATGAACATATACACATATACATGCCCGCAAAAAAAACCCTAAACGATGACGGGGCGGCACACCATGGGAAAGGGGGGGGCTCACTGGGGGGGGGGGCGGCGATGGCTGGAGGCCGGCGACGGGGACGAGGACGGCGGCTCGGGGAGGCGACGGGGACGGGGACGAGGACGGCGGCTCGGGGAGGCGACGGGGACGAGGACGGCGGCGAAGGGGACGAGGACGGCGGCTCGGGGAGGCGACGGGGACGAGGACGGCGGCGACGGGGACGAGGACGGCGGCTCGGGGAGGCGACGGGGACGGGGACGAGGACGGCGGCTCGGGGAGGCGACGGGGACGAGGACGGCGGCGACGGGGACGAGGACGGTGGCTCGGGGAGGCGACGGGGAGGCGACGGGGACGAGGACGGCGGCGACGGGGACGAGGACGGCGGCTCGGGGAGGCGACGGGGCCGGCGACGGCGTCGGGGCAGCCTGGCGGCGTCGAGGAGGTCGGCGTCGTCGGGGGGAACTGCGAGATGAAAATGAAAATTTTCACAAGTGCTGCTTATATACACACAGCATTGGTCCCGGTTGGTGGCACCAACCGGGACTAATGCACCCCTTTAGTCCCGGTTGGTGCCACCAACCGGGACCAAAGGTCTCTTTTCAGCAGCCCAAAGGGCGGGAAGCAGAGACCATTGGTCCCGGTTGGTGCCACCAACCGGGACCAATGGCCTTGCACATCGGCGTGGTGGGAGTTTAGTCCCACCTCGCAACTTGAGAGAGTGCCGCACCTGTTTATAAGGCGCGGTGCGCCAGAGGCTTCGAGCTCCTCTCTAAAGCAGGCTTACTGGCCTAACCACTCTGTATCTGCCTGTGGGCCTACTGGGCCTTCTGCGGGCCTGAATCCTGGCCCAACTGGCTGGTTGGGTTTCTAGTCGTATTCAGGCCGTGGTGGCCCAGTAGGCGGCATTTTTTTAATATTTTTGCAGTTTTTTTGTTTTGTTTTTTGCATTATTTATTTCTTTTCTTTTTTTCTTTATTTTTTTTAATTCTTTTTGCTGTTAGGTCACAAAAATTATAAACTTTCTGTTAGTGCTATTAAAGTTTGCTATTAAAGTTTCTAACAAAAAAATTCTTTATGAAAATTCTTTTTGCTATTAATGTTTTGAACAAAAAATACTTTGATAATTTTAGTTGCATAAATTTTATATAATTTTAGTTTCAAAAATATTTTAATTGATTATTTTTAGTTCATTCTTTTTGCTATTATTTTTGATTATTTTATATAATTATCGAAAACTGGATGCACTTCGTGTACAAAATGGACAATCTCTTTCGAAGTATCAGGGTTTCGGACGAAAACTCATCTGTTACAAAGGGATTTCATTTTTTGAACTTATTTGAACTCCAGACTTTTTGTGTGTTCAAAATGCACCATTCAAAGCCACATCATCAATTTTCAACCCTTTCTGACTTCATTTGGTATTTTGCTTGCATTTACTGATTTTTTGAGCTAAATGGCCCTGAAATTGAAAAGCACTACAAATGAACTCATCTGTTACAAAAGGCATTTCATTTCTTCACATGTAACTGCAATGATATAGTTGTGGAGAGAAAGTCTTCACTTTTTCTTCGCTTGTGTCCTTTGCTTATTGCGCCGTAACCATGGATAATCTTCATCGTTTAACAGGGTGCTTGGGTCAGCCTTGACTTTGAAGGGAGGAATTTCATGAAACTTTTCATAATCTTCGGACATGTCTGTCTTGCCCTCCAATCCCACGATGTCTCTTTTTCCTGAAAGAACTATGTGGCGCTTTGGCTCATCGTATGATGTATTCGCTTCCTTATCTTTTCTTTTTCTTGGTTTGGTAGACATGTCCTTCACATAGAAAACCTGCGCCACATCATTGGCTACAGGTTTTCTTGACATGCTCGATTCTGCGGGCAAATTGATCTACAGTTGGTTGCGAGCATACAGATACGGGAGATCATGAATCTGTGCCTAAACATGGGTCCTCTCTAGCACCACATCCTACGGCTTCTCCTTCACATCATACTCCTTGATGATCACCTTTAGCCCCCTGAATACCCACGCGGTCCTTGATGCATGGCACGGTTCCAATCCCCTAGACAGAAGAGTTGAATGGCAGACATATTGTTGTCCGTTTCCCGAATCTCCAGATTGTTCGCCAGACGCCACGCGAACTTCATGGTATCCATGAACTCTTCCGCGGTGAAGGTTTCTACTGTATGAACCCTCGCCACAGCAAGCCATCTGGCCGCTTTGGACAACACCGAAATCCCCTCTCCCACAGAAACATCATCCAGCTCGAGGTCCTTCAGCTTCATCCTCTTCATAGCCTCCTCAAGATTGATCCCATGCTTTCCCTGCTTCCTCGATGACGAACTACGCGTTGACTGCTGCGATGCTACCATCCAATCTCAAAACAAACGCCCAAACCCTACATGCAAACAACAGTGTTGAGGTCAGGCGGAAGAACAAGGCAACCGACCATGTTATCAGCCCAAGCACGCGTTACCAAGCAGGGAAGACGTGCGAGATGATTTCCGGTAGGAAATACTGGCTGAACCTCAACGGCGGAGCGAGTTGCCGGAGTTTTCTATCGTTACAGTACTCCGTTCTACAGGGCCTACGTTTTTTTAGACATAATACAGGGCTTACGTTTTTTTTTTGAGAAACACTACAGGGCTTACGTGTGTACGAAGAAGGAAAACACGATACAGCTTAATGGGCCGGCCCGGGCTCGCTTGCCACTGTGCGGCTCGCTGCTGTTGGATGCAGCGAGCGTCACATAGGAGGTCCCGAGCTTGTCTTCAAAAAAAAAAAGGTCCCGAGCTCATCGTCCTCGTCTCCGCTATGCTCAGCAGTCAGCTCGAGCCCCAGATCGGAGCCACGCCACCGGCGGCTGGCCGGCAACCCCCTCCGCAAGGTTCTTCTACATCCACCCGGGATCTCCCTTCTTCGCGCCACCGCGGAGTGGCCAGCCAGGGACCAGCCTGTCCTGCGCCGGAGACGGGAGGGGAATCGCCGACGACTGGAAAGGAGAATGGAGGCGCTCATCGGAGACGGGCATGAATCCCAGTGTTCCCGCGCTGTCGGCGCCGAGGAGAGAGACCGGGGGGAGTCGCTGGCCGGCGGCCGTTGGCCATGACGACCGATCGGTGGATGCGGTCGCACAGGGGAGAAATTTGAGACGAGGAGAGGGAGGCGACGAGGAAGGGTAGGAGAAAGGGGATGAGATTCAGATTTGTGATCGTTTCTCTCGCTGCTCTGTTTCACACAGACGAAGTGTTTAATACAGGCACGCACACCTACCACGCACGCACACCGGCCACATGCGGCCCACTGGGCTCAGCCCACTCATACTCGACCCTTTCTCCCTCACAGTCCACTGCTCAGGTAGGAGCAGGTGTGACAATTGCCCCCCCTTGAGCGGAAGCGTCATCTTCCCAGCACGGAGCCGTAGGGTAGCGATGACGAAGCACAGTGTAGTCCTCCCAAGTAGCTGAATCCGTAGAGAGAGACGACCATTGAACACGAACCTGGATGATGGAAGTGTTGCCTTTCTTGACCATTCGGCGATCCAGTATAACTTCAGGCTGTAGTGGTGCAGCAGTGAGGTCCGGTGTTCGAGGAAGCTCAGCGAAGACTGGAGAGTAATCTGGTGTGAATGGCTTCAGCTAAGAGACGTGAAACACCGGATGGATACGACTATCAGCCGGCAGTGCCAGTTTGTAGGCTCGAGTACCAATGCACTGCTCCACTATGAACGGACCGAAGAACTTGAATGCTAACTTGGGACAAGGGCGATTGGCCACGGTAGATTGAGCATATGGTTGAAGTTTGAGCAACACCTGTTCGCTAACGTTGAAGGAACGCTCCGTCCTGTTCCTATCAGCTTTCTGTTTGCATCTGTTTTGTGCTTGGGCGAGCTGAGCACGGAGCCTGGCATTGTGTGTTGCCCAATCCAGGTCTGCATCCTTGTTTTCTGGCAGGTTCAGGGATAAACTAGGCAGGCCCCCGAGGTTTGGTTCTTGACCATAGAGAGCTCTGAATGGAGAAGTTTTCAAGGAGGAGTGATGAGTGGTGTTATACCAGAATTCGGCTGTTGGAAGCCACTTGCGCCACTGCTTGGGTGCTTCGTGGACTGCACACCGGAGATACATTTCCAGACACTGATTAACCCTTTCACTCTGACCATCCGTCTGAGGGTGGTAGGCCGTAGAATAGCTGAGTTTAGTGCCAGCTGCCTCTAATAGAGCACGCCACATTGCACTTGTGAAAATCTTGTCACGGTCAGAGACAATAGAGTGGGGCACTCCATGTAATTTGATAATGTTATCCCAAAATGCTCGAGCCACTGTTGCTGCTGTGAACGGGTGACGCAGCGGAACGAAATGTGCATACTTGGTGAAACGATCGACCACCACCATGATCACCTCATAGCCCTCAGAAGCTGGCAATCCTTCCACGAAATCCATGGTTAAATCTCGCCAAGGTTCAGTGGGTATTGGGAGAGGTTGAAGGAGACCGGGTGTCTTCAGGTGCTCATGCTTCGCGTGCTGACAGACGGAGCACTGCCGGACAAACTCCTCCACAGCTTGTTTCAAGCCACGCCAAGCAAACAACTTTTTAACCCGTTGATACGTAGCTGTTACTCCTGAGTGACCACCAATTGCACTGGCGTGAAATGCATTGATCAATTTGGTTTGGAGAGCTGTGTTGGCACCAATCCAAATTTTGCTGTGCAGACGAATGATACCTTGCCTGAGCTCGTACCCGTGCTCATCTGGACTGCAGAGAGCCATACGTTGGAGAAGATCTTGGCTGTCTGTGTCAGTTTCATAAGAATTCATCACTTCCTGAAGCCACTGCGGTTGACAGACACACAAGGCATCAATAGAGAGCAAATGTCCGACGCGTGACAGCGCATCTGCTGCGCCGTTCTCGGGGCCACGGCGATACTTGAAGGAGAACTGTAGCCCCACCATTTTGGACATGGCTTTGCGTTGTAACTCAGTTTCCAGCTGCTGATCGCCGAGGTGACACAAGCTCTTGTGATCCGTGACAATGGTGAACGGCGCACGCTGCAGATACGGCCTCCATTTGTCCACTGCCATCATGACTGCGAGGAACTCCTTCTCATAAATTGACAGCCGTTGATTGCGAACACCAAGTGCCTTGCTGAGATAGGCTACTGGGTGGCCATCCTGGACGAGCACCGCTCCCACGCCCGTGTCACACGCATCCGTCTCGATTGAAAAGGGGCACGAGAAATCGGGCAGAGCAAGGACAGGGGTGTTGACCATGGCAGCTTTGAGAAGGTCGAACGCGGCTTGAGCTTGCTCTGACCAGCTGAAGCCCTTCTTGGTGAGCAATTGGGTGAGCGGCTTGGCAATGATTCCGTAGCGAGAGACAAACTTACGGTAATATCCGGTGAGGCCGAGAAAACCGCGAAGTTCTGTTGGGTTGGTAGGAGTAGGCCATGCTCGCATCACACTGGTTTTGCTCTCATCTGTGGCTACACCCTCCTTGGAAATGACATGTCCCAGGTACTCGATCCGAGGCTGGGCGAAAGAATATTTGGAGAGCTTGGCGTACAACTGATGCTGGCGAAGAATAGCAAAGACAGTGCGCAAATGCTCCACGTGCTCTTGCAAGGAATGACTGAACACCAAAATGTCATCCAAAAATGTGATGACAAACTTACGATTTGGACCGGAGAGGACAGAATTCATCAGGCATTGGAATGTTGGTGGTCCGTTGGTGACGCCGAACGGCATGACACGGAATTGGAAACGGCCGTGATGCGTCTTGAATGCCGTCTTTTCCTCATCACTTTCGCGCATACGAATTTGGTGGTAGCCCGCGCGTAAATCGATCTTGGAGAAGACGACCGCTCCGGCTAGTTCATCAAGCAGTTCGTCAATGACCGAAAGGGGAAACTTGTTCTTGATGGTGACGGTGTTCAATCGGCGATAATCGACACAAAATCGCCATGTTCCATCCTTTTTCTTGACAAGGAGAACGGGGGCAGCGAATGGGCTCATCTATGCGTAATCACCCCCGTACGCAGCATCTCATTGACTTGACTCTCGATCTCATCCTTCTGGAGTGGCGAATAACGGTATGGCCGGCAATTCACTGGGGTAGCACCGGGTTCCAAATTTATTGCATGGTCGTACTGACGATGAGGTGGGAGGCCTGTTGGTTCTTCAAAGATATCGCTCAAATCTGTGAGCACTTTCTGAATAATTGCAGGAATTGGTGCCCCAGACTCTGAACTTGCAGTTGGTGTTGTCTGAATTTCTAGCAGGGCCGTCCCCCAAATCTCATTGGCCTCCTGCATCTGCCATAAGGCAGCGGCGTCCATGACTGATAATGCTGGTTTTTCCTCTGTCCGCACGCCTATCAGATGTACCGTGCTTCCGTGCCGTTGGAAGTTCATGGTCTTCAGACTCCAGTCGCACTGCATGGGACTGTGTACAGCTAACCAGTCCATTCCCAGTACTGCGTCATAGACACCCAATTCAAGAACTCTCATATCTGTGCTGAACTCGTGGCCTTGGGTGGTCCAGGTGAGTTTCGGGACCATGGATTTGCATTGCAAGTGTTGTCCATTGGCCACACGAACAGTGATAGCAGGAATGGTAGTAGACTTAGCCTGAATGCGGGCAGCGAAAGAGGAGTTTACAAAACTATGCGTGCTGCCTGAATCCACCAGCAACAGCATGGTCTGGGTGCCCACCGTTGCACGCAATCGCATTGTTTCTGGAGCGTCAGTGCCTTGTACTGCATGGGCCGAGAGCAAACAGCAAGTGGCGTCCGTCGCTGGGACTGGTTCATCTAGCAGTTCCAGAGCACGGACGGCATCATCAGAGAGCACTTCTCCATGTTCTCCCACTTCAATTGTCAGAAGTTGTGCCGAGCATTTGCATTGGTGCTCCTTGGAATACTTGTCGCCGCAACGAAAACACAGGCCATGCTGGCGTCGGTAATCCCGGAGTTGGCGTTCCCGACCAAAATCGTCTGTACTTGCAGCAGCCGGGGCTGGTCACGCGGCAGACACCACCGGTGTTCCCGGGCCAACCGAGGTGGGTGGCCGGCCGGGCAGAGGTGGTGGACGACCGGTGACTGTAAGACGAGAACGGGGGCGTTGCTGCTCCAGTTCCTCCTCCTGAATCCTGGCGAAGACCGTAGCACGAGTGATGCTAGACGGAGCTTGGAGGCGCACCGCAGTGCGCAGTTCATCCTTGAGGCCCAGCAGGAATTGGGTGACGAAAAAATTGGGGCTCAGAGTATTGTCCAGTGCCAGCAAGTTGTACATATAAACTTCGAATTGTTGTCTGTACTCAGCGACGCTGCTTGTCTGACGAAGTTGAAGTAGTTTGTGCATCAGAGATTCGAATTCTTCAGGGCCAAACTCCTCCACCACGGCGTGGCGGAACATATCCCAAGTGAGCTCGCCGTGAGTCTGCCGGAACGCCCGAAGCCAGAGAGCGGCATGGCCTTCGACGTAGAGAGCCGCCGTGGCCACCCAATTGTGGAGCGGCACGCGATATAGCTCGAAATACGCCAAACAGCGATCCAACCAGACACGCGGAGCCTCGCCGTCGAAACGGGGAAAATGATGCTTGGGCGGCCTGACCGCGTAGTCTTCGTGCAGCACGGGCGGTGGTGCCCGCTCCGGCAACGCCATCGGTCCGTTGGGCCTTGTCAGCAGAGGTGGGCCATCGTTGGCAAGTCGCGCGGCTGGCGCCTGCCCCGTGATGATCAACGGAAAGGGCAGCGCGGTCGGCGGCGGCGCAGCGCGTGGATCTGGCGGGGGTGGTTGTTGCTGTGGTCCTCCTCGTGCTCCAGGGGTGTGAAGCACCGCTGTTGATGGATCATCCACCTGTGGCCCCGATGATGGAGCCGACGACGCCGAAGGAGACGCGGTCTTGCGCACAGCGTCCACCTCCGCCTGGGTGAACCCCATCTGTTTGGTCAGGCTCTGTAGCTCTTGAGAGACCTGATTGTTGAAGGCCGTCTGCGCCTCCGCGCGCTTGTCGGCGAGCACCTTCTCTTCGTCGAAGCGGGAGAGCAGCGTCTCCATGAGCGCGGTAAGGTTGGCGGTCTGCTCCCCCATGGCGGTGAGGAGCTGCCGCGTCTAGGAGGAAGGCTTGGAGGGCGCCGTGGCACCTGCCCCGAGCGGATCGAACCCCGCGTAGGATTTCGGGCGCTTCACCGGAGTGAATCGCACCTACAGCGGTGGATGTTACCGATCCGGCCAAGGGAATAACGGTGCAGCGGCGCAAAAAAATCTGGGCTCAGATCGGAGGCTCTGAATACCAATTGTGACGACCGATCGGTGGATGCGGTTGCACAGGGGAGAAATTTGAGACGAGGAGAGGGAGGCGACGAGGAAAGGTAGGAGAAAGGGGATGAGATTCAGATTTGTGAGCGTTTCTCTCGCTGCTCTGTTTCACACAGACGAAGTGTTTAATACAGGCACGCACACCTACCACGCACGCACACCGGCCACATGCGGCCCACTGGGCTCAGCCCACTCATACTCGACCCTTTCTCCCTCACAGTCCACTGCTCAGGTAGGAGCAGGTGTGACACCGTTGGCCACTCCGGTAAGTGCGCGCGCGACTGTACGCTACCACTGCAGATTTTTAGTTCCACAGTGCCAATTTAGTTACGATTCCACCAAGTAGAAGTAGAAGACAAGTAGAGAGTATAGTGTAGAATTTGCACCTATGTTATTTCAGGTGACTAGTATGTGCTAATGATGTTCTTACATAAAGAAGAATATATTGTTGATAATATTGTTCTTTTTCTACTCCTATTATATAGTTTTTATTTGCTTTTTCTAAGCCTGTCAGACAGTTATGCAAAATGGAAAAACACCGTTGCAATAAATTATTACTCAGAGACCATTATCAGATAACTCAAGTGGGACAGTTATGCAAATAAACAACTAAGATTCATCACTTTTTTCAGAAAATATCTTACAATTGGATTCTCTAGGTTGTGATCAAGTCCCACAGCTTGATACTGTAAATAACAATTCGAATGAAGATATGGATATGAGTATGACTCAAGTCTTAGATGGCCTACTCCTGTTGCGGCACCATGTTGCTCAGCTCATGGACGATGGCTTTCACATTGCCGAAAAAGGGGTTTCCCCCCGCTTTGTATTCCAAAGCAACCAACACACGATGGATTTCACATTATGAAGAGCCTCAGCTCTCTGCGTTTAACTACCCTGCTTCACTACCAACTGCTGCTGCTATTAAAGATGATTTCAGACATAATTGGGGATACAACAATGTTCTCCTGCAAGTTACTACAGATGTAATACCTACATAATCCAGCAGCTCAGTACATATGTTAGTGTTGTGCAGTTTAGCTATCAATCTGATACTCGTTCCTCATATATACAAGAATGAAAATTCCTGCCGATCAGTAGTTTATAGTCAAGTGCAGAGAGGTCTAGCACGATCTGAGACAAGTGATGTATTTCCTGCTTCTGTTGCAGGTCACCACTCTTCAGTACGCTCCTCAAGATGGCGATGGTGGATGTCAGGGGCGACGATGTTAGCTCATGGCTGCAAGCAAGAGCAGCTCAGGCTGGGATCAAGCATGGCAGTCCAGGGAGCAGCGGTCGTCGCTTTCATCCCCGCCAGATCTTGTGCGGTGTGCGGAAGGCTATGGCGCCGCTGACGCCGACGACACGCACAGTGAGGTCGTTGCCACTTGCCAAGTTTGCCAGGCACGAGTGCTCTGTTTGCGTCGAGCTGCTTGCAGACACTCAGTATGATCGTCTTCCTGCTTCTCTTCCCAGTTGAATAATCTGAACCTATGTAGTTGATTTTCTGTATTTGATTGCATTACAATATCATTTGACTTAAATTATATTTACACATAAAAAGGAACATTTATTTAATATGTACTGTACAATACAATTTTGTGCAATTAGTTGATACGTGCAAATGCATACACAATTACTAGTTTGATGGCTAAGTAGTTGTGCTTACTTTTGACCACATAGAACACGAAACCATTAATAGCATCATATGACATGCACTCCGATGTTAATTTTTGCATGACCAACATATTCCAATGGGTTGGGTGGTGTGTGTGCCACGTTTGGGAGTAATGCATGCTTTATTAGTCTTCTTGCATGAATTAATCTATTTATGATCGTAAATGTTTCATTAACGATGCCAATTTATAAAGCCATAAAACTAACTTAACTTGTGGTCTTTAAGGGCCATATGTTCTTGTTTAGATATAATGTGACATGCTGCGCCAATGTCTCCTCCTCTCCGAGATGCAGGTAAAGAGGAAGCATCACCCAATCTCCCGCTCTCCCTAGCTAGCTTCTGAAACCCCCTCCCATGGGCTTCAGTTGCTGCCAGCTCCATTCAGGGAGCTGTGATGACGTGCCACTTGATTTCGATTTGCAGCAAAATGTCCACCATGAGCTCCACTCTGTTGATCGTTCATTTGAACCTGTCGGTGGATCGATCGTTCCGTTTGCAACCTTCTATCATGAGTACTATCCACAAGGCACAACAAAGAAGGATGTCGCTGACGCCGCTTCGTCGATCATTCATAATGCTGGACCTTACTTGCCTCTCTTGACGCCGAAACCTGAGTTTCACATCTCATAGGAGGTGACCTGGGATCATACAAGACGTATGAGATGAGCGGCAGGTTTATTCCAAGAAGGAAGGCCTCGAGTAAGGCTGTCAAGAAGACTAATGTTGTCAAAGGGCAATGGACACCGGAAGAAGACAGGTAGGAGTAAATTATAGTAATAGTTTATGCATGCTTTGTTAAATATTGCCTCCACGCAAAAGTGAAAAATCGTCGCATTACTGTATGTCTATGCTATTAGCTGCTCTCTACAAGTTATCAATGAGTTTGTTCTTGCGAATTTTAACAGGAAGTTAGTAAAGTTAGTGGAACAGTTTGGATTGGGGAAGTGGTCTCAGATGGCACAGATGCTGCCTGCGAGAGTAGGAAAGCAGTGCAGAGAAAGATGGCACAACCATTTGAGCCCTAACATCAAGGTTAGTCTCTCGAACTTCTGTTTGAACTGAGTAGACCCAATGCTTCAATAAATTGTAGGCCTAAACGGTTCCGGAAATAGTTGAATTGAGATAACCATCAATTTTGGAAGAAGCAAAAGGGGTAAAAGTAAGTTATACTAGTCCTGTATCTGCTGTACACCTGTATCTGTTGTTTGGTAGGAAGAGGCTCTGTTAGGTCCCTGTCTGAAGTTCCATCTCTTCAGAGTCATTAGTTGCTGCGCATTTCGAGCTGCTCTAGTGGTGCCGAAACCTGCTCCCACCACTTTGAATTCACTCTTCCCTGGACAATACTGTGCCATTGCAAGCAATGCCCTTAAACCATGATTGTTAAAACCAGCTTGTGAAGAATTGTTTTGTACACGTAGTACATGGCCAAGGCAGCAACAAGAATTGTTTTGCACACGTAGTACATGGAAAGGATCCTCGTAATTTCTTGTTTAGGTTGTTCATGATTTAAATTAGGAATATTTCTTTTAGCTTAGGCCTTTGCCCATAAGCAAATTAGACAGAAGATTTATGATTTGTTATTTTGTTTGGATAGTCAGGCGTCTATAGAAGACCCTTTATGAGAAATTAACTGAGTGAGTACCCTCTCCCCTATTAACTTAAAAAGTCCACAAAATGTTTAATGGTAAATAACCATAATGGGTAAATTTCATGGCAGAACACAAAAATTGGGCATCAGTATTGTCCAATTCTGAAATAAGTTTTTGTGAAGTTCTTTGTTTTCCGGAAAACGCATCATATTGTCTGTGTAGTATTCATGCTTCCATTAAAAAAATTGTGCATGCAACCAAAAATGCAGAAAGATACTTGGAGTGAGGAGGAAGACATGGTCTGATACAAACACACAAGGAGGTCGGCAACAAATGGGCGGAGATAGCTAAACACCTCCCTGGAAGAACAGAAAACCCCATAAAAAATCATTGGAATGCAACAAAGAGAAGGCAATCTGCGCGGAGGCGGCCCCGCAGTAGAAGAAATTATCAATCACTTGTGCGAATCTAACCCATCCAATTGTCAGCACAGATGACAGACAGATTCACTCAGGTGAAGAAATTCTAGTTCCCACAGCTGATGATTTTTCTGTTGACATGTGTGATGGTTTATTTGACTCAAAAGAAGAGGCGCACTACCAAGCTTACATCATGGATAATGATTTTGACATGGACTATATCTTCAACCATATTGATTATGGTATTAAGATTGACCATGAGATAAATATGGAGATAACATGGGAGGATGACACACTCGTAAACACTGAACCTGGACCATTGACGCCGGCAGGTACAGCAGAAATCGAAACTGTGAATGTGAAGGAGATGGGGATCTAGCTGAGTTGTTCACACATCCCAAACTTGCAGCTGGAGGACAAGAAAATAACTACAGTAATGAAATTTAGCTAGTCGGCAAACCTGGTAATACGACCTTTTGGATGTATGGTGGATTTATGGGACGTGCTATTTATAGACGATACGGCGACCTTCTGAATGTTTTCTATATATGATATGACGACCTTCTGAATGTTTTCTATAGATAATATGACGACCTCTAAATGTATCATGAGCATCTGTATCTCCTAATCCAAAGCAATGTTTTCGAGTTAACACTAGTTACTTACTGCATTTTAGCCCATAATAACCCCCCCTCCCCCTCAAGTCTGTTCATACCCCTTTAGGCAAATATGTAGTCCTGTTGACCATGGCCGACACAGAGATTTTTTTTATAAAGGACACTTTCATAGACTCAGAATATAGTATCAAGTGGACACAAAGCATGATGAGCAACATCTAACCTCTGCATAATGTAGATGCATGCAGCTAAACACCAACAATTTGACAAAAAATATATTAAAAACCGAAATATCCGCAGTATAGTCATATTGGCGAAGAAACTAGGTAGGGGTAGAGAGACTCACTTATCGCAGTCTCTCTATCACTGTTGTTTACGATTGCAAACATATCAAATGTGCTAAATTCTGTCAACGGCTAAAATTGCATGAACGACAAGAAAGTAAAATGAATAACATGTATTTATAAGGAATTCTATATATTTAAGAAGGTGATCCACTGATCCCCGTTATTTTTAATTTACCTTAACATTTATGTTTTCACATCATCAAAATTGTTGTGTCTGTTATATTTATTAGCTTGATCCACTAACATCAGTTTGATCCACCCATAAGAATCTTCTGACATGCAACATGCATTAATGCATTCTAAGTGGACTGTAAATCATATTGCATTTATTTGTCACACGTACAACCTTTCATGTTAAGATATTCCACATCATTAAAATTGTTATACCAGTTAGATTTACTAGTAGGCGGAGGCGCAGCGGCACGCCGCGCCCGTCATGAAGCTTGTGTGCGTCGCTGTGTTGTTTTTCTTATAGAAGAAAAGAAAGCATTGGTAAGCACGCTGGCAGCTAATAATGAGCAAGCCAATTTAACTTCCATAAATACCGAAAGGTACCAAAAAACAGTTCACCTATGGTTACATATACTTAGCTATATATTTTAAATGTCCCGGCCAAAGCTGTTCCTACCAAGATAGTTGAAGTATGAAAATCGTATGGTGCAACCAAAAGTTGTACGAAATGAAGCTTCCTTCGAACTGAAGGAAAATTGCTCCGGTATAGAGTTTAAAGATGACATTCTACAGATAATACTCCATCCTATAATAGATGAAAATTTATATTAGTGAACGAAGCAAGATACAGAAGATGGAAAAAGCAACAAAAAAGGTGAACTAGAAAATAGAAAGGATCAACCTTTAAACAAAGGTCCACTCTTTTAGGCTCAGTATCGATAGCCCAGTTAAAAACCAACAATGTCATTGTTTTCTGTAATGCATACAAACTTTAGTTCACAAAACCATTGTTGAGGAAATCGTTAACTGGTAACTGCTCGGTTGGTTGACGAGTAGGGGATTAGTAGGCTAATCGGCAAGTTAATCGGCCATTTAATCAATTAATCGGGCGATTTACCAGTTAATCGGCTCCTCAGTGACCCTACGAGTACGGATTAATCGGCAAGTTAACTGGTTAATTGGATGAATTCTTGAACAGAGCACAAAACAGCAAAAATCAAACGAAGATACTCTAATAAAAAAAATAGAACCTTTGGCATTACAGTGCAATGACGATTTTTTTTATACACGATATTTTGAGTAATATCTGTTGCAACCCGTAGCTCTCAGTCATGAAAAATACCATGCATGATCGACCGAAATAGAGATGCATTATAAGTCAAATCAAGCCTAACTCTCACAGTTCAAATGGTATTAACCTCGATACTCTAAGGACCATAATTTTCTTTAATTTACTTATCCTATTATGTCCTCCAGAAAAAGCTGCTAGGTATTGCACTATAATTAACCTAACTTTATATAAAAGGTAGAATAAGAAAAACTACTACAGTTTATGTTACTCACAATGTTATAGGGGTAGGGTGTGCATGCACTTCACATGGGTGAGTGTAACTGTGCTGACGCTGGTGCTCGCATTTTTCAGGATTTATTTCAGTCTTTTCTGATAGCGTTATATGGGTTGGGTGTGTGTGGGTGCATTCATAGGCGTGACTGTATGTGAGCATCTACGTTGTACTCTGCTGACCCCATTGCTCCCACTTTCCTGGATTTATTTATGCCTCTTTGGTGATATTTATTCAGTTGAAGGAGACGTCCCCGTCGACCACGAAAGCACGTGTGGTGATTTCGTCGGTTTCAAGATGTAGTCCTGGTTCAGTATCTCAAATGTTCTCACAAAGATAGGGTGTGCATGCCTGTGTTAATAGGGATGAGTCTATAATGCTGGTGTTCGAATTTTCCTGGATTTATTTTAGTCTCTCCTGATAGCGTTATAGGGGTTGGGTGTGTTGGTGCATCCATAGGGGTGAGTGTATGTGAGCATCTACGTTGTACTCTGTTGGGCCTGTTGCTCCCACTTTCCTGATTTATTTAAACCTCTTTGGTGATATTAATTCAGTTGAAGGAGACGTCCCCGTCGACCACGAAAGCACGTGTGATCACTTCGTCGGTCTTAAGATGTAGTCCCGGCGATCAGTATCTCAAATGTTTTCATGAAGATAGGAGGGATGAGTCTATATGCGTATATATGAGCATCGGCGTTGTACTGTGTTAAAAAAACAGTAGCAAACACGAAAAGAAAAACCTAATAGTAAATTAAATAAAAACCAACACGTGTCATGTAGGGAAGCACTCAAGGCAGAGTACTTCAAATGCATGACAGTGGAGCTAGCTGCTTGCGTGAGTGTATGTGAGCATCTACGTTGTACTCTGCTGACCCATTGCTCCCACTTTTCTGGATTTATTTATGCCTCTTTGGTGATATTCATTCAGTTGAAGGAGACGTCCCCGTCGACCACGAAAGCACGTGTGGTGACTTCGTCGGTTTCAAGATGTAGTCCTGGTTCAGTATCTCAAATGTTCTCACAAGGATAGGGTGTGCATGCCTGTGTTAATAGGGATGAGTCTATGATGCTGGTGTTCGAATTTTCCTGGATTTATTTTAGTCTCTCCTGATAGCGTTATAGGGGTTGGGTGTGTTGGTGCATTCATAGGGGTGAGTGTATGTGAGCATCTACGTTGTACTCTGTTGGGCCTGTTGCTCTCACTTTCCTGATTTATTTAAACCTCTTTGGTGATATTAATTCAGTTGAACGAGACGTCCCCGTCGACCACGAAAGCACGTGTGATGACTTTGTCGGTCTTAAGATGTAGTCCCGGCGATCAGTATCTCAAATGTTTTCATGAAGATAGAAGGGATGAGTCTATATGCGTATATATGAGCATCGGCGTTGTACCGTGTTAAAAAAACAGTAGCAGACACAAAAAGAAAAACCTAATAGTAAATTAAATAAAAACCAACACATGTCATGTATGGAAGCACTCAAGGCAGAGTACTTCAAATGCATGACAGTGAAGCTAGCTTAGCAGCTTTAATTATTTATTACTATACTAGATTGATCCATTAACATCCGTGTGACCTATGCTGCTATGCATAGGAATAATTTACCATGCAATAGGCATTGGTGCATTCTAAGTGGGTTTATTGCATTTAATTATGATATGCACACCTTTTCATAGTAAGTTATTTTTTGCTCATGCAGAAATTTCTCGCATAGTCAGACTGATATTTTACACAATATTCAGAAATTATACATTCAATTATGTGGCAAGTGCAATGACTGAGATATTCCTTGCTTAGCCAACAATTAGGAGAAAAATAGTTTTTTAGACGTTTTCTTGTGGTTGCACTCAAACATTTCTAATGCTCTGAGCAAAAAAGATAGATGCTTCAAAAAGAGTATTTCCAAAAGCATTTTAAATGGCAAATTTTCAAAGCATTTTGAAGTGTTGAACTTGTTAGTTTTGCCCAGGTCTCCATGAATGTGATTTTTCATTACTAAAATTTGCACGATGACGAAACACTAAGCAATGTTTGTTGTAAAAATAAATCTGATTAAAATTTATTATATATTTTTTCGAGTTTAATGTTGAGCATTTGAGCTCATAATTAGAGGAGCCTTTCACGAAACAGTTTTGCTAAGTCTCAATCCACTAAGACTTTGTTATGTCCTGGTCTATACTCCCTCAGTTCCATAATGTAGTGCATATAGATTTTTAGAAAAGTCAAACTTTACAAACTTTGACCAAATTTATAGAGAAAACTATTTATATCTACAATACCAAATATATAGAATATGAAAGTACGTCTTGTGATGTATCTAAGGATATGTATTTGGTATTCTAAATGTATATATTTTTCCCTACAAACTTGGTCAAAGTTGTTAAAATTTGACTTCTTAAAAAATCTATACGCACTACATGGTGCGGAGGAAGTACTATCTTCATTTGATCTTGTACGAAGATTCAGATATTTTTTTCTTTTTTCTTCTTTTACATAATATATCATTTCACCGAAACTTATTAAATCGAAGACCTAGCCGCACCGTTCACCTAAAGAGAGACACTGTTCGCGATGCCATATCCGTATGGTCACCGACCTACGTTGTCCTTGGGTTCAACGGGCTGGCCGGCCACGTACGCTCATCCGTGGCAGAGCGCTCGGCGCCTTAGCCATGGCGGCTTGGCACGTGGACACGATCTCAGGTGAGGCGCCCTCGTGTCCTCTCGCCGCTCAGCTCCTTTGTACCCGATGAAACGCCGCCGCTTTTCGCAGTTCTCTCTATCCTCTCTGCTTCCCACGTGTCGCTGTGTCAGCCTCCGTACGCCGCGTCGACCTCGACCGGCCGCTCAGCGGCAGCATTATAAGCGGACGTCGCCACGGTCGGCTGCCGATCAGGAACGAACAGGCGAACCAAGCCACTCACCATATCCAGCTCCACGCACCAGCTTTCTGAGAACACAGTCGACTGAGCCTGCCTCTCAAGCCACTGACAATGGCGTCGCAGCAGCAGACCCGGAAGGAGGCCGCGTCGAAGCGAGAGGAAGGCGGCCACGGCCTCGGCCTGGAGGAGATCGGCAAGTACCGCGCGGAGGCGCAGCAGAACTCGGCGGACGCTATCCGTGCCGCTCAGGAGCGGTACAACCAGAACCTGCAGCACGGCGGCGGCGGCGGCGGCGCCAGGGGGGCGGTGACCGTGACTCAGGCGCCCGGCGCCACGGTGGTCTCCTACCAGGAGCACAAGACCCTTCCCGAGGGCGCCCAGCAGGGCCGCGCACCGGACTCGGCGCGCGGGCACGGCGCCACGAAGGCGTCGTCTCGGGGCACCGAGAAGCAGGACGCCACGAAGCAGGAGGAGGGCCGTGGGCATGGCACGGCCCACAAGGAGCAGAAGGGCTCGGCGGCGATCAATCGCGGCGGCCACGACAAGCAGGGCAAAGAGAGCGTCGCGCGCGGCACCAACGCACCGGTAGGCGCCACGGTGGCGTCATCTCGGGGCGCTGAGAAGCAGCACCACACGAGGCAGGAGGAGGGCCGTGGGCATGGCACGGGCCACAAGGAGCAGAGGGGCTCGGCAGCGGTGACCCACGCCACCGAGGACAGGGGCAAAGAGGGCGACTCCGCGCTCAGCGCCAAGGACGCGGCCATGCACGCGCTCGGATTGACAGGAGACCAAACTGTGACCAAGGGCGTCGGAACCAAGGACGCCGGTGCGCATGGGGCGCAGATCCGTGGGCATGATACGGGCCACAAGGAGCAGAAGGGTTCGGACACGGCCACGCGCACGCTCGGCTCCACTGGAGACTACGCTGCGGCCAAGGGAGCCGAAGCCAAGGACGCCGGTGCGCATGGCGCGCAGGTCACCGCGGAAGGGACGCAGGAGGCCACGGCTACCGCAGCCGAGTACGCCAAACAGGCCGCAGCAAAGGCGAAGGAGGTCACGCTCACCACGGGCGAGATGGCGGCAGACTACGCTAAGACGGCCGCCGTGAAGGCCAAGGACGTCACGGTGAGCACCGGAGGGACGGCTGCGGAGTACGCCAAGGCGGCCGCCGAGAAGGCGAGGGAGGCGGCGCTGGCGGCTGGCAAGACGACGGCCGAGTACACGCAGCAGGCGGCGGTGAAGGGCAAGGACGTCACAGTCTCCACCGGCGGGACTGCCGCGGAGTACGCCAAGACGGCCGCTGAGAAGGCCAAGGACGCCGCGCTGGCGGCCGGCAAGACGACGGCCGAGTACACGCAGCAGGCGGCGGTGAAAACCAAAGACGTAACGTTGTCGACCGGCGCGCAGGCGGCGCAGAAGGCCAAGGAGGTGACCGCGGTCACGGCGCAGAAGGTGGCGGAGTATACCAAGGAGATGGCGGAGCAAGGGAAGGCCACTGCCGCCCAGGTAGAAGAGAAGGCGAAGGAGGCCGCAGCCTGCGCCGCCGACAAGGCGGAGGAGCCGAGCTTCGACACGAGCACGCAGGACAAAGCCAGGGGCTCGGCCGCAGAGGCAGCGGACAAGACCCGCGACACGGCCGCGCAAACCATGGGCAGGGCCAAGGACGCAACCGGAGAGAGGGGGGATAGGACCGGAAGCATGGCTGCCCAGGTGAAGGACACGACCGGAGCCATGGCGCAGAAGGCGACTGACACGGCAGCGTACATCAAGGACTCGGTGATGGGCGCAGCAGGAGGCACGGCGGACAAGACCCGCGACACCACCGGACAAACAATGGGCAGGGCCAAGGACGAGACCGGATACACGGGAGACAGGACCGGAAGCATGGCCGCCCAGGTGAAGGACGCGACCGGAGCCATGGCGCAGAAGGCCAGCGAGACGGCCGCGTACATCAAGGACTCTGTGACGGGCGCGGCGGGAGCCGCAGCAGACAAGACCCGGGACACCACGTCGCAGGTATCGCAGAGGACGGGGGAGGCTAAGAACAGAGCTGCGGAGACCGGCAAAAGCGCCACCGGCGGCGGCACGACCGGGACGGCGAAGGCGAAGGTACGTGCGCCGTCGTGTCCAGCCGCAAGCGTCCGATCCTACGGTGTCTGTGTAAGTGTGATGTATCCATAGTTGATGGCTCAGCTGTGATATGTGCATGCAGGGTGAAGGCACCGATGACACTAGGATCGTGGAAGACGTCCTGGAGGTGGTGGGCGCGACCGTGGAGGCGGTGGGCGCGACCGTGACCGGGCTAGCACAGCACACCAAGGGGATCGTCGCCGGCGAAGAGGAGCTCATCCCGGTCGAGGGGGAGGCCGGGAAGGTCGCTGGAGCCGGTGAAGGCAGGGAGAAATCCGAGTGAGCAGCAGATCGACGCGTCGCACGAGCCTGGGGTAGCTTGGTCTTGGTTGTGCTGTCACTTTGATCAGACACGTTAAGAGGGCGTTGTATATAGAATAATGTGTTGTACAGTATATAGTTGTAATAATAAGTAGTGCACTATATGGAGTGCTCAGTGAGTCGAATAATGGTCGTTTATATGTTAAGTGGGACTGTCCTGATGTTTAACCTGCTACTAGTACGTTTGGAAGCGCTCAGCTAATCGAATACTCAAATCTTATGAAATGAAATGTCTATATAGTGTGGTATATCCTGTATTTAGCCAAGTGAACTAGACAATCTTTCGTGTAAATCTGGGATTATACTACTTATCCAATTCAATATCAGAATGATCAAGCTCTATAGGGGGGGAATTTATGGAAGCGGATTTGTAGCGCCCGGGTGCTCCAGACCCCTATACGATCATTAAATTCAAAATAAAATGCAAGAAATTTGAAAATAGAACCTGGGATTTCATGAGCAGACCCCTATACGATCATTAAATTCAAAATAAAATGCAAGAAATTTGAAAATAGAACCTGGGATTTTGGGATATCAAACATGTGTTTCCGATCTACTTCCCTGTAAAATTTCATGAAAAATTCGTGGAGACAAAAATCTCCTATGTACAGAAAAAAGCTGTTTGTATGAATTTTTGTTCTCCTGGATATGTTCTATGGTATTTTTTGCACAAAACTTCACGCATGAGTATAGTGGGAACCCAGGTTTGATGTCCTCAAATTTTAGATTTTTTTGTTTTGTTTTTGTATTTTTTAGTTTAATATTCATATATGGGTGTGAAGCATCTAGGAGCTCCGGTGTATTTTTCGAAAACTCATCACCTTGGCTTAATTGATGGATCTTAATAGTTGAGGACCCGGATTTGGTGTCCGCGAAAATCCAATGGGTGTACGTTGGTAGATCATGCATCGTCCTAGTCTTTCTTCTTCTTTTCTCTTCGTTTTGTTTGTACAAGGCTTGATGGTTTCTATTAATGAAAATAGGAGAGGGGGTTCGCTTTATATATAAAAAGGAAATATATTGGGAATTAACCAGCAGGCAAAGATTACACAAGACTGATTAAGTTATGACAAAAACCAATCAAATGGATTATGGATAACACAGATGCCTCTGAAAAGGAGGTGCTAACATTGTTGTTGTCCATAGTTTTAAATAAGCAGGGCACAAAAGAAACAAGCTGGAAAACAACCAAGGAAGATTCATTCAGCTACTACCGCAAATCAAGCACAACAGGATCATGTCGCAGCCTACAGGAAAAAGTATCCCCCGCCTCCCCCCCCCCCCCCCCCCCCCCCCCCCCCCAAAAAAAACACCACCACCACAAAAAAAGGCAGTGCAAAACATGATCTTTCTGTTGGCATGCAAAATGTAACTTTTGAGGTAACCCCTGAATTCTTGAGTGTTGTAGTGCACTTTGATGAATGAATAAATAGCTTCAAAGGCCGTACACGAAAAAGTTCCATCGGTGGGAGACTACATGGAGATGAACACGATGAAACGATGGGCTTCACCTATCTATGCAGATTGTAGTGTCCTCTCTCTCTCTCTCTCTCTCTCTCTCTCTCTCTCTCTCTCTCTCTCTCTCTCTCTCTCTCTCTCTCTCTCTCTCTCTCTCTCTCTCTCTCTCTCTCTCTCTCTCTCTTAATATCACGAAGATACAAATTAGATTCAGCTTTTGCTCCAACAAAATGTCACAAAGACAACCAAGATGCACAACCCGAAAAGAAATGAAAAAAGAAAGTAAAAAAATAAATGCCTCGCCACCGTGATCGACTCATCTCAGTAGCAGCACACAAACCACCACCAAAGACAACATACAAAAAACAGAGAAGGTCTCCGACGCCTTCAAGAAGGAAACAATGCACAAGCGTCATCGTCGCCCGATTCAAGATCTTGGTTTTTCACCCTGGAGAAAGTCCGAGCTCTTAAAACAATATCTTCATGTAAGACCTTAAGTTTTCACCCTGAAACTCACAACTCGACACCCGAGGAGCACCACCAAAAATGAAATCTTGCAGTGCTGCTGCCCCCACTTGTCACTGTTGCTTTTAAAAGTTATCAAACACCTGGCTGACTTCATTGCTTCCAAGGCCCCCTCCGCCTTACTGATCCTTCAATCTCAACCACATGACATTCTCCACTGCCGTCTACACCATGGAAATCGAGATACCGACATATCCCATGGTTTCAACAAACAACAGAGCTTCGCGTCGTGCCCTCATGGAAGCTGCGTAGGCTGATATGGATGCACACGGCCAGAATCTATCCGATCCTGATATTCTTGTGCAAGATCTCCTTCAGCAGTTTCGGAACATGTTGACGGCCAGATTGAGGAGGACCGATCATGTAGATCGTTATCGTGATGCGATAAGAGTACTAGGATCACCACCACACCGCTGCCTCCACTACGCCAACGCCATCGCCGCCACGACGGAGGACATCGGCCCGTGCAGCCCACAGCCCGCGCCGCTAGCGGAAGACGGACACCAGATCGAGGCGAATCCCGATCCACCGCCACCCCCTCGCCTGCACGATCTGCCGGCCCCGAGCGCTCTCAGTCAATTCCAGTGGGAACGAGCACGCCATGCACCGTCCCTCGAGCTGCCGATCCCGAGCGCTCGCAGCCATCTCCCGGGGGGAACGGGAACGCCCTGCACCATCTCTCGAGCCACAGCTCCCCGCTCGAGTGTCCGGGCCAGGATCCACACAGGGGCCATCAACCAGGAGGACACCCAGTGTGGCCTGGCCCTCCTCGACGCCAAGATGCAGGACGTGGGAGAGGCCCCCGATAACCAACACGATGGCCTCCCTCCTAACCATCGCGCCAAGAGCCGAGAGGCACCAGATCCCGGCTGCCCCCTTCACCGGCGAAGCCCGGCTTTGTCTGGCGGCGGCCTCGGGGGGCGACGAGGGGCGGGAGTAGTAGGGATAGGGGCGGCGGTGGAGCGGTTAGGGTTTCGCCCCTTGGTCGCCTGGAGGAGGCGTACCAGTGGTCGGGTCCTCTCTCTTGGTTATACTTCAATTTCTTTCGTTCACTGCCCAAGGGAGGCGAATGTTGTCTCTCATGAATTAGGTAGGCTAGCGGGTTCAATGCCACCCTTGACATGATTAGAGGAACCGCCGGCATCAATTGTAAGGTGGCTGGTGGATGATGCAATTGTCTTTTGATTAAGAGAAATAAAGTTACTCAAGTTTCAAAAAAAATGTTTACACTCTTAATTTTATGATATATTTCCATCGTCCTGTGGAATGCATATATTTTACTCTCTTACTTATTTTGAGATGGTAAGTAATATCGTCGGTGAATTCATATATGGTCACTAATCACCTAGATTAACTGATCAACGGGTACATCAAAAACCTGCTGATAGTAACTGGATGTATGCATGGTAACAAATCACATCTTTTCTTTTGGCTGCGGAAATGCATGGTAACAAATTGCACATTCATAATCTGCAGGTACTACGTACTATAATTGGGTGATGGCCAGCTATAACGCACGCTCACCAAATCGTCATGCATGCATGGAATGTGGCATCCTTTTATTAAAATTATACTACCCTCTACATATATATAGGTCGGCCAGAGGGATCCATGGCCATTGCCTCTCACTTCTCATACTTCATTCGGTTTCCAGAAGCTGAAGATCAAACATGAGAGTGGGCGTGTGCATGGTTGCTCTCTTGTTCATCGGATGCCTTGTTGCGGTCGGACAATGTAAGCATAAAATGATGCCTCCGGTTGTTCTAGAGCTACCCTCTTCGTTTCTTTACTTTAGTGCCCTCTCTGTCTCAAAATTCTTGTCTTAGGTTTGTCCAGATACAGATGTATCTAGTCATGTTTTAATGTTAGAAACATCAGTATCTAGCCAAATATAAGACAAGAATTGAGACGGAGGTAATATTACTTTACAAAGGTAGTACTTTGCATACTAGGTTTGCCTTAAGTTAATTTTATACATTGTGATCTAACAACAACAGCTACATATATATTGCGTGTGATGGTATATAGGTGGTCTTGTGGCTGCAAGAAGCAACCAAGAAGATGGTGGCAACATAACCGCGAACGCCAGCGCTGTGGATCCGTCGTTGAATGAAAGCAAGCTCACCTTGAAGTGGTGTGTCAAGAGGCACTGCGGTCATAGTTGGTTCGTTATTAAAATCTGTCACGGCTGTGCCACGCTGCCGGGCAGTCCGTGTTGGCGTGGTATAGACGAATGCCAAGCAAATTGCCCAACATGCGATCCTTATTGCCCGCCTGCATCAGCGATGGAGCTACACGCATAGAGGGATGCTTACACACAGGCGTCGATCGTGTCATGGTCGCTACTATTATCTTCGTCCCAAATTACTTGTCTTAAATTTATCTAGATAATTATGTACTGAACACTAAAACGTGTCTAGATACATCCGTATTAGATAAATCTAAGACAAATTATTCGGGACGGAGGGAGTATTACATAAAGCTAGTTCAGTGTTGTTGAGATGAAATAATGTGCTGGTGTACCCTGTCTATGCGCAATGAAAAATTATACTCCAGTACGAGTTAACGACCAATTTGGGTAAACCATGTTGATATTTTGGCATCGTCAATGTCTTCTTTTTGTTCAACCTAACTGGGTTCTTTTTGTCAATTTTTTTTCCCCGCCCTCCATTTCTGGATTGTTCTCCCTCGATCGCACCCCCTTCACCCCCACCTGCAAACTGCAAAGAGAAAATTCTTGACAAGGCAACCAATCCTGCCATTTGTTGGTTATTTTGCTTATTGTTTATCGATCTCATCTGGTAGCACACGGAGCTGAGGACGGTGTACATGGCCGAGCGAGCTGCTGTCACCCAGTGCCTCCAGAACAATCTAGAGCAATATCATCACCAAATTAGCCTCCACTTTTGAACCATATTACTCCCTCTGTAAACAAATATAAGATGTTTTAGGTCACTAGTGACCTAAAACGTCATACATTTATTTATTATGAAGGTAATAGCAAGTAGTAGTAGTATATAACAAGCAGCTGATGCAAATCAATGTGGTCATGGAGAACAAATCCATAAAGAGTTATTCGGGGCCGGTGCTCCTTCTTCTTACTGGACCGACATTCGGCTTCTCTTGTTGCATGGTCATCTTCGTCCTGGAGGTCGTCCCCAAGAAAGCCATCGTGGCCATCGCTTCTCTTCATGCTCGCATCAATCTCCTTGCAACCAGCATTCTCCTTGCAAGGTTGAGATCACTTAACAGGTGTTCCACCCCCTTGATTCAGGCTATCGCCACCGTAGTTGCCAGGGCCCAGGAGCAGCATTTTTGTATCCACCACCACCCCCTGTGTAACAAAATCAAACAAACGCCAATTCATCGAGTGCACAACTATCACATAAGCTGAAAAGTTTTAAACACAAAACCTAAACGACACCAAAAATAAAAGAATGTCCACAGGTCAGCTATACACATACAAACCAGTAATACTAAAAGAATGTTTACAGGCCCAGCCGGGAAAAGGAAACATATTAGGAAATGAACCAGCAGGCAAATATTATACAAGACCAATCAAGTTACTGACAAAAACCAATCAAATGGATTCTGGATATCACAGACGCCTTGAAACGGAAGTGCTAATATAACATTGTTCTTATTCATAAAATTAGATCAGGGCACAATAAGAAACAAGCTGCGTAACAAGTGGACAGCATTAAAGAAGACTCGTTCAGCTGGTAGCACAAATCAACCACAACGGGATCATATACCAGCCTCCAGGAATAAAATACCAAAAAATCTACAGTTCACAGTGTGCAACATCAGGAACGAACAATAATGAATCAACAAAACAGCAATTCATCCACTGGACATCTATCACATAAGCTGAAAAGTTTTGAACAGAAAATCTCTATCAGAGCAAAATTCATACTGATGTTTTAAGTATAATCTTAAACTAATACCATGCAATAGCATATAGTAAACCAGAAGATGACAGGAACGAAACTGCTATTCTCTTACCAAAAACGCAGAACAACCGATTGCCACCGTTAATGCCACTCACGATATTTTTATTACCCATCCATCCTTTTGGATGAAGAACAAGTTAGGCCATTCAAAAATGACACAGTCCATTCAAGTTAGCAGCAGCAAGATACCTCCTCGACGGCACCCTCACGCCCAAGGTGGGCGACTTTGGCCTCGCAAGCCTCTTCAACCATGCCGACAAGCATGTCTCTCTGTCCCACGGGCGCAGCACTTTCGGGTACGCCGTACCGGAGGTTTGGATGGAGCTACACATCACCGAGAAGTGTGCCGTCTACAGCTTCGGCATGCTGCTCCTGAAGATCGTCGAGCATGGTAGTAACCAAGACGCCGATGCCACGCCAAAGAGCAGCCAGCAATGGTTCCCCATGGTCGCATGGGCCAGGTACGAGCCGGCGAGCTGATGGAGCTCATGGTGGCAAGCCAACGGTCCACCATGACCGCGTTGCAGAGGGCTGGTGGAGAGGATGTGCAAGGTGGTGTTCCGTTGCGTGCAGCAGAGGCCGTCAATGAGAGCGGTGGTGAAGATGCTCAAGGGCGAGACGAAGATCACTCCGCCTTCCAACCCATTCAACAGCATCTCATGGAGCCGGCGGCGAACCTGCGGATGGCAATGGCGAACGATGTAAACACAGCATCATCAGTTTCAAAAAATGTCGTCTTGTTTTGACCGTTGGCGTCTCCAGTATTACCACGGAAGAACCATGCTGAGAATTGCACTGAACAAATCCAAGCAGGCACTCAAAATGCACTACAGAATTCAGCCTAATTACTAGCATATATATTATAGATAACCGAGTTGATAAATATAGATGATGGTGAGGACTTCGTATGTACCTTAATCATGACGCTAGTGTACATGATAATAAAGTAAGATGATGGTGGTTTAGATGTGGAGGAGTAGGCGGCAGCATCTGTTGATGCAGGAGATGTAGCATGGAGTAAACCTGCGCTCTGTCAGGGTGGCATCCATCCCACGACATGAAGCTGTGAGCATCGCGCCCCACCTGCACCATGCTCTGTCCGCTAGTCACCCCTACTCCCCTCTCCCTCATCAGCCACCGCATCCGCGCTGCTGTCTCGCCAGCGCCGGGCACGCCCATCGACATCAGGTACCCTGCAGCATTGCCCGGCTCCAACTCCAGGACGCGGCAGGCAGCATCACGGCTGACCTTCGAGTCCCTGCCATGGCCTCTGCAGGCGCTTAGCAGCGCGCTCCAGGCTGCTGGACTGCTGCTGGTGGATATCCTCTCCTCAATGACCCTAGCGGCCCCCTCAAGGTCCCCTGCACGCGCGAGCATGTCGACGACGCACGATAGGTGCTCCACCTGCGGCTCTTCCAAGTGTGTCACCGTCATCCTCTCGAAGCAGGCCACCCCCTCCTCCACCAGACCTCCGTGCGCGCATGCCGACAGCACGGCCAGCATCGTGACACCGTTCGGCGTGATGTCCCCTTCCTGCTCCATCCTGTTGAGGAGAGCGAGGGCATCACGTGCGCGACCGTTCATCCCCAACGCGCCGATCATGGAGTTCCAGGTGAGCACATCCCTTCGAGGCATCACATTGAACACCCTTGTCGCCGCAGCCAGGTCGCCGCATTTTCCATACATGTCCACCAGAGCGTTGCTGACGTCCCGCTCCAAGGCTAGCCCACTCCTGAGTGCAACGCCATGGGCGCATCTCGACGCTGCCATCTCTGCACAGTCTGCACATGCCTCGAGGATGCTCAGTATGGTGACCGAGTTGGGTGTCTCCCCGGCCTCCCTCATCGCGACGGCGCACGCGACCGCCTCGCCCGGCCGGCCGTTGTGGGCGCATCCAGCGATGACGGTGCTCCACGTGACGATGTTCCTCTCGGGCATGCCGCGGAACAGCCTGAGCGTGTGCTCAAGCAGGCCACACTTGGCGTAGGCGTCCAGCAGGGCGTTCAACAGAGGCAGGCCTGACGAGGACAAGAGGAGCCCCCTCCTGACGGCCACGGCATGGACGGACCTGCACCACATGGCCTGGCCGCCCTCGAGCCTCTTGCACAGCTGAAGCAACACCACCAGCGTCGTCTCGTTGAAGCCGATGTCGCCCTCTTTCAGCAATGACAAGGAGGAGGCGAGAAGGTCCAGCGCATCGGCAGTGCGACCGGCGCGCGCGAGTCCAGAGAGCATGGTGTTCCAGGACACCACGTTCCTGCACGGGATCACGTCGAACACCTTCCGGGCGGACCGCAGGTCGAGGCACCTGGCGTACATGTCGACGAGCGAGTTGTCGATGAAGACATCGCTGCTCCGCAGCCCACGGTGCTCCGCGACGGCGTGCAGGGAGGCTCCGAGCGCCAGGTCCTCGAGCTCGGCGCACGCGCGGAGGGCGACGACGAAGACGACCCCGTCCGGCTCTGGCACGCCGGTGCCGCCAGCAAGCATGTCCCTGAACATGCGCAGGGCCTGGGAAGCCGAGCCCCCCGCGAGGTGTGCCCGCATCATGGAGGTCCAGGACGCGACGTCCCGGAGAGGCATTTCGTCGAACAGCTTTGCCGCAGCAAGGGAGTCGCCGGACGTTGCGTAGGAGGCCAGCAGGGAGTTGGGGACGGTGCAGCCCCCCGGGCGGAAGTAGGCCGCCTTGAGGAGGCAAGCGTGCACTTGTACTGCGGCGGGGGGATGCCGCGCGGGCGCGCGGCGGAGGAGCGCGAGGAGGGTGGCCGGTGTGGGCGGGAGGTGGGCTGTGTTGTGGGTGGTGGGGGTCGAGGGGCAGCAGAGGTGGGCGACGGCGAGGCCCGGGCCAGCGGCGCCGAGGTTGCGCCGCACCGCTGCTGCTGCCGCCGTTCCGATTGCCATTCCGACGAACGGAGAGAGAAGGGTAGCAGAGACGGACGCATCAGCATAGCACAGAGCCTTTGCTCTGCACCGTCGGATCCCAATTCCATGGCTCCCATTTATCTCCAACCTCCAGCCACCTGCCGGCGGAGTCGCTGGAACCTGTCCATGCTTGAATTGGACCAAGGATTATACTGGCATTGTGTTTTTGTATGCAAACGAATTCATTTGTGTGATGGGATATTGTTGACAAATATCATGTTATTTTGCATAAGTTCCAATTTGCTCAACATTTTTGATGGATTTTTATAAGCTCGAATTTCGAATTGGAGCATCAACAGGATACAAATATAATGAACACATACCCGTCTATGTATAATTAGAATACACACGGTCAATAGCAACACACAAAAACACGTCCATAAATAGCAAAATCATATAAGATCAAAACTATGCATAGACAAGGAAAAATATATAAAAAAACAATCATTCGCGATCAGCTAACGATAACAATAATTATATCGTCACCAACCATCTCATGACACCACAAAGACAACTAGATTGTTCAGCAGCAACACCTTTAGAAAGGTATGACGCTCAAGCACCATCGTCACCGAATTCATGGGGTTAGAATCTAGGGCTTTTACTTTGAAGAAGTAGTCCGAGCATATTCGAACAATACCTTCAACAATGACACGACGCATAAACATCGGCATTGCTAGTTATAATCAATCCAGGTCAGTCCTAGACGCTCTAGCCACTTCCTCGCTCGACGTAAAAGTTTCGCCAACTGCTGAAATATCTACCTCTCCGACCAAGAGCCGCATTTCTCCTGTTTCCTTCTTCCTTCCTAAGCGCTCTAAGTACTTCCTCGCTTTCTTGTTCGCTCTCTCCGTCTCGCACCCGACCACCGCGGACGCCATGGTCTCCTGGAATGACGCCCAAGCGGTTCCTCCTCCCACGGCGAATCTCTCACCAGCCATGTATTCCTCTCTTCTCTCTCTCGCTCACTTACGCTTAGAGTTATGATTTGGAATTGCGGATTTTAACACGGCGACCGATTTGATCCATTTTTTCCGTCGTAGCTTCCTAGGACCATCACTTCCAAGGAATGAAGCGGGGGAGCTGGAGATCTGCATGCTCGTTGTCAGCATCAATATCCATGCGTGAAGTTAGTGGCTTTTGAATATATGGACAATGAGAGGAAATTCCTGGCATGTGCAGAGAAGGTTAGCCTCGCTTTTGTTGATAGAAATCATTTGTTATATTAAATGTGCTTCAGACATTGCCACTGTGATATTTTATTCTGAATGTGATTAAGACACTGTCGGAGTTCTATGTGAGTGCTATTTTAATTAATGGCATTAGTTCTATATTATAATATTCTGGATCGAACTGACGACAATGCTATTTTAATTAAAGTTATCAGTTCTATGTTATAGAATTTGTGCTTGTACAAACATGTTAGTATTAATTTGATGTTATTCAAACATTCTCGCTGTGTTGTAGTAGTTATATTTAGCTTCCCTATAAAATTGGCAATTTTTTTATTACACATGACGAAGAAATTGTAGTGTTGTTGCAGTTAATTTTAGCATCTGATGTTCCTATATTTGGTTGTTGTCTCACTAACAATTAACTCATTTGCACATTGATTTTTTTTAGAAGAGATGTCACAATTAATGTGTTTCTTCACCGTTTCAAAAGTTATATGAGGTGATTTTCTAAGTTGTTAGAAACCATTTTTTCCTATAATTGTAATCTGATTTGGTTTTAAATATTATAGGATGAACGAAAGTGTTCTTACCTGGAGTGGGTTGATCCAGAGTGGCCGCAGTCTCTGAAGATGTGCCTAGTAAAGCTTTGGAGCATGTATAAGGAAGAGAATAGAGATATGCTTAGAGTAAATGCTGTCAATGCTGAAGAAAATTTCAAGATACTGGAAGAAAAGAGGAAGATGGAGAATGATATCAGATTCTATAAATTAGGCTTTTCTAAGATGGTGTGTGAGAAGGAGGAGGCACTTTTCGAGTTGGACAGTGTAAAATTGGCTCTTACTGAACTGAAAGCTAAGCCGAGGAAGAAGATTTTCGTTGATATTTGAAGCACAACTTCTTCCTAGGTGGTTTTGGTAATTAATAACAAAATATATCTCATTGGACTAATGATCTTATCAAGCATATTTCAGGAAAAGTTCAATAAATGAATTGGCAAAGGATTGTGAGGAGATCCCCTAGATGCAAGGAACATCAAATGGCAACAAGCTTCAAGACTCTACATTTTGCATTTTGTGAGAAATCACATTTGAGTCCATAGGAAATCCAAACTATTAAAAGGGGATGAGGTATCCATGATGATCTGGTTGCTCAAGTGCTTAGAGTTAGCGACCAAAAAAACTCATGATTCTCCCACAAAAATATTTTGTCAAAACCCTAACACTCAAATTCGGTGCCACCAATATTTCCTATTCGGCCCTACCGAGTTTCACCCTAGACAGAATCCAGAGCCAAACCCTAAACCTCTCGGTGACACCAAGTTTGATTTCGGTGCAACCAAAATCAGTGACCAACTTTTGGGTATCCATTTTCTAAGAATCAGAATTTCCGAGTTTTAGGAATCGGTGCTACCGAAACTAGGAACTGCCTAGGCCAGCCAAAATTAGACTCACCGAGATTTATATATCAGTCTCATCGAAACGCCAAAAGTTGCCACATTTTGCACTAGTCGGTGCAACCGAGTTTTTGCTTCGGTTTCAGCAAGTTGGGCAATAATGTTGTAATGGTTGGATTTTTGGAGAAGCCTATATATACTCCTCCACGTCCCTCTCATTCGGTGAGAGAGCACTCAGAACAGACCAACACTTGCCCCATCCATTTTCTGAGAGAGAACCATCTACTCATGTGTTCAGATCAAGATCTTCCACTCCAACCATATGAATCTTGATTTCTAGTCTCCCCAAGTTGCTTTCCACCCAATCATCCTCTTCTACCAAGCCAAATCGGTGAGAGAGTGATTGTGGGTTGAGGAGACTATCTTTTGAAGCACAAGAGCAAGGAGTTCATCATTCATACCACATCTATTACCTTTTGGAGAGTGGTGTCTCCTAGATTGGTTAGGTGAGTTGAACCAAGAAGTTTGTAAGGGCAAGGAGATCGCCTACTTTGTGAAGATCTACCCCGAGTGAGGCTAGTCTATCGTGGACGTAAGCCATGATGGAATAGACAAGGTTGCTACTTTGTGGACCCTTATGGGTGGAGCCCTCCGTAGACTCTCGCGACCGCTACCCTCCGTGGGTTGAAGTCTCCATCAACGTGGACGTACGATAGCACCACCTATCGGAACCACGGGAAAAATTCTTCGAGTCCCCATTGCGTTTGATCCTCCTATCCCTTCCCTCTACTTATATGTGCATGTCTTTACTTTCCGCTGCTATACTTTTAGACTTGCATGTGTAGGGTGTGCTTGACTTGATATAATTGCTAAAACTTGCCAACCTTTAAAATTGGGAAAAGGCTAGATTTTTATTTTGGTCAAGTAGTCTAATCAAAACCCTCTAGACATACTTTGGATCCTACAAAAAGTGGTATCAGAGCTTTGGTCTCCATGGCATTGGTTTCACAACCTACGAGAGTATGGCGTCTAGTGAGGGAAATTATCATCGTAGAGGTCCATATTTTGATGGTACAAACTTTGTTAGTTGGAAGCACAGAATGAAAATGCATATTCTTGGTCATAACCCCACCGTTTGGGTTGTTGTTCGTGTTGGATTGCAAGGTGAATTCTTTGGTAATAGAAAGGAACCGGATCGTGAAGCGACCGCGGAAGAATTGAAGATGTTGCAATACAACGTTCAAGCATGCGACATTCTATTCAACTGCCTATGCCCCAAAGAGTTCAACAAGATAAGCCGTCTTGAGAATGCAAAGGAAATTTGGGATACTTTGGTTGATATGCACGAAGGAAACTAATCCGTCAGGGAATCTAAGTTGAATGTGCTACAAAGTCAACTTGACAAGTTCAAGATGAAGGATGGTGAAGGAGTCGCGGAAATGTACTCTAGGCCTGCTCTCATCACAAATGAGATTACTGGCTCAGGAAGTGAAGAGATGACTGACAAATTGATCATCAAGAAGATCCTTAGAGCCTTGGATGGAAAGTACGACACCGTGTGCACATTGATCCAAATGATACCAAACTACAAAGATCTCAAGCCCACGAAAGTCAATGGAAGGATTGTTGCTTATGAAATATCACTCAAGGACAAAGAAGAGCTTCACACCAAGTCAAGCGGTGCATACAAAGATACAAGTGACACTCCCGCTACCTCAAGTGATAACCTTGTTACCAATGAAGATAAGCCTCATGGTCAAGAAGTTCAAAAAATTCTACAAAAATAGAGGCAAAGAGTGTCGGTGTCAAAACCGGCGGATCTCGGGTAGGGGGTCCCGAACTGTGGATCTTGGATCGATGGGTAACAGGAGACAAGGGAGACGGTATTTACCCAGGTTCAGGCCCTCTTGATGGAGGTAAAACCCTACGTCCTGCTTTGTTTTGTATTGATGATGGGGTGTCGAGTACAGAGTTGATCTACCTCGAGATCGTATGTAGTGGTCTAAACCCTAAGAGCTATGATTGTAATATCTGATGATCTGATTCTCCCTAATGACTAGCCTGGCCTCGGCTTATATAACACACTAGAGGCCTAGGATAACAAGAGTCCTAGTCGGCTACGTCGGTGGAGAGGAGTCCTTGTCTTGATCACCAAGTCTTGTGGAATCTTCCTCATATGCATCATGGGCTGTCCAAACTGGTCCATTAGTGAACCGCCCTGGGGGTCCTCGGCCCTCCCCACTGGTTGGGAGACGACGTGGTGAGTACGCCCTAGTCCAGGACACCATCAGTAGCCCCCTGAACCGGTCTTCAAGTTGGGGACGCTCCTCGGTTTTTCTGAACAGTTCTTTGTCTTCGGCCGTCGGTCTTGAAAATTGGTTCAATAAATCTCCCTGTCGGTGTCAAAACCGGCGGATATCGAGTAGGGGATCTCGAACTGCGGATCTTGGATCGGTGGGTAACATGAGAGAAGGGAGACGATATTTACCCAGGTTCGGGCCTTCTTAATGGAGGTAAAACCCTACGTCCTGCTTTGTTTTGTATTGATGATGGGGTATCGAGTACAGAGTTGATCTACCTCGAGATCGTATGTAGTGAATATAAGATTGTCTATTGACTAGCCTGGCCTTGGTTTATATAATGCACCGTAGGCCTAGGGTTTAGAGGAGTCCTTGTCTTGTGCGCCAAGTCTTGTGGAATCTCCCTTGTATGCATCATGGGCTGCCCAAAGTGGCCCATTAGTGAATCACCCTGGGGGTCCTCGGCCCGACCCATTGGTCGGGAGACGACGTGGTGAGTACCCCCTAGTCCAGGACACCATCAGTAGTCCCCTGAACTGGTCTTCAAGTTGGGGACGCTCCTCGGTTTTTCCGAACTGTTCTTCGTCTTCGGTCGTCGGTCTTGAAAACCGGTTCAACAAATCTTCCCATCTCCGATCTTGAGGATCGCCGAGGTGTATCCGAAGAGTTCACACGTCGGGCATCCGAGGAGCCCTTTAAGTTTTTGGCCTTTATCGATGCCTTGTTATTTTTTACGCCATACCTCGGGTTTGAAGTGTTTCCCGTGCGGCAGTATCCTCTTGCGTCCGAGCTCCAACGCCGAACTGTATCCGAGGTGTCTTTTTGCAGCAGAGCTCCAACGATGGTCGGCATCCGAGGTGTCATAGATTACCTTGGTTTCTGAAAAAATTGAAAGAGTTTATCCGAGCTTAATGCCGGAAACAATCTTTTATGGAGCCAGCCATTCGCATCCGAGCTTTATGCCGGACTGCTTCCGACGTGTCTCCGATCTTGAGCTTTATGTTGGACTGCTTCCGAGTTCCAACGCCGGACTGCATCCGAGCTCCAACGATGATCAGCGTCCGAGGTGTCATAAATTACCTTGGTCTTTAAAAATGTGAAGGAATTCGGCCGAGCTTAATGCCGGAAATGCCCTCTATGGAGCCAGGCACTTGCACCCGAGCTTTATGCCGGACTGCTTCCGAGGTGGTGCACCACCCCTACTGTGGGCTGATTTTTTGATTGGTGCAATTTATTCTCTGCCAAGATATATAGCCAGTAGCCCTCAAGGTGCGTGTCGGTCTAAAACCCGGGATGCATCTAAAGGATAAAACAAAACCACTAATCCCAGTAGCCCCTAAAACCCAGGTTGATTCGCGAAATCGGACTGGGGATCAGCTCCTAGCTCGACAGCATACTTAGGAACTGAAACATAGTGTGCATAGTCCTCGAGATTTAGGTTGGGTGCGGCCGACCAACCTAAGGATCATAATCTCCTCGAAAACTATTATGCACTTGTTGTGTACGTTTTGACAACGTCGAAGTACAGATCGGCAGGAAAGATGCCGAATTGAGGGTCGAAAAAGATTTCCCGAGCAGAACTACCACGCCGAACACCTCGAACAAGACGATGTCCCGCCTCCTGAAAGAAAAACATTAAAATAGGTTAAAGGCGCCATAAGCCCGGAAAACCAAGAAACTTTAGCAAAAACTTTACATCCGAACTAAATCAAATTTCTTGGTGCCAATCCGAAAATTGGTCTTAAAATTAATATGTGCTTCGGTCATGCTTTAACATGATACATCCGATCTCCAGACTTCAAGCGGGTCAGCCTTCGGCTTCAACCTCCTATCCCAAAGGCGGAGTGCTTCTCAGGCCAGTTTAGCGAACTAAACTCTAACGGCTTTAGAGAGAAAACAGGCTACCCGACTATTGACCAAACACTCGCGTCGGAAAAAGGAGTAGTAGAAAAAGACTTTGCAACGACCAAGAAGAAAACAACATTTATTATAAAACGGCTCATATAAATTTAAGAGCCCCCAGTTAACATGGGAAAAAGAAGTGTTTTTAACAAACGACGCTATTAACAAGCTAAGTTTTTAACAAGCAACTTTTTTGTTTAACACAAATATAATGCTAGGTTGAACAACACAGAAATTAAAGATTGAAAAAAGGTTGAGCATGAAAGCGACTAAGCTGGTTAATGTGCTCGGTGTGACGTGTGCCGAGCTTGTAGCGGGTCAAGGTACCAGCCCCCAAGGCAGTCACGAGGTAGCCGATGAAGAGCTCAGGTTGATGAAGTGGCGACGCAGTACGACCGATGTGGCGAGGCAAAGCCCTTGGTCCAGCCGAGGTGATGAAGCTGGTCGGCTGGTGACGCCGAAGTCCAAGGAGTAGGTTGATGAAGAGATGGCGAAGCCCCCGGTCTAGCCGAGGTGACAGAGCAGGTCGCTGGTGATGCCGAAGTCTCATGCCAGCCGAGGTGTCGAGGCAGGTCGGCATGGTGGACGTGGGCTTGAAGAAACGACGGCACGGCGATGCCGACGCAGGTCAGAATTTGTGACACGGTCAATGCTGGCTTGATGAAGCAACAGAGCGCCCGACCCATACAACCCGCGGATGATGAGGTTCTCCTGATGATTATTCGGCCCTCGCAATGCCGAACTTTTGGTCGGCTGACCGAGATGATGAGAAAATTTCCTTCAAAACGGGCGTCCGACAACCCGTTCATGAAAGAGATGAATTCGGGTCGGATTCGTTTTCGTGTAGAAAATAGATCCAAAAATCATTGTACTCATCGGACGTTTCCCGGAGTTTGGACGGTCGGATCGAGCTGAAATATTGAGGGGTGATCGGTATAGGAATTCCGCAGCCGATGAATGGTGGGATTTTCCAACGGATATCTGAGCTAGATACTGGACACCTCGCCCTAAACTCATCCAGATTCCCGTCCAGATTCGACAGGGCTCTAGTATATTGGAGATTGCCGGAGATTTCTCCATCGGAACGCGACGAAATTTTGCAGGGTTGTTGTAGATACAATTCCTCAAAATTCCACTGAAGCAATCATCAAAGCGATGCTCGAGGAAACGGGGACGACGAACACAGATTCGCTGTCCGAAAAAAAACCCGTTGCCAATCTGCAGACGAGCCATCGATCCTTCTGGCGATCCCAGGACGGAACTCTCAATTAAAGTACAAATGTCGGTGTCAAAACCGGCGGATATCGGGTAGGGGGTCCCGAATTGTGGATCTTGGATCGGTGGGTAACAGGAGACAAGGGAGACGATATTTACCCAGGTTCGGGCCCTCTTAATGGAGGTAAAACCCTACGTCCTGTTTTGTTTTGTATTTGATGGGGTGTCGAGTACAGAGTTGATCTACCTCGAGATCGTATGTAGTGAATATAAGATTGTCTATTGACTAGCCTGGCCTCGGTTTATATAATGCATCGTAGGCCTAGGGTTTAGAGGAGTCCTTGCCTTGTGCATCAAGTCTTGTGGAATCTCCCTTGTATGCATCATGGGCTGCCCAAAGTGGCCCATTAGTGAATCACCCTGGGGGTCCTCGGCCCGACCCATTGGTCAGGAGACGACGTGGTGAGTACCCCCTAGTCCAGGACACCATCACTCCCCATCACTGATCTTGAGGATCGCCGAGGTGAACCCGAAGAGTTCACAAGTCGGGCATCCGAGGAGCCCCTTTAAGTTATCGGCCTTTATTAATGCCTCATTATTTTTATGCCACAACTCGGTTTTGAAGTGTTTCCCGTGCGGCGGTGCCCTCTTGCGTTCGAACTCCAACGCCGAACCGCATCCGAGGTGTCTTTTTGCAGCCGAGCTCCAATGCCGAACTGCATCCGAGGTGTTATAGATTATCTCGGTCTTGAAAAAGTTGAAGGAGTTTATCCGAGCTTAATGCCAGAAATAATATTTTATGGAGCCGGCCATTCGCATGCGAGCTTTATGCCGGACTGCTTCCGAGCTCCAACGATGATCAGCGTCCGAGGTGTCATAAATTACCTCGGTCTTTTAAAAAATTGAAGGAATTCAGCCGAGCTTAGTGCCGAAAATGCCCTCTATGGAGCCAGCCACTTGTGCCCGAGCTTTATGCCGGACTGCTTCCGAGGTGGTGCACCACCCCGACCGTGGGCTGATTTTTTTGGATATTTTCGATTGGTGTAATTTATTCTCTGCCGAGATATATAGCCAGTAGCCCTCAAGGTGCGTGTCGGTCTAAAACCCGGGATGCACCTGAAGGATAAAATAAAACCACTAATCCCAGTAGCCCCTGAGACTCCGGTCGATTCGCGAAATCGACCTGAGGATCAATTCCTTGCTCGGCAGCATACTTTAGGAATTAAAATGCGGTGTGCAGTAGCCCCCGAGACTCAGGTTGGGTGCGGCCGACCAAGCCGAGGATCGAATCTCCTTGGAAACCATATTGCACTTTGGATTTGCTGCATTGAATAGGCAATGCAGTAGCCCCGAGCCTTAATTTAGGCACGGGTGGTCGAATTAAGGATTGATATTTGTTTGACACAAAATTTGTTACGTTTGACACAATTTATGTGTAATGATTTTATGTATCCAAGTACTTTACATCATTAATGCTCAGATCCGCATTGTACAAGACTTTGTTGACCGACCGTCGGCTTCAACCTCCTCGGCCAGTAGCCGAGAAGTGTTTGTCCTACTTTATAAAGCCTTTATAAGGGCAAAGATTTACGACAAACAAGGCAATCCGGCCATACGGTTTTATAAACAAAGGTACGCAGAGAGATATGTTATATTACTATGTAAGAAACATCTTCTGGGAAAAATAGTTCATTTATAAGTTCCTTTTCCCAGGATATCATGTTGACCATGATCGTGGAACCTCAACTCCGATCAATGTGGGAGGAAAATATTGAGGATTTAGTTCGGGGAATGTTCCCGAACTCTATGGACTTTAATGAACCGAAATTTTCACTTCTGTCATTGCCGACCAATTATATTCTTAAGATGGCTAGCTTTTGGCTTCACCCAGTCTGAGGTACTAATCCGGATGACCCGGAAGTAACAATGACAGAGGTGCTCCCTTTACCGCCTAGCCGAACAATCGGGAACGTAGGGGGTAAGCACAGGAGCTAGGCAACCCAGCTTGGCCAAAATCTTAAATAAAATTGATGCATATTTATGGCTTTATAACGATGATTACGGAAGGCAGCACTCGCATATTGAATACAAATGCTTTTATGCTATATGCTATTTTGACTCTTTTGTGACCGTTTATCAGTTGAGAGTGGCCCATCGTCGGCTTCTACCCCTTTGTAGATGCTACGCAGGGTGTTTCCGCAGTAATAAGACAACCCTTAGCCGACGTCTCGGTGCCCAGAGGCGGTTGTGTTGGCGGAAACGAGGCAATCAGATATCTAGGCTTTATAACTTTCACTTTGTCTGAGGAGCTTAAAGTTTGGGAGGCCAGTTACTAGCCCCCGGTTAGTGTTTGGCGTCAGCCGAGGTCAAGCCATTAACACTCTGGCCAAATTTATAAAAGGCCCACGGGGTAACCTCTATCGATCTATAGTTTGACAGAGTCATCGGATCGCCGACCAGTTTACGCCTATCATGACAGTCAGTTTTTGGCTTTCTCCACTGAGGTACTTAACCAGTCGAGCTGGAAATACAATCGCAGTGATTCTCCCTTTACACCCTTGGCCGAACAATGCGGAACGCAAGGGGCAAGCACAGGAGCCGGGCAACCCGACTATTGACCAAAGACATAATTCGAAACTGATGCATATAAGGCAATATTTGAGATGCCGAGGTGCAGGTCGGCAGGGAAGATGCCGAACTGCGGGTCGGTAAAGATTTCCCCGGCTGAATTATTACGTGGGGCACCCCAGTCAAGAGGACGTCCCGCCTCCTAAAGAAAAAACATACAAATGGCTTAAAAGTGCCATAAGCTAGAAAAGCCAAAAAACTTATGTAAAAACTTTGACATCCGAACTAAATCAAGTTTTTTGGTGCCAATCCAAAATCGGTCTTAAAATTAATACGTGCTTCAGTCGTGCTTTAATATGATACATCCGATCTCCGGACTCCAAGTGGGTCATCATTTGGCTTCAACCTCCATATCCCGAAGGCGGAGTGTTTCTCCGAGGCCTGTTTAGCGAACTAAACTCGAGCGACTTTAGAAAGAAACCAGGCTATCTGGCTATTGACCACACATTAGCGTAAAAAAAAGAGTAGTAGAAAAAGACTTTGCAACGACCAAGAAGAAAACATTTATTATAAAACGGCTCGTATAAATTTAAGAGCCCCCGGTTAAACTGGGTAAAGAAAGTTGTTTTTTGAACAAACAACATTTTTAACAAAGAAAGTTCTTATTTTGAAACAAAAACATAACGCTCGGTTGAACCGAACAAAAATTTACAAACTTAAATTTTTTGAGCATGAAAGCGACTTAGCTAGTTAATATGCTCGGTGTGGATGACGCGGTTCGAGCTACGACGGGACAAGGTTCTAGCCCCCAAGCCGGTCATGAGGTAGCCGACGAAGAGCTCGGCTTGATGAAGTGACAACACAACACTTCCGAAGGGCCGAGGTGAAACCCCCGGTCCAACCGAGGAGACAGAGCAGTTTGGCAGCATGTCGGCGAAGCCCCCACGTCAGTCGACCATGTCGACGACACGATTTGGTTGATGGAGGCGGGACGACGATGTTGGCACGCCAAGGTGACGACGTGACACAACCGAAGTCGATTACCTATACACATGAAGTAGCACAAGCCAGATAATAATAAAATAAAAGTTCTTTAAATAATTATTTATGCAAAATAAATTATTTAGAAGAGATGCAGCCTGGCGCGATGCAGATGTCGACACAGGGCGTCGGCGCGGTGAGGTGACAAAATCTAAATTTGCAGGGTCACCCGAATTCGCGTTAGGGTGACAACAGAATTTGGTCAACGAAGGCGGGACAACGACGTCGGTATGCCGGAGTGACAATGCCATCCGATCTAAATCCATTACATGCACACATAAAACAGTGCAAGCCGAACATAATAATAACATTTTTTGCATAATCAATTTAAGCAGAGTATGTATAATAAAACAAATATGGCCTCTGTGCAGCATAAGTAGAATTGACAGCACATGGACGTCAATGTGGATTAGAGTCCACCGGCTCATCACAGATAACCTGCGCACAAAATTGTACAAATTACAAGTACAAAGATCTTTGATAGTACTAAACAACACGAACAAATTTAATAGGAGAAATATCACTTAATTGTTCGTAGTGGTCAAAGTTGACTGATCTCTCGTAACTTGAGCGTCTCGCGTCTGTTGCCGCGGGGCGAGAACAGACTCTGCCGAATTGCATTGACAAAGCCAGTTGCCGAGAACTGTTCGGAAGCCCTTGGTCCAGCCAACATGATGAAGCTGGTCGGCTGGTGACGCCGAAGTCCCTGGAGCAGGTTGATGAAGAGATGGCGAAGCCCCCGGTCTAGCCGAGGTGACAGAGCAGGTCGGTTACTGATGCCGAAGTCTCATGTCAGCCGAGGTGTCGAAGCAGGTCAGCATGGTGGATGTCGGCTTGAAGAAGCGACGGCGCGGCGATGCCGACACAGGTCGGAATTTGTGACGCGGTCAATGCTGGCTTGATGAAGCAACGACGCACCCGACCCATGCAACCCGTGGGGTGATGATCTTGTCTTAACGATTATTTATCCTTCACGATGCCGAACTCTTGGTTGGCTCGCCGAGGTGATGATCCGAGGTGGTGGTTGTCGTCGGCTCGATGGAGCGACGGTGCAGTTGATGTTGACGCATGTCGGTAGCCGTGGAGCAACGTGGTCGGGCCGTTTGACATCGGCGCGTCGATGAAGATCGCCTCGGAAAAGACTCAAAATTTGTGGGCACGTGTTGGAAAATAACACACAATACCCTAGAGAAAAAAAATTCCTTCAAAAAGGATGTCCAATGTCACGTTCATGAAGAAAGATGAATTCGGGTCGGATTCGTTCTCGCGTAGAAAACAGATCTGAAAATTGATGCACTCATCGGACGTTTCCCGGAGATTGAACGGTCGGATTGAGCTGAAATTTTGAGGGGTGATCGGTACAGGAATTCCGCAGCCGATGAACGGTGGGATTTTCCAACGGATGTCCGAACTAAATACTGGACACCTCACCCAAAACTCGTCCAGATTCCCGTCCAGATTCGACATGGCTCTGGTATATCGGAGATTGCCGGAGATTCCTCCATCGGAACGCGACGAAATTTTGCAGGGTTGTTGTAGATACAATTCCACAAAATTCCATCGAAGCAACCGTCGAAGCGACGCTCGAGAAAACAGGGACGACGAACATAAATTCGCTGTCCAGAAAAAACTGCTACCAATCTGCAGACGAGCCATCGATCCTTCTGGCGATCCCACAGCGGAACTCTAAATGAAAGCACCAATGTCGGTGTCAAAACCGGTGGATCTCAGGTAGGGGGTCCCGAACTGTCGATCTTGGATCGATGGGTAACAGGAGACAAGGGAGACGATATTTACCCAGGTTTGGGCCCTCTTGATGGAGGTAAAACCCTACGTCCTGCTTTGTTTTGTATTGATGATGGGGTGTCGAGTACAGAGTTGATCTACCTCGAGATCGTATGTAGTGGTCTAAACCCTAAGAGCTATGATTGTAATCTCTAATGATCTGATTCTCCCTAATGACTAGCCTGGCCTCGGCTTATATAACACACCAGAGGCCTAGGATAACAAGAGTCCTAGTCGGCTACGTCGGTGGAGAGGAGTCCTTGTCTTGATCACCAAGTCTTGTGAAATCTTCCTCATATGCATCATGGGCTGTCTGAACTAGCCCATTAGTGAACCGCCCTGGGGGTCCTCGGCCCGACCCACTGGTCGGGAGACGAAGTGGTGAGTACCCCCTAGTCCAGGACACCATCAAAGAGAGAAGTTCCAACTCAAGATATGAAGAGAAGCGTTCCTCTAGTCATTCCCGGAATTTCTACAATTGTGGAAGACCCAGACACTTTTCCAATGAGTGCACGGCTCCCCACAAGAGAAGAGAAGAGTCACCTAGAAGAAGAAGCTCAAGAGATGAGTCACCTTGCAGAGAGAGAAGGAGTAGAGAAGATCGCTATGAACGAAGACCCTCCCGGAGAAGCAAGGACTCGGAGAAGAAGGACAAGTACAACAAGAGCTACACAAGAAGAAAACATCAAGATCATGTTGGTGAATGGGTTTCCGGCTACGATTCCGACAACCAATCCGAGAGAAGCTACCACTCCAACTCCGACTATAGTCAAGATGAAGGTGTTGCCGGACTAGCACTCGTATCCTCCAATTCTTATGACATATTTGATTCACCAAATGAAGGAAGTGGAAGTTGCTTCATGGCTAAAGGCCCCAAGGTATCACACCCCGAATACATTGACATTAATAGTGATGAGGATGAATTACTAGGAGATGATGACTTGCTCTTTGATAAAACTAGTGATGTTAGTCAAAATGAACTTGATAACAATCATGCTAGTCAAGATAAGTCGTGTGATGATGATAAGAAGGAGATTGAGCGTCTAACTAAAGAACTAAACACTCATAAGTTAGCTCATGAATCTACTTAAGAAGATCATAGAGAGCTTTTAAGAGATCATGAGAAGCTACGCTTCGAGAAGCTAAATTTAGAGCAAGAGCAAGAGTTTCTTAAAGCTATTGGCGTCGCTTGAGACTGCGTCGGTATTTCCCCAAAGAGGGAGGGATGATGCAGCACAACGACGGTAAGTATTTCCCTCAGTTATGAAACCAAGGTTATCGAACCAGTTGGAGAACCACGCAACACTATGTAAACGGTACCTGCACACAAAGAACAAATACTTGTAACCCGACGCGAAAGAGAGGTTGTCAATCTCTCCACGGTAAAAAGATAGATTAGATTGTAGTAGATTGGATAGATAGATCGCACAAGAACACAAAAGAAAAGAGGCAAATAAAAAGTGCAGCAAAGTATTTTTGGGTTTTTGGAATAATAGATCTGAAAACAAAAGCGGCAAAAGATAGATCAGAAAGCAATATGTTGGAAAAGTAGACCCGGGGGCCGTAGGTTTCACTAGTGGCTTCTCTCATGAGTATAGCACACGCTGGGTGAACAAATTACTGTTGGGCAATTATTAGAAGATCAAATAATCATGACGATATCCAAGGCGATGATCATTATATAGGCATCACGTCCAAGATTAGTAGACCGAAACGATTCTGCATCTACTACTATTACTCCACACATCGACCGCTATCCAGCATGCATCTAGTGTATTAAGTTCATGGAAAAACGGAGTAATGCAATAAGAACGGTGACATGATATAGACAAGATCTATTCATGTAGGAATAGACCCCATCTTGTTATCCTTAATAGCAACAATACATGCGTGCCTCGCTGCCCCTTCTGTGACTGGGAGAGGACACCGCAAGATCGAACCCATCACAAAGCACCTCTTCCCATGGCAAGAAAAATCGATATAGTTGGCCTAACTAAACCAAAGATTCGAAGAAGAAATACGAGGCTATAAGTAATCATGCATATAAGAGATCAAAGAAGACTCAAATAATATTCATGGATAGAAACTGATCATGAACTCAAAATTCATCGGATCCCAACAAATACACCGCAAAAAGTCATTACGTCAAATAGATCTCCAAGAGACCATTGTATTGAGAATCAAAAGAGAGAGAGAAAGCCATCTAGCTATTGCCTACGGACCCGTAGGTCTATGGTGGACTACTCACGCATCATCGAAGAGGCACCAATGAGGATGATGAACCCCTCTGTGATGGTGTTAGATTGGATCTCGCGGTTCTGGAACTTGCGGAGGCTGGAAGTATTTATCGTCGACTCCTCTAGGGTTTCTGGAATATTTGGGTATTTATAGAGTTCAGAGGCGGTGGAGGGGGTTCCCGAGGCGGCCACAACCCACCAGGGCGCGCCCGGGGCCTCTAGCGCGCCCTGGTGTCTTGTGGGCCGCCTGGGCTCCCTCCTGGTTACTTCTTTGGCCCACTGGCTTCCTTCTGGTCCAAAAAAATCTCCAGAAAGTTTCATCGCGATTGGATTCCGTTTGGTACCGATATTCTGCAAAGTAAAAAACAAGCAAAAAACAGCAACTGGCACTTGGCACTATGTCAATAGGTTAGTCCCTAAAAAATGATATAAAGTTGCTATAAAATGATTGTAAAACATCCAAGAATGATAATATAACAACATGGAACAATAAAAAATTATAGATATGTTGGAGACGTATCAACATCCCCAAGCTTAATTCCTACTCGTCCTCGAGTAGGTAAATGATAAAAACATAATTTTTGTTGTGGGATGCTGCCTAACATGTTCATCACATATTCTTTTCTTTTGTAGCGTGGACATTTGGACTTCTAGATGGTTCAAAGCAGTAGTCTAGTTTTGACATAAAGACTTCAATACTCAAGCATGCCAACAAGCAACCATGTCTTTCAAAATATTAACACTAAAGAAAGTTATCCCTAGCCCATCATGCTCAATCATTGATCCATTCATGAAACACACTCAAATATTAACTATACCCAATGCACAAGTATGATCATAGTCCCCCCAAGTTGGTGCTTTATAAGAGAGGATGGAGACTCAAATTAAAAATAAAAATTGCATAAAGTAAATAGATAGGCCCTTCGCAGAGGGAAGTAGGGATTTGTAGAGGTGCCAGAGCTCAAAGCTTTAAATTGAGAGAGAAAAATTATTTTGGGTGGCATGCCTTTCCTGTCAATGAAAACGACAAAGTAGTTCTCAATACTTTCCATGCTAGATACATCATAGGAGGTTCCCAAACATAAAGTAAAGTTTATTCCTTTTTCCACCATTCTTTCATAATCCATGGCTAGCCGTATCCACGGTTGCCATCCATACCAACACTTTCCAAGGAATTTATTATTTAACAACATAAAGTAAATTTCTTTTTCATTTCAGGACTGGGCATCCCTATTACCGCCGTACTCTCTTGCAATTACAAGTGAATAAACTCTCATCTTGAGAATAACACATCTAGCATGGAAAAATATTGGACACCCCCTACCGTTTCATGAGCGGTACGAGCACACAAAAAGGAAATTCATTTTGAAAATTAGAGATGGCACATACAAATTTGCTTAGAACGGCATGGAAATACCGCATATAGGTAGGTATGGTGGACTCATATGGCAAAACTGGGTTTAAGGATTTTGGATGCACAAGTAGTATTTCTACTTAGTACAAGTAGAGGCTAGCAAATAGATTGAGAAGTAACCAACCAAGAAACGAGAATTCACATAAACGGGCATTAAGCATAACTAACACCGAATAATGCACCATAAGTAGGATGTAATTTCATTGCATAACTATTGACTTTCGTGCTTGCATAGGGAATCACAAACCTTAACACCAATATTCTTACTAAAGCATAATTACTCACCAACATGACTCACATATTACTATCATCATGTCTCAAAACTATTACAAGGAGTCACGTTTAATTTGTCCAATGATCTTCATGAAAGTTTTTATTATATCCCTCTTGAATATCTATCACTTTGGGACTAGTTTCATATATTACCATTGCTTTTGACAAGCTCAAATAAATTTAAGTGAAGAACATGAGCATAAAAATTTCATCTCTCAAAATAGTATAAGTGAAGCATGCGAAAATTTCTTCAAAATTTACTAGCTCTCAAATTAATCTAAGTGAAGCATGAGAGTATTTCTTCAAAAACTTTAAAGCACACCGTGCTCAAAAAGATATAAGTGAAGCACTAGAGCAATTCCATAGATCAAAAAATTTAAGTGAAGCATATAGAGCAATTCTAACAAATCATAGCATAATTTTGGCTCTCTCAAATAGGTGTGTCCAGCAAGGATACTTGTGACAAACTAAAAAAACAAGCAAAGACTCAAATAATACAAGAAGCTCCAAGCAAAACTCATGATATGTGACGAATAAAAATATAGCTCCAAGTAAAATACCGATGGTCGTTAGAAGAAAGAGGGGATGCCACTGGGGCATCCCCAAGCTTAGTTGCTTGTTTCTCCTTGGATATTATCTTGGGGGTTCTGTAGCATCCCCAAGCTTAGGCTCTTTTCACTCCTTATTCCTTGATCCATCGTGATCTCACCCAAAACTTGAAAACTTCAATCACACAAAACTCAACAAAACCTTCGTGAGATACGTTAGTATAATAAAGCAAATCACCACTCTAAGTACTATTACAAACCCATTCATATTTTATTATTGCATTATATGTACTGTATTCTAACTTTACCATGGCTTATACCCTTCAATACAAACCGTAGATTCATCAAAACAAGCACACAATGCAACGAAAACAAAATCTGTCAAAAACAGAACAATCTGTAGTAATATGTACTCTAACCATACTTCTCTAACTCTAACTATTCTGAAAAATTAGGACAACGTAAAGAATTTGTAAAGAAATACTGTTTTAAAATTTCAGCTCATTATCACGCTCCAGTAAAAAATGAAAATTCACGCACTAGAGTCAAAGTTTCTGTTTCAGATTCAGCATTGTTTGTACTCATCTTGTGAGCCATCCTAAAGGCTTTACTTGGCACAAACACTAATTAAAACATAAAAAACACAATCATAACAGTATCATAATTGTGTCAACACTCAAGAACAGAAAGAAAAAGGAAAAAATAAATTTTATTCATTGGGTTGTCTCCCAACAAGTTCTTTCTTTATAGCCATTAAGATAGGCTTGAGATTTCAATGATGCCCTCATGAAAGATAATAATAGCAACACAAAGGGAGCATCATGAAGCATATTAAAAACACACTTAAGTCTAACATACTTCCTATGCATAGGCATTTTATAAGCAAACAAATTATCAAGGCAAGCAAAAACTAGCATATGGAAGAAAGAAGAAAGGGACAATAACAATCTCAACATGAAGAGAGGTAATTTAGTATCATGAAAATTTCTACAACCATAATTTCCTGTCTCATAATAATTACATGTAGGATCATAATCAAATTCAACAATATATCTATCATAAACAATACGCTCTTTATGATCAACATGCATAAAGTTTTTATCATCTTCCAAAATAATGGAATTATCATCAACTAAAGTTATGACCTCTCCAAACCCACTTTTATCAAAAAATTCATAAGATTGAACACTCTCCAAATATGTGGGATTCTTTTTACCTAAAGTTGACGCTCTTCCAAACCCACTTTCGATACTATTACAAACATTATTATCAATAACATATTCAACATGAGGCTTAAATAAAATTTCAAGATCATAAGAAGCATTATCACCCCAATCATGATCATTGCAATAAGAAGTGGAGATGAAAAAATTATCATCCCTAGCTTGTAGTTTTGCATATCATTAACATATTGACATTAATAGAATTTATAGTAACATCATTGCAATCATGCTTTTCAATCAAGGAGCTATCATGAATCACCTTATAAATTTCTTCTTTCAACACTTCATCAAAATTTTCAGATTCATGATTTTCAAACAAAACTTCATAGAGATAATCAAGTGCACTCAACTCACTAGCAATTGGTTCATCATAATTTGGTCTTTTGAAAAGATTAGCAAGTGGATGAGGATCCATATCAATAGATTTTCAGCAAGCGAAGATGCAAGCAAATAGAAGGCACATGGCAACACAAGCAAACAAAAAGAGATCCGGCGAGAAAAAGGCGAACAAGAAAGAAGGCGAATAAAACGGCAAATTTTTGTGAAGTGGGGGAGATGAAAACGAGAGGCAAATTGCAAATAATGTAAATTGCAAGGAGATGAGATTTGTGATGAGGAACCTGATAGATGTTGATGATGTCTCCTCGGCAACAACACTAGAAATTCCTTTGACGTGGCTTGAGACTGCGTCGGTATTTCCCCAAAGAGGAAGGGATGATGCAGCACAACGACGGTAAGTATTTCCCTTAGTTATGAAACCAAGGTTATCGAACCAGTAGGAGAACCACGCAACACTATGTAAACGGTACCTGCACACAAAGAACAAATACTTGCAACCCGACACGAAAGAGAGGTTGTCAATCTCTCCACGGTAAAGAGATAGATTAGATTGTAGTAGATTGGATAGATAGATCGCACAAGAACACAAAATAAAAGAGGCAAATAAAAAGTGCAGCAAAGTATTTTTGGGTTTTTGGAATAATAGATCTGAAAACAAAAGCGGCAAAAGATAAATCGGAAAGCAATATGTTGGAAAAGTAGACCCGGGGGCCGTAGGTTTCACTAGTGGCTTCTCTCATGAGTATAGCACACGGTGGGTTAACAAATTACTGTTGGGAAATTGATAGAAGATCAAATAATCATGACGATATCTGTCGTGGTTTTGTCCCGGCAGATGTCCTCGTGCAAGGACTTAGGTGTGAGGCCATCGCCGCTAGGTGGCGACTCAAAGGGGTTAAACAGGAATAGGAGGTGAGTTTACCCAGGTTCGGCCCCTCCAATGTAGGTAATAGCCTATGTCCTGCTTTGTGTGTATATTGATGATGATCTCGATTACAAGGGTGCGGAATCTCTAACCTAACTTTCGAGGGTGTCTAACTTAAGTCTTTCGTCCCTAGGGGCTTGCCTTTATATACAGGTCAAGACCCTAGGGTTTACAACAGAGTCCGAGTCATATTACAACTCGGAACCTTTCATGTCTCTAACACGCCTTGCCTTTTGAGCAAGGAATCCTCCGGCGTCTTCTGCCCTGCAGGCCTTGAGTCACCGTCTCCACGCGTTTGGGCCGCCCGGCGGTTAACTTGGTAACCACCTTACTTGTTTTACCTACTCGACAAGCCCGTCTTGAACATAGTTCCAGAGCCGCCTTTATACTGACCCGGCCCAGTAGAGCGGGTCATACCGTGGGGTTATATCCCCGACATTAGGCCCCAAATTTATTTGAATTCATTAATTCATGTCAATTTCCCTTACCCTTCTCTTGGTGGCTCACCATCTACTTGCGCCTGTTCTTCATGATCCTCGAAGCGCCGACTCGCACTACTTCCAGACTTGTCGTTTTTCCCACGCCGTCCATTTATTGACGTCACTCGCCATAAATCAAGGAAACTAATGATGACATCACGGTGAAGCTAAGTGCATCCATATATCTCGAAAATCGAGGCGTTTTTGTTTCTCAAAATTTACTGTGTCGCCTTGATTTTCGCGCCTGTCGGTTGCCCCTTCGGGCTTCTCCTTTGTTAAATACTCACTGGAGGATCCCTTCTTTCACTTTTACCTCGTCCCTCTCGCTTCTTCTTCCTCGTGCCCGGAAGCCACGTCGCACCAGTGCTGCTGCTCAGCTCGTTGCCGGTGGCCATCTTCGGGACTGCAGCGACACCGTGTCTTCATCGAGTCCAGTTGATCGCCTCCGCTGTCCTTAGCTCCCCTCAGGTAAACTGTTCTCTCCCAGATCTATAATAGTTTGTCAGAGTTCTTGAGTACTCCGGTAGTTCAATTTTCATTCATCGCCATTACTTGTTCAAGTGTGGACTCCATGAGTTTTACCACAAAAACAGAGCGACTTTGATCGACAGATTCATTTCTTGCATAGCACCTGCAAATCTTCTTTAAGAATCTGTGCATTATACTGCCGCTGCTTCCATACCTTACGGTTTAGGGTTAGCAAAATGTCGGGACCCCGATCCTAAGTCCTATGAATCCAGCCTGTAACATATCACACCACTTTGCGGCCTCACGCACGGTAATCCCCACGGCTGCCACCTTACCTTGGCCGGGACCGTTTGCGCCTTTTGGCTCACGGATATGAACATGTTGCTAGCACTCATACGTCAAAGAACCCGGGTCGACATGACTAGTCATAGACCCAAGTGGCACATCCGTACAGGGACAAGCATACGTAACCCAGCATTGCAGGTGTCGGCCATCAGCGTGTGTAGACGAGTCGTAGCAAGCTACACGGACTCCATTACGTCGTGAGACATTTATGTCATCAGCTGCGCGTAGACGAGTCATAGCAGGCTACAAGGACTCCATTACACTGCGAGACATTTCCCCGAAGGGATAGACACAGCAGCAAGAAGGATACACGCCGTGTTCCTGTAAAGAGTACTACTAAAGGCACAGAGCTAGGTGTCGAATCCCACACATACCAATGCATTCCAAACATACACGCAATATGCACGATATGTGTAGATACAACATGGCATCACAACACAACTCTATGACTCAAGTATTTATTAACAGCTCGTAAGAGCCAACATAGTGTCATATTACAAACTGGGATCGCTTGACCCAACAAGTCATACAAGCAACAAGTGGAAGCAAAACATGTCTGGGTACAGACATCTGGTAAAAGTGGCTGGAGGAGCCTGAAAATCTACAACGACCCTCCCAAAGGAGCCAGACCTCTGTCTGGGATTCCCAAGATAATCCGGTCAACATCGAACTTCACGTCGTAGGAATTACTAATGAGACTGATGTCTCCTCTGCAAAAACATAAATTAAGCAACCATGAGTACAAAGGTACTCAGCAAGACTTACATCAGAACTATCTACATATGCATCATTGTCAACAAAGGGGGTTGTGGAGTTTTTTACAGCAAGCCAGCTTTGACTCTTGGCTAACCTATACTACGACTACAAGTAATATCTTTTCTTTGGAGGGACAAAGCGCACATGAGTCCACATATTCACCATATCAATACTCCACTATGGATCCACTGCCGTCTTCCTACAAGAAGGCCATCCATAGCACTCACACTTATCTTGCGCATTTTAGAGTATCCATTTAAGTTGTCTATGAACCACATAAGTTTTCCAAGTAGTCCATATCCGAGGACGTGGCTATTCGAACAGATTGATAACCCTGCAGGGGTGCACTTCTTCACACACGCTCTCGCCACTTATCGCCATGTGCACGTAAAAAGGCACCTCGGCAACCTTCAAGTGGAAGCCCAGCGAGGGAGTCAGCCACGACCGTCAATTACACAAGACCCTAGTACAGGTTTATTGCCTTTTTGAGACTGAACCCACATGGAAGTCCGACCGAAGTTTCCGCTACGGCCTCAAACGATGTGCGTAGGGTTCCCAAGCCCACCATCCGGGTGACCCTTGGTACACCGTGCCACTGTGTATCTACCGCATCACAACCCACCCCGTCGGGCAGCGATATGCACGACCGCCAACACTTTTCCTACAAACACCAGAAACTAGTTGCAACTCCTGGACAGCGATCAAGGCGGTTAATAAGTCGAGAGAGCTTGGAGTACCTGGAGCCCAATGTGTGGTAGTATCTTGTCTTGGATAACATACACAGAACTCAGTTCTTAAGGACGATCCCAATGAGACAACCCGCCATGTACTCCTACATGGCCTCTCATCGCTACCTTTACCAAATCGGATTCACACCCTTAGCTCTCACACAGCAGGACATAACATATCCATTCCGATTCATCACCCAGATGGATCAGACCCGACACGACTCTAAGCATAGCAGGCACAGTAGGCAAGCATGGATGAGTAAGCACAACAAGGCTCAAGCAGTTGCTACTCATGCTAAGTTGTTTCAACTATTTACTGTGGCAAAGACAGGTCATGCAAAGGAATGGGTTCAACTACCGAGAACATGTAACAGTTGAATTGTCTTTGTCCTAATTCAATATAAGAGAGCAGGAGCGAGAGAGTAGGATATTATCGGGATGCTCAAGGGGGGTTGCTTGCCTGACAGTTCTGAAGATAGTACTTCTCTTTGTCAATGTCAACGATCATAACGTCGGAACCATCGTCTACTGGGAAGGAATAACACCGGCAAACAAGAAGAAGGAACACATTCAATGCAATGCACACACAGATGGATGATATGTCATGTTTAAGCATTGGATTGACCTAATGAAATGGATAGTCATATTGAGTGAAGTGGAACTCAAATATATACTACATTCCAACTCCAACACTATTTATCAAATTGTCCTAACCATCATTTGTCCTAGTTGGTGATGTTAACTTGCTCAAACATGCATGATTATGGCATAAATAGATTCCTTGCATTTTTCTAATCATTTTTCATATATAACTTTTCTTCATTGGAGTTACAGAGGAATTACTATGATTTTTAGAAGTTTTAAGCATTTTCTGAAATTCATAAATCATTTTCTGATTTATTTTAATTCCAGAAGGACATTATTGCGTCAGCATGATGTCAGGGTGACCTCAGCAGGTCAACAGGGCCGGTCCAGGTCAAACCTGACCAGTGGGGCCCACTGGTCAGTGGCCTTCCTAAATAAACACTGGATTAGGTTTAGTTTAAAGCCTAAATTTGACTTAATCAGGACCTGGGCCCACTAGTCAGTGTCTCAAGGGGGTTAATTAAGTGGCGATTATCACTAACCTAATCATCTGACGCATGGGGCCTGGTGGTCAGTGGCACAGAGCATTAACTAAACGTGTTTAACCCTAAACTAATGACGCCACGTCATTTAACCGGCGTTTAGCCGGAGTTAGGCCGCCGGCAACCACCAGATGCGGCGGAGGCCGTCGGAAAACCTCCTCCGGCGACCAAATGGTCGGCAGAGGGCATCTACAGAACCTGCGCACTGCGCCGCGTCGAATGGAGCAAGAAGAGGGTCGCGGGGGGGGGGGGGGTGCCGGAATCGACGGTGGCGACGCAAACAGCGGCGGCCGGAGTTCGGCCTCGACGGAGAACTCCATTAGATCGTGGAATTGTCCCCCTCTCACTACCTACCGCATCTGCTCGAGCTCACCAAGCCGATGAGCATGCTGGGATGACCCAAAGGTCATCGGAGTGACGCCGGCGTCGAGCTCGAGCGGCGGAGCGATTCGGTCAACATGAATTCGACAGCTACGGGTTGCAATCGACAAAGGGAGAAGCGGGGATCGGCTTAGAAGTTCACAATGAGCATGACGAGCAGGTCAGCCGGCTTGGGGAGGGCCTGGTGTGAGCAGACGGTGACGGGGATCGCCGGCATCCCGAGGAAGAAGACGACGATCTGGAGGCGTTCGAGGGCATCCGACGATGCTAGGCTCGATGGAGATGACGAGGACGACCCTGTGGAGCTCTCGGGCATGTCGAGGGGTCGAGGGGGGGGGGGGGGCAGTGGCTATGGCAGCGAGCTGACGGACGTGTCAGCCATGGCGAGCGAGAGGCAGGGGGGCGAATGGCGAGGGTCAGACGGATTCGGACAGCACGGGGAACTCATCCCCGTCGTCGTGTTGTCCAGGGAAGCAGCCAGGCTGCTGTCGGCGTGGCGCGAGGCTGCGGGCGCCGTGGCCTCCTTCTCCTTTGCCTTCTGGCAGGAGGAAGATGACGGCGATGCCCCTGGTGGGCTGGGCTGCCTAATGGGCCGGTTGCAGATAAACCAGGTACAAGACTCTTTTCCTTTTTAATTCAGTTTTGTGTTTTATCTAATAACTTTGGCACTGATTTAAAATCAAAAAAATAACTCAACCTTGTACCAAATTGTTTTGAATAATTTTATGTGACTATGTGGCTTATTTCACACATAGTGAACATTTTGTTTATGGTTTTGAACCATTTGTTTTATTTAAAGAGGAACAAAATAATTAAAACAATCCCAATAATAAGTGTCCCTGGTTTCAAATATTTCTTTTGAAACCTAAAAATTGTGGGTTTGGACCAGTTATTTTATTTAAGGGAAATCCCATTTGCTAGGGTTTTGTGAAGGCCATTTTGGGTTCATTGATTCAAATTTGTCTTGCATTTGGTTTAATCCACTTGGGGGTTGGGTTAGGTCATCCCCATTTAAAGTTTAAGGACAAGTTAACATGATGAATGGATGCAAATGCAAAGCCAAGCAATGACTAGCTAGGGCCGTGACAACTCACCCTCACTAAACAAGAATCTTGTCCCGAGATTCAGGCGTAGGGTAAGAGGGGAGGGGACACTAGACTATTACAATCTTCATGATCCAATTGCCCTTCTCGAAGATGTTGATTCATTGGATCATGATGATCTTGGCATCTTTTCCTTTGGGATCTTTGATACGTCCATTTTGCATCATGATTTCCTACTGTTATTTATTATGTTTTGTTGAATAATAATGCTTTAGGGAGTGATTCTAATGCCTTTTCTCTGATAATATGCAAGGTTTACACAAAGAGGGAGAATACCGGCATCTGGAATTCTGGACCTGAAAAAAGCACATCAGAGATACCTATTCTGCACATCTCCAATGAAGCCGAAATTTCATGGAGATTATTTTTGGAATTAATAAAAAATACTGGAGCAAAGAACTACCGGAGGGGGCCACCCTGGTGGGTTGTGCCCTCCTCGGCCCACCTCCGGTGCCCATCTTCTGGTATAAAATCACTTTTGACCTAGAAAAAATAAAGGGAAGACTTTCGGGACGAAGCACCGCCGCCTCGAGGCGGAACTTGGGCAGGAGCACTTTTGCCCTCCGGCGGAGCGATTCCGCCGGGGGAACTTCCCTCCCAAGGGGGAAATCGAAGCCATCGTCATCACCAACAGCCCTCTCATCTTTGGGAGGCCAATCTTCATCAACATCTTCAACAACACCATCTCGTCTCAAACCCTAGTTCATCTCTTGTGTTCAATCTTTGTACCGGAACCTCAGATTGGTACCTGTGGGTGACTAGTAGTGTTGATTACCTTGCGTAGTTGATTACTATATGGTTGATTTGGTGGAAGATTATATGTTCAGACCCATTATGCTATTCAATACTCCTCTGATCTTGAGCATGTTTATTATTTGTGAGTAGTTACCTTTGTTCTTGAGGTCACGGGAGAAGTCATGTTGCAAGTAATCATGTGAATTTGATATGTGTTCGATATTTTGATGATATGTATGTTGTGATTCCCTTAGTGGTGTCATGTGAACGTCGACTACATGACACTTCACCATCCTTGGGCCTAAGGGAATGCATTGTGGAGTAGTTATTAGATGATGGTTTGCTATAGTGACAGAAGCTTAAACCCTAGTTTATGCGCTACTTCGTAAGGGGCTGATTTGGATCCAAACGTTTAATGCTATGGTTAGATTTTATCTTAATACTTTTCTCGTAGTTGCGGATGCTTGCGAGGGGGTTAATCATAAGTGGGAGGTTGTTCAATTAAGAACAGCACCCAAGCACCGGTCCACCCACATATCAAATTATCAAAGTAGCGAACACGAATCAAACCAACATGATAAAAGTGACTAGATGAAATTCTCGTGTACCCTCAAGAACACTTTGCCTATTACTAGAGATTGTTCTGGCCTTTCCTTTGCCACAAAAGGATTGGACTACCTTGCTGCACCTTGTTTACTGTTACCGTTACTTGCTCGTTACCAATTACCTTGCGATCAAACTATCTGTTACCTACAATTTCAGTGCTTGCAGAAATTACCTTGCTGAAAACCGCTTGTCATTTCCTTCTGCTCCTCGTTGGGTTCGACACTCTTACTTATCGAAAGGACTACGATTGATCCCCTATACTTTTGGGTCATCAAGACTCTTTTCTGGTGCCATTGCCGGGGAGTGAAGTGCTCTTGGTAAGTGGAAATCGGTAAGGAAAAACTTATACTACGTGCTGAAATTTATTGCTACTTGCTACTATGGAAAACAATCCTTTGAGGGGTTTGTTCAGGGTATCTTCACCTCGACCGGAACCACAATTAGTTGCCCCTCAACCTACTGCACCTACTGAAAATATTGGTTATGAAATTCCTTCGGGTATGGTAGAACAACTGCTTGCTAAACCTTATGCAGGAGATGGAGCTGAACATCCTGATATGCACCTATTATATGTGCACGAAATTTGTGGATTATTTAAGCTTGCAGGTTTACCCGGAGATAAAGCTAAGAAGAAGGTTTTCCCTTTATCTTTGAAGGGAAAATCATTGACATGGTATAGGCTATGTGATGATCTTGGATCGTGGAACTGGAATCGTTTGCAATTGGAATTCCACCAAAAGTTTTATCCCATGCATCTAGTTGATCGTGATCGGAATTATATATATAATTTTTGGCCTCGTGAAGGAGAAAGCATTGCTCTAGCTTGGGGGAGGCTTAAGTCAATGTTATATTCATGCCCCAATCATGACATCCCGAGAGAAGTTATTATTCAGAATTTTTATGCTCGGCTTTCTCATAATGATCAATCCATGCTCGATACTTCTTGTGCTGGTTCTTATATGAAGAAAACTATTGAATTCAAGTGGGATCTCTTGGAAAGAATTAAACGCAACTCTGAAGATTGGGAACTCGACGAAGGTAACGAGTCAGGTATAAAGCTTGAGTATGATTGTGTTAAATCTTTTATGAGTACCGATACTTTTCACAAGTTTAGCACTAAATATGGACTTGACTGTGAGATAGTAGCATCTTTCTGTGAAGCATTTGCTACTCACGTTGATATCCCTAAGGAGAAGTGGTTTAAATATCATCCCCCTATTAAAGAAGAAATTAAAGAACCGGTCATAGCTAAAGATGAAACCATCATTTATAATGTTGATCCAGTTGTGCCTACCACATATATTGAAAAACCACCTTTCCCTGTTAGGATAAAGGAACATGCTAAGGTATCAACTGTGGTACGTAATAGTAATATAAGAGCACCTAAGCCCCCTGAGCAAATTAAAGTAGAACCTAGTGTTGCTATGGTTAAAGATCTTTTGGTAGAAAATATTGATGGGCATGTTATCTACTTCTGTGATGAAGCTGCTAGAATTGCTAAACCCGATGAAAAAGATAAACATAGACCCATAGAAGGCATACCTGTTGTCTCAGTCAAAATAGGAGATCATTGCTATCATGGTTTATGTGATTTGGGTGCTAGTGTGAGTGCTATCCCTTTTACCTTATACCAAGAAATTATGGATGAAATAGCACCTGCTAAAATAGATGACATTGATGTTACTATTACACTTGCTAATAGAGACACCATCACACCACTTGGGATTGTTAGAGATGTTGAAGTCTTGTGTGGGAAAGTAAAATACCCTACTGATTTTCTAGTCCTTGGTTCCCCACAAGATGACTTTTGTCCCATTATCTTTGGTAGACCTTTCTTGAGCACCGTCAACGCTAAGATAGATTGTGAAAAACAGACTGTCGGTGTCAGTTTTGGTGGTGTGTCTCATGAGTTTAATATTTCTAAGTTTAGTAGACAACCTCGTGATAAAGCATTATCTAGTAAGGATAAAATAATTGGCCTTGCTTCTATTGCTGTGCCTCCTACTGATCCATTAGAACAATATGTGCTTGACCATGAAAATGATATGCACTTGCATGAAAGAAATGAAATAGATAAAAATTTCTTTGAACAACAACCTCTCCTGAAACACAATTTGCCTATTGAAACTCTTGGAGGTCCTCCTCCACCTAAAGGTGATCATGTGTTTGAATTAAAGCAATTACCTGACACTTTGAAGTATGCTTATCTTGATGAGAAAAAGATATATCCTGTTATTATTAGTGCTAACCTTTCAGAACCTGAAGAAGAAAGATTATTAAAAGTTCTAAGGAAGCACCGGGCTGCTATTGGTTATACTCTTGATGATCTTAAGGGCATTAGTCCCACTCTATGTCAGCACAAGATTAATATGGAACCTGATGCTAAACCCGTTGTTGATCACCAACGGCGATTGAATCCTAAGATGAAAGAAGTGGTAAGAACTGAAATACTAAAGCTTCTGGAAGCAGGTATAATCTATCCCATTGCTGATAGTAGATGGTTAAGTCCCGTTCATTGTGTCCCTAAGAAAGGAGGTATTACCGTTGTTCCTAATGATAAAAATGAACTCATTCCGCAAAGAATTGTCACTGGCTATAGAATGGTAATTGATTTTAGAAAATTAAATAAAGCTACTAGAAAAGATCATTACCCTCTGCCTTTCATTGATCAAATGCTAGAAAGATTATCTAAGCACACACACTTTTGTTTCCTAGACGGATATTCTGGTTTCTCTCAAATACCGGTGTCACAAACCGATCAAGAGAAAACCACCTTTACTTGCCCTTTTGGAACCTATGCTTATAGACGTATGCCTTTTGGTTTATGCAATGCACCTGCTACCTTTCAAAGATGTGTGACTGCTATATTCTCTGATTTTTGTGAAAAGATTGTGGAGGTTTTCATGGATGATTTCTCCGTTTACGGAACTTCTTTTGATGATTGCTTAAGCAACCTTGATCGAGTTTTGCAGAGATGTGAACAAACTAATCTTGTCTTGAATTGGGAGAAGTGCCACTTTATGGTTAATGAAGGTATTGTCTTGGGGCATAAAATATCTGAACGAGGTATTGAGGTGTATAAAGCTAAAGTTGATGCAATTGAGAAAATGCCATGTCCTAAAGATATTAAAGGTATTGCCGTTGCTTGGACTGCGTCGGTATTTCCCCAAAGAGGAAGGGATGATGCAGCACAGTGATGGTAAGTATTTCCCTCAGTTATGAAACGAAGGTTATCGAACCAGTAGGAGGATCACCACCGCCCAATAAGCAGCACCTGCACACAAACAACAAATACTTGCAACCCGACGCGAAAGAGAGGTTGTCAATCTCTCTACGGTAATAAGATAGATTAGGTAGTGATAGATAGGAGAGATAGATCTCTCAAGAACACAAATAAAAAGAGCAAATATGCAGCAATATATTTTTGGGTTTTTGGTTTTGTAGATATGAAAATAAAGATTGCAAAAAACGTAGATCGGAAAGCAATATGATGGAAAAGTAGACCCGGGGGCCGTAGGGTTCACTAGTGGCTTCTCTCATGAGTATAGCGCACGGTGGGTGAACAAATTACTGTTGGGCAATTGATAGAAAATCGAATAGTCATGACGATATCCAAGGCGATGATCATTATATAGGCATCACGTCCAAGATAGATAGACCGACTCCTGCCTACATCTACCTCTATTACTCCACACATCGACCGCTATCCAGCATGCATCAAGTGTACTAAGTTCATGGAAAAACGGAGTAATGCAATAAGAATGATGACATGATGTAAACAAGATCTATTCATGTAGGAATAGACCCCATCTTGTTATCCTTAATAGCAATGATACATGCGTGTCTTGCTGCCCCTTCTGTCACTGGGAAAGAACACCGCAAGATCGAACCCATCACAAAGCACCTCTTCCCATGGCAAGAAAAATCGATCTAGTTGGCCTAACTAAACCAAAGATTCGAAGAAGAAATACGAGGCTATAAGTAATCATGCATATAAGAGATCAAAGAAGACTCAAATAATATTCATGGATAGAAACTGATCATGAACTCAAAATTCATCGGATCCCAACAAACACACCGCAAAAGTTTACATCAAATAGATCTCCAAGAGACCATTGTATTGAGAATCATAAGAGAGAGAGAAAAAGCCATCTAGCTACTGCCTACGGACCCATAGGTCTATGGTGGACTACTCACGCATCATCGGAGAGGCACCTATGAAGAAGAGGAACCCCTCCGTGATGGTGTTTAGATTGGATCTCGAGGTCCTGGAACTTGCGGCGGCTGGAATTGTGTTTCGTCGACTCTTCTAGGGTTTTTGGATTTCCAGGGAATTTATAGGCATGATAGTCGGTTGAGGGGGTGCCCGAGGTGCCCAGCACCCACCAGGCCGCTCCAGGGGGCCTCTGGCGTGCCCTGGTGGGGGCTGGCCACCCTGGGCCCCCTCTCTTGGTGTTCTTTGGCCCATCTAGTTTCTTCTGGTCCGTAAAAAATCCATAAAAATCCCCGCAGCGTTTCTTCTCTGTTTGGTACTGATTTTCCGCGAAGTAAAAAACAAGCAAAAACAACAAATGGCACTTTGGCACTATGTCCATAGATTAGTCCCAAAAAATGATATAAAGTTGTAATAAAATGATTGTAAAACATCCAAGAATGATAATATAACAGTATGGAACAATCAAAAATTATAGATACGTTGGAGACGTATCAGCATCCCCAAGCTTAATTCCTACTCGTCCTCGAGTAGGTAAATGATAAAAACAGAATTTTTGATGTGGAATGCTGCCTAACATGTTCATCATATTCTTTTCTTCTTTGTATAGCATGGACATTTGGACTTATAAATGATTCAAAGCAATAGTCTAGTTTTAACATAATGACTTCAATACTCAAGCATGTCAACAAGCAACCATGTCTTTCAAAATATCAACACTAAAGAAAGTTATCCCTAGCCCATCATGCTCAATCATTGATCCATTCATGAAACACACTCAAATATTAGCTATGCCCAATGCTCAAGTACGATCATAGTGCCCCCTAGTTGGTGCTTATAAGAGAAGATGGAGACTCAAAGCAAAAAATAAAAATTGCATAAAGTAAATGGATAGGCCCTTCACAGAGGGAAGTAGGGATTTGTAGAGGTGCCAGAGCTCATAGTTTTAAATTGAGAGAGAAAAAATATTTTGGGTGGCATGCTTTTCCTGTCAACGAAAACGACAAAGTAGCTCACAATACTTTCCATGCTAGATATATCATAGGCGGTTCCCAAACAGAAAATAAAGTTTATTCCCTTTTCCACCAAACTTTCACTTTCCAGGGCGGGCCATATCTACAGTTTCCTTCCATACCAACACTTTCCAAGGAATTTATTATTTGACAAGATAAAGTAAATATTTTTTCTTTTTCATTTCGGGAATGGGCATCCCTATTACCGCCGCACTCTCGTGCAATGACAAGTGAATAAACACTCATCTTGAGAATAGCACATCTAGCATGGAAAAATATTGGACACTCCCCACCGTTTCATGAGCGGTACGGGCACACAAAAGTGAAAATTTATTTTGAAAATTTAGAGATGGCACATACAAATTTGCTTGGAACGGCATGGAAATACCGCATATAGGTAGGTATGGTGGACTCATAAGGCAAAACTTGGTTTAAGGATTTTGGATGCACAAGTAGTATTTCTACTTAGTACAAATGAAGGCTAGCAAATAGATTGGGAAGCAACCAAACCAAGAAATGAAAAATCACATAAGCGAGCATTGAACATAACTAACACCAAATAATGCACCACAAGTAGGATGTAACTTCATTGCATAACTATTCACTTTCGTGCATGCGTAGGGAATCACAAACCTTAACACCAATATTCTTACTAAGCATAATTACTCATCAACATGACTCACATATTACTATCATCATGTTTTAAAACTATTACAAGGAATCAAGTTTAATTTGTCCAATGATCTTCATGAAAGTTTTTTATTATATCCTCCTTGGATATCTATCACTTTGGGACTAGTTTCATATATTGCCATTGCTTTTTGGCAAGCTCAAACAAATTTAAGTGAAGTACATGAGCATAAAGATTTCATCTCTCAAAAAGGTATAAGTGAAGCATGAGAGGATTTCTTCAAAATTTTACTAACTCGCAAATTAATCTAAGTGAAGCATGAGAGTATTTCTACAAAAATTTCCAAGCACACCGTGCTCAAAAATATATAAGTGAAGCACTAGAGCAATTCTATAGCTCAAAAAGTTTAAGTGAAGCACATAGAGCAATTGTAACAAATCATAGCATGATTGTGGCTCTCTCAAATAGGTGTGTAAAGCAAGGATACAAAGGAAAAACTAAAAAACAAAGCAAGCAAAGATACAAGGCGCTCCAAGCAAAACACATGATATGTGACGAATAAAAATATAGATCCAAGTAAAATACCGATGGTCGTTAGAAGAAAGAGGGGGTGCCACTCGGGGCATCCCCAAGCTTAGTTGCTTGTTACTCTTTGGATATATCTTGGGGGTGCGGTAGAATCCCCAAGCTTAGTCTTTTGCTACTCCTTATTCCTTCATCCATCGTGATCTCACCCAAAACTTGAAAACTTCAATCACACAAAACTCAACAAAATCTTCGTGAGATCCGTTAGTATAAGAAAGCAAATCACTACTTTAGGTACTGTTGTAAACCCATTAAAATTTTATAATTGCATTATACCTACTGTATTTTAACTTTACCATGGCTTATACCCTCCAATACAAACCATAGATTCATCAAAACAAGCACACAATGCAACAAAAACAGAATCTGTCTCAAACAGAACAGTCTGTAGTAATCTGTACCATACCCATACTTCTGTAACTCTAAAAATTCTGAAAAATTAGGACAACGTAAGAAATTTGTATAGCAACACTTTGTTAAAATTTCAGATCAATATCACGTTCCAGAAAAAAAAAATGAAAATTCATATACTGGACGCAAAGTTTCTGTTTCAGATTCAGCATCACTTCTACTCATCCTATGAATCATCCTAACGGTTCTACTTGGCACAAACACAAAATAAACCATAAAAACACAATCATAACAAAGGCATAATTGTGTCAACTCTCAAAAACAGAAAGGAAAAAGAAAAAAAATTATTTATTCATTGGGTTGCCTCCCAACAAGCGCTATCATTTTACGCCCCTAGCTAGGCATATTGGATAGATTCAAGTATTGTCATCTTTGGTTTTCAACTCCTCAATCACACAAATATATTTCTTCAAGGATTTAGCATGCATATTCTTAACGATAACACTCCTAGTAAGAAAACCAAAAAATTCATTCTTGTAAATAGGATCTCTTATGATTTCAACAAAGTCAGGATGAATACTAATCATTTTAAGATCCCCCTTGTGACTACTAGGCGTAGCAACTTTGTTCTTAGTGACTTGCGTGGCCTTGCCAATATTTACGGGAGTTTTTTCAATAGTTTTGATAGAAGAAAAATCGGAACCCAAATTTCTAAAGATCTCTTCCAACTTATCAATACTGTAAGGAGTTTCTTCTACCCTTTCGTTAACTACAGTTTCTTTTGCCTTTAGTAATTTAATGGCATCTCCCGTCTTGGCCCCAATTTTATTAGCAAGATTATGCAATTTTTTATCTAGATCATCAAGATGTCCTTTAGTAATCATCCTCTTTTCAATAGCATCTAATATCTCCATAACATGTTCGAGAGTTAAAGTTGTTTCATTGATCATGATAGGTGGTGATCCCAATAAACTTCCCAAAGCATTAAAAGCATCCAAAGATAGACACATCAAGAAATTCCCACCGGTAATCGTATCAAGGACGAATCTATACCAAGTGGTGATGCCCACATAAAAGCTACGAAGAAGAACAACGGTAGATTGCTTATGGATAGATCTATTATGAGCACTGCAAATCCTATACCAAGCATCTTTTAGATTCCCCCCTCCCCTTTTCTTAAAATTAAGAACCTCATTATCGGGAGTACACGCAATAAAGGAAGAACTAGCCATAGTGACTAGGCAAGAGATCCTACAAGAAAAAGGGCAAACGAAAAAGAGGGCGAATAAAACGGCAAATTGGTGAAGTGGGGGAGAGGAAAACGAGAGGCAAATGGCAAATAATGTAATTGCAAGGAGATGAGATTTGTGATTAGGAACCTGGTAGATGATGGTGGAGTCCCCTCGGCGCCTACGATAGGCACGTAGAAGAGACCGCTTCCTCCCTGGCTACGGCACCAGAAATTCCTTTGACGTTGCTTGGAATGCGTCGGTATTTCCCCAAAGAGGAAGGGATGATACAGCACAGCGACGGTAAGTATTTCCCTCAGTTATGAAACCAAGGTTATCGAACCAGTAGGAGGATCACCACCACCCAATAAGCAGCACCTGCACACAAACAACAAATACTTGCAACCCGACGCGAAAGAGAGGTTGTCAATCTCTCTATGGTAATAAGATAGATTAGGTAGTGATAGATAGGAGAGATAGATCTCTCAAGAACACAAATAAAAAGAGAAAATATGCAGCACTATATTTTTGGGTTTTTGGTTTTGTAGATCTGAAAATAAAGATTGCAAAAAACGTAGATCGGAAAGCAATATGATGGAAAAGTAGACCCGGGGGCCGTAGGGTTCACTAGTGGCTTCTGTCATAAGTATAGCGCACGGTGGGTGAACAAATTACTGTTGGGCAATTGATAGAAAATCGAATAGTCATGACGATATCCAAGGCGATGATCATTATATAGGCATCATGTCCAAGATAGATAGACCGACTCCTGCCTGCATCTACCACTACTGGAATCAGCTTCTTTGCCGTCTGCCATAGCAGACGGCAAAGGCATGCTTGGCGGACGGCAAAGGCTTTGCCGTCAGCCAGCAGACGGCAAACACTCCGGCTGAACGGCTGCCGGCAAAGGCCGCTTTGCCGTCTGCTAGCAGACGGCAAAGAACTTTCCATCTTTGCCGTCTGCCAGCAGACGGCAAAGAGCGTGGATGGCACAGAAAAGGTTCCATCCCCGTTAGGTGGCTAACGGCGCTCTTTGCCGTCTGCTGGCAGACGGCAAAGAGCTGTAGATGACGTCAGCTGACGTCAGGCTTCAGCTGGTCCCAGGCAGGCTCTTTGCCGTCTGCCGGCAGACGGCAAAGAACTTTCCTTCTTTGCCGTCTGCCA